>JACDIV010000044.1:0-600000 GCA_022244645.1 Thraustochytrium striatum
GGGCGACGACAGCGGCTCGAACGAGGCCACCAGGGCGCGCCGTTGATCGTAGGCCACCAGCCCGCACCCCGCAAGGAACACTGCCAGCGCGGCCTTCTCCATCGTGCCACCCTGCCGCGTCCGCGCTCTGCAGTCTGACCTTGCTTTGGCAACTCGGCTTTCCCGTTTTGCTGTCTGTGCCAAAAAGTGGACTGTCATGCCAATGTCATTCCAATCCTGGGCTTCGCGGCCGCAGCCTGCCGCGATCAGCGACCTCCAAGCCTCGCGCAATCCTCCTCGGGCAAGCCTCGGGCTCGGTCGACCGCGACACGGCCGCAGAGAGGGAAGGAGACCAGGACCACCGGCCTACAACAGCTGATTTCTTGTTAAACGTGGTGAGACGAGCACGTAGCCCGACAGTCAGGCGATCTCCTTCAAGTCCTCCTGGCCGGACGCGTCGACCGCGTCGTTGCTGCTGCTGGAGACGCTCAAGTACCAGCCGGCGCCAGCGAGGACGCCGATGAGGGCAAGGCCGGCGGCGACGAGGCCGGCAATGGCGCCGCCGCTGATGGCGCCAGCCGGCGAGCCAAAGAGCGAGTCCGCGCAGTTGTCGTACGCGGCGTCGCTCACGCTGCACTCGGGCGCGCCCTCGACGTTGCCCACACCGAGCTCCGCGCAGGTGATGCAGAGGCCGCCGATCACCTTGTACACGTCCGTGTAGACGGCGTCGGCGTCCGACACGGTGGTGTTGCTACCGGCGAAGAGCTCCATCTGCCCGCGGATGGACTTGGCCACGGCAGTGTTGACCTCGTCGATGTACGGCAGCACACCAGCCGAAAAGGCCCATCCCTCAGCCATAGCCTTGATGCCGTCCGTCTCCGACTTGGTCGCGTACAAGAGCGTCGCCTGGAGGAGCGAGATCTGCATCTGCTTGCGCACCACCGCGAGCTGCTCGCCGGCGGCTTCGCAGTCGCCACTAACGATGGCGGCCCGGCCGGCCGTCAGTGCCTGGACCGTGCGGTCGTTCTCGTCTGAGTTAGGCCGCGAGTCGTCCTTGTCGCCGCCGCAAGTGCCAAAGCTCCCGCAGCGCTTCTCGGCCAGCGTGTACAGGAGCTGGCCAGAGCCCGAGCCGTCCGCGCCGATGAGCGAGCCAATGAAGAAGGCGGCCCTTCGTCCCAGTTGATGACGCCATTCTCGCCGCTGTCGCAGCGAAACTTGGCCTTGGCCAGCTCGTAGAGCACGTACATAGGTACGACCTGGTACTGGACGCCCTTCTTGGCAAGCTGGTTGCGCGCCACGGGGTCCATGCCCTCGCCGGCGCCCGTGCCGTTGATCGCCGCCACAACAAACTCGTCG
Organism: Thraustochytrium striatum; assembly: GCA_022244645.1. Lineage (NCBI taxonomy): Eukaryota > Bigyra > Thraustochytrida > Thraustochytriidae > Thraustochytrium > Thraustochytrium striatum. The sequence continues at coordinate 1,336 of JACDIV010000044.1, forward strand.
GCGTACGTGGGCGAGCCGTAGTAGTCCGTGAACAGCTCGTAGTCCGGGAGCGGGGAGCCCCTCGCCGTTGACCTTGGCGCAAGCCCAGTGCTAAAGCCGCGCAGGGTGCGCAGGACACCCTCGCCCTTGCTCGAGTGCTTGCCGTCCGCGTAGATGGTCCACGCGGCCTCCCACTCTTCGTTCCCGGTCAGCTCGGACAGCTCCTCGACGTCCAGATCGATGCGCGCATGCTCCTTGACCGCGTCATCTGCCTCGTAGTAGGCCAGCGTGTAGCCGTGAGTCAGCTGCACGAGCGCCGCTGCGCCGATCACCTGCTGCGCGACCCGCATTCCTCCAAGCTCAGACGATGATCGACGGTACTTGCTCGTTGCTCGTTGTGGTTGTGGTTTTGCTGGCAGGGCGTCGTTGGTGGGCTTTCGCTGTGATCGACCAAAGGGCACACCCACCCAGCACACCCAGCGCTCTTGCTTTCGCACTGTTGCACCTTCCGAGCCTCGTCGCACTGCCGATGCTGTGTTGGCACGTACCAACACAATTGCACGCACCATTGACCAGTAGCGCGGCGAGTTGAATCGATGCGTTGTTGAATCGACGCTGACGCCACATGCTCCCCGACACGGCTGGCGAGATCGTGCAGGACCTTGCGCCACAGCCAGCCAGCCAGCCAGCCAGCCAGATGTGATCTGGATGATGTCGGCCTTGTTGTACCAACCGGGTCCAACCCCCCGCCGGCTCAACCCCCGAGCCACGAGAGCGAAACCGAGGCGTGGCACGCCGTGCCCGCACGGGGCTTCGTTCCAATGAGAGCGCGACCTGGGACCGTGCATCGTGTGCCAGCACAAGTCTCAGCACCGCCATGTGTGCTGCTGCGCTGGGGCTCCGGCCCAGGCGCAGAAGGCCGCGCGCCCTCTTCTGGGTCACGGCGCTGGGAGCAACTGCGGCAGCTGCGGTTTGTCGGTCTGGATGCAACTGCGGCTATTGTGCAGCTGCGGTCTGCCGGGCTGGCGATCTGGTGCTGGTGCTGCCCAACGGGACAGTTGGGTGCCGAGCAGAACCGAAACTGCGAGCACAACCAGAGGAGCACAATGGGCTACGATGGAACCACCCCGGACCCGACTGACGCGGCTACGGCTGGTCTGTTCGCGCTGCCAGCGATGATGATCACCTTGCGAGAGACGCTGGAGGCCGGCGTGATCGTGTCGGTCCTTCTCGGCCTTCTCGAGAAGCTGGATCTCCCGCACCTGCGCAAGTATGTCTGGTATGGCGTGCTGCTCGGCACGGCGATTAGCGTGGCCCTCGCTGTCGCGGTGCTTTTGGCCGTGCAGCTGGCGAAGGACGCCTTCTGGACGACAAGAGCACCAAGCTGCTAGAGGGCGCCATGAGCCTGATCGCCGCAGTTCTGATTGGGTACGTGGCGGTAACGATCGGCAACATCATGGTGCTGCACGCCAAGGTAGAGGCCAAGCTGGGCGCCTCCCTGGAGAATGGCGAAGAATCCATCAGCAAGAAGACCATCTTCCTGCTCTCGATCACGACGGCTGCGCGAGGGCATCGAGACCGTCGTCTTCTTCACGGCTATTGGGTCCGTTTACTCGCCCGAGTCGCTACCCATCCCCGCTCTCGTTGGCGCGGTCATTGGCATCGTCGCCAGTGTGCTGCTGTACGCGTCGGGGGCCAGATGTCCGTGCGCATCTTCTTCCGCGCTACGATGGTGCTCATCGTCTTTATCGGTGCCGGCGTCTTCACCAACGGCGTGCGCTCGCTTTGGAACGCGGGGATGACCGAAAACGACCCCCGCCTCAACAACGGCCTGTATGCGGTGCTCTGGGACGTGGCTGACTGCTGCGGGCTGGACAAGAGCGAGTTCTGGGTGCTCATGCACATCCTTTTCGGCTACCATCCGACGCCCACGGCTTTGGACACCATGATGTACCTGTTTTACCACGCGTTCATCTGGGGTGTGCTGCTCTTCCGCACGGTGCGCGCCGACCGTGCGGCCAAGCAGCTCCGCGACGAGAACTCGGCCAAGGCTACCCAGATCTCGGACAGCGAGAGCCAAGCGGAAGTGGCGTGATACCTGAGGGAAAATGGAGCCGCCGCCATAGACTGACATGACAAGGTGGCGCTGCACCCACCCACCGAGCGTGCGCAAGACAACACGCATCTAGCCTACTAGAGCAGATAAAGGTAGTTTTCAGACCCCTTCGTTTCTTTGTCAGAGCAATCACGCGGTCGGCGGCTGTCCCCGACCGCGACCGCGGCCCCGGCCGCGGCCCCGGCCGCGCTTCGACGCCTGGCGCGCGTCGTCCTTGCGCTTGGCTGCCGCCACCTTTCTGAAAAGAGTGGCCTCGCGCAAGATGGCCGGGAGAACCACGAGCTTCACGTTGGCTCCGCGCACAAAAATGTGCTCGAGCTTGCGCTTCTGGCCGTTGCGGGCAGTGTGCGTGACGCCAGACATCTGCATGTTCATGCTCTCCTCGGGCCTCGTCCAGCTCGCCGCGATAAGACTCGCCGTTCTTCATCTCCACCGTCACCGTGTGGCTAATGGCCTCAAGCAGCAGCTTGATCGGCACGCTGAGCTTGGCATCGGCCGCGTTCGACATGCCGGCCCGCGCGCGCGCGGCAGTGCCTTTGGCGCCCCGCCGTGGTTGCCACCGTCCGCCGCCGCCGCCGCCACCGCCGCTGCTCCTCGTCCCGTCGCCCTTCGATCGATTTGCTTGGCAAGGAATTGGAATGGAATGGAGCGGCGCGGCCTGCCTCGCGCCAGACAACGAGCAGAGCCTGGGCGCGAGCCTGGCGATGCCCGTTGTGCGGTGCGCAGACCGCGGGCCTGCCCAAGCGCTGCGCTGGATCGTCGACTGGGCGGGGGCTAGATTGATTGTCTACTCTAGCTAGCTGGCGAGGAAGGCGTCCTCCGAGTCGCCCACAACGCACTTGTGCTCCACGTACTTTAGCGCTTCGCGCTCGGCCTTAAAGGCCTTCTTGGCATCGAACTGCATCGGGTTGGCGCCCGCGCCCATCCCCATCTGCGCCTGCATCATGCGCGTGTCGTCCGGCACAGAGTTCTCGCCCAGCACGAGCGTGAAGAAGCTGCGCAGGCCAAACATGACCAAAAAGTACCACGACAAGGAGCTGACGTACGTCACGTCCAGCGTCTGCAGCTCCACACCGCGCTGCAACATCTGCTTAAAGCCCTCCGTGAGCATGAACGGGATCTTGACCAGCACAAAGCCGCTGAAAAAGTACGAGATCCAGCCCATCATAACGATATTGGGCACCATCATGGACAGGTTGCCCTTCATCATCTCCATCATGTTGTCCGGGTTTTGCATCGGGTTGGGCGCGCCGCCCTCCACCTTGGCGCGCAAGCGGCCCTTTCCCTTGGCCACCAGGTACTCCTTGCGCATCGCGAACGCGCCGGGCGTCAGCAACCTGCTGTTGGCGCGGATCAGGTTGCTCCTGGCCAGCAGCTGCATCTGCCGCGCCTGCTCGGGGTCGCCGGGCTTGTTCGACTTGAGCAGCACCTGCACCCAGCTCCTGTTGATCTGCACCAACCCCATCACCACCACGATCGGGATCAGCACCCAGTTCCTGATCGAGGGGTCGAGCACCAGGTCCTCGCCCGCCATCGTGACTGAGCCTCTGCGCCCTCTCGCCTCGCACCGCCCGCGCGCTGCCCTCCCGAGTCCTCCGCCTGCGACGACGACACTCTGCCACCTGTCGTCACGCATCGCCCTCATGTCACGCACTCGACCGCCCTATTGTCCTCTTCAGACGTGACTTTGGGGGTGCGCCCGTCACTGCTCGTCAATGGCGGATGATCCATCGATCGATGTCATGACAGGGACGCCTCTTGTGACGCCTCTTGACTGTAATTCGGGGCAAGAGGGGGCAAGAGGAGGTCGCAGATACGTGACATGGGGACCCGATGAGGTGACAGATGACCCGAAGCCCGCATTGCCGACGCGACGCACAGCACCGAGCAAGCACACGCAAGCCGCAGACCGAGCACAGAACAAACAAGAGCGCCGAGGGTGGCGTCGGGCGCGGACGCCGTGGCACCGCGCAAGCCGAGCGCGGGCGAGCCTTTTACCGGGCGCGCGGGCAGCAACGCGCGAGCCACTGGCCGAGCCGGCTCGCGGCGCGACTGGACGCAAGGTCGGATCGGGCGCATCTGGCGCCGAGGATGAAGCAGCACGCCACCGCCGCAGAGCCGCTGCAGCGCAGCTCGTCGTTCTCGTCGTATGACCTGCCGATCCAGCATGCTGGCATCAAGCTCGTGGAGAGCAACACGCGCCAGCGCGCACAATCGGCATCCAACTGCTTGACCGGGCAGCCGCTGAGCGAGATCATGACCGACAAGGGCGGCGTGGTGCTGAGCGTGACGCCGGACTTTTGCGAGTTTACGGGCTACTCGGAGGAGGAGATGGTGGGCCGCAAGTGCAACTTTCTGCAAGGCGAGGGCACGGACGAGCGCGACGTGCTCGAGTTGCGCGCGGCTATGTCGACGCAGCGCAAAACCACCGTGGTCATCCTCAACTATTGCAAAGGACGGGTCGCCCTTTTGGAACGTGCTGACCATCATCCCAGAGTTCAACAAACAGACGCAAGAGCTGGCTTGCTACACGGGCGAGGTCATCACGCTGCGCATCCCCGAGCGCATGCGGTTCCGGCCTCGCCTCTGCGTGGACGACGCCCTGGCGCTCATCGCTGTCTTCTCCCGCGTGCCGCGCGCACTCGAGTGGGGCACGTCCGACGATAATGACGAGATGGCCATCGACCGGAGCCTTTTGGACGAGTCGCGCGCGCTCACCAAGGCGCTTGGGATTCAAGCTGCTGTGCAGCGCGGCGTGAATGACCCCGAGGTGCTGGCTGGCGCGGGGGAGGCGGCGATGCAGCCGCCACCGCCAGAGACGCACTACAAACACCAAAACTATGCCACCAAGTTTGCGGCTGCCAGCGGCGCCGCCGCCGATGCCGGCGGCCGCGCTGCCGGCAGAGGCGACGCAACAGGGTACGTGTTTGTGGCGGAAACAAGCTTGCCTACACAGCAAGGACGGTACCGCCTGCGCGCCTACCGGAATGCCGAGACTGGCGCCGAACCGCTGGCCATGATCGGGGCAACGTGGAGGGCCGCAGCGATGTGATCGTTCGCGTTCACGACCAGTGCCTCACCAGCGAGGTCTTTGGCTCGCTAAAGTGCGACTGCAAGGAGCAACTCGACTACGCCATGGAATACATCCAGGCCAACGAGGGCATCGTGCTGTACCTGCCGCAAGAGGGCCGTGGCATTGGTATCGCGAACAAGGTCGCGGCGTACGCGGCGCAAGAGGCCGGCCTGGACACGGTAGACGCCAACCGGCACCTGGGCCTCCCAGACGACGCGCGCGAGTACACCTCGGTGCGCGACATCCTGGCCGACCTGGGCGTGAAGAGCATCCACCTCCTCAGCAACAACCCGCGCAAGTTTGCCTGCCTGCAGGAGCTCGGCGTCACCGTCAGCGACCGCCTGCCGTGCGTCATCGTGCCCAACTCAGAGTACTCGATGAAGTACGTGCACTCCAAGGCGCAGCGCATGGGCCACATGATCAACGTCAAGGCGCTGTCGTCGACCTTCTCGCGCGCGCAGGAGATCGCCCGCCCGTCTACGGCGGCCTCTGACTGGATAGATTGGTGCCAATAAAGAGGAATGCTTGGTCGACGCCTCCTCGTGTCGCAGCCGCGGTTGCGGCCACGCCCGCCGCCGCCGCCGCCGCCGCCGCCGCCGCCGCCGCAACCGGAGCGCAGGCCGCTCGGCAAGCCAAGCCGCACCACCTTGCAACCAGCGAACTCCAACAAGGAGCCTTGATGCTCGCGACCGCACAGGTGGCAGCGCGCGGCGCGCGGCGCCAGCTGGCGCACCAGCTGCGCCGACAGCGGCCGACAGCAATCGCGCAGCTCCGTGCTGCCTCCGCCGGCGCCGGGGTGGCGCGGCGCGCCTGTCTCGAGCTGCTGCCGGCATCACCGCAAGAGATGATCGCCACGGGCAGGCACGACGCCGAGCTCGGGGGCAGGCCAGGCGAGGTGTGCAGCACTTTCGTGGGCGAGACTAGCGCAGCGTTTGCGCGCGGCGGCACGCCCTTACCGGACAGCGCCGAGCTGCGCATGTCTGGTCTGCGCTTTGACCAGGGCTTGCAAGAGTTGGTCGGGGCACGGGTACCCACTGCGCTCGCTGGAGCCCCTGCTGGAGGAGTTTGAGTGCTCTGGGCTGGTGCACGCTGCCGTGGGCCTGACGCACCTGCTCTGCGACGGCGACCCAGCCTCGAAAAGCTTTCGCGATGCCGTCGAGGCCGTCGAGACGCTGCTGCCCGGCGAGGCGAACCCCTCGAACGCGCGGCACATGCGCGCTTTTCTGGCGCTGGCCGCACGCGACCGGAGCGTTGCCTGCGCGCTGTGGGAGAACGCGCTCGTGTGCAACCCGCTCGACCTACTCGCTTTGCGCTGCCTGTGCGAGACCCTAATCCGCGCAGGTCAGGCCACGCGGGCCCTTGGCGTTGCGGAGCGGGCCAGCACTGCCTGGGAAGGTGCGTCGGGGAGCACCTTTGCGACGGCGGTGCACTCTATCGCCCTGGTCGAAGCCGGCTTTATCGGTGACGCCGAGGCTGCTGCGGGCCGCGCCCTGTCGGAGGACACCGAGTGCGTCACCGCGACGTTTGCGTCGGCCTGCAGCATGGGGTACACGGCGCGGTTTCGCGAGGGCGCGCGGGTGCTGCGCGAGCTCGACGAGACCTACGAGGAGGTTCGCACTGGCGCGTCATTGAGTTACCTGTCTCCGCACCTCAAAGAGCTCAACTGCTCGTTCAGCCTCGAGGCTGGCAAGACGGAGGTGGCGCTATCAAGCTACGACAATCACCTCGAGCACGACGCGGTCACGCACCTTGGGACCGCCGCGCGCGCTCTGTGGCGCATGCACGTGGCCGGCATTACGGACGAGTACTTTCGTCGTTGGGACGCAGGCGCCGAAAAACGGGCCTCATTCATGGACCTGTCCTGGGCCGGCTTTAAGGGCGGCGCCGAGGACGCGCCGCCGCGCCGAACCACTGTCTTGGACCGGGCCGAGCGCCTCGTCCAGCGGGTCCAAGCGTTTGAGCCGGATGAGTACCGCCCTCTCGCCCATTTCGAGCGGGTCGCGGTCCTCATCGTTGCCGAGCGGCTGGATCTGGCGGAGGCGTACGTGCGCGCCTTCGAGGAGCACTTGCAGCAACGACCGCCGCGAGTGGTGCCGACAGCGACGCCGGCGCAAGAGCGCGCGTTGTCCCTTTTCGGTGGGGCAGTGCCAGACCTCGACGCTGTCGAGCGCGATCTCGCGCTGCCGGCCTGCCAAGCCGCGCTGGCGCTCGGCAAGGGGGAGCCAGGACGCGCTGTGGAGCTTTTGCTCGCGCTACGGCCGAGGTGGCACGAGCTTGGCGGGTTGCGGTTCCACTACGACCTGCTGGAGCAGACGCTCGTGTTTGCGGCCATGGAGGCCGCCGGGGTGGCCACGGACACTGAGGGCGTCGTGACGCAGCAGATCGACACCGACGGCGAGGGCACGAGCGAACCGGACCGCCTGTTAGCGCTATGGCTCGCGCGGGACCTCATCAACCAGCGCGCGGCGCGCCTGCCGCTCAGCCCGCGCGAGTGCGAGAACGCGTCGCGTGCGGCAGCAGCTATGGGCCAGCGCGGCATCGCCGAGAAGCTCTCGCTTCGCGCCATGGACCTGGGGCTCCGGCAAGGCGGCAAGGACGCCAACTGATCAAAAAGAAATCGGAAAACCGCAGTTAGAGCGCCACGCGGTACTGAACGTACTTGTTGCGCGCACCGACCTGGTCGTACAGCGCGCGCGCGCGATAGTTGTCCTCGTCCGTGTGCCAGTACAAGCGGCACCAGTTTGAGGCCCGCGCCCGTGCCGCCAAGGCGTTGATGAGGAGCTTGCCGGCGCTCTTGCCGCGCGCCTCCGGGGCCACGAACAGGTCCTCAAGGTAGCACGCCGGCCGCGCGTCCCAGGTCGTCGTCTGCAACACAAAGGTGGCAAACCCGACGACCTGGTCCTCGCCGTCCACGGCCACCAGGCAGCCCGAGTCGCGCTCGCCCGGCGCCACAAGTCGCGCCCAAACCGCGCGCGTTACATCAGGCGGCACGTCAGCCTTATAAAAGTCGAGGTAGGCCTTCCACAGCGCCTTCCACCGCGATTCGTCCGCATCCGACGCATCGCGAATGCTCAGTGCGCCCTGAGGCGCCGACGGCGCCCCCGAAGTTGTACGGCGACGCCGCGCGAGCACGGCCTGGCGCCGAGCAAGGCCAGCGGCAGTGCCGCCGCCAGCGCCACCCTCATCGTCATTGATCGAGACCCGTCGCTCTCGGCGGCAAGCAACCAAAGACCCGAGGAGAACTCGACGCACCCAGGCAAGGTCAAGGTCGTTGCGAAAAGATCATGGTCAGATACCTTTGTACAGGTCGCTACAGAGAGAGAGAGAGAGAGAGTCACACCGGCCTTGAGCCTGACACGATGGTGCGGTGCATCTCGCGGCGTTCATGGTAGTCCGCGTTCGCGGCGTGCTGCGTGAAGCGGTTGTCCCAGATGAGCAGCTGGCCGTCGTGCCACTCGATATCCAGGAAGGCCCGCGGCGCGGTCCGCGGCATCTCCTCCACGAAGCGCAGCAGGCCGTCCAGCAGCCCCTCAGGCACGTCATCGCCCACGAAGTGCCTGGTGAACGCGCGATTGACGAAAAGCGACCTGCGACCCGACTTGTGGTCGTGCCGCACCGCCGGGTGCGTCCCCAGAGGCCGTTGCCGTCCGTGTGGTTGGCCGCCAGCGAGTCTAGCTGGTCCTGCACGTCTGCCGGCAGCGCGTCAAACGCCTCGCGCATGTCGAGGAAGTGCGTGTTGCCGCCCGAGCTTGGGAGCTCGCGCGAGGCCAGCAGCGCGGCGAAAGGCGTCTCGCGGTGAAAGGTCAGGTCCGAATGCCAGCCCTCGCCAAAGGCCACGACGTCGCTCGGCTCCTTGACAATGCGCGTCACCTCTCGTGGGAGCTCGCTGGTCTGCGCCGCGCGGCGCATCGAGAGCGTCAGGTCATCCAGCGAGGCGCCTTGCTCTAGAGCCCGCTGCACTTGTTGCGGCGAATTGAATTTGCTGTCGAACAGGTACTGCGGCGGCCCGGAGATGACCGGGTCCACGGGGCCGAGCATCTTGGAGAGCCGCAGGTGCGCTTCGGGGCTCAGGTTCTGGGTCACGTTGGGGAAAACGAGGACGAGGTGCTCCTCAAGCGCACTGTGCACTTGCGCGGCCGCACGCGCGGCGGCGGCGTCGTCCTGACCGATATGCGGGTCCAGGCCGAAGACTCTCGCGCCAAAGGTCTTGCCCTCCATCGGCACGATATGCAGCAGCTCGCCCGGCCGGCCGCCGCCCACGCAGGCCTGCAGCGTGGTCGGCATCGCCGCAGGCGCTGGCATCTCTTCCCTCGGCTGGAAGCCCTCGCGCGGCACCTGGAGTAGTGCTGCGGCCGCGACGAGAGCCAAGGGCAGCCAGGGCGCTTCGCGCCGGCCTCTCTCTTCGCCGCGGCGGGGCTGTTTGTGATCGTCGTGGCAGTCTTGAAGGCCATCGTCTTGCTCTGTGCGCGCCTTGGTCTTTGCTCTTCAGATTCGGGTTTGGGGTCTGCTCGTCTGGCGCTGTCGCTCGGCCTCGGGTCGGAAAAGTGGGCGCCGAAATCCGCGTCGGATTTTTTTGGCCTCGTTTTCCCGGCGCGGTGACGTTGTCCGTCGCGGCAGCTCGCTGAACAATCTCGCTGCCGTGAGCCGTGACGATCCAGCCCTTTGTTGGCGGAGAGCTGGGACAGTGGCGTCGACGTCACCGCTGCTTGGGCGGCTTGAGCTTGCGCGTGACGTTCGGGCACTCCGGGTCATGCGCCGAGAATTGCCGATCGATTGTTTTGAGCCATGATTAGCTTTAGCCCTCTCGGATTGGAAATGGCCTCTTAAATGGTCTCTTAATTTGGCTCTGTGGGGGTGGCTGCAGAGCCTCTGCGTGAAGGTCTCAGGACAAACGCGTCTAGGGTGGCGAGACGTACATCCCAGCTCGGTGCTTGCCGGGTGGCTCGCGCTCATGGCCCATAGTTCGTGCGCGGTGCCGGGCTGCGCAACGTGGCAAAAGCGTTTGAACGGCAAAATTTCTGCGATCAGGTCGCATAAATTAAGGGTCCATTAAGAGACCTCATACGGCGCAAGCAGGTGACCCGACTTGAACGCAGACTGCACATCGGGGAAACGCGGGCTCGGCGCAACTTCAACTCAAATTCAAAGCGCCACCTTTTGCGATCAAGTTGATGGGTTAACAAAGCCTGGACTGCTGCATTTTGGGGCTCCAGAGTCTCGTGGTTGTGCCATCTGTCCCAGCACCCTTGGCACAGAAAAATGCGCTGCTTGTCGCCACCCGAGCACGCCAAGCAGTAGTGGCTGCTTCGCGACGGATACCGCCGGATGCTCTCGCGCCCCTTGTCAGTCCTCTGGACGTCGTGCCTCGCGTTCGTCTGGCAGTGAAGGCAGCACAACCGACACCGGCCACGCACATCCGGGGCGAAGACGCGGGCGTGCAGCACGCCGTCGCTCTTGGCGAGGCGTCGCGCCACCACCTGCGGCTCGTTGACATGCCTGAGGAAGCTGCGCTTCGTCGTCCCCCAGATGTTGGGCAGCCCAGGAGCCGGCGTTGATGAAGCAGCAGCAGGAGCGGCCGGTGCTGCCCGGGTACGGGGTATGCCTATCGTTGGCACCTGTTGCGATATCGAGTGCAGGCCAGGCTTGAACTTGAGCAGCGTCTCCGCAGGTTGTGGCCCAAGCTCTTCCCAGAGCTTGTACAGGAAGTCGGAGAAGCGGACCTCCTGGCGCGCACGCTGCGCTTCGCTGTTGCTCTTGAACCGGTCCAGGCGGCGTGCACGTGAACGAGCTGCCACAGGCGAAAACCCGTTGTGCAAAATGTAGCGCAGGAGAGAGCGCGCGATGGTGATCGGCTTGATGTTGTGGTAGTCGGCTTGATGCTGTTGACGAGCTTGCGCGCGATGTCGCATCCACCCATCTGCCGGTTCCACAACGAGGACATGCTCGACTGCAGCGTGCGGAACGACGGTGGCGTTCCGTGCTCCTGGACGTCCTTGTTGTGAGCACGCCACAGCCGCAGGTAGACGTCGACCGTGTGGTGCTCACCTGCAAACGCGTACGGCGGCGAACCGTCCGGCCCAAGCCGCGGGAAGGAGAGGTCGCCGGTGCCGAACGCGAAGCCCATGTACTTGTCCTGCAGCATCTTGAGCAGCTCGATCCAATCCTCCGCTGCTGCTCAGTGACGCGCAGGAGCACACAGCGGTAGATCTCTGGGTAGCAGCAAAGGTACCAGGATGTACTCGACACCCAGCACGGCTGCATGGTGCACCACCTGCGTGCGGTACGACGGGTTCATGATCACCTTTCTGAAGAGGTCGGTGCCCGCGTCGCACTCCACGAAGGAGCCAAAGTCACGTGCGTCGACCTGCAGGCCGCGGATCGTGTCGCTCGTCGTGGACGTCTTGACCTCCACGCCTGCGGGGCCTAGTTCGTAGCCGTCCTTGGTGAGGAAGACGAGGCCGTCTGGAGATGTCGCTGCGTACGGGACGTCGCGGCGCGCCAGCAGCCCGTAGGTCGACACCCCCCCACGACTGTGCACGTGGAGGACCTGGACGAACGTTGGCAAGTGCTTCAGCACGAAGTCCTCGTTGGCGGTGCCGATGGCGAGTGGTCCTGCTGAGTTCGCGCCCGATCCGAAGGGCCGCATGAACCACCGGCGCATCATCAAAGCCAGAAAGGTCCTTTGCGCCGCGCCATCGCTTGCCTCGACGATGTCGCCAGGGCTTCCCGCTGGCTCCTCCTGCTGCTGCGTCGCGGGGACGACCGACTCGATCCCCTCGTTGCCACCGTCGCCACTGCTACTGCTGCTGCTGCTGCTGCTGCTATCCACCCTGTCGCGAACTCGGCGTCGTGGTTGCTGCGCGCTTGTCCTGGCAGCTGTCCGTCTCGTGTGACTGCCACCTTGGCGACGACGCTTCTGCCCGGCTGCCTCTGCTCCAGACTGGGCGCCACCGCTCGTTGCTCCTGCACGTGCTCCCGCGCCCGTGCGAGCACCCCCGCGAGCGCCTCCTCGAGCCCCCTGCGTGCGCTAGCACGAGCGCCCGCACGAGCACCGTGCCTGCGGTGTCCGCTGTCGCTGGCTCGGGCTCCGGCGGGGGCTGCCGGCGCGGGTGCGGGGGGGTGCCGGCGCGCCCGCGCCCGCGCCCGCGCCAGTACGGCTGCCGCTGCCGCTCTTGATCCTCTTGTGGTACGTGACCAAAACCGAGATCAGGTGCCTCTTCGTCACCTTCGCCACGGCGGGAAGCGCGAGGCCCAGGTCCGACACCGCCTTATGAGGTCCGCGACGTTCATCTTGCTCCAAAACCCGTACGTGATCGGGTCTGGGGCTCTGCCGCGTTTGCTGCCGGCTGCCCGGTTGATCGCCGGGGCCTGCTGCTCAACCAGGTCACTGTCCACGACTACCCCTGCATTGGCCTCCGTCACGGATATGAGCGGCTCCAGGTTCGCCACAGCCTTGCACTTCTCGTGCAAGGAGCGCAGCGCCGGCGTGTTGTAGAAGTCTGCCGAGACGCAGTTGATCGTGACGTGCGTGTTAGTGCTCGAGGAGCGAAAGAGCGCCAGGAACCAGTCCGGCGTCCGCTGCCCCCGAGTTACTGCCGTGAGTGACGCCAGCACCATGCTTGGCCCGCTGCGCGCGCGGTCCAGCTCGGTCGGGTTCTCCATTGGGCGTGGTGGAACAGCATGTGGTTGGCGCTTCACCCCGCCCGGGGCCGGGTCCCGGTCCTTCTCCGCCACGCGCGTCGTCCATGAGCTGACGGGCGTGTCAGGGTCAGTCGTGAGCAGTTGCACGGTTCTCGCCTTCCCTTGCCCATGCCGACAGAGGACGATGCACGCCTTGTTCTCGGGGCACCACGCAACCAGGGCCGTCCTCTTCCCGTACTTGCAGAGCGGGATGCCGCCACTCTTGCTCGGGTCGACAGGCTTGTCTTCCTGTCGGAACACAGACCTCGGGTGGTTCTCAGCGTGGCGTGGAGACGGACGCCGGCCTCGTTGAGCGCCTGCAGGACGTTCGTCTCGCTCCGGCTCGGCGAGAGCAATGTAGCCCCGGTCGATGAAGAATTTGACGAGATCGGCCACGCCCTTGTCGATCCTTCACCTCGCGGACGTTGAAGAGGGTGCAGAGCGCGTCCTTGACAATCGGCACGACGCCCGACCTCTGCTCCTCAAGCCACCCACCGAGCAGAAACCCCGTCGTGACGCTCGCCATGAGGTGCATGACCGGGACCAGCTCTTGTCCCTCGTGCTCTTGCGCATAATCTTGTAGGAGGCCCAGATGTTGCCGCTGTAGGGCCACTTGTCGTCGTCGAAGGCGATGGAGGTCGCCATGCCGTTCTCGATGTCCAGCACGAAGAAGAGGCGAGCCGAGTGCACTCGAAAGAGCTCCTGCAGTCTGCGCATCACGTGCGGTGTGCCAGACTGGTCCGGGCGCGGGCGTACCCGTGCCGGGCTGGTCTTGAGCGTGCATCCTTGACATGACTTTTGGGTGGACGCTGAGCGCTTCATAGTCCGCCCTATACCAGGCCGGGTATGCAAGCACCTTCGCCAAGGACTGCCCGCCGATGCCTGCGATGAATACCTCCGCGGCGACGAAGTTGGCGATGTCCCAGAACGTGCTCTTATGCTCCAAAAAGTCGTTGTGGATGCACTTGAGGAACTCGTCAGGGAGCGCAAGGGCGAAGCACGCCGCTGGCGTCAGATCACTGACCTCCTTCGCCGGGACCCTGAAGAAGCCAGCCGGATGCAACACGCGCTTGAGGACTTCCTTCGCCTCAGCAACAAACTTGTCGAGGAGCGCCTGCTCCAGCGGGTCGTAGTGCAGTTCCACCTCGTCTTGCGCCAGCCGCGGGGAACGCCCAGCTTACACTTGCCCTTGGCGAGCTCGGCGCCTGCCTCAGAGAGCGCCTGAAAGTGCCACGTCGGCCACTTCAACGCCTCGCCAGGTGCGCTGCCCGGATCGTGTTGGGGCCCGGTGCGCAAAATCAGAGTCATCCGAGTTGTACGCAGCCCACTCGCAGTCATCCACAGGCACCGCATCGCTCTCCCAGTCCATGCTGCGCCGTGCAGCGCCTGCCAGTCGCACGGCTGACGCGCGCCCGTCTCGGCAACCACACAAGGACCATCGACAGGGTCGCCAGCAACTTGCAGGGTGGGTTGTGAAGTCGGCACAGGGCAATTCGAGGTCGGGGAAAACGATGGTGGCATCCTTTTCCCGCGATTCTGCGCCCCCGCCTCGCGCTGCAATTGTTTGGCTGCGTTCAAAATAAGGAACCCTATATGGGCCTCTTAATTCGGGGCGTTCGGGGAAAAGTTTCGCCGGGAAGCTAAGAGACCCTCTCAGGGTCTCTTATCCGAGAGGGTTAGCGGTCTGCATATCTAGAGTGCAGGGTGCTGGTACGCGTTGTACCCGTCCATGATCGCGGTCGCAGGTTTGGTCGTGTCCAGTGTGTTCCGGCATAAGCTACGAGAGCTAAAAAGGTGAGGCGGCACGGCAGTCACGGCGGACATGACCAGGTTGGGAAAGAAGGCGAGCGAACGGGTGGGATGTCGCGGATGTAGATGTCGCGGATGCTGAAAGCGGTATGACCGGTGTGCCCGTCCGTGGTCGCGGTCGCAGGTTTGGTCGTGTCCAGTGTGTTCCGGCATAAGCTACGAGAGCTAAAAAGGTGAGGCGGCACGGCAGTCACGGCGGACATGACCAGGTTGGGAAAGAAGGCGAGCGAACGGGCGTGGATGTCGCGAGGGCTAAAAGCTTGGCGGCAAAAGCTAAAGGCGGCAGAGCAAATCGTCAAGATGGCGCAGAGCAGGGGCCACACGTCGGCATAGGCGGTGTGAAGGCCCGTACCGATCGGCCACGCGGTGACCAGCGAGAGCATCGAAGGATTGTAGTAATCCCAACGGTCGATGCACCTGGGAACGCCGACCGAGGTGCGCGGTGCGCTGCGTGGGACGGCGCGCCAGCGGCACTGCATGTGCCCCGGCGCGCCCCCGGCCCGTGTACAGAATGTCGCAGCCACTCCCGTCGTCCTCTCAGCCGTCGCCCGCGCTCTGCCCCTCCCTTCGGTTGGGAGGATTGAGTGAGGGGTGTTGATGATTGGTTTCAAGATTGAGGGGCAGAGGTGGTGATGTTTGGGTTGCAACTCTGCGCAAGAAGGAGCTCGAGATCGAGCTGGTCTGCTCTACTAGGCGAAGAGCGAGCGCACGTCGGGCCGCTTGACCTTGTTTGCGCGGTAGCTGGGGTCGAAGGGCGGCGCCGCGGTCGGCGAGGCGCTGCCCGGTTCGCCTGGTAGTGGCCCCAGCAGCCCGTGCCGGGCCGCCAGGCCCACGAGCTGCGCTTGGAACGAGGCGTTGTCCAGCGCCGAGCGCCCGCGCAGCTTGCGGATCCGCGCCACGACCTGCAGCACCGGCACGCGGTCGATGAGCATGAGGTCTGCGGCGGCCAGCACGGCCGAGCGGTTGAGGCCGGCAACACAATGCACCAAACAGGCGCCGCCGCGCCGACGCGCCGACGCAAAGGCCACGTGTGCAGTTTCAAGAAACTTGCCAAGCATGTCGAAGCCTTCCTCGTCCTCACCGGAGACCGAGGTGACGACGAAGCCGCCGGCTTCGAGCAGCATGTGGCACTGGCTGTGGCAGGCACGGCCCGCCGCGTTGAAAACGTGCGTGATGCCAAGCTCCCGTAAAAACTCGGGGTCGGCCGCTGCCTTGGCGGGGCCCAAGTAAAGGCCAGGCATTACAAGAGCGCACTGGTGGTCGCGGCTGGTCGCGGCCTCGAGTTCGTCCACGGCTTCAGGGCGGAGACCGACGCGCCAGTCCAGCGTAACGTTGTTAGGGTCAAGAGCCCAAAGCCAGGGCCAGAGCGCCTCGTTGTCAAACTGGGCCGCCTCGAAGTGCTGAAGATTTTGCTGCGCGACCCCGCGGAACTTCGGGACGTTTCGCGGCGCTGCGCCGAGCAGGCCTTGGTCGTGCGCAAGCCGCACGAGGAGCTCTTGCGCCGCACGGTCGTATCCCAGAGCGGCGACCGCCGCGTCAGGCAAGCGGGTCAGCGCCTCCATGAGGAGAGCGCGATCGGCGACCATCACAAGGGCCGCGCAAAGTGCGGCGCCACGCGCCGCCTCGCACAGCACCAGGCACGCCCCCTTCGCAAGACGCGCAGCAGACAGCGCCTTTGCGCAATCGCGAGATCGCCCTCCAGTTCGAGCGTCCACGGCGGTAGCTCTTGCACGACAAGATCGCCCAAACCCCGGCTTGTCGCAGGCTCGCCGTTGGCCTCGCCGAAGACCGCGTGCGTAACATTCGCGGCCTGGAGGTCTTGCAACGCTGGCTCGTGCGCAGCAAGCAACAGGCCCGGAGCAACCTGTGTCGCGGCCCCAGATTCGCTTGTCGAGCCCTCTGACGAAGCAGCAGCAGCAGCAGCAGCAGCAGCAGCCAAGCCGCCGCAACGCTCCTGCAGCGACCAGAGCCACGGCCAGAGGTGCGCGCGGGAGCCCGCCTCAACGGTGCTGGGGTCCAAGGACAGCGCCGGAAGGGCCGCTTCGTCGTCCGTGACGATGAAGCGCGCAGCGCTGGCGGGCGACCCGGGCTTGGGCCCGAGAAGGTGGTGGTGTGACCAACGGACGGGGAATGCTGCGCGCGGCGAAGCGCCGGGCCCACGAATGCTGCGCAAGCGCGCGACAGCCTGAACCACCGGCACGCGGTCGACCAGCATCAACTCGGCAGCCGCCAGCACCACGGAACGGTTCTGGCCAGCGTGGCAGTGCACGAAGCAGGCGCCGCCGCAAGCCCGTGCAGCAGCGAAGAGCTCTCTGGCATCGTCCAGGTGCCAGCCCAGCATGTCATAGCCCTCGCGGTCGACCGCCCCAGGTGCATACCGCACGACAAAGCCCTCGCGCTCCAGCGCGATGCCCGCCTCGCGGTGAACCGGGTCCGCCGCGTTGAGCACGTGCGTGACGCCGAGCTCCCTCAGCGCCTCCGCCCCCTGCGCGCCGCGCACGCTGCCCACGAACAACCCCGGGCGCACGAGCGCCACAGAGTGGCCCTCATACTTGGCCACCAGGTCGGCTCGCCAGTCATTCGTCAGCGGCAGGTGGGCCGTCCGAATCGCGAGCAGTCTCTGCCGCGCAGCGAAGTCCTCGCCTCGCGCGTTTGCGTCTGGCCCATGCCTCGGCCGGCCGGTCCTCGCGTCCTCGCGCCGCAGGTGCCCTGCAACGCGTCCTGGGCCACGAGGTCCACGCCGCCGCCTCGCAGAACAGTCGTCGTCGTCGTCGTCGTCGTCGCTGGTTTGGGCACCCTGAGCCTCGGCCTGAGGGGCGAGTCCAGAGCGAGCAACAGACGCCCTGGACGAGCTGACTCTCTGCTGCTGGAGGTGCGCTGCCGCTCGGCGGCCGCCCCCTCGCCCGCAGCACTGCTGCCAAGCGGACCGGTGCTTAGGCGTGCTGCAGCAGCAGCTGCTGCTGCTGCCGCTGCTGCTGACTGCTGGCGAGGTAGCCCTGCGGGGGGTCGCCGTGCGGACTGCGCTAGTCGAGGAAGGGCGTGCCGCTGAACGGGGCAGCCTAGGCAGCCGCCGGGCGCTCAGCACCGCCGCAGGCGGGAGGCCGTGGCACTGCTCGAGCGCGAGGTTGTCGTGCCAGGGCCACCAAGGAGCCTTGGGCCTGCTTGACGTTGGCACCGGACGAGGCACCGAAGGCGACGACGGCGACGGCGACGGTGACTGGCGGCCACCCAGGCGAGACCGATGGACGGAGCCTTGCGCGTGCAGGCGAAGATCCGGGAGAATGCCCAGTCGCTGCAGGACTTTAGCTCCGACTTGCAGCGCTGGGAGGCTAGCATCAAGTCCAAAGATGCCGCGCTGCGTCAGAAAGCCAAACAGCCGCGGCAGCAGCAGCAGCAGCGGGGAGCGGCAGCAGCGGCAGCAGCAACCTGTGAGGCTGGAGGGCGGCGGCACGGCGGCGGACCACACGTATGATAAGGGCTACAAGAAGTGGGAGAAGTTTGACGCCGACGCGGCCTTGCAGGAAGCGGAGGGCGAGGCTGTCGCGCCGCCACCGGTGCAGCCGGTCGGGCCAGTGACGCCTGCCACCATCGTGGCGCCGTTCATTCCAGAGGCGCGTGGCACGGAGGCGGGGGGGGTGTTTCCGGACGCGCAGCCCACGGTGGCCAAGCCACGCGACGTGCTGGAACGGGAGCGCGGCAACGAGTACTTTAAGAAGGGCAACATGGAGCAGGCGCTACGCTTTTACACGCGCTCAATCGGATTTAACCCGCGAAGTGTGGCAGCGTACTCGAATCGCGCCATGGCGCACCTCAAGGTGAGCGACTTTGCCAGCGCTGAAGAGGACTGCTGCAGCGCGCTGCAATTTGATCCGACGCACGTCAAGACGCTCCTGCGGCGCGGCACGGCCCGCAACGGCCTCGGGCGCCACAAGGCCGCCTTTTTGGACTTTGCGCGTGTGCTGGAGCTTGAACCCGGGAACAAGCAAGCGGTGGGCCCAGCGGTCGCGGACGCTTGAGCTGATTAAGAGCAGCGTACGCAAGGCGCCGCGCCGCACAATTGCGGTGGCGAGCCTCGTCGCCAAGACACCGGCGAATGAGAACGCCGCGGGCGACGCCAACGCCAGCGCCAGTGCCGACGCAGAAGGCTCCAAGCCCGGGCAGCCGCGAGCCGAGAGGCCCGCCGAGCATGCCAATGCGGCGGCACCGCCGCCGCCGTCGTCGTCACCATCGCCGTCGCAGTCCGAGCTGCAGGAGCCGCAGGAGCCTCAAGACTCGCACGACACAGCCAGGCCAGACGTCGTGGACGACCACGTCGCGGCGGCCAACGCCGCCGCTGCCGCCAACGCCGCTGCCGTCCGCAGCCGGCCACTGCCGGCCGAGGCGCCGCGGACGCGATACCACTTTGAGCGCCTGTGGCGCGAGCTTCGCAGCGAAGAGGCACAGCGTGCGCGGCTGCTTGTCGAGCAACTGGGGGAAAAGGGCGTGGCGCAGGTCTTTTCGCGCGAGGCGCCAGAGGCGGACCTCCTGCTCGAAATCGCCGACACGCTCGCGGCGGCCGCGCAAGAGCCAGGCGCGGACGCGAACCGCGCGTGCAGCGTCCTCAAGGCCGTTGCAGGCGTGCAGGGTATCGACATGGCGCTCATGTTTCTCTCAGGCGCAGACCGCGCGCGGCTCGGCCGCGCGCTCGCGGTGCTTGGCGAGCGGGCTCAAGGAGTGGAGCAGGTGCGCCAGCAACTCGGGCTGTAAACAAGCGGCTGTACCTTCGTCGTTAGGGCTGCTCTGGCGCTCGAAAATCAAGGAATCAGTGGTTGGCAACGGGCTGCGCGGGCAGGCCGTACTCGTCCTTGTCCCCGCTCTCCAGGTCGGTCGTGGGCGCCGAAGGCAGCTTGCTGGTCTTGAGGTAGTCGCCCTCCTCCTCCTCCGCCTCAAGGTCGTCCAGGTCGAGGTCGTCCAGCGCGGCGAGCTCGCCGTCCAGCTCGTCCTCGTCGATGTCGTCATAGTCCATGCCCATCGCCCGGCCCATGACCTCCTGCACCTCCTCGTGCTCGTACATGAGGTCCTGGATATCGTCTTGCAGGTCCTCGATTTTGTCGATATTGATCTGCTTGAACTGCTTCTTCATGGCCTTGGCCGAGTGCTTCATGGTGTCGACAGTGTCGACGGTGTCCTTCATGCTCTCCACCATGAAGGCCTGCTGGTCGATGTTGAACTGCTGCTGGCCCAGCTGGTCGCGCTGCTTCTCGTACATCTTCTTGCGCTTGAGGATATCCATCGCGCGCTTCTTGAGCGAGGCCGCGGCAGGCCCGCGGGTGGTCTTGAGTTTCTTCTTGATGGCCATCAGCTCGCGGTCCAGCTTTTGGATTTTGGTGTCGATTGAGTCGCCGCGGCCCTCGATGCGCTTGCTGGTGTCATCCAGCGACGCGGGGGGCGCCTTCTCCTTCTTCTTGCCCACGAACCGATGCATCGTCGCTCGCGACCCTCCCGTTCCACGTGCGCGCTGGACTCTCGCTGCTCTTTCTGAGCCAATTTGGTCAGGAACCGGCCGCGGACTGATAGCGGACAAGCAGGGCTGAAGGCTGAGGGGAGTGCAGGCAGAGCCCATGGCCGCCGAACCTCCACGCGGACGCGAGGGACGCTTGTGGCGCACGGACGGAGGCGCCCTCGATTCGGGGCTCGAGCTGAGGAGCGCAAGGCAAGGCGAGGGCATGCAACAAGATTCTTTGTGACCACGCCACCGACTACTCCACGCAGGACTGGTAGCGCAGGCCCGTGCGCTCCTTCTTGCGCTGCACGAGCTTGAACCGCGCCAGCGTGCCCAGGCACTCGTTGGCCTGCAGCACGCTGCACCCGCAGACCTTGACGATGTCTGAGAGCAGCGCGCCGTCCTGTCACAAAAGGCAAGTGGGGCTTGCGTGAGCGTCGGTATGACCGCCTTGGCGCCGCCGCGGTACTTACCTGGTTGCTATCCACGGTGCGCCATACGGTGCGCAGCCGTTTGGCCTGCTCCTTGTCCACCATGTACCGCTTGGGCATGTGCCGCAGCAAGTCGTAGGCGACGCGCTCCCAGCGCTCGTCTGCCTTGCTGCGCTTCTTGCGCGCCGTGCCAGGGCGCCGAGCCAGACTCTTCTTACGCTTGCGCGGCTTAGGCGACTCGTCGTTCCTCGCCGCGTTCTCCTTCTCCTTGGCCGCCGCTGCTGCCGCCTCCAGCTCCTCGGCCGCCGCCTCCGCCTCTTCCACCGGTTCTGGCGACGGCAGCGGCGGCGCGTCGGGCATCGCCTTGGACGCGTGCTGCTTCCCTAGCAGATCCAGCACAAGCGTCATGCACCCTTGCCGCCGAGGTCAGCGCGACATGGCCCCATTCGCATCGCTGCGACAATCCACTTACCAAAGCCCTGGTTCCAGGCCTCTAGGTGGGCGTCAGCCCTCTTGATACCATCCAGGTGCCCTGCAAAGGCCTGCACCTCTTGCGCGAGGCGCGCCACCTCTGCCTCCACTGCCTCCATCGTCGTCGCCGTCCTCCTCGCGACACAACCGTCACAGCACAGCAACCTGTACAGCGAAGATCTTTGGGCGAGAGCGCACGCGAGCGACGATGCTGGTGCTGGACGAGGCCGCCGTGCGCGCCGCCGCGCAGCCTTGGCGCGCCGTGCAGACCAACCGCGGGGCCTTTGAGAGCCTGGAGCTGGGCGAGGCAAATGTGCCGCCCCGAATCGTCATGGGCTTTGACGGCATGCCCGGGTCGAGCCTGTTCAAGCCCTGCAGGTGAGTGGTCGCGCGCGGGCTCTGCATGGAGAGAGTCGCAGGCTAGGCTAGGCCGGGCTGGGCTGACGGCGCTCGTAGCCTCAAGGGCGGACAGTTTGGCGTCAAGGCCATCCACGTGCGGCCGGAGAACGGCCCGCGTGGACTTGCGACGACGCCCGCGACCATCATGATCTTTGACCAGACCACGGGCGCGGCGCAGTGCCTGATGAATGGCACATTCCTCACGGCGCTGCGCACCGCGGCCGGATCGGCCGCAGCCACCGACCTGGTGGCGCCCAAGGCGTGCCCGCGGCTTGTCGTCTTTGGCGCGGGCTTGCAGGGTGAAGCGCACGTCAAGACCGTGTGCTGCGTGCGGCAAGTGGAGCACGTCGTCATCGTGAATCGCGGCCGCGAGCGCGCCGACCAGCTGGTCGAGCAGCTCAAGGCCGAGTTGGGCGCTATGCAGCGCGCGGACGGCGTGGCGCAGACCGTGCCGACGTTTGAGGTGGTGCTGAGCGCCGACCGCGAGGCAGTCCAGGCCGCGGTCCAGGCTGCCGACGTGGTCTGCACGACCACGGGGAGCCCCGAGCCGCTTTTTGACGGCGCATGGCTCAAGGCCGGCGCGCATGTCAACGCTGTGGGCTCCTACCAGGACTTTACCAGCGAGCTTGACACGACGACCGTGGCCCGTGCACGCGTGCTGGTGGTCGACACGCCCGACGCATGGGGCGCCGGTGACCTCAAGAAGCCGCTAGAGGCCGGCGTGGTGGCGCGGGAGGACGCCGTCACGCTCGGGCAGCTCGGGCTTGAGGCGCGCGGCATCCGGAAGCAGGACCGCCGCGGCCGGGGACAGCAGACAAGGACATAACGCTGTTCAAATCGGTGGGCTGCGCTGTACAGGACGTGGCCACCGCGGCGCTGGTGTATGAAGCCTGTTGCGCGGCAGGCAACGTGGGCACTACTGTGTCGCTCTGAGTGAAACGAGCCGCTCACCACCTCTCTCTCTCTCTTAGCCAGCCAGCAAGTCGCCCGGCCGCCTAGGCGCTGAAGAGTGAAGAGAAGAGCTGCTCGGTGTCGACGGGCGCCTCCGGCATGGGCGCGGGCGTCACAAAGTTGACGAGCTTCTCGTGCACGACGTATCGCAGCTTGCGGCCCTTGCTCGCGCGTCCACGTCGCGTTTCTTGTTCTTGTTGGCGCGCGACAGCTTGCGCTGCAGGCGCTCTTGCACGAGATCGTCCTCCACGCCCGATACGCGCATGGCGTCTGCCGACGTAGTGTTGCTGACAAAGCTCACCAGCAGCTGCTGGTAAAAGGCCGCATCGTTGTAGACCTCGGGGTCGTGCACCTTGTCGCCTTCCGCGCCCTCCGTCTCGTCGCCCTCGTCCTCCTCCGCGCCAATCACCCTTGCGTCGCGCTTCCGCATCTGCGAGCGCCGCAGCACCACGTCCCCGCCTGCGAGCATCTCGTCTACCTGGTCGGTAATCGACTTGTTTATAGACTTTAGCGCGCGCCACCGACGGTCCCGACCTGCAGCTGGCGCTGCCAAGTATCGAGCGTCTTTTCAAATGACGCTTTGCTCGCCTCATTCGCCGCCGCAATGTCCTTCCAAACAGCGTCCGCCGACTGCCCGGCGATCTTGCGCCGCTTGCCGTTCGCTCGCCCCTCCATTGTGCTGTCCTGCAGGTCGCATAGAGACTGCAGGATCCCGCCGGCGGCGGTGGCGCTCTCCTCGCGCGCCTTGGCCACCGTCGGACGTGCCTCCGCCAGCGCATCAAACGTTTCGCCGCGTGGCAGCCGCTCCGCAATCTGCATCAGCTTTTGCATGCGGATGCGAAACCCCACCAGCTCGCACCAGAGCGCCATCTGGTTCTTTACGTGCTGCGGCTCTTGCCGCGGCCGCTTGCTCTTGCCGCGCAGCACGACTTTGTCCTCGTCCGAGACATCCTCGTCCGAAAGGTCCTCGTTTGACAAATCCGACAGGTCCCCTTCGCCATCTTTGCTCTCCTCGTCCTCGTCCTCGTCCTCGTCCTCGTCCTCGCCCTCGTCCTCGTCCTCGTCCTCGCTCTCACTAGCTTTCGCAACGGCCTCCTCGGCTTCGCCATCTGCGCTCTCCTCGGCGCTCTCCTCGGCGCTCTCCTCGCTGCTGTCCTCGAACGCCTCGAAGAGCTTGTCCCGGCTCACAGGCTTGCCCGTGTACTTTGGGTCGCTCGCGATCGTGTCCACCACGCGCAAGCTGCGGCCCTCCTTGGCCCTCCTCGCGCGCTCGCTGACAGGTGCGGCCTCCTCCCTGACGGCAGCCGCGCGCTTCTTCCTCGTCCAGGCGGCGTCGCCGACCCCATCATCCTCGGGGTCGAGGCTCTCGGGCGCTGGTTTGTTGAGCCTCTCGAGCTCCTTCGCGAGGGTGGACATCGTCGTCGTCCTCGTCCTCGTCGCCGTCGTCGTCGTCGTCGTCGTCGCGTCCTCGCTGACCAAAGCGGCGGCCACCGAAATGCGTTCCCCGCCGCCAAAGCGTTCCCCGCCGCCAAAGCGTTCCCCGCCGCCAAAGCGTTCCCCGCCGCCAAAGCGTTCCCCGCGCCAAAGCGTTCCCCGCCGCCAAAGCGTTCCCCGCCGCCAAAGCGTTCCCCGCCGCCAAAGCGTTCCCCCCGCCAAAGCGTTCCCCGCCGCCAAAGCGTTCCCCGCCGCCAAAGCGTTCCCCGCCGCCAAAGCGTTCCCGCGGGCCGTTGCGAGTCGACCGTTGGCAAGGAAGCGACTCGGCCGCATCCAGGTGAAACGGCCAGGGCGGCGACGCGCAGGTGTTGGGCGCGATGGAGTCGGTGGAGGAGGAGAAGGGCGGCGAGGACCGCTTCCGCGAGCGTTATGGCGTGCTCAAGGGGCTGTACGAGGAGCGGCTCAAGCGGCTCACGGCCTGCGTGCGCCAGATGCAAGGCGCCATGGACAGCGACCCTGTGCTGCGCGAGATGCGCGCGGACGAGACCACCGCGCGCTTTGCGCCGCAGCGCGAGCTGGAGATGGCCACGGAGGCGCTGGCGCAAGAGCGCGAGGAGCAGATCGTGACGCTTTCCGAGGAGCTCAGCGACACCGCGTCGCGGCTTGGCGAAGCCTTACAGCGGGCGTCGCACTCCAAGGCGCGCAGCCGCCAGCTTGAGGCGAAGCTGCAGGAAGTGGCGCGCGCGAGAGAAATGGACGCATCGCGCCTTGAGGAGGCAAGAACGCGTCGCCAGGCTCGAGGAAGATCGCGCACGGGAGCGCAAGGTGTTCTTCGGGGTTGCGGAGGCTTGGCCGCCTTGCCGGGAAGCGCAGGCGCGGCTCTGGCGACCCTGCAGAGCATAGTGGCGACGACGACGACGACGACGACGACGACGACGACAGTGAGCTCGAGGACGCCCTCGGCCTCGGCGGCCGCAGCGGCGGCAGGGCGCTGGACGCCGAGGCCGCGGCTATCGTGGCCCGCGCGGGCAAGGTTGAGGCGCGCTTCCGCAGAGCGCGGCAGCAATTGGATAAGGAGCGCACGCATGAGGTGGAACGCCTGCGCAACAAGCTAGCCGAGAAGACGCGTGCAGTGCAGAGCATCGAGCGAAAGGCCGCAGAGTTCCACAAGGCCTGCGAGAGTCTGCGCAGCGAGGTGTCCCGCACCCAGGACGCGCTCGCTAAGAGTGAGGCCGAACGGCTTGAGCTCCGGGAGCAGTACATGGCGATCGGCGCCAAACTGGAGCGCATCGCGTCGTCCAACGAGGACAACCAGCGACGCGGCGCGGACAGCCTGCGGTCAAGGCTCGACGACACGGAGGCACGAAACAAGCACCTCTCGGCGCTCAACGACCGATTGGAAAAGGATCTGAACGCCAGCGAGCTCAAGCTTGAGCGGCGCGAGGCAAAGGCCCAAGACCTCGAGGAGCGCCTGCGGCAGGCCCAGCGCGAGCACAGCGAGCAGATGGCCGCGCAGGCGAATGCGCATAAGCAGCAGTTGGACACGGCCGAGCTCAGGCACAAGCACGTCTGCGAACGGCTCGAGGAGTGCAAGCGCGAATTCGCGGTCAAGCTGCAGCGCGCCACCGAGCAGGCGGCCGAGGCGGTGAACAGCTCGCAAAGCGAGCGGCAGCGCTGGGAGGCGGAGAAAGACCGGCAACTCAAGGAGTTCCAGGCCAAGCTGGAGAACCAGTTTCAGCGGCTGCTCGACGCCAAACAAAAGGAGCTGGACGCGGCGCTACGTGGCCGCGAGGCCGAGTTGGAGCGCAAGCAAGACGAAGCCGAGCGTGTCGAGCGCGCCGTTGCAGCTCGCATGCAGGCGCTCCTGCAGGACCACATCCCGCTCGCACAGCACAAGGAGATCCTGGAGCAGCAAGTCGGAGCTGCGCAAGACCAGGGCACTCGGACCGCCGAGGAGGCGCAGCGGCAGGGGCGCGAGGAGATTCGCCGGGCCGTGGACGCTGCTGAGGCCAAGCTCAAGTCGACCTTTGACACACAGCTGCTGTCGGCCACGCTAGAGAATAAACGCGTCAAGAAGCAGGCCGAACAGGCACTCAAGGAGCAGCAAACGCTGGAGCGCTCCCTCGAGGAGGACCGCCGTCGCATCGTGCAAATACAGCACCGCCTGGAAGTGTCCCAGCAGGCGGAAAAGCTGCTCAAGAGGCATCTTGAGAAGGCCGTGGGCAATCTCGACCACCTCAAGAAACTCCTGCGCACAGAGCAGCGGCGACGCATGGACGCCGAGTCCAAGACCAAGGGCCAGCTGGCGGAAGAGGCTCAGGTGTTGCGCACAACGGTAGCGCAGCTGCAGGCGGAACTGGACGGCGAACGCGCTCGCGCGACCAAGCTCGAGGAAGACAAGGCCGCTGCCGAAAAGCAGCACGAGGAGCGCACGCGCAAGCTGACAGAGGAGCTCAGCACTGCCCGCAGTCGCACCGCGAGCGAAATCGAGGCCATGCGTGCCGGCCATGAGCGAGCTCAAGAGCAGCAGCTACTACAGCGCGAGTCGGAGGTCAAAGCCTTGAAGCACGCTTGCGCCACGAAACCGAGCTCTTGCAGGTCAAGGCGAGAAGCGCCGAGCAGGAGGGCGAGCGTCAGGCCAAGGCCTTGCGTGCCGAGCTGGCCGAGCTGCGCGCGCGCGGCGACGAGCAGCGCGAGCGGGAGCAAGCCACGACCGAGCTTGAGGTGCTCAAGGAGAAGGCCAGGGCGCGGGAAGAGGAGCTCACCCAGATGCGTGGCGAGCGCGCTTCGTTGCAGGCCGCACTGGAGCGGGCCACCAAGCGCGGCTCCGCGCTGCACGAGCGATCGCTCCGCGGCGCTGCGGTGCAACGCGACCTGTTGCGGCGCATCGAAGCGCTCCGTCAAGCGCACTCGGCGCTGACGGCGGACGTGCGTAGCCAGCTGGACCACTTTGCGCGCGAGGCGCTGACCGCGAACGGCCGCGTGCGGGAGGCCGTCCGCGTGCGGGAGCAGCAGCGCGCGCACGCGATAACGCTGGAGCGAAGCCAGGCAGAGAGCGCCCGCAAGGCCGCCGAGGACGCCTTGCAAGCGCAGGTGGCGCACCTCACGAGCAAGGTGTCGAGCTTAGCGACCATTCACGCGACCTGCGCTCGCATAAGGAGTCCGTCGAGCAGGCCACTCGCGCGCAGGTCGAGGACGCTGCGGACCGGACCCGCAAGCTGGAGGGCGCCGTGGAGGCGATGCGCCTGCAGGCTTCCAACCTGCAGGAGCAGCTGCAGCGGGCCGAGCGGCAGCTCGCGGAGGCGCGAGAGTTGGCCGCGGCGCGGGCAGACGAGCTGGCCGCCGCCAACGACCGCGCCGCGGAGCTGGAGCGCCAGATGGACTTGCGCCAGAACAACTTCCTGGCGCTGCTCGGCGCAGTTCGCGGCAAGCTTGCGCTGCCTCAGCCGTTGCTGGACCTCATGGTGGACGCTCAGCGCTTCGCAGCAGAGGGCGCGCACGAGGTGCACGCGGCGCTGGAGCAGGCGCTGGTCGAGCGTGACGAGCGCGTTGTCGGCCGCGCCGTCGAGCCGCTTCAAGCCAAAAACAGGCAGCTGCGGAACGTGCGTAAGGAGCTCGCGGCCGCGATGGAGGGCCTCCAGTCCTGCGAGCGGGATAACACGACGCTGCGGGAGCAGGTCGAGCGCCTCGAGGCCAGCCTCGCGCACGGCCGCCAGCGCGTCGAGGCAGAAGTCGCACGCGCCGCAGAGCTCAAGGCCGAGGTGAGCCGGCTCCAAGAGCGCCTGCGCGAATCGTCCGAGCGGCACCGCGACGAGGTGGCCAAGCTGGAGGAGAAGCACGCGAAGAGTAGCGAGGAGCTCAAGGTGGCGCACGGCGCGAGCCTCGAGGCGCTGCAGCGCGAGAAGCAGCGCACAGAGCAACTGGCACGCCAGAAGGTCGACCGAGAAAAGCAGCGCAATCGCCAGCTGCGCGACGAGATCCTGTCGCAAGCCGAGCAATTGTCGCTGGCTGGCAGCCCACTCTCGCCGCGACCGCCGCCTGTGAGCATTGAGACGGCGAGCTGGCGCGGCGGTCCTGGCGCAAACGATGTCCCGGCGCAAACTGTGGCCAGTCAAGGGCCATTATCGGCTTCGGCGTTTGCCGCCAGCGGCGCCTCGGCCTTCGCACGATCGCCGGCTGGCCCCAAGGCGGCTTCGGCCGTGCCGGCTGACGTGCAGCGGCTGCTGCAGCGCTCGGCCGCACTCGACTCGGCTGCGCAAGACCTGGTGCGCTCAGTAACGCGACGCGCGCGGGGGGGGCCGGCTCCAAGGCTGGGACGGCGGGGCAGGTCGCGCGTGAGCTGGTGAGCCTGACCATCGGCCGCCGCGGATGGTGAGGGGTGAGACCCCACGTCGGCTCTTCAGAGTGCAAACCCCGGCTCCACTGCAACCTTGCCCTGGACCATGCCGCCTTGATAATGCAGGGGAAAGTCGACGGGCACTGTGCCTGCAGGGCAGCGCTGGATCGTTGTGTCCTTCATGTCTGGCCAGCCGTTCTTCTCAATGTGGACGCAGAGCTTGTAGAACTCGTCCTCAAAAGCCTCGTCATACCTCATGTTGATCGCCGTCGTCGCCATCGTCTTGCCGTGCGGGCCTTGGAACAGCGGCTCGCAAGATCTTTCCATGATCTGCCAGCGCAGCTTGAGGCACTCGGCGTCGACCAGCATCTTGTGGCCAGGCTCCAGCTCGACGCCGTGCCAAGTCTGATGAGCGGCCCTGGAGGCAGTGTGCCGTTCGTGCAGCCTGCGGATGTGGGCTCTGAGGCCCTTGAGCCTCGTAAAAGCCTTCTCGCAATGCGGACAGATGTGATCCTCGCGGCGCCCGTGCACCATGCGAATGTGTCGCTTGTAGTTGCTGGCCAGGATCACCTTACCACACTGTTCACACGCGACCCGCCTCGGGCACGCAGCAGATGGCGTCGGCGGCACTGCTGTCGGTGGCCTTGCTGTCATCGGCAGATCTCGCAGCAGCTTATCACATTGCTCGTGCACCGTGCGAATGTGTCGCTTGAGGCCCTTGGCCAGGATGGACTTGCCGCAGCGGCCGCATGCGACCCGTCGCGAGCGGGCAGCGATCGCGGCTGCCGCTGCCGGCGACCGGTCGCACACTTCGTGCGCTGCGCGAATGTGTTTCTTGAGACCGCCGGCCAAGACTGACGTGCCACACCGCTGGCACGTGACCCTTTGCGATCGAGCCGCCGCCGCCGTCGGCGGCATCGCATCCGCCGCCGGCATCGCGTCCGCTGGCATCACCGCCACTGGCGCCGACACCAGCGGCACCGCCTGCACCCTCTTCCTCGTCGCCATCTGCTGCTGCTTCTCGAAAGTTGCGGGTCTGCCGGAACCGCTCGTGCGGATTTGAAAATTTGAACTTGAGCTCACAGCTGTCAGCTTCTTCGGTCAATGCTGGTTTCGGTCAGTCTTGAAGCGCGCAGGCATTGCGCTCTACGTCCGCTTATGGCTTGAAGGGCGAGCACTCGCTTGCCGTGTCGGCCCGGACGCCGAGGCGGACGGCGCGGTGAGACACCATCGCCATGGTTGAAGGTGGCGAGACATGCGAGATGACAAGGACTGACTGGAGCAGCGGTCGACGAGGGAAGCGACCTGTCAGGTTGCTCCCTGCTGACCCTGATGCCCCGGTGTCTGGATGTCGTGCTCGGAAAGACTAGTTGTCCAGCCACGCGTTGGTGTTTCCCTGCCGCGCAACGACAAGGGAGCGGACAGCGCTTTACTTCGTCGAGCCACTGGCGAGTGGCGTGATTGTGAATCTGATCTTGGCGGACTGGGCGCCGCGAGAGAGCGACGCGGCGTCCACTGAAAGCATCACTGCTCGAGAAGAGTGCCGCAAGCGGCACTTGGAGGGTCAACCGCCAAGACATGCATGGTTGCTCGCCAGCGCCCGAGACACGCATCAGCAGACTACAGCGCCCACGCCGCCTCTCCTTGTCGTTCCCAAACTCGTTCCACAGCGACATCGCCATCGCCTTATTCCTTGTTGCCCCATCGTCTGGCCATCCCGAGTCGCCGTCTGCCGCGTCCCCTCCGCATCCGACTCGGGCCGCGCCCTCGCGCCTCACGCGGCCCGTCGACCGCTTCCCAGAATGCCTCAGCCGACACCCACGCCTCGGAGCCTGCCGTGCGCTTGCCAAGACTTGAAGAATTCAGTTAGCGTTGATTTTTGGGCCATGATTAGATTTAGCGTTGATTTTTGAGCCATGATTAGCTTTAGCGGTCTGCATATCTAGAGTGCAGGGTGCTGGTACGCGTTGTACCCGTCCATGATCGCGGTCGCAGGTTTGGTCGTGTCCAGTGTGTTCCGGCATAAGCTACGAGAGCTAAAAAGGTGAGGCGGCACGGCAGTCACGGCGGACATGACCAGGTTGGGAAAGAAGCGTTGATTGATGGCGCACTCGACGCGAGAGATTCGTGACAATGACACCGCCATGACATGACGCTGGAGCACTCGGCCGGCCGGCCGGCCGACTGGCACAAGTACGTTAGTGCCACCTCGCCCTCGCCGCGCGCTGCGCCAAAGTTGGACCCTGGTGGTCCTCGTCCTCGGATTATGGAAGGGGCAGGTGAACACCATGCGCGGATCTTTTGCGAGGGCGAGACTGGCTCGCTGGCTCGCCTTTGGCCGACCGCCTGACAGCCTGTCGCTGGACATCGCCGTGCATGAACTATGCACGAGGAGATCTTGAGTGTGGCGGTCTTCTCTTCGCCATGGAGAACTCGCGCAAGTGTCAAATCAAAAGTGTGTCGAAATCTGCCTGTGGCCAGGGTCGCCCGCGAACCAAACGTCGAAGACGAGCGCGCGGGCGCCCGGACCGCACGCTGCATCCGCTCGGCACCGCACTGGGGCGCAAAGGCCGCTGGCGGCGCCGCACGATGTCATGGGGTGTGCGCCAGGGCTCGGCACGTGTGCAGCCCTGCATCTGAGCCGATGGCGCCAAATGTTGGGATTTGGACGATGCGGAACGATGCCGCGTCGAGCAGGGCGTCCTGGGCGATCGGGTTGGAGGAGTTGAGTAGAGACAACGCCGGCGCAAGACGGGAGGGGAAAGGAAGGCGGTGCGTGGCAAGCAGACAGCGGTGCGCAAAGAAGTGGCCGCTGCCAGAGGCTGCTCTGCCATATTTTTATTGTTGAAGGCACAGCCATAGACCGAGTTGCGCCCAGCTGTCGTGCGCTAGGACAAGCCTCGCACGACCGTCGGCAGCTCCCAGGAAGGCTCGTCAGCAGGGCCTGGCGGCGACCAACGGCGGAGAGCGACGCGGCGAGAAGCGCAGGCAGACGATATGTGCCTTGTCAAACGACATGACCTTGGCCCCATCTTCTGGAGAGAGAACCGATTCGACCCAATGCAGAAAGCTTTCCTGGGGAGCGATCTCGTGCGACGCGCCTCCAGTCCCACGTTGCGTGACGCTTCGAGGCAGAGAAACGGCTGGCCCTCTCCCTCCCAGAGGATGACCCTTCTGATGCCTGGAAGGGGGGTCAAAACAATCCGAGTCAGTAATACACGATCGCCATGAGAAGTGCATTTGTATATGTGCTCCCTCTTACCGTACACGGCACCGCGTTCCGAGACTTGGGACTTGAGTTTGGCGCGGCAGAACAGAAAACTGGTAGTTGGAAGAGTCGCGCAAGGCAGCAAGGGCAAGCAGCACTACGCGACGTGAGACGTGCAGGTGGCAGAAGACGCGCGTGGTCCCCCAGCCAGCCGGACGCACGACGCGAGAGGGTGCGCCGCGCACCCGAGCCTCGCCAAGCACAGCGCGGGAGGGCGCCGCAACCATGTGGCGGCCTTCGCCGTTGCGCACCTTCCAGGCGCTCAAGGAGCTGGTCGCCACGGCCCTCTTTACTCTCGCAGCAGCAGCGGCGGGCGGCACCAGGCCCACCGTCTTTGACTTCAAGCGCGGCGAGGTGCGCGAGCGAGGGCAAGGCCGCCATCACGCTGATCTGGGAGTCGCTGGTGCTCCGCCACGCCGACAAACCGCTCGGCATCTGGTGGCACTTCAAGTACCGCAACATCTTGGGCGGTCGCGATGGTGCTCTTCAACCCTGGCAATGATCAAGGTCGAGATCAGGAACGTGCGGGACCACTTGTTCCGCAAGAAACTCATCGTGGCCAATACCCGGCACAGTTTCGAAACTCTCGTCGATAGCTGGCTGTTCGAGCAACAGCAGCTCGCGCAGCTGCTGGCCATTCTGTCGTCGTGCAAGATCAAGATCTCCGAGGACCCGCCGCTGCCACTGCTCCTGGAGGACATCAAGCCGCTGCCCTGCAACGGCGGCAAGGCGACCGCCGCATCGCGCAGCGTCCAGGTCGCGGACCCGCCGTTCGTCCCGCCATCCTCGCAGGGAGTGATCGCAAGCGTCTTTCATGCTGCTCTCTTCGTCACCAAGATCGTCAGCTCGGTCGTCTTCTCTCGCACAACCAATGCGACCAACGACAACGACGACGAGAGCAAGTCCAATGGCGCGAGCCCCGCGAGCCCCTCGGGCGCACGCTGCCGACGTGCCGCCGCCGACCGACGACGACAACAAGGCATCGCTTGAGTCGGCGCCAGCCGACAGCGCCGCCTCGTCTGCGGTCGATGACAAGGTAACGCTCGCAGAGGATGGCGGCAAAAGCACCGAGTGCCACAACGAGGCCTTGGTGCCGACGCTCAGCGACAAGATCTCGCTCGATGCTGAGATCCAGGCAGCGTCCGCCGAGGATGCCGCCCCGCTCGCCGTCTCGCCCGCCGACGATGACAAGGTGACGCTTGTGGACGAGGCCCGCAGCGCCAAGGTCAGCGAGGACCTGGTGCCGCCGATCCACGACAAGATCTCGCTCGATGCTGAGATCAAGGCAGCGTCCGCCGAGGATGCCGCCCCGCTCGCCGTCTCGCCCGCCGACGATGACAAGGTGACGCTCGTGGACGAGGCCCGCAGCGCCAAGGTCAGCGAGGACTTGGTGCTCACGATCCACGACAAGATCTCGCACGAGGTCGAGGCCAAGGCAGCGTCCGACGAGGATGTCGCCCCGCTAGCCGTCTCGCTCGCCAACGATGACAAGGTGACGGTTGTGGACGAGGCTCCCAACGCCAAGACCAGCGAGGACTTGGTGCCGCCGATCCACGACAAGATCTCGCTCGATGCTGAGATCCAGGCAGGATCCGCCAAGGATGCCGCCCCGCTCGCCGTCTCGCTCGCCGACGATGACAAGGTGACGGTTGTGGACGAGGCTCCCAACGCCAAGACCAGCGAGGACCTGGTGCTGACGATCCACGACAAGATCTCGCTCGATGCTGAGATCCAGGCAGGATCCGCCGAGGATGCCGCCCCGCTCGCCGTCTCGCTCGCCGACGATGACAAGGTGACGGTTGTGGACAAGGCCCGCAGCGCCAAGGTCAGCGAGGACCTGGTGCCGACGATCCACGACAAGATCTCGCTCGATGCTGAGATCCAGGCAGCGTCCGCCGAGGATGCCGCCCCGCTCGCCGTCTCGTTCGCCGACGATGACAAGGTGACGGTTGTGGACAACATCCACAGCGCCAAGACCAGCGAGGACTTGGTGCCGCCGATCCACGACAAGATCTCGCTCGATGCTGAGATCAAGGCAGCGTCCGCTGAGGATGCCGCCCCGCTAGCCATCTCGCCCGCCGACGATGACAAGGTGACACTCGTGGACAACATCCACAGCGCCGAGGTCAGCGAGGACCTGGTGCCGCCGATCCACGACAAGATCTCGCTCGATGCTGAGATCAAGGCGGCGTCCGCCGAGGATGCCGCCCCGCTCGCCGTCTCGTCCGCCGAGGATGACAAGGTGGCCCTCGTGGACGAGGCCCGCAGCGCCAAGACCAGCGAGGACTTGGTGCCGCCGATCCACGACAAGATCTCGCTCGATGCTGAGATCCAGGCAGCGTCCGCCGAGGATGCCGCCCCGCTAGCCATCTCGCCCGCCGACGATGACAAGGTGACACTCGTGGACAACATCCACAGCGCCGAGGTCAGCGAGGACCTGGTGCCGCCGATCCACGACAAGATCTCGCTCGATGCTGAGATCCAGGCAGCGTCCGCCGAGGATGCCGCCCCGCTCGCCGTCTCGCCCGCGACGATGACAAGGTGACGATCGTGGACAACATTCACAGCGCCAAGACCAGCGAGGACTTGGTGCTGACGATCCACGACAAGATCTCGCTCGATGCTGGGATCAAGGCAGCGTCCGCTGAGGATGCCGCCCCGCTCGCCGTCTCGTTCGCCGACGATGACAAGGTGACGGTTGTGGACAACATCCACAGCGCCAAGACCAGCGAGGACTTGGTGCTGACGATCCACGACAAGATCTCGCTCGATGCTGAGATCCAGGCAGCGTCCGCTGAGGATGCCGCCCCGCTCGCCGTCTCGCCCGCCGACGATGACAAGGTGACGATCGTGGACAACATTCACAGCGCCAAGACCAGCGAGGACTTGGTGCTGACGATCCACGACAAGATCTCGCTCGATGCTGGGATCAAGGCAGCGTCCGCTGAGGATGCCGCCCCGCTCGCCGTCTCGCCCGCCGACGATGACAAGGTGACACTCGTGGACAACATCCACAGCGCCGAGGTCAGCGAGGACCTGGTGCCGCCGATCCACGACAAGATCTCGCTCGATGCTGAGATCAAGGCGGCGTCCGCCGAGGATGCCGCCCCGCTCGCCGTCTCGTCCGCCGAGGATGACAAGGTGGCCCTCGTGGACGAGGCCCGCAGCGCCAAGACCAGCGAGGACCTGGTGCTGACGATCCACGACAAGATCTCGCTCGATGCTGAGATCAAGGCGGCGTCCGCCGAGGATGCCGCCCCGCTCGCCGTCTCGCCCGCCGACGATGACAAGGTGACGGTTGTGGACAACATCCACAGCGCCAAGACCAGCGAGGACTTGGTGCCGCCGATCCACGACAAGATCTCGCTCGATGCTGAGATCAAGGCAGCGTCCGCCGAGGATGCCGCCCCGCTTGCCGTCTCGCCCGCCGACGATGACAAGGTGACGATCGTGGACGAGGCCCGCAGCGCCAAGACCAGCGAGGACCTGGTGCTGACGATCCACGACAAGATCTCGCTCGATGCTGAGATCCAGGCAGCGTCCGCTGAGGATGCCGCCCCGCTCGCCGTCTCGCCCGCCGACGATGACAAGGTGACGATCGTGGACAACATTCACAGCGGCGAGGACTTGGTGCCGCCGATCCACGACAAGATCTCGCTCGATGCTGAGATCAAGGCAGCGTCCGCTGAGGATGCCGCCCCGCTAGCCATCTCGCCCGCCGACGATGACAAGGTGACACTCGTGGACAACATCCACAGCGCCGAGGTCAGCGAGGACCTGGTGCCGCCGATCCACGACAAGATCTCGCTCGATGCTGAGATCCAGGCAGCGTCCGCCGAGGATGCCGCCCCGCTCGCCGTCTCGCCCGCCGACGATGACAAGGTGACGGTTGTGGACGAGGCCCGCAGCGCCAAGACCAGCGAGGACTTGGTGCCGACGATCCACGACAAGATCTCGCTCGATGCTGAGATCCAGGCAGCGTCCGCCGAAGATGCCGCCCCGCTCGCCGTCTCGTTCGCCGACGATGACAAGGTGACGGTTGTGGACAACATCCACAGCGCCAAGACCAGCGAGGACTTGGTGCCGCCGATCCACGACAAGATCTCGCTCGATGCTGAGATCAAGGCAGCGTCCGCCGAGGATGCCGCCCCGCTTGCCGTCTCGTCCGCCGAGGATGACAAGGTGACCCTCGTGGACGAGGCCCGCAGCGCCAAGACCAGCGAGGACTTGGTGCTGACGATCCACGACAAGATCTCGCTCGATGCTGAGATCCAGGCAGCGTCCGCCGAGGATGCCGCCCCGCTCGCCGTCTCGCTCGCCGACGATGACAAGGTGACGATCGCGGATGAGGCCCGCAACGCCGAACTCAAGAACACGACGGACGACAACGACAACGACGAGTGGACCGCGGCCCTCGATAGGCTGGTGCCATGGTGGGACACCAGCCGCGACGACGACGCGCCTCCTGCACCAAAGGACACGAACGGGGGCCAGCATGAGCAGCAACAGCTTGAGCGTCAACAGGCACGCGAGGCGGGCGACATGCTGCACGCCGCGCATTGCGATGGGCCTGGGGCCATCTACGTGGCCCCCGTGCAGCACACTCTCAGCGAGAAGGATCCTCTGCCCTTTGACGTTGACATGGAAATCGACGACGAGTTATTCGATCGCTACTTCATCGATGTCATGATGGATGACAAGGAGGAGGAGGAGGCTGCGGAGGAGCACGACATGGGGCACGACATGGAGCACAAAAGCGACGAGTTTGTTGACGACATGCTTTGCGACTTGCCGTATTACGGCACGGAGGATCTCACGGTGACGCTCGTGAACAAGGCCCACAGCGCCAAGACCAGCGAAGACCTGGTGCCGCCGATCCACGACAAGCTCTCGCTCGAGGTTGAGACCAAGGCGGCGTCCGCCGAGGATGCCACCCCGCCCTTCGCCTCGCCCGCCGACGATGACAAGGTGACGCTCGTGGACAAGTCCCGCAGCGCCGAGAGCAGCGAGGACTTGGCGGCGACAATCTACGACAAGATCTCGCACGAGGTCGAGACCAAGGCGGCGTCCGCCGAGGATGCCGCCCCGCCCGTCGTCTCGACCGTCGACGATGACAAGGTGACGCTCGTGGACAACATTCACAGCGCCAAGATCAGCGAGGACTTGGATGACAACGACATGGACGAGTCGATCGCGGCTCTCGATAGATCGGCGCTTTCGAAGGACACCGCGTGCGATCTTGGCCCCAACGGCGCGCCTTCTGCACCAAGCGACACGACCGGCGCCCCTTCCGCCAACGGTGGCAATAACGCCCGTGGACAAGTCTCGCGGCGCCATGATCGCCGAGAACGTGGCGCCGACGGTCTACGACCAGATCTCGCTCGAGACCGAGACCCAGGCGGGGCCCGACAACGCTTCCGCACAGTCCGTCGCCTCGTCAGTCGCTCTGCTTGCCGACGGTGGCAACGTGCACGACAACGACATGGTCGAGTTGATCGCGGCTTTCGAGAGACTGGCACTACCGGAGGACACCGTTCACGCTCCCGCGCCGTCCGTCGCCTCGCCAGTCGTCTCACCCGCCGACGGTGGCAGCGTGCACGACAACGACATGGTCGAGTTGATCGCGGCTTTCGAGAGATTGGCACTTTTGGAGGACACCGTTCACGCTTCCGCACCGTCCGTCGCGTCGCCTGTCGCCTCGCCCGCCGACGGTGGCAACGTGCATGACAACGACATGGCCGAGTTGATCGCGGCTTTCGAGGGATTGGCACTACCGGAGGACGCCATTCACGATATTGGCCCCAACGATACCGCCCCGCCTGTCGCCTCGCCCGCCGATGGTGGCGAGGCTAAGCTCGCGGATGAGGCCCGCGACGCCGAGCTCAACAACGACGGACGACAACGACAACGACGAGTGGACCGCAGCGCTGATGGCCATGGTGGGACACCAGCCGCGACGACGACGCGCCTCCTGCACCAAAGGACACGAACGGTGGCTTGCATGAGCAGGAACAGCTTGAGCGTCAACAGGCACGCGAGGCGGGCGACATGCAGCACGCCGTGCATTGCGATGGGCCTGGGGCCATCTACGTGGCCCCCGTGCAGCGCACTGTCAGCGAGAAGGACCCTGCTCCTCAAGTTTGACATGGAGGTCGACCACTGCATGGACGTCGACGACGAAGAGTTTTTCAGCCGCTCCTTCATCGATGTCATGATGGATGACGACGAGGAAGAGGAGGATGCTGCGGAGGAGCATGACATGGAGCACGAAAGCGCCGAGTTTGTGGACGACATCTTTGCCCTTTGCCGTATCACGGCACGGAGGGTCTCAACGACACTGCGAACGCAAAGCAACAGGCGCGTACCCCGCCTCTCCTCGTGGACAATGGCGCACATCCTGCCCCAGAGCTGAGCCAGCGGCCTCGGTTCGACGCGGAGGATGGCTTTTACGTCTCCCACGCGTCCAGCATGGACGCCCACGATGCAGCATTGCTCGTCGACTTCACCAAGTCCGCGGGTAAGCGGGGCGCCGCCTTGTCTCTGGCCGAGGGCACAACGACGCACGACAAGATCCCGGACGGCGAGCGCCGTGCAGCGGAGAAGCAGGTCTGTGGCGTGGAGCAGTCCAACGATGTGGGGGACGCAGAGGGCAACCGCGCATCCCACGCATCTCTGCTCTTCGATTTTGCCGCGTCCGCAGCGCAGGAGGCCACCGGCTTGACCCGACTCGAGGACACAGACGCGGACGCGGACGCGGACGCGGACGAGGCTGAGGGCGCGCGAGTTGGAGTTCTCGGGGGGGTTCCAAATGGCCGACGACGACGAGTTTGCGGAGGGCTTCCTCACGGAAGAGCAGTTCTTTGGCGCAGGGCAGCCGGACGATGTGGAGGACGCGGAGAACAACAACACTGACGCCTGCAACGCGTCTCTGCTCATCGAGTTTGCCCAGTTCGCCGCCGACGAGGCGGTCACTGACTTGACTCGACCCGAGTGCGCAACGACCGACGAGAATCTGTACACGTACACGCATGATATCGACACAGGAGAGCGCCCAGCTTTTCTCTGTCATGCCTAGCAAGCCGATGTTCCAGGTCGGCAACGACGTCTGCGCGTCGTCCCCATGCTCGGCAGCAGCGGCCCGAGTCGGTACGGCGGCTGCGGCGGCAGAAGCAGAAGCAGCGTGTCGAGAGTTCCAAGCCCTCTAACGCCACTGGCATGAATGCTGTCGCTTGGGCCAGTCTGCCGCCGGTGCCCGAGCTGGCTAGCAGCACCGAGCACCAGTTCAACGCGACAGAGGAGTCCACGTACACGCATGACATCGACACAGGGAGCGCCCAGCCTTGGCTTTGCCGTGTCCGTGTCCGGCGAGGCGTTGTTCCAGGGCGGCGACACCACTTCCCGCCGCGTTGCTGCACACCGGCCGGGGTCGTGGCAATCGCGGGGGCGGCAGCGGCGGCAGCGTCGTGGGCGCGCCAAGCCGACCAGCGCCGCCGTATGAACTGCCGCTGCTTTTGCTGACCTGCCGCCGGCGCCGAGCAGGGCAGCACCGGAGCACGGTCTTCGACAAGATGAGAGAAACCCGACAAGAACGTAGAGAGAGATAGAAAGATGTTGGATTATCAGTGGCCCGAGCGCCACATGGAGTGCGCCGCCGGCAGAGCTGAGGTTGCAGCCTTGACTCGCCTGCCAACAGAGCGACGCATTGACCCGTGGAGGACACTCCGGCAACGACGCCGTTTGCGCTCTTGAAATCCAAAGCGATGGATACACGTTGTACGAGCGCACCTCCCTCTGCCCGTTGCCCGTGCCCACGTCGATTGGGACTCGGGCATGGAGCGCCCGCCCTGGTGCACGTCCTGATCTTCTTCCCGTCCGAAGTACGCTTGTGTCGCGGTCTGGTGCTGGCAAGGTCGCGGACACGGCCACAGACATGACGGCCACGGGCATGACGGCCACGGGGTCCAGCTTACGAGGGCATCTGCGATCCCCGGAGTGGGATCCTCCAAGTGCTTTGGAGAGTCGTGCCATGGCATGGCCTTGCGATGGCTTTGAGATGGAGTCTGCGTTCAGTGTTTATTTTTTCGCGGAAGCAGCAACGGATCTGCAGGTCGATCGATCGATCGATTGTGGCGGGCGCGGGCGGTCGTGCACGTGCGAGAGGACGTCGCGCGGATGGCGACGTTCTCGCTCAGCCTGCCGCTAGAAGGCGATGGCGTGGTCGAGAACCTGTTCCACTACCTCTGGTGCAAGGACGAGCTCGACTCGGGGCCGTGCATCAACTTGCCGGACACGGTGATCTACAAGTTCCGACAGCCCGCGTACTGGTACTTCACCGCGAAGAACGGGCAGATCAAGAAGAAGAGTCGCTACAACCTGGCCAACATCCGCATCGAGGAAGTGTTCACGCGCAAGGTCGTGGGCTCCGACATCGTCGCATCGTACCTGTCGACGAGCGCAGAGTCCGGGCAGACGACCATCGAGTACTTTGACCGCGAAACCTTTCGCGACTTTTTGTACAACCGCGAGAAGGTAGACAACGGGATCTTGCAAAAGTTCGTCGAACCCAAGGGCACCAAGAACGTCATGATCCGCGGCATCTGGTCGCCCAAGGTGGTCCTCTTGGAGCGCCGCGAGAACCTGCACCACCTGACGGACACAAAGTTTAGCCTGTACGAGCGCGCCGTGACCTACGAGGGGGCGGAACACTTCAGCAAGGCGTCGCCAGTCCGCGGGTCCATCCTGCCCACCAGCGTGCAGGCCGTGTGCAGGGATGTGGTGGAGCACGTCTCGGAGGTGTCTTTCCGCAAGTGCAACATATCGCGCATGGCCCTCAACCTAAAGGTGGACGGCGAGGATCGGATCTGGCTGCTTTGGTGTACATCCCTTCGTCTTGAACGAACAGTGACGGTCCAGCACGGCGGCCTCAGCGCGGTCTCCCCCATGCAGCCGATGCGGCAAAAGTTGCCGTCCAAGCAAGGGCCCGTGAGCCTCTTTCCACACTGCCAGGTCCCGGAGAGCGTGAAGAAAGCGTTCACGACGACCAAGGCGAGCCGCGCCGCCACGTTCCTCGAGGAAGCCCAGGTGGCACACGGCGGCCCATCAGGCGTCAGCAACGTGGTGCCCGTCGAACTGGCCGAGTGCCCGAGCTGCTGCGAGCGCGTTCTCATGGACCGCTTCTACCGCGTCTCGTACAAGACCATCGTGGCGCACTTTGAGCAGTTCATGGAGCTGCTTGTCGCCAGCAATCACGGATCGACGCAGATCGAGTGGCCGCCAAACCCCAAGGTTGTGGAAGCAGTGGGACACGTCGGCCTCGGCCCTCGAGAAGCTCCGCGAGACCATAAAGGCGGCCAAGGACAAGTCCAAGGTGAGCATTGCGGCCGAGATATTGAGGTGGCGCCGATTCCGGCGCGCGCACCCTCATCTCAGCGCATCCGACTATCGGCGCTTCCGGCGCGACCCAATGTTCCTTTACAAGCAGGCCGCCGTGTGCGAAGAGTGCTACCTGGTCTTTGCACAAGTGGCCAGCGTCGGCGGCACGGCGTCCGACGAAGGCCCCCTCGCGGCGCTGGCGGGTCACAAGAAAGAGTCGCCTGTCTCGCGCCGCCTCAAGGTCAAAAGCCAACGGGCCGCCAAGGACCATATTGAGCGCGCGTCGCGCAACCGCCGACAAGAACGGCAGCGCCGATTGCAGGAGCTCGAGCTCAAGCGAAAGGCGCACGGCATGCGGACCGGCGGCCTTCCGCGCCCAACACCGTGCCGATCAACAAGTTGCGCGAGCCTTCGCTCCCGCCGCGCATCGACGACGCAACATCAAGTCGATCGCCATATCGCGCTCGCAGCCGTACTGCAGACCCGCCTCGAACACGACGAGGCAGAAGAGGAAAAGCACGCCGAGGACCGGCATCCCGCCAGCCTTGACGCGCAGGGCGTACCCGAGGAATTCCGGCAGGAGCTCGTGGAACGGGAGAACGCCTTTTTTCGCGACCTGTACCGCAACCCCAACCTCAAGCATGGGCACCCGCTTAGCCATCTCATCTCGACGCAGGCCAAGCTGGCCATCGCGCAGGCCGGCACGGGGACTGCCGCCAACGCCGTCGCCAGGAGAGCCCGTACGTCAAAGAGCAAGGCCAGGCTCAACAAGCGCCTCAAGCCGTACTCAGCCCGCGCGAGTTGGAGGGCATCGACTTTAGCAGCCCATACGCCAAGTCGCAAATCGTACCGGTTCTGGGCGGTACCGGCCCGCCGAACCGCAAGCGCCAGGCTGCATCAGACCGTGCCGCAAAGGACATGGCGGTCTCGGGTGCCTCTGGCGTGGTTATCCAGCGGCGGCCTTCCTCCTCCGAGTCGCAAGGGGCGTCCGAGCACCGCGAGTTTCTACTGAGCACGCTTGAGCGCGTGCAAAACCAGCTGGCCAACCCGATGCCCCTCGAGCAGGCCGTTGGCATCGATATTGCCGCCGACAAGGCGGGCGAGCTCATCCAAGCCGGCAAGGGCCTCGACGAAGCCCTCGGGGACCGCGCCAAGGCACTCGCGGCCACGCCGTCGGACTTGGGCCGCGTGCTCCGCTCTGCCATCAACGTCGCCGGAGAGCGGCTCATGGCCGCTGTGGACGTGCACGGCGCCGAGTTCCTCATCACCGTCTTCAACCCCAAGCTGGCCGTGTCGCAGCGCGTGAGCGTGCCGACCTCGGTTGTGCTCGCGAACGCGCCGCCAGAGGCACGGGACAGCGCGCAGCTCGCGCTTCTTGCTGGACTCCCTGCAGGGCGACGGCGCATCCGACCTCTTCCCAGGGGCACTTAGCGTCA
The DNA here is from genome assembly GCA_022244645.1 of Thraustochytrium striatum. Taxonomy (NCBI): domain Eukaryota; class Bigyra; order Thraustochytrida; family Thraustochytriidae; genus Thraustochytrium; species Thraustochytrium striatum. Next base: position 43,573 of record JACDIV010000044.1, read on the forward strand.
AGCTGCCCTTCGACCCAGCTAGCTCGCTAGCCAAGCTCGCTCAGCTGCTTGAGCTTGCTCTCGAGCTTGGGCCGGACGACCTCTTGATCGATTCAAGATTACACGTGTCTTCGATTTGTCAATCAACGCCATGACCACCAACATCGTGAGCGTGCTGCCGCTGTGCCTCCTCGCGCTGCGCATACGCAGGCCCAGATGTAATGGCGGGCTGTCTGACCAATCGCTTGTCTGCTCCGAGGCCGCCAGCCAGTCCGCCAGCCAGTCAGCCTGCCTGTCCGTCAGCCAGGGTCGGCCCGGCCTTACCAGCAGCGCCCTCTTGCTCACGATCCAAAGCTTTTCCAGGCATCGGTGTGAGGCCGACTGGAGACAGCGGCCTCTTCAACTTGGATTTTTTTTTATCCGGTCAGGAGCGCGCTCCCAACCTTTCTTTGGCACGGATCGCGTCCCAAGATCCCGCGCCGCGCCGCGTCTGGGCCGAAAAGCAAGGGATGGCGGACGCGCGCGCAAGGAAGACGACCATGGCACGGCATCGGCATGGCACGCAGCGGGCGAGCGGCAGGGCCACGGTCGATTGCGCCCCGCTGAGCCGCTCGTCCAAGATGAGCAGCACGAGAACGCGCCTCGCAGATGACGTCCCAACTGACCTTGTCCATCGAAGACCTGAAGAAAGAGCAGAGGCTCAGAGGTCTGCGGCGTACCAACGTGGGTCAGTGCAGCGTGCCCGAACTGCTGCTGAGCAGGTCAAAGTCTTACGGACACTCGGGCAACAGGCTGTCGCGGGTGTCGCTCAAGACCAAGATGGGGGAGGGGTTCAAGGAGTACGCGTGGCTGCTGCAAAAACCCGCGATGGAGATCTTCGCATCGCGGGAGCGCGACCTGTCCGCGCGCGGTGTGGCGCACCGCACAGTGGCCGACTTCAAGCGCGACGTGTCGCGCATGACCGTGGCGCTGGCGGCCGGGCGCCGCAAGATGACCCGGCAGGAGACTTTCAAGTGCCACTTTACGCGCGCTTTTGCTTGCTCACGGCTGGACCAGAACGAGAAGGCGTTGGCCGACTACACGGAGTGCATTCGGCTAGTACCCGACAACGCCGCGCACTTCAATCGTTCGGAGGTGCTGACGAAACTAGAGCGCGTGCACGAGGCGATCCGCGACCTAACGACCGCCTTGCGGATCGATCCAAGCAACGCAACCACCTTTCTGCACAACCGCGCGCTGCTCCACCGCAAGGTGGGCCACTTTGAGCAGGCCATGGCGGACTATGAGAGCGCAGAGAAGATCCGGCTCAAGAACGAGGCGGTTGCGGGCATGTCTCGGCGCAAACGTGCCGAGCCGGTCCGTTCCGCGCCCGAGTTTGGCTCCATCGCGCTGCTCAAGAGCAAGACCGGGGCGAGCTGCCTTGGCGCAGTGGCAGAGCTCTTGCGCAAAGACCGGTACGAGCGCACTGCCTCGGATTGCGAAGAGATCGCGATCCTCCTCACCAACCTGCTCGCCTTTAAAGGCGTGCCTCTTGACCTGCTCCAGGAGCTCGCCAAGATTGCACAGTACGTAGCGTTCCCGGAGGGAGCCTTTGTGTTTGAGCAGGGCGACGTTGGCAGCGACGTCTTTGTCGTCCTCTCGGGCGCGGTCAAGGTGCTAAAGTCCAAGCAGACGAGTAAGCGGAGCGCAGTCAAACAGGAGCTCAACGAGCTCATGTACGGCGAGGAGGCCCACCGCCAGGAGGACGTCATTGCTACCCTGCGCCCTGGCGCAAGCTTTGGTGAACTCGGCGACGATGACGACATGATGGTTGAGGCCGACGAGTCGGATTCATCGTCAAGCAGCGACGAGGAGGACGGTAGCGAAAGCGATGAAGACGAGGATTGGGGCGGCAGTGGCGAGGTGCACGCAAGGGATGGCGTCGATGAAGACCAGAGGAACGGCGACAGCAAGGGCGTCGCGAAGGCTAAAGCCAACGCCAGGGCGTATCTGTTGACTCTGAGCACAGCTTCGACAAAGCCCGCCGCACCGCCTGAAGAGGGCGGCACCGGCACCGGCACCGACCCGAGCAGCACGGAGACGACGAAGCGTCACAAGCAAGAGCCAAGGCCCAGGAGGTGAATGAGAGGGACACTGAGGGGGCGCACCTCGAAGAGGGTGAGAAAAGCGAGGACGACGAGACTGACGAAGGCGACGAGCCGGAAAGGGAGCCGCAAGACGACCCGTTGCTTGCCGAGCGCAAGTCGCGGCATCGGACGACAGTCCGCGAGAGCCGGCGGCGCAAGGCTTCCGTCCGTGTCGAGGAGCGGGCAGAGATGCTCATGTTCCGCACCAACGCCGCCGCAAATGCGGTGCTCAATAGGTACCGTGCGTGGCAGATCCAGGACCGGATGCAAGCGCTGCGCTGCTGCACGGTGTTCCAGTCGTGGAGCGAGGAGAAGCTTTTGCGGCTGGCAAAGCGGGCCATGGAACAGCAGTTCTCCCGGGCGCAAACATGATTGTGCAGGGCGAACCGGTTCGCGAGCTATTTGTCCTTCGCACGGGACTCTGCAAGGTCATGAAGCGCGTCAAGTTCGACGCGACGCAGGCCCGGCAGCAGGGACACCCGATCAAATCCAACGACTACTCGACGCTTCTAGCTGACGCACTCCGTGCGCCGCCCAGCGACCAGCAAGGCAGCGGCGACTTCAAGCTCTTCGAGCTCGGATGCATCACCGGCCGCCAAGTAACGGGCGAGTTTGCCGTGCTGGAGAACACGCGCCAGGTGCCCTCCGGTCACGGTGCAGGCCGGCACGTCCGTGGACGCTCTTGTGCTGGCACGGGAGGACCTCTCGGATATTATTGCCGACTTTTACGGCGACAGCATGGCGCGCATCCGCCAGAACTTTATGCTCTCCTGCATGCCGGAGACCAAGGTTAGCGGCATGTACACAGAGCTGCGCGGCTGGACACGCCAAAAGGCGCACATCGTGTTGGACACACTCGCAAAGAGGGGCAAAAAGCTGCGCCGCCGCCGCAGGACCTCGCCCTGTGACAACATGCTTTCAACATCAACTGGGGCCAAACCGCTTTAGACTTGCTCATGCTCTGCGCCGAGGGTCTCGCGCCGCTCGTTGTTGCGCTTGGCGATGCGCTTGAGCGCCCAGGCCCGCTCGCGCTCGGAAAGTGCGTCCCAGTTGGTGATTCTCCGCGTGGTGCCGTCGGGGTTGATGATGATGGGTCCCAGGCTGTCCAGCTTGACGGACTCGCCAAGCTCGAGCTTGCCGAGCGAGCCCTCGCCTGCGCCTGGCAATGCGCGTGGTGCTTCCAAGACGTCACCGGCATCAGCATCAGCAGCATCAGCAGCAGCAGAAGCGGCGCACTGAATGATCTTGAGCCGCCGCCCCAACTGCATCGGGATCGCCCTGCAGCGCCTGCTCGCCCGCCAGGCCAGCGCACGGGACGACCGGCGCCAGCAGCAGCAGCGCCAGCGCCAGCAGCAGCAGCAGCAGCAGCAGCAGCGCCCGGTGCGGAGCCATAAACAAGAGTAAGCGGTGGCGGCGTGCGCGGCTGACGAATCGTGGTTCATTTCTTGGAGGACTGGTCGCGGCGCTGGCGGCGGATCTCGTCGAGCAGTGGGCGCAGCGCGCGGCGCGCCTCGGAGCTAGCCTCAGCACACGCTTGTGCGGGCTGGAGGCGCGCCAGCAGGTCGCGGTCAGTGTCCGTGGGCAGGTACCTTTCCTCGTCGATGCTGAACGCTTCAGTTGCCACGACGGCCGCGAGCGCGCGCAGGGCATCCAGCACGTGCTCGGGCGAGAGGCGCGCCTGGTTGGCCGAGATGTGGCGCAGCGCGAGTGGGAAGATCTCCGCGTCGCGCAGGATCTCCAGGGCGCGCGAGTTGTCCGTCTCCTCCGCCTTGACCGCGAGGCTCTCGATGATGCCAAAGCAGCGAGCCTCTAGCGCGTCCTCCAAGCGGCTAGAGAGGTACTCGGGCCGGCACACGGCGAAGCGCAGACAGTCCGAGATCACCTCGAGCAGCTTGGACACGTCGACGGTCTGCAGGACCTCGTCGTAGCGGAGGCCGGTGCGCAGAATGGTGCAGAGGCCGCTCTCCAGCTTGACCGCGCGCGCTGCGTGCGCGACTCATCGCTGAGCTGGTCGCCGTTGACGCTCACGCCGCGCTGCTCGAGCTTGAAGTTCTCCAGCATGCTGACCAGGACGTTAAACTTGCCGAGCTCGAGGATCGTGCGCAGGGCGACCTCCTCACCCTCCCATAGCGTGGAGTCTTTGCTCTCGCGCCCAAAGTCTCCTTCTGTGGCCACGACGGTGGCTATGCGCGCGACCTGGTCGGCCTGGACAGCCCACTCGTCGGTGAAAGCGGGCACTACGCGCAAGGTTTCGATGGTCTCGTGGAGATCGCCGACCAGGCGCTTGGAGAGGCTTTCGATGTGGTCGTCGTCGTTGCGGCGCTTGGCGTAAGGCTTTGCGCGGTCCTCCTCGAGTCTCGCGCGGCTGCTCGAGCGCCTGAACATGTTGGTCGCGCCGCCTCCGTCTCGGTCCGCCTGCTTTGCCCGCCTGTGCCTGGTTGCCTCCAACGGCCATGTCAGGAGCGCGCGGGGATCGAGGCGGCGGCTGGGACGCAACAGCGCGAGGGCGGGCAGCAGGGACAGCGGCACGTGCGTATCGTCAATACTCTATCTTGACTGTCTGTCTGTCTCTATGTCTGTGTACATCCCGCGAGCTGCCGCTCCAGTTGGCGGCGGATAATAGTCTGTCTGTACACCCGCCCGCGGGTCGCGCGGCGCTATGGCCGCGCTGTGCTCGTGCTCTGCTGTCGGCAGAGCGCAGAGAGCCCCTTCAAGCGAGGGGGAGGAGGGGGGGAGAGCAGCCCCGCTCTCCCGGCCGCAGCGTGGGCCCCTCCGGTTGCCCCGAGTCTGCTCAGAGGACCTGCGTCTGCTGCAGCGGGTAGGCCGAGCGGCTGTGCCACTCGACCACGCGGCGCTTGGGACGCGACGGCGCCGGGAGGCTCGAGGCCTTCGCGAGCTTGGCCTGCGGCGCAGGGGCAGCGACCGCTGCGCGCGGTGTGCAGAATTCTGGCAGCCAGCGCTCCCAGCAGGTGTCGTCGCAGAAGCAAAAGTAGGCGCTGCCCACTTTGGCCACCTTGATGCGCGTGAGGTCCACCTCCCCGGAGGCGGCGCCCTCTAGCGATTGCTTGCAGAATGTGCAGAGCTGCCGCGCCTGACGGAACTGCCTTGCGAGGTCGAGGGCGTCGACGGCGGGCGCGGGCACGAACTCGTGCGGGGCTCTATAGGCGGCCTTGGTCTCCCGCGGCGACCCCACGCAGACGCTCCTGCCGCTGACGCACTCCATGAGGCTCATATCGATCGTCGGTCTCGGCGCTCTCTCCTGCTCGTCCTCTCTGGCGGTGTCTGCCACAGACAGACAGACAGACAGACCAGTGCGCATTTTCTTTTCGTTCCTCCCTTCTTTCATCGGACGAAGAAATGTCTCCGAGAGTCTCCCGAAAATTACGGTCAGAAGACTGTGTGGCGGAAGAAGAGGAACTCGCGCCCACTCCCGAAATTTTCTTTTCCGTTGTGACCTAACCTAACCTATGAATGCCATGGAGCTAACCTGGGGAACGCAACTGTTCAGAACGGACCGCGATGGATTTTCAGTGCGCAGGACGCACAGCAGTTGCGCTCGAGGTGCATTTGCTCGGCGATGAATGGATCAGGATCAGCAATGGGATTGACTGGTGAGCCGAGCAAGTTTCGTGTCGGCTCTTTGGACGCATCTCTGTGCGACGCTGTCCTTGATTCATCGCAGCGAAAGGGGGACGAGGAGCAACGAGCGATGAACTCGATCGTGCGTTGGTGGCCGCGGCCAGCTGGGCCTCTCTGCCAGCCAACTTTGAGGGGGGCGCGTCCCTTCCGGCGACTCTGGCAAAAGAGGCAAGCTGTTGGCTGTGATGGTTGGTGCGCTTGCGGCTGCGTCATCCCGAACAAGGGCAAAAGCACAGCGTGCACAAGCACAGCGTGCAAAAGCAGGCACAAATCTGCCAGCGTCCCAGACGGACGCGACCACCGCCAGTCCCAGAACCACACACGCCAGCATGGCAGACCAGCTCCTCAAGGAGAACAAGGCCGATGAGGCCACGCAGCAGGCGCGCCTTGCGGCCCTGCGCGGGCGCAAGTGCCTCTGGCTGACCGCCTCCTGCGTGCCTGGCATGGGCGAGAGCATGAAGCAGAGCTACCACTGGGTGATCGAGCAGGGCGTCGAGGTCTGGGCCGTGTTCGAGTCTCGCGAGGATACCCTGTTCAAGATCATGGACAAGGAGGGCCTCTACACGCACGCCCTGTTCGTGGACATCAGCGACGAGAACGCGTGCGCCAACATTGTGGCCGAGCTGGCGCAGCGCGAGGCGACCGTGGACGGCGTCTTTTCGCCGTACGAGATGATGCAGACCCTTGTCGGCGAGGTGGCCGAGGCGCTCGAGCTGCCGGGCAACTCGTACGAGGCGTACAAGATCGCGCGCTCCAAGCACCTGTCGCGGCTCGCGACGGCCAAGGCCGGGCTCGCCACGCCGCGGTCGGGCGTGGCCCGTTCGACGGAAGAAATGGCGGGCGTGGTCGGCCAAGTGGGCTTCCCGTGCATCATCAAGCCGTCCTCGGGCGCCGGGTCGTGCGGCGTGCTGCGCGCCAACACCGTGGAGGAGGCCGAGGCTGCGTATGAGACGATTCAGGAGGACCTGCGCAAGCCCGAGAACGGCATGCTGGCCTACAACCCGGGCTGCGAGACGGGCGTCATCGTCGAGCAGCTGCTCGAGGGCGACGAGTTTGACGTGGACATGCTCATGTGGGACGGCGAGATGGTCTACGGACAGACCGTGTTCAACTGGCCGCCCATTGCGCCCTACTACCTGGAGACTGGCACCGCCATGCCCAGCGGCTTTCCGCGTGAGACGGATGAGGCGATCCAGCAGTACGCGCTTGGCTGTGTGCGCGCCATGGGCTTTCGCCAGGGCTGCTTCCACGTCGAGGTCATGCTGACCGCCGAAGGGCCTGTGCTGATCGAGGTGAACGCGCGCCAGGGCGGCGGGCCCAACCAGACCTTTAACCTCGACATGTGCGGTGTGGACATGTTTGCCAACTTTTTCATGGCCGCCTTCAACATTCCCATCAACCCGCCGCGCCACGAGGCTACCTTTGCCATGTCTGACTATGCCATCACCAGTCCCTTCACGGGCGTGCTCAAGGACAACTCCCACATGGACCACATCCGCGCGCACCCCAACGTGCAGCACGTGCAGGACCTCATCAAGCCTGGTGGCAAGGTGACTGGCCTTGACACGGGCTTTCCGCAGTGGAACGTCTTCCTCGTCAAGGCGGAGACCCCTGCGCGCTGCACGGAGATTGTGAACTCGCTCATCGATGGCCTCTCGGAGAAGATGAACATCGTCGCCGAGGACACCGTCGACAAGGCCGCCAGCCCGGACGCCCCGCAAGAGGACGGGCAGGCGCCGGAGGTCTCGGACGAGGAGCAGCCCGACCTGGTGTCGGAGCAGCAGCAGCAGCAGCAGCAGCAGCCGCTCGAGGCGGAGGTGACCCTGGTGGACACCGTCCCTGTGCTGGCAAGCGAATGACAAACCTCATTCCACAGACTGCCGCGTTGAAATGACAAAATACGATTTTCTCCACATTCATTCTCGGACGCGCAGAGATCCGGTCAGGAGCGCAGCGCGCAGTCGGACAAGCGCCCGCCGCCCTGCCGCGCACGGCAAGGCAAGATCGGGCACGAGCGAGCTAGAGCAAGCAAGTTGAGCAAGAGCAGGCGAGCGACAGAGAGCGATACAATGGAGCCACGTCAGGGCGCGTCTGGGCCGGCCCCGAAGCGCCGCTCTTGTGTCTCCTCCCAGAGCGCGTGGCCTGGACGTGCGTGGCCGGCGACTCGCGTGCCAAGGCAACCGCGCTGCTGGCCAAGCCGCTCGTGGGAGGACGGCAGACGGAGGCTGCAGCCCGCGCGTTGTGGCAGCGGCAGCAGCGCCGTATCGAGGCAGGGCTTGCCATTGACTGTGACGTTAGCGCGCTTGGTCTCGGCGAGGAGACCGCCGAGGAGGCCATAGTCGTGGAGCGCGAGCTGCAGCACTTTCTGGCCAACCGGGCCTGCGAGGCGGCCAGCGCGGAAAAGCAGGAGGCGCCAAACAGCCCCGAAGCCGAGGACGAGACCTTCTCTGTAGACGAGCGAAACAGGGAGTTCGCGGAGGCATCGTTTGCGACGGTTCGCGCGGCTCTCGATCGCCTTGCCGACCCTGGTGCAGCAGCGAGGGCGTCGCAGAAAGGGGGCGCAAGCAAGGCCAGGCCAACCAAAGGGCGCACAAGTGAAGGTGGCAAACGCAAGACGCAGGCGAGCGCCTCGATGATGGAAGCTCGCCTCGCCCCAGGCTTTCAGCACCTGCTGCGCGAATTTGCCGACCTCCAACGGCGGAGTCAATCCTGAGCTGACTGAGCTGACTGGTGCTGACTGACGTGACTTTTGACATCTTTCTCCTTGGCTTCTGTTTCGTTGGTTTTGGCAAGGAAGAAGCCACCACATTTGAAGATCCGCAAGACGTGGAGCGTCTTGATTGAGGGCCTACGGGTTGAGCATCGGGAAAGAAAGGTTGTGCTTTGCAGCACGATACTCGCTGCGGCGCCGGTTAGATCGACCGTCTGTCTGTGCGTGCGCAAGCAGCCGTAGCGCCGGGAAACTCACCAGTATTGTTGCGTCAGTCCAGTTGGCAGAAGCTTGGAGTCTGCGCACTCGCAGTAGTCATCAATGCCAGCGCACAAGATGAAGTCCTGGGTGTAGAGGTAGATGTAGGTCGCGCTGGCTGAAACCCAGGCGGCCAGTACCACTTGCACCGCGAGGACAAGAAAGCCTGTGCTGCGCCAAACGCTCAACAGCTGGTACCCTCGACGGCTTTCCACAAAGCAGCAAAACATGTCCACGAAGATCTCAAACACGAGCTGCGTCCCAGTTGAAAACACTAGCTCAGCGCGGTTCAGCGGCTCGTCCACGAATCGCTTCTCGACGGGCACGGCGGAGGTGTAAAACTCGAACGGCGCCATGAGGCGCCGGTCTTCGAAGAGTAGGAGGATCGTCGGCACCATCTGTCGCAACCAAACAAGTCAACAGCTGCCCGTCGCTGTGATGGCCCTGCGCGCGCAAACTTACCAGAATCGCCACGTACTCGCTGAGCATCTCGGACAGAATCACGACCGAGTTGTAGCACGAGTGCGCCAGGCTGATGTCACCTCGCGTTGTCGCGATGCGGCTTCTTGATGCTCCACCTTTTCCCCGGCTGCGGTTGCTGGCTTTCGCCGCCGCTCCTCGCAAGAACCTGCGAGCGTGTCTCAAACGGCACAACAACCGACGGAATCACGACGAGGCTCCTTCTCTTTCGGAGTCGCCCGTCCTCCTCTTGCTCAGAGGTCACGCGGTTGTCCTTGTGGCAGCAAGAAACGTACCAGGCTTCACCATGCTGTCACGAATGTCAAAGGTGAGCCGTGACGTGACCTCGACGATGGCTTGCCCTGTCACCGCCCAAACGAAGGTGACGCGAGAGTCGAAGCTGCTGAACAGCATCCGCACGACAGACGCCGTCCCGAGGTGGGCCCAAAGCAGGAACATCCACACAAATTCGCGCCGCACAGCGATGTTGGGGCCGCTGATTTGCCATTTGAGGAGGATCTTCCGCGCCGAGTACCTCACGATACCAAACATGAGCTCCCGCAGCACTGGAAGGAATACGCAGAGGACAAGCACCTTGTTGTGGTCCGTCGAGGGCGGGAAGGCCACCAGGACGAACACAAAGACCACCGTCACGAACAAGGAGGCGGCTTGCAGCAGGCAGAGCTTGAGAAAGGCATTTCCCCGTGGCAGCGCGGCCCACACGAGCATGCAGCCGCCAACGCTTGGTCGATCCAGTGAGGCCGTGATTCGAATGGTTGGCACAACCGCCCCAAGCATCGAAAACCCAATGTAGAGGCACACGAAGCAGGCTAGGATGACCACCTTTCGTAGCGCTGCTAGCTTGAAGAAGAGCAGCGCGCAAATAACGTTGTAGCAGCGCGGGCCGAGGAGAGTGGCCTCCGCCGCCATGAGCTCGCTAAATGTCGTAATCGGCTCGTGCGAGACAAGGCCCTTCCCGTCTTCAAGCTCTGCTTGTGTCACGCCGGCGAAGCGAGTTCCCATGAACTGCCGGTGGGGCACCCAGAACAGCACCAGGGCTCCCAGCACGCCTATGGTCGAGAAGCGTATGATGCGGCAGGACAGTTCCGCCGCGTCGCGAAGATGCGCCGTCGCAGTCTTCGTCGTCGCCATGTCCCCCTCGCGCCAGGCCTAGAGTTTTGGCGCCGTCACCTGCGCGCGACGCCTTCGCGGCTGCTATGAATCCGTTGGATCCGGTGTCATTCTATGGTACGGTATGTCGTCATCATTTCTGGTTCACGGCAAAAAGTGCGTACCGACCGGTACGTGGCTTTCCAGGTACCGGTACGGCACCGTACGGTACCGTACCGGTACGTACCATACCGTACTTGCAATCCGCTGGTCGAGTGACAGCAAGCCTTTCTCCACGGCAGCCCGACTAGCGGGCGAGCGAGCGAGAGGAGAAGAAGAGGATCGGGCCGCAGAGCAAAACGAAACTGTTTTTCGGGTCGTTGAGAGCGAGGCCTTGGTTGGTCATGGTGTCGTCGAGTTGAGATACAAGCAGTAGTTTGAGCGCAAACCGCCGCTGATCAAGCCAGCGCGGCATTCCGGGTTGCACATATCCTTGCCATAGCACTGTTCTGAGTCGAGACCGTCGAGGAGCGCCACATAGGCGTAGACGCCGCTGCTGGCTGTGACAGCGGCGAGCCCTAGCTGCAGCAACACCACCGTGTTCGGCTCTTCCACATCGGCAATAGCCGATACCCTTGGCGGTGCTCCACAAAGCAACACAACGTGTCGACCCCGAGCTCGGACAAGAGCTGGATCATGGTGGCGATGGCGAGCTCCTTGCGGTCGAGGGGCTCGTCTGCGAAAGGCTCGCTGAGCGACGCATAGTAGTCAAAGGGCATGGAAAGCCTCTGGTTCTCAAAAAGGAGAAGGAGACAGGGCACCAACTTCACGCGCACTTGCCGTCAGACCACAACCCTCTCCGCCCAGCCCGCACAAACTTACGAATATGCCCACATACTCGCTGAGCATCTCGCCCAGGATGACGACCGAGGAGAACGATGCATGGGCGATCTGAAATTGGCCCTGAGTCGTGACAACCCGCTCTCGGGTCGAGCTCGAGGCCGCTACAGACTGGCCATGCGCGATCGTGGACACCCAGTTCGTCGCTGCCATTGACGGTGGGTTTCCAAGAACCGACGTGTCGCCCTGCGCCTGGCTTTCGGCCCGCGCGATTTCCGATTCTGCATCCGCCACGATGCCCATGGGAAGGACCAGAACGCTCGGGCTGCGCCGCGAGCGAGTCCTGCTTGAAACGTCCGACTCTAGCTTGAAGTTCTTCTGCGCCGAGCTGCCATTGCGCAGGTTTGTGTACATCTGCTTCATCTTGCTGTCGCGAAAGTTCATGGTCAGCCGCGAGGTCGTCTCCACAACGCTCTGCACGACTACCACCACCATCAATCCGGTCCGCGATTTGAAACTGCTGAAGAAAAGCCGAGTCACCATGGCAATCCCGAGCTGGCACCAGAGCAGAAACATCCATGCAAAGTCGCGCCTGATCTCCACACCAGGCCCGCCCAGTCCCCACTTGAGGGCCAGCTTGCGGCCCGTGTACCTGACGACGCCAAAAAGAAACTCGCGGGCGGCCGGGAACAGCACGCAGGCGAAGATCATCTTTCGCTGGTCCGTGGTGGGCGGAAACCAACTCAGCATGTATGTGAACATGACGGTTGTGAGAAAGGCCAGCAGCTGTAGCGCCCCGATGCGGGTAAACGTGTTGCCGCGCGGGAGGAGAATCCAGAGCACGACGATGGCGCCCGCCGCGGGAAGCATGAACAACAACGGCGTGATGGTTGGCTTGAAAACGCTCGCGATGGTGCCGGCAATGTACAGCACAATCACGGTGGTCGTCACGATGAACACCTGCATGCGCGAAAGGCGAAAGTAGAGCACCAGGGCCACGGCGTGGTAGACCCTTCCTGGAGTGGTACTCACCGCGCGAAACAAGTGGCCCCCTATGAGCCCCATGTCCCGCGAAACGGGGCTTTCCAGCGCCAGAACTGTGCTGCGGGCCTCGAGCGTGGCCATATCCACGTCGGTCAGCCAGGTGCCAAACCAGAAGACAACGGGCACCCAGTAGGTGAGCACGGCGACCGCCACGCCGAGCAGTCCGAAAGCCATGACGCGGCACGACACTTCCAGTGCTGCTGCGAGTGGCCTCAGACGGACATCATCGTCCGCCGCTGCCGCCTCGCCCATCGCGTTCTCTTGCTTTGTCGAGGCAGAGAAGTAGGCAGAGCATCGGTCCAATGAAAGCCAACGATACGCTGCTGGTCACCTCTCTCTTGCTGCTCTCCCCAACGGACATACGTACGTAGGCACTGTGAGTTGAGAAAGGTAAACTTTTAGTTTCGCTGGCCGGCAGCCCAGCCAGGCATCGTGGGTCGATTCTCTAAGGCTTGGCCGCGTTGCACTTGAAGCACGTAGAGCGCGACGCAAAGCAGTGCGCGCTGCAGGACGGGCACGTCCAGTCGCCCGGCCGCGCGTTCGGGGCCCCACCACCGAAACCACCCGGCGCACCTCCGCCAGCGCCGGGCGGAGCCGGGCCGTTGCAGCGAAAGCACGTGCCGCGCGACGCGTAGTTGTGCGCAGCGCACTGCGGGCTCGGGCACATCCAATCACCCGGCCGAAAGTTGGGCGCCGCACCAGCGCCCATCGCGTTGGCCATGTTCGGCGCCATGCCCATGCCAGGCGCCATGCCGTACCCATAAGTCCCGCCGGACGCATCTCCATAGCCGCCGCCGTACGCGGGGCCACCGCCCATAGCGGGGGCGCCGCCGCCGCCAGGACGCGGCGTGCGGCACTTGACGCACTCGTTGCGCCAGGCAAAGACGTGCGCACTGCACTCGGGGCACGTCCAGTCGCCGGGCTTGGCTTGCTGGCCGCCCATGCCGCCGCCCATGGGCTGGCCCATGCCCGGCTGGCCCATCGGCATACCGCCGTAGGGCGCGCCGTAGCCGCCACCCATGGGCATGCCCATAGGTGCCGCGCCCATCGGCGGGCCGCCGCCGTAGGGCGCGCCATAGCCGCCACCCGGACGCGGCGTAGCGCACTTGAAGCACTGCGTCCGGCGCGCAAAGCAGTTGGAGCTGCAGCGCGGGCAGGTCCAGTCGCCCGGCCGCGCGTCCGGGTTTCCACCCGGCCGCGGCGCGTTGCAGCGGAAGCACGTCATGCGCGAGCGAAAGCAGTTAGAGTTGCACGAGGGGCAGGTCCAGTCGCCATCGCGCACGTCCTCGGGCTTGCTGTCGCGCGGCGGGCTGCGGCCTCGCGGCGGGCTGCGGCCGCGGGGCGGGCTGCGGCTGCGGGGCGGGCTGCGACCCCGGCTGCGCGAGCGGCTGCGGCGGCGCGGCGAGCGGCGGCGCGGCGAGCGACTCCGCGAGCGACTCCGCGAGCGGCTGCGCGAGCGGCGGCGGCGCGGGCTGCGCTCGTCCTTGTCGGCCTCGCTGACCTCGTCCTTGGGCTCCTCCTTGCCCTCCTCCTTGACTTGGTCCTTGGGGGCCTCCTCCGCCACCTCCGCCACCGAATCCCTCTCGTCGTCCGCCATCCTCCTCACTACACGCACTGATCAATACCCGCCCCCACTCATCATCGCGCGCGCGCAAAGCCTACCGTCGCTTCCGTCCTCCTTCTCTCCTTCTCTCTTGCTGTCGCTTTGGTTGGTTGCCAACAGCGCAAAGTGGTTGTTGACTTTCACGATGGCGGAGGAGGACGCGCGCGTGGAGAGCGGGGAGAGCGAGGATGAGGAGAGCGAGAGCGAGCTCCTCAAGAGCATGTACAGCGCCAAGATGCGCTTTCGACTAGGAGAACTGGCCAACGAACGGCTGAAAGGAGAGGACGACGAGGAGGCCGACGACGACGACGACGACGAGGAGGGCGGCGAGGACGCTGCAGAGCAAGACGAGGAGGACGAGGACCAGACGCCCTTGCCAGGACCCTTTGCAGACCTCGTGCCGGTGAATGGCGGCAAGTGCATGCGCTGTGCCTACTGCAAGAAGAACCTCCTCAACGAGCGCGACATCGTCGAGCATGTGCGCTCCAAGTCGCACCGCAAAAAGTACCGCAAAGCCAAGCTGGCCAGGCTCCCGGCAGAGAAGGCGGAGGCCATCAAGAAGAAAGCTCAGGAGCGCAAGAAGGCCAAGCGGACGGCCAAGCTCCTTCCGCAGCGCGAGGCCAAGATTGAGCGCGCCAAGGCCAAGAAACGGCGACGGGTCGAAAGCCTCACCCCAGAGCAGATCCAGGCCCGCAAGGAAAAGTTCCAGCGCAAGAAGGCGCGCAAGGAGGCGCGCAAGGCCGCCGCCGCAAAGTCCTCATAAAGCCATGATTGATCCCTCTTGTGACGAGTGTTGTCGTCTGCCCATCAGCCGTTTCCCAGGCTCCTCGCTGTAAGTTGTGAAAGCAGGTCTCTGCGACAGCGGTGGCAGCGGTGGCAGCGGCGGCAGCGGCGGCAGCGGCTTGCGCCACAGCGACCGCGGGCGGGAGCGTCGGCTGGAAAAACAGCTGTGCTGCGATGTTGCGCCCCCTGCTGGTTGCGCTCGTTGCGGGCGCGGCCGCGTCAGGGGGCCAACCAGAGGCCCAACGTCATGTTTGGCACCGCTTGGAAGAACGAGCGCACTGCAGAACTCACGCGCGCTGCGCTACAACTCGGCTTTCGCGCCATCGACACGGCAAACCAGCCCAAGCACTACAACGAACCGGCCGTGGGGCAGGCGGTGGATGAATTCTTAGCAGCCAGTCGCAGTTGACCCGCACCGACCTCTTCTTGCAGAGCAAGTTCACCTTTCCAGAGCACCAGGACCGGAAAGGGTCCCGTACGACAGGACACTGTCGGTGGAGCAGCAGGTGCTCATGAGCTTTAACCAATCGCTCGTAACCTGCGCACCACCTACTTGGACGCGTTTCTTGTTCACGGCCCGTTGCAAGCTCGATCGCTGACCGCCAAGCTGGACTGGCCGGTCTGGCGGACGCTGGAGGGCCTCAAGCGGGCAAACCAGGTGCGTCACATTGGCTTTAGTAATCTCGACGTCTGGCAACTACGCGAGCTGATCGCCGGGGCCGAGATCCAGCCCGACTTTGTCCAGGTGCGACTCCAAGCCAAAAAGGACAACTGGTCTGCGTCGCTGCGCCGCTTATGTGCGCGCAAGGGTATCACGCTGCAGGCCTATGGCGTGATCAGCAACAATCGCTACGTGTTGCGCGATGCCGCCGCCCAGAACGTTGCCAAGCACCTCCGGCTCACGCCGGCGCAGCTCGTGCACGCCTTTGTTCTGCAGCTTGGCCCGGTTATGCTTTTGACCGGGACGCAGCATCGCCACCAACTCGAGGAAACGCTCACACTCGCTCGCCAGTTGCCCGAGCTCCCGCCGCACGTCATGGAGGCACTAGAGCACATCGGACCGCCGGGGCTTGACGCGGACGAGTCCCAGGCCGTGTTCGCTTTGTGAGCGACGCCGACGTCCCTCTGCGGGCGTTTTGGGTCAACGGCAAGGACCGCGTCGAAAATGGTGAGCTCGCCCCCGCCGGCTCTTTGGCCCTCGAGACGTACAGCTCGCACGCCTTCGAGTTTGCCGACCCGACCGGCAAGGTCGTTTTTACGTGGACCGCCCAGGCGTCCCAGGGACATCAGCAACGCGTGCGGGTGCCTGACACTCCACAGCGGCATGAAGAGCTATGAGTTCACAGGTCTGACATGGCGTCGTCGGTGCCAGTTGGCTGCTGCTGCTGCTGCTGCTGCTGCTGCTGCTGCTGCTGCTGCTGCTGCTGCTGCTGCTGCTGCTGCTGCTGCTGAAGAGCAGGCGCAGCCACCGGTCCTCCCACTGCTGTTCCAGTTGTTACCACGTACTGGTTCTGCAGCCGGTTTGACCTGCGGGGCTTTGTGACCGTTTCCCAACCATCTTCGTCGGGACCGTCCTGCGCGGCCTCCGAGCTCAATTGCTGCGCCTGCTGTTGCGCCTGGGGCTGCGCTGGCTGCTGCGCTGGCTGCTGTGCCTGTTGGTTTTGCTGGTCGCCAAAGAGGTTGAGGTCAAAGCCGGTGCCCCGCGCAATCGCGGCCTGCACGACCTCATCGCCAAGGATGTGGCGAAGGCCTGTAGTAGTGCCCATCCGAACCTCGTCGTAGACCTTGGCCAAGAGCGCCGACACCGAAGTAGCTGTGTTGAACTCGAGTTCGGCGTTGAAGCGGTCGTCCATGCTGCCGACAAGAAAGTTGTTGATCTCAACCGCCTCGACGGCCGCCCCGCCGCGAGCGCGATGCGCAAAGTTTGCGAGGGCGTCGTCGACGACCTTGGCACGCTGGTAGTAGGGGTCATCGTCACTCCATCCGCCGTCGACGGCCATCTTCATGACGTCCCACTCGAAGAGTATCTTCAGCGTGAGGGCCTCAAAGGCCGGCCATAGCGGTACTTGCAGTGGGCGCTGCCAGTCGCGTTCTTGCAGTAGGCGCACGCGATGCGCGAGGTCGCCCATGACGACCACCAACCAACCAACCAACCACTTGGTGCAACGCGATCCGAATCCGTTCCGAATCCGTTCCTCCGAACGCTTTTTTTTTTTTTTTTTTTTCTTCTGGTGGAGCCGGCAGCGGTGGAGACGTGATCGACTTGGAGGGAGCGACAGAGCCACAAGTGACAAGAGGAGGGGTCGAGAGCAGCAGCAGCAGCAGTAGCAGTAGCTCACGATGGTGTCCCTCGCGCAGATCATCTTCATTGGCGTCGGCTATGCCGTCTCGAGCTCGTGCCTCGTGGTGATCAACAAGTGGGCCGTCCTCGCCTGGCCCTATTCGTCCTCGCTCACATTCGTCCAGCTAACGGCCTCCTGGATCGTGGCCGCCCTACTGGGCGCTATGGGCGTGGTCAAGGTGGACAAGCTGGACATGCGCAAGATCAAGGCCTTCTCGCCCGCCTGCCTCATCTTCTTCGTCGCCCTCGCATGCAACATGAAGCTGCTCCAGCACGCGCACGTCGACACCTTTATCGTCCTGCGCTCGCTGGTGCCGCTGGCCACCACCTTTGCCGAGACCATCTCGCTGGGCACGCCGCTGCCCAACGCAAAGGTGTTCGCCACTCTGGTCATGATCGTCGTGGCTCGATCGGCTACGTCTACGTGGACAAGAACTTTTCGTTCACCGCCTACTTTTGGGGCGCCGCCTACGTGTTCTCCATGGTGGTGGACACTGTGCTCGTCAAGAAGGTTGTCACGGACGTGGAGCTCACCCCGTGGGGCCTTGTACTTTACAACAACCTGATCGCCAGCGCGCTCTACCCGTTCTTCGTGCTCCTCACCGGCGAGTTTAAGGACCTCTTCGAGGCCACCACCGCCCTCTTTGACTCGAACGGCGACGCTCTCGTGCCCGTGCTCGTCAGCTGCCTCTTTGGCATCAGCATCAGCTACTTTGGCCTCAACGCCCGCAAGATGCTCCAGGCCACCGCGTTCTCGGTGCTGGGCGTCGTCTGTAAGTTTGGCACCGTGCTCATCAACACGCTGCTCTGGGAGTACCACTCTACGCCGACCGGCATCATGTTCCTGTGCGTCTGCATCGCCGGCGGCATCCTGTACCAGCGTGCGATGAAGAGCGCTGCGGTGACGTCCAACGTCCAGATGCAGGGCAAGGAGCTCGAGACCAAGGATGGCTTCCGCCCGGTGCCTACGGAGGAGACCGAGGCGGAGGTGTAGAAAGATTAAAAAAACCAAAGAGTCAACAACAATCAGCACAGTCAACCGCCCGCGGAAGGAAGCGAGAGGCATGCTCGCGAGCCAGGACGCTGCGCTTGCACAATCAAGTTGTTGCAGGATGGTGTGGTCTCGGACGGAGTTTGGCCTGTCCCTGCGCAGCATTCGCAAGAAAGCACTTTCGGATTCCGGCGATTTAGGAGGCGCACTTGCAGGCTCGGGGTGGTTTGGCTGGCGGCTTAGGCTTGTCCACGCCCTTGATCATCAGCTCAAGCTGCCGCCGCAGAGCAGTCACCTCCTCCACGAGCAACTCAGACGCGCCCGACAGGTCCTGAACACTCCCCACGACCGTGGCCACTTCGCCCTCGGCCTCCTCGCCACAGCGCGTGGGGACTCTGTCCAAGTATGGAAAGGCCAGAAGCAACGCTGTCGCCAGGAGGCGGCTGCGCCCTTCGCCGTGCTTGCTCACGCACTTGTCCACGAGGGCAAAGGTGGGGTGCTCCCGCACCTCGCGCGTGATCTGCTCAATCGCCAGCTCGTGATCTCTCGGCCGGAACGGGAGCTCGCTGAAGGAGAACTCGTCCTCGAACGTCGTGAGCGACTCGCAGACGACGTCCGGCATGCAGTTGAGAAAGCAATGCACAAGCCGCGCCTTCTTGCTGTCGCTGCAAGCCACGCCGCAGGCGCACTTGTTGGCGTGTGTCGCCTGGGGCTGCCGGAGCGAGTGAGCCACCTCTGTACAGAAGCGCTGGAAGGCGCTCCAGTTCCGCGGGTGCGTGCGAAATGTAAACACGATAGTCCCGCCCTGCTCAACGGGTTCGAGGAGCATGCAGCCGCGCGGCTTGCCAGTCTCGCTGTCCAATAGCTGCATTGCCTTCCACGCGTCCTCCACCTTGACCCAGTGTGCCGGGTACTTGAATCGCGCGACGTCCATGATCAGAATGGCGTCCTCTTCTTCGCAGTACCCGCCCATGGGGCTGAAGTGCCCGTCGCCCGTCTGCTTGAGGTGCTTGCGCGAGTAGGACAGCACCAGCACGCACTGGCTCGAGGGCAGGGCTGAGGCAGTGCGCACCAGGTCCCGAAACTCGTCAAGCGTGCCACCCGCGGGTAGGAAGGAGCTCACGGCGGCGCCGTTGCACTCAGCAAGACAGATCCAATCCGTCAGCGTGATGCCCTTGGCGCGGACGGTCTCGAGAGTCGTGCAGCCTTCGCGCAAACGGTTAGCTTTTCACCTTGCACGTCGCCCGCAGGATCGCAGTGCCATACTTACAGTTGAGCATGTCCTCGTGGAACCACCGCCACGGGCCCTTCCACACCCGGCGACTATCGATATGGAGCGCGTTGAGCGCCATCACTAGCGTGGAGATGCCGCAGTACGCCGGCTCGTCCTGCGTCCGGAACTGCTGCGCCAGAGAAAAGTAGCACTTCATGGTGCCAGCAGCCAACGCCTTGGCAAAGAGCGCCTGCCCCGCATCCGACTCAAAGCTCGCCAGCGCCGGCGGCACCGGCAGCCGCCGTCTGAACAGCGTCTTTGGCCGCGCGTCCGTCGTTTCCGTCGCCATGCGAACGACGATGGAGTTCTTCTCCTCTTGCTCAATGCTCAGTGGAAGTAATTTTGTGGAAGGCATGCAGTCTGCGTTCGGATCGCAGTCTCTCTGTCGGTCGAGTCGCTTTGTGATGGGACAGACACATCCATCCGAAATGGGACAATGTCTTCTCACCGCTGCAGGCGGACGGACGCGGCCCGCGCCACCCCCCGGGGGCGCGGCCGGGCGCTTCTTCATGTGGCGGCAATCACCAGATTGCCAAGCACGACTAGCTGCTCCGCGATGATGCATTGTTGGCGCGCTGCGACGGTCGGGCTCGCGCTGCTTGGCGGCGCGCAGGGTCTCCAAGTGCTGTCGCCGACCCCAGCCAACATAACGTCAAACAAATACGGCCAGTACTTTGGCAAGCAGACCTGCGGCCGCATCGAAGGCGACGCGATCGCGTTGGTTGTGGGCGACACGCCATGCGGCCCGCCCTGGATTGGAAACTATTCCGGCAAGGTGCTGCTCCTGCCGGATTTGGTCTTTCCAATCGACAGCTTGGACCTTGGTGACGGCAACGCGCTGG
This sequence comes from Thraustochytrium striatum, assembly GCA_022244645.1. NCBI lineage: Eukaryota > Bigyra > Thraustochytrida > Thraustochytriidae > Thraustochytrium > Thraustochytrium striatum. The sequence continues at coordinate 63,571 of JACDIV010000044.1, forward strand.
AGATTGGCACCGCTGGATGCACGCGCGAGTCCCTCTTTCGAAGGGTCGTCAACGCCAGCGCGATCGCCGCCGTATCGAGTTCATTCGAACTGCTGGCCCAGCTCCGGCGAGTACATGCACGGCGGCGAATGGCACGACCCGGCCATCTTCGAGGCGATCCCACTCATTGTGGCACCTTTTCAAGAGGTCGCAAGCAAAATATCACTACCTCCAAGCCGGCATAACCGTGCGCCTGGCGTTGAGCTGCGATGGCGAGAATCGGCTCAAGCCCTACTTGGACGCAATCTCAAGCGCAAGTCTGGCCTCAGGCATCGTGCACGCCCTTCTTGGCCTGTACGGCCTCTACACGGCGATCAAGCAGGTGTCGCCGTATCTGTTCGTCAGCTTTCGCCGCAAGCGCGCCGAACGAGGCTCCAGCTCGCGCAACTCCGGCAACGCGCGCCTTGTCGAAGAAGGCAAGGCGGGGCGCGGCAAGGCACTGGCCCGCCGCCGCAAGACAGCAGCCAAGAGCCAGGCGATGGTGCTGGCCATCGTGTCGTTGACAGACATGCTCCTCGGCGTGTGCCGCATCATGGGCCTCGGCAACACTATGGCGCATTCCTACACCGTCGGTGACCGCATCGCCTCATATCCAGCCAAGGCCATGCTCTCCAGCGGCCTCGCGGGGCCTCGCTTCTTCTCGGTCTCCGTCGTGGCCATCTACTGGCTCGAGATGACCGCCTCGATAACCGAGCTCCGGCCCATTGCGTGTATCTTTTGCACGCGCCGCGCGCTCATCGCTGCGGCCTTCCTCCTCTTCATCCCGACGGACCTTTTCCTCGTTATCAAGCCGGCACTTTACGAGGAAAGCCTGGGCTACGCTGGCCTGTGGATCTACACCTCACACAGCGCTCGTGGCGGTCCTCTTCATGCACTCGGTGGCCATGTTGCTTCGCATGCTCTCGGACCACATCAACACCGCCCATCAGCACACCGCAGAGCTCCGGGACCCGCCACAGAGCAGCTCGAGCGCTTTGCGTTGCACATGGCCCGGTGGTTGCGGGTCTACTTCCTGCAGGCCTTCCTTTCGGTCTTTACGCTCATTGTGCTGCTTCCAACTGGCATTATTGCCACGAGTCCGGATGTGGTCGTCGCCTTCTTTGTCCTTCTCATGATCTACGCCGTCCTCGAGCGTGTCAGTCTCATCATGGGCCCGCGCGGCCCGCAGCGCTCGCGCCGCAGCGCAAGCGGTGAGGTCTCCGACGACCAGCTCGACTACGCTGGCTCGGACTCCTCGGCGCACCACAAGACAATAGTCGAGAACACGCAAGTCCAGAGTTCTTGTATGCTGCTCGACTCGGACATGGTCGACTCCCAGGTGCATCCAGTCACGACAGCCTAACGACTAACACGTGAGACGATAGTCTCTTGAAGACTGACTTGATTCTCTGTGGCCACCACCAGCACAGGCTGCCTGCCAACGAGAAGAGAACTCTGGGTGCCCAGTTACCTTTACTCCTTTCTTTCTCTCAGGGTTTTGACCAGAGCAGCAGCGGGCACCGAGCGTCTGGCTGGCTGCCATGCGCGCATTGAGCCGCGCACCCTGTACAACAAACACAAGACTTTCATTCATTCCATCCAAGGCGGGCGTCGCACCACCAAGTTTTTAGCTTGTTTGTTTGTTCCATTTCAAAGCTGCCTCTAGAGAGCCTAGCCAGCTCGTGATGGTGAATGTGGAGCACCACCTAGCTTGTCTGTCAGTCGGCTCCGTGGACAAACAACCAAGTGGGCAACCGAATTTGAATTTCACATGTGCAACCGTGTGGCCTTCTTCCTTCTTCTAAGAGGAGAAGAGGCTTGCTTTTGACTCGGTGGGATAAGATTCAAAATTTCAGGCAATTTTATTTCCCGAAATTTTTCGTTACCGATCAAATATAAAAATCAATTACTTTTATTCTCACATTGTATCATAATTATTCAGTACAAATAAGTCAGTACATAAATAATAAATAATATTGACATCAAAAACATACGACAAATATGGAGATTTAATTTGTGCTACATAAAATATGTTTTAAGGAATAGTTTCTTGTTTTAATTTTTAAAAAAAAGAGTAAGAAAGAACAGGAGAGGTCGGCAGTGATCGGACTCGACCGTGAGTGTGAGCGGCACAGCAAGAGCAGCAGTGACGCAGGCCTGCACGGCTTCGTTCAAGCTTTTGCTGCTGACTGCACTCGCTCTGACTGGGCACTCGGGCTCCATTCATTCATCCTGGATACTCTCAGAGGAGCACTCAGTGCCAAAGCACCCTGCTCTCGCTGGCAGAGTGTCAACTCAATCAATCAACATGGCGGACTTGTTCGACCGCGTGGTGAGTTTGGCGGCTTTCTGCCCGGCTTCGGCTTGTGGCGTGCGGTGATCGGGGATCCATCTTACGAGCGGGTCGGTCTCCGCAGGCATTCGGCATCGGCCCGATCGTAGTTCTGCTGGCTGCCGTGCCCACCCTTGGTGAGCTTAAGGGGCTCGAGCCGCGGCGCTGACGCTGTCGCTTCCTGCCGACTTTGTGCAACGCAACATGGTGTACTCCGCCAAGAACGTAGAGGAAGGGCGCTGGTGGACGACGCTCTCGTACGCGTTTGTGCACGAAAGCGTGGAACACCTCTATTGCAACCTGGCCCTGCTGGTGCCCAGCGGCATCAACGTGCAAGCGGAATTCGGCACGGTCGCGATGTGGGCGACCTTTCTCGGCGGTTGTGCACTCGGGTCAACCAACTATGGGAACAGTAAGTGCCGGTACCGCTTGGCGCCCGGCTCTCTGTCCATGTCTGACACAGGCGCGGCGCAGTCAAAGGAAGGCAGCACGAGGTGGCCTTGAAGAGCATGTTGGCAACTGCAGGACTTTCGTCGCACGGTCATGCAACCTTAAGTCGCGCCAGCGACGGCGACGGAGATGACCTTTTGGCGCCGCTTCGAAGGTGGGTCAGCCGCGGCTTCCAGGCCGGCGCCAATGCTCTGGCACCTGTCATGAGCTACTACGCCGAGTATGTGGGTTGCAGTGCGGGCTGCTGTGCCTTGCTTGGCGCAGATTTTTGTCTCTCGCTGGAAGTGCTCGCAGGCGGCCTTGGCCGCGAGCCAGTCGACTCGCTCGGCGATGGCAAGGAAAGGGGCAACCTGGCCCTGCGCCTCACAACCCACGTCCTGTCTGTGTACATGACGCTCAATCTGGTTCGCGATGAGTGGACTGCCTTCCAGCAAACCGGCGCGGTGGACGGCAAAGACCACGCAGCCCACATCGTGGGCCTCGCGTTTGGCGCCGCGTGCTTTGTCGCGCTGCGACTCGCCGGCGCGGCTTGGCGCGGAGGCAGCGCCAGAAGCCGAAAGTAGACATCCCACAGCCATCCTCACGAACCATAATTGCGGCCGCTGAGAAGGAACCGCTCCGGGTCACGCGGCTGAGCGGCGTTGGATCGCAGCGACACCAGCGACACGGACACCAGAAAGGTCAGCACGGCACTCATGATGGCCGTGCCCAGCTGTGCGTAGGCGTACATCTCCAGCGAGAAGCGGCAGTGCGGAATCACGCCGTCAAAGTAGATGGTGAAATTGAGCTCCTTGCGGACCACGCGGCCTTCCAGCTCCGGAGCGCAAGTGTCCAGCTCTTCTTCCAGCTTGGTCACGCCGATCGTCAGGCCCACCACGGCGTTGACGACTAGGCCAGAAAGATGCCCACGCGCCGCAGGTCGCCCTGCAGGATGCCAAAGTACCCTTCGAGCGCGGTTGCGATGCCCACAACCCCCTGCCAGATGGGCGGCACACCGATTCCAAAGATGAGGATGGAGGTGCACACGGTCAGGTGCATGCCGCTGCACAGCTTTATGATGGACACCGAGCTGCTCTTGCCGGACGCATCGAGCGCGACCATCGTCGTCGCAGCGCGCCCGCCCGCCCGCCCGCCGCCGCCAGGCCCGCCGCACGCCACTGCCGTTTGTGGAAAATAAAAAGGTCGCAGAGACAGACAGGAGGACTATTCCTCGTCATCGACATGTTTCTTCACCTTCACCATCATCGTCGTCATCTGGTTGCCGCTGGCGGCGGGCTGGTTGTCGCTGTTGCTGGTGGCGGTGTGCTTTGCCGCAGCAGAGCACGAGGACCGCCTCTACGCATTCCGTCGTCAATTCGCCGCTCGTTTCTGTGGCGGCCTTGGGGCTGCCTTCCGAGAAGCAGAGCACGAGAGCGAGGCGGCCAAGAGCCTCCTCAAACTGCTCGGCATTCATGGTGTCACTGCCGCCGTCCACACTACACTCGTAGATGTCCCGCAGTGTCTTGCCGCCGCGCAGCAAGCGCACTAATGCAGCCTGAAGCGGGCTGTCAGGGACGCCCATGGCGAGGTTGAGCGAGTCAAAGCACCGCACAAAGGCACGGCACGCAAGCGTTCCGCCGTCCCCTGCGAACCGTGAGAAAACCGTGCGTAGCGCAGGGCGGGCGGCCTCAAAGGCCATGACGACGGAAGGGCGCAGCAGATACTCGTAGGCCGTGGTGCGGGACAGGTGCACGGGCGTACTGAAGAGCCGGAGCACGAGCTGCGCCGGCGAGCAGCCGCGCTGCGCCGCGAGCACCAGCACTGCTTCAACAAGCACGGGCAAGTGCACGCAGCTCGAACAGTGGCCCGGGTCTGCCTGCACGTAAAGGCCGAAGAGCTCTGCGTCGGCGCTGGCGAGCTGAGGCTGCAAGAGAAGCGGCTCGAGCGCTTTCTCGACGTGGTCGAGGGCGCCCAACGGCGCTACGCTGGACATGGCAAAGGCATCGGGCCGGTACAGGTGGTTGGTCTGCTCTGGCGCGGCGCGGTCGAAGAGGAAGAGCTGCGCGGCGGTCGCGCTGCCGACGCCCGGGACTGTTGCCAGGAGGGTCTGTAGAAGCTCCATCACGCCGCGAAAGTCGCCAGCGGTCCCAGTTCGCGCAGCATGTACCGAATGCTGGAGACGGTGATGAGCTCCAGCCCGGTTGCTCTGGACTCGTCGTCGTCGTCGTCGTCGTCGTCGCCGTCGCCGCCGCCGCCGTCGTCGTCGTCGTCGTCTCTCTGCTTTCCGTGATCGTGCGCTTTGGCGAATAGCGGCTGCAACACAGAGAACACAAAGGCCACCCAGCGCGCCTCGTCCGACTGGTTGGGCTCGCGTGCCGCCTGCAGCAGGCCGAAGTGGGCGAGCAACGCGCACAGTCTCACCGGATAGGCGGCGAGAGCGCCGGGGCCCGTGCGGGCCTGCCGCTCACAAGCCGCAAGCCACGCAGTTGTGAGTTGCTCTAATGCGCGTGCTTCCTCTTCTTTCGTCTCGCATACGGCGCGAACGATCGCGTGCACCATGTCGACGTCGAGGGGCGCCATGTCAAGCACCAGCCCGTTCTTGGGCGTGCGCGCGACTGTGACGCTAACCTTGCGCTGTGCTAGCCGGCGCATAGACTCGTAAAACACGTCGAAATCAACAGCGGCCGGGGGGCTGCCCACGTCGCCGTCGGCCGCGGCGCGCAAGAGCTCGCGCAATTCGGCCCAGGGCAGAGCCGGTGATGTGTATCGATATACAAAGCCGTACCAGTCCGCGCTCGCCCAGGTCTCCCGGTCGTCTCGGCAGCCGGCTACAAAGATCTGCATCAGCACCGGGGCCGACCCTGGTGGAGGACTCGCGGGGCTGCTCCAAGGAGGGCCCTTTGGCCCATCTCGCCGTTGTCGCCGCCGAGCCGACCTGGGGCTGCTTTCCTTGACCTGCCGTGGGCTCTCCCCTCGCGAGCTTGGGCTGGTGCAAATGGAGGTGGTGCCAGAGACCTGATGCGTCAGGTGGCCAAGAAAGGCTCTCAGCTGCTCTGATGGGTCGTCCGTGTGCTGAACGATGCTGGCGTCGCTTGTCCAAGCTAGGTAGCAGATGAAGGCGTCGAAATCCCCATTGAAGCCTCCCAAGCCGATGCGCGGTCAAAGTCGAGCTGGATCGGACACCCCGAGGTCTACGAGCCAAGTCTCGACCGACGTGGCACGCCTGCACTCATCGGCCAGCTCATCGAGCTTCTTGCGGTACTGGGCGAGCACGGTGCGCACGCGAGCGCTGCGAAGGAGCGCCAGCGACGACGCCGTTGGTGTTGCAGGGACCACTGCGGACGGAGGCGAGGGTGGCCGAGGTGGGCGCGGCTGGTGGCGCCGAGGCGGCGAGCCCGCAGGCGTGTGCGGCCTGTTGTTGCGGCGAGGGCTGGCGCGAGTGGCTGATTGTGCGGGTGGCACCTTGGGCAGGGGCCCTTCCAAGTGCGTGGCGCAGAGGACTGGGAGAAGGCGGTCCTCGACGATGCCATCCACAAAGTCGACAAAGGTGCAGCCGAGGCCCATCTCCGGGTAGAGCTCAATGAGAACGGCGGAGAGCTTGTCGAGCGTGGCCAACAGACTAACAGTGAAACGGGGCGTGGCGCGCTTGTCGACGTGGAGCAGGCGCTGCGCGAGGTGGGCGAGGTCCTCGGCTTGCAGGTCGTCGAGGCCCTGACTTGACTTTAGCGCGTGCAGGAGACCGCGAAAGCCACGCGAGGCATAACGGCGGTGCAGTCGGTAGGCGTCCCAGTAGCAAAAGGAGATGTTGAGCAGGTCGAGGCACTTGAGCGCGTGCACAAACTCGGCCACGTCCTCGCACATGACGTTGCCAAAGTGCACGCTGCGCACAAAGCTGCGCATGGCGTCCTCCGGTTCGCCCGGGAACAGAGCGGCCGCCAGACTATTCATGACCTCGCACCAGCCCTCAAACTCGAGTCGGCCGGAGGAGGGGTCCTTGAACTGGTCAAAAAGCTGGCGCACCAGCGGCTTTGAGAGCGGCCATGGCAGACTGTAGGACAAGAGGCGCGCATAGGTGCCCGAGAAAGACACGCCGCTGTTGCAGTTGCAGCAGCGCCAGAACAGTTCCCGGACGACGCGCGTCTCATGCGCGTCGTCGCCCATCCGCCGGTTGGCCTGCCGCGCAGAGTCCTCGGCCAGGTCGCGTTTGTATTGCCTTTGTTTTATCATCAAGGAGCCTGGTGGGATCGACGAACCAATGTGGTGGCGAGGCGAAGAGGCGGAGGGCAAGCCTCACAGTCAGTCAGTCAGGCAGGCAGGCAGGCAGGTACAGGCAGGCAAGCAAGGCCCGGAATGCCCGAGGCGCAGAGGAATGGCAAGGCCTTTGTCAGCGGCTTTGTGGCCGGCTTCACCTCGACGGTGCTGCTCCATCCGCTGGACCTCATCAAGACGCGCTTCCAAGTCGACGAATCGGCTCGCAGTGGCCTCCGCCCGCGGGGCCTCACCGCCTTGCAGATCACGAGGCAACTAGGTCTGCGCGGTTTGTACCGCGGCGTCGTTCGGCCGTGGTGGGGGCTAGTGGGTCCTGGGGTATCTACTTTGTGGTCTACGAGCGGCTCAAGCGCGCGGTTGGCGAGCCCGACGGGCCCGGCCGCCTGGCGCCCACCAGTACTTGTGGACCAGTGCCGCCGCAGGGGCGTTCACCACGCTGTGTACCAACCCAATATGGCTCGTCAAGACGCGCTTAGAGCTGCAGACGCCTGGCAATGAGCCATACCGCGGCTTCTTGCACGCCCTGCGCACGATTGTGCGCGAGGAGGGCCCGCTGGCGCTGTACCGCGGCCTCGTGCCGGCGCTAGTGCTGGTCTCAAACGGCGGCGTCCAGTTCATGGTGTACGAGGAGCTCAAGCAGCGAGCAGAGCGGCCGCTAGGGGCGCTCGAGTACATGCTGCTGGGCGCTTTCTCCAAGAGCATCGCTTCCACGCTGACATACCCGTACCAGCTTGTCAAGTCGCGGTTGCAGCAGCACAACTCGCGCTACACGACCACATGGGGCACCTTTCGCGACGTGGTGCGGCGCCAGGGGGCGCTGGCGCTCTTTCGCGGCCTTGGGCCCAACCTGCTGCGCGTCATGCCGTCCTCGGCCATCACGCTCGCATCCTACGAGCTAATCAGCTCCCGCCTCCTGTCTGCTGGGTGAGCCTGCCTCCCAAGGCGCACAGGCCGCCTCTTGTGTCAGGTTGCAAATCAACAATTTTGGCGTTTGTTTCGGCCGAATCCCAATCGGCGGAATGCGGCACGCGCCTCTCGTCTGATGGGATGTACGTACAAACACGTGCGAGAATGACGTGAGGAATGACTGGAGAAAGGGTCTGGTCAGTCATCCAACTACGTATCAGAACAACCCCAAAATAAAGCTGGACAAACAGGCACAGGCAGCACGGACAGGCAGGCAGACTGCGTCCGTCTTGGCGCACGTCATGACTCGCGACGCCGCCGACCTGCCGGCCCTGCGACGCGACAAAGTGCGCAAGCGCAGACTTGAGCTCTTCTACGTACCCGACGAGCAGCACCATCGCCAGCTGGAAAGGCAGCTGCATCACAAGCTTCCACGCGGTAGCGGGCTCTGGGACAATGTCGACGGGCTCGCCCCCAGCGCCGACCCGCGCTGGGACGGCCTTGTGCCCGTGATGCACCGCCACTTTTTGTTCTGCGGCACCAGCGCCGAGCAGGTGGCACGGGTTGCTGCGGCTATGACCCTGGAACGGCCGTGGAAGGCCAGGTAGTCGTGCGTGAGGGCGACATTGGCGACAAGCTGTACGTTGTGCAAAGCGGCGCGCTCCACGTGACGTGCTCGAGCTCAGGCAAAGGCACGGTGGACGAGCTCGGCCCGGGCCGCGTTTTCGGCGAACTAGCGCTGCTGTACGACTCGCGGCGGGCCGCCACTGTGACCGTGGCCTCTGCGGAGGCGCGCCTCTGGTGCCTGTCGCGCGCTCAGCTGCAGCTGCTGCAGATCCAAGGCAGCCGCCTGTCGGAGAATCTCGACCGGCGCGTGAGCAGCTCAGGCGCATCCCCGAGTTTGAGCGGCTGGACGGGTCCAAGCTCCGGCACCTCGCCGCAGTGATGCAGGAGGCGCGGTTCGAGGCGGGCGAGGTGATCTGTAGCGAGGGTGAGGTGCTGCAGCGTGGCGTGAACGATAAATTCTACACCATCACCAGTGGATGCGTTCAGGTGTCGGTCGCCGTCGGCGGCAAGCGCTCGAGCAGCGCCAGTGGCAAGGACGCGGCCGTGGTGGACGACTTGGACGCGGCACTTCGGTTCAGCGAGGAAACCCACGACGCTCTGGCCTGCCACAAGAGGCAGGTGGACCAGGAGAACAAGCAAGCCAATGAAAGCCAGCCGCTGCAGCGCGAAAGCAAGGAGGTGGCTGTGCTTCGCAGGGGCCAGTGGTTTGGCGAGATGGCCCTCCTGAACGACGACCCACGGAGCGCCACTGTGCGTGCCCTGGAGGCAACTGCTGCTACACGCTCTCTCGCAGCGCCTTTGTACAGATCGTCTCAAATACGGACGGCGTGATCCACCGCATCGCCAGCACATCCGAGATGCGGCGTGAGGACAACCACGAGACTTTGTTTCGCCACGAGAGGATGGACACGGCCTCAAAGCTGGGCGGCCTTGACGCGCTGCGCGTCCTGCACGTCATTGGCGAGGGCGCGTTCTCGGTGCGTCTGGCCACGCTGCGGCAGGCGCCCGAGGGCGACACCAGCGCCTTTGCGCTCAAGACACTCAACAAGCAGGACCTCATGGACCGCAACCAGGTTGTGCACGTAAACCACGAGCGCAGTATCCTCGAGCAGTCCTCGCACCCGTTCATTTTGTCCCTCATAAAGACCTTCCAGACGCAGCACCACGTGTACATGCTGTTCGAGCTAGTACAGGGCGGCGAGCTCTTTTCGCTGGTCATCAACAGCAACGGCGGGCTGCCGCACGCCAGCGCGCGATTTTATGCAGCATGCGTGGCTGAGGGCCTAGCCTACCTGCACCGGAAGAAAATTGCGTACCGCGACCTCAAGCTCGAGAACCTGGTCATCTCCGCGGACGGGTATCTCAAGATTATCGACTTTGGCTTTGCCAAGCTTTTGGAGCACCCAGGCGAGGCCACGCGCACGCTGTGCGGCACGCCGGACTACCTTGCGCCCGAGTCGGTGACCCGGCAGGGCCACAACTGGAGCGTCGACTGCTGGAGCCTGGGCGTCGCGCTCTTCGAAATGCTCACACAGTACTCGCCGTTCACGGACACCTCGGGCGGAAACAACCACATGGTGGTCTTCAAGCGCATTCTCGAGGGATCGCGCTGCGTGGACTGGGGCCAGCTCCAAAAGGTGGTGCCGGTGGTGGAGGAGTTTGCGCTGGTCAAGGCCCTGCTCTGCCGTCTCTGGGACCCTAACCCGGCCACGCGTCTTTCCACGGCCGAGCTTCGCGCCCCGCACCCGTACTTTGCGGGCATTTCGTTCCCCAAGCTCCGCGAGAAGCAGCTGCCCGTGCCGTGGCTGCCAAAGATCGCAGGGCACATGGACACCTCCCACTTTGACGTGGCCGCCTTTACCAATGTGCGCGAGTCGTGCCGCACCTTTCTGGGTGACCAGGCGCTCTTTGCCAACTTCTAAGCAACCATCCTCACCTACCGCCTGGATGTACGACACGCGCGCCTGCGCGCCCGCAAGACCCATTTAGGAACCAGCACTGTGATGTCGCAACCCTTCTTTTCTTCTTTTTGTCTTGCCGCCGCCGCTGCGGCTACGGCTGCCGCTGCCGCTGCCGCTGCCGCCGAGGTTTGGCCGCAATCAGAGCTTGCCGGTCCAGCGCGGCGCGCGCTTCTCGATAAATGCCTTGGGCCCCTCACGAAAGTCGGGCGTCTTGGACAGCCGGCGCATCGATTCTTGCGACTCGCGCCATGCCACCGCGTCGTCGGCGAACGTGGTCTCCAGAGCCACCTTGCGCGCCTCACGAACCGCCAGGGGGGCGTTCACTTCGATGCGCGCAGCAAGCGCCAGCGCGCCTTCCAGCGCGTGCCCCGGCTCGGTTAGCTCGTTCACAAAGCCCAGCTGATGCATGCGTTCCGCGGGGATCGGGTCGCCCGTCAGGATCATTTCCATGGCGACGGCGGATGGCAGCTTGCGCGGCAGCCGGAACATTCCGCCTGCGGCCGGCACGAGTGACCGCTTCACCTCGGGCACCCCGAAGCGCGCCTTGGTTGAGGCCACGACCAGGTCGCAGGAGAGCACGATCTCACAGCCACCGGCAAGCGCCGCACCGTCCACGGCGGCGATCAGCGGCTTGGTGCGCGGAAAGTGCACGAGGCCAGCGAAACCGCCCTTCTTGGTGGCAATGTTCTGGCCTTGGCTGATTGCCTTGAGGTCCGCCCCGGCGCAAAACACCTTGGGGTGCGACGAGGCCACGATGCCGACCCACAGGTCCGGGTCTGCTTCAAACTTGTCCAGGAGCGCCTCGAAGCGCTGCGACACGTCGCCCGAGATGGCGTTCATGGCCTTGGGCCGGTTGAGCGTGAAGATGGCAACATGCCCGCGGGTCTCGAAGCGCACGAGGTCCTCCATCACCGCCGAAAGATATCGATCTGTCTGCACCCAAATGATGCCAAACGATCGGACGGACGGCCCAATCGCATCGTCTCACGCGGTCGAGTCGCATCGAGGCAGGCAGATCGTGGATGCTGCGCTGGCGGCGGCGGGCATGGACGCGCTGCGGGCGGCGGGCCTGGCCGGCTTGGCCGTGCGACTGGCGCTCATCGCATACGGCAGCTGGCAGGACGCCAACTTTGTGCTAAAGTACACGGACGTGGACTACCACGTCTTCTCGGACGCCGCTGCGGCCGTGGTGGCCGGTGGCTCACCCTACGACCGTGCCACGTACCGATACTCGCCGCTGCTCGCCTGGGCCCTCGTGCCGAACATGCTCGTGCACCGCGCGTTTGGCAAGGTGCTCTTTGCGCTCTGCGACCTCGCGGTCGCTGCCCTCACTGCGCGCCTCCTGCGCCACGCCGGGAAGCCGCGCAAGGAGGTGCTTCTCTGGACGGCCGCCTGGCTCTTCAACCCGCTCTCCATCAACATATCAACGCGCGGGAATGCCGACTCGATCACCTGCCTCGTCTTATTGCTGACCGCGCAGGCGCTGCTCGAGCGCCGGACCATCGCCGGTGCGATGGCATATGGCCTGGCGGTCCACTTGCGCATTTTTCCCATCTTCTTTGTGCCGAGCATCCTGCTCTTCATGGACGACGTGTACGCGGGGCACGCCGGACCACCGCGCCCGTGGTACCTGCAGGGGCTGCGGCAGCGCGTCGTCTTTGGGGTGGTGAGCGGCGGGCTGTTCCTGGCCCTCGGGGCGGCTGGCTTTGCGCTCTACGGCTGGCCCTTCCTCGACGAGACCTACTTGTACCACCTGACGCGCACTGACAACCGCCACAACTTCTCCGTCTACTTTTACGCGCTCTATCTGCACTACGGCATGCCCCTCGGGCTCTGGACGGGCCTGGTCTCCTTCGTGCCGGGCATCCTGGTCCATGTCGCTTTGGCTGTGGCTTTCCACCGGGACATTGTCTTTTGCATGTGCCTCCAGACGATGGCCTTTGTGGCCTTCAACAAGGTCTTCACCGCGCAGTACTTTGTGTGGTACGCAGGGCTGCTCCCGGTCGCGCTCGCCAACGTCCGCCTGCGGCTCATTGGCCTGGGCGGCGTGCTCCTGGCATCGTGGCTAGCAGCAGAGCTCAACTGGCTCTTTTGGGCCTACCGGCTCGAGTTTCTTGGCGAGAACACCTTCCTGCAGCTCTGGCTCAGCGGGCTGGCCTTCTTTTGCGTCAACGTCGCCATCATCGCCGCCCTCGCGTTGCGCCACGAGCCGTCGAACGAGGGTAAGGACAAACTCGCTTGATCATCGATTGGCGCTCCTGGGCGCAGAGCAGCACCTCCCTCCCACATCGCGTTGTCATGTCATGGTCGGGCTCTCCTGGGTTTGCGCGAGAAAGATGGCACTACGCGAGAACAGACCCAAGACCGAGACGCACACGCGGCCACGGCGGACGACGGAGGGAGACAGCAACAGCACGCGGCAAGGGATCGCTTGAGCCGTGGATGGGATCATCAGCGTCGCGGCGGTCGTCTGGAAGCGCTACAATGGAGCCCCCCGAGGAGGTGGGCGCTCGAGGCGTTCGCGCTCAAGAAGAACCGTCCCGGCTGCACGGGCATGTTCTGGCGCGGCGACCCGCGGGAACCCGGATCGCACGCACCGGGCGATAACTGGCCGCGGGATGGCGCAGAGCTCAAGGGCGAGGTCCACGAGCACAACGGCGGCAAGTGGCTAGAATGCAAGGCCGTCAAGCAGAAGGGCAAGTCCTGGGTGACAGTCAAGGAAGGCTGCTGGATGCCGTTCGAGTACCAGCAGTACTACCTGGAAGCTGTAAAGTAAAAAAAAGTTGCTGGCGCTTGTTCGATTGAGATCGATGCCTTGGTTCTGATTGCAAGACGTGGCCGATGGCGTCTCGGCGCATCAAATCAGCGGATGGCAAAGCCAAAGCCGCACTGGGACGACGGCTTTGTCACCAAAAAACGGAAGGGAGCGATCGACGCATGCGCGTGCTGCCGCCTCATGTACATTTGGATGCGGCAAAGCTCACATGGCCGACACGGGCGACGAAACGGCGATGACGCCGCAGGAAACCCTGCCGCCGGCGTTGCCCGTCTTACGGCTCTCCTCGTTGTTGCCCTTGCCAAGGTCGTCCTCACCGGCGTGCACAACGATGGCGCGGCCGAGGATCGAGCGCGCGTTTGAGCGGTCACTTTGCCGTTTGGCGTTGTGGTCGCGATGATGTTGCCGAGATCGCCCGCATGGCGCTCGTCGTCTTCCGGCGCGCCGTGCGGCGCCCCCTCCGGGTTGAAGTGGCCGCCGCAGGACAGGCACCCGTTCGTCGTGTCGCCGAATTGGTGGATGTGGAAGCCGTGCAGGCCGGGCTGGAGCCCTGAGATGGTGGCCGTCACGCGCGTCTCGGTGGGCGAGACCTCGGTAAAGTTGACCACGCCCTTGACGTCTCCGGTCTCCAGCACGCAGACCGCGTTGCTCGTCATCGTCGTCAGCTTCGTGTTTCTTTCTTCCCTGTCCGAGTTGACTTTCTGGGTCCACAGGAGTGAGGGCAGCGTGGGGATACAACACATCGGACCGATTCCTTAGAGCCTTTTCGCAAGCACAACCTTTCGCGCACTTTCGGCATCAGACACCTGCATCCGTTGCCCTCGTGACCCCCTCTCTCATTGATGACTGACCACAGAAATGACAGAAGAAGATTTTGGGGTCCTGGAACGTTCCTGGAAGAAACAAGGAACGGAGATGGAACGCACGACAACGACAACAACGACGGGAGGGCGGCCACGTCATGTATGCGCAGCAGCAGCCGTTCGCGGGCCAGTTCGGGGGGCAGCCTGAGGGCGCCTCGCCGTATGGCCAAGCGCCGCAAGATCAGCAGCAGCAGCAGCAGCAGCCGCAGGGCTTTTACCAGGGCGGCCAGCCAGCACAGGGCTTTCAGCAACCCTTCCAGCAGCAGCCGCAGCAGCAGCCCGGCTTCCAGCAACAGCCGCAGCAGGGTGGCTATGGTGGCTATGGACAGGCAGGCGGCGCGCCAGGCGGCGCGTTCGGCGAAACGATCGCCGGCTTTGACTCGATGGCCTCCATGGCGGGCAACCAAGTGTTCCAGGCCATCGCAAAGGAAAAGTTCACAGAGGTGCAGGGCAAGTACCTGCCCGGGGCTAGCTCGTACTGGAACACTCTGCGCTACTACTTTCACGTGGACAACCGCTTCGTGCTGCGCAAGGTAAAGCTGCTGCTCTTTCCGTGGCGGCACCGCGACTGGGCCCGCATCCGGGTGCGGGACGAAAGCGTCGACGGGCAGAGCCAGATCACCGCCAGCGAGTTTGCGCCTCCGGTGGCCGATATCAACGCTCCCGACTTGTACTTGCCGGTGATGGCTTTCGTGACCTACATTCTCATCACCGGCTTCTGAAGGGCAAGATTGGCTCTTTCAACCCCGAGGTGCTGCAGGACACTTTTAGCACGTGTATCCTTACCCTGCTGGTGGAGGTGCTGGTCATGAAGGGCGGCCTTTACTCGCTGGCAGTGCCTCCGTCAAGATCGCCTGGCTTGACCTCTGCGTGTACGCCGGTTACAAATACGTGCTCATCGCGCTGGGTCTCTTGTTTGGACTCTTCCTCGGCAAGCTCGTGTACAACTCAATCATGGTATACGCTGCGTCGCCATGGCCTTTTTCCTGTACCGCACGCTCTGCAAGGCCGTGCCCAAGCCGCAAAACGAGGCCTCAGGTCACAAGCGCCGTTTCTACTACCTCGTCACCTGCGCGGCGCTGCAGCTCCTCGCCATGGTCTTCCTTGGTTTTACTCGTGACCTCGGCGAGACGCTGTTCCTCTCCTCCAATGCGATGCCTGCCGCGGCCATTCCTGACGTGATCCCTGGCAAAGTGGCCTCGCCGGTTGTTCCTCTCGCGGATGACAACGACGAGGACGAGCTCGCTGACGACGAGGCTGACGTGTGACAAAGCAAGCCATCTTAGTCCCTGGTTGTTCCCAAGCACACCTCTTCTTCATCTTGCACGATCTTGGAAGGCCATGTGTTTACTGAAAGCAACAACAGGTTAAGCTTGCTTTGCGCGTCCCTACACTCGGCAGGGCAGGTCAGCAGCGCTTTGGCTCGACTCGGAGCTCGTGTCGGGCCGGGTCCTTCCGGGCCCACATTTCCTCGACGCATAGACTGCGATGTTGAGGCGCCTGCTCCGTTGCTGCTGGCGATAGTGCAACAGCCAGGACCCACACGTACGAACTGAAGAGTCCGAGCAGCAACACAGAGCCTTCGTCGCTGGAGCCAGGCACCAAACGAAACGAGCCAGCGGCAACCCCGCCGCACAGCATGACCAACATCGATGTGTTGATGCCCAGCAAGAAAGCGTCCTCGGCGAGCACAAAGTCGAGTAGTACAAGGTCCTTGGCAGCCAGTCGACCGAGCCACAGCACGTACACGACGATGACAAACTGTCACGAGCCCCGCGTGCAGAGATGCAAACAGGGACTAGATCGGCTGCCGGGTCCAACGACGGGTCCGAGTGCTGTTGCAGCGCCAAAAAGGCTTCGGACGCCGCTATACTTGCCCATATGGTCGCGCAGAGCGCGCCCTTGCCAGCATGCTGGCATGGAGCGGCCCCTTGTGCGCTGGGCCGCCGCTCGGACGGCTCACGCCAGGACGTGTCGATGTGGAGCGCCGGTCGTTCAGGTTGCCGCTGCTGCATTCGCTGCTGCTGCATTTGCTGCGTCTGGTTCTTGTTCGGTGCAGCGCCGCGTGGCGCTTGGCAGTCCGGCAGGCGCATCTGACGCAACTTTGCATTGAGAGACAAAAGTGCCGGTCCTGCCGTTCTCGTGCTGGCGCGCAGATGCTCGCGCTACGATTCGGCCTGGTAAGAGCAGGCAGAAGAAGAACGCGGTGGAGACAAAGGCGGCGCCCAACGACGCATGAAGGACGTGCAGGCTCGCAGACCAGGACACGAACTGCACCCCAGCGAGGGGTTCGTTGAAAACCAGGAGGCCCGCGAGCAACCCGCACACCCAGCGCTGCTCACAGACCATATGCCGGCTTGATGAGTCGCGTAAGCGCCTGTAGAAATGCGCAAGCACAACGACCGTGATTGCCATGAGCGTGTACTGGAAGATCACCTCGAACAAGCCAAAGCGAGGCGACGCGTACTCCATTGCCACGTGCGCGAGCACCGCAGAGCCATCGGCACGGTCGACGCAGAATGCGCGCGCGAAGGGGGGCGCAATGCCTATTGTGAGCATGTAATCGGGATAGCGCACCAGATCGAGGTAGAGTAGGTTGATGGACTCGCACTGGCCCTGACGAGCGTCCGTGCAGGTCACCGTGCGCGCAAACGAGGCGTTGCTGGCAACTGGCACGCGATCTCCTCCAGGCGCGACACCTTGCAGGTCGATGGACACGTCGAGCCCCGATTTGGCGTCCGGCGAGTCCGGCGAGGGCTGGGCAAAGGCAACCTTGACCCGCACGAAGCGGTCGGTAGGCACCTGGCGCGTAACACTGACGATCACGGCCGGGTTCTCGCACGTGTCGCATCCGCTCGCGCCGCAAAACTCGACCGTGCCGTAGACGAGATGCCGCGAGTGCGGCGCGAGCTGGTAGACGAGCGCAAAGCTCGCCAGCAAGGCGAACCCAAGCCCCAGCACCTTCCAGCAGCCATAGCGGTTCACGGCCACGCCTTGCTGCTGTCCATGGCCCTCTCGCGCAGAGAGGCCTTCGTCCCGTCCCAGCACTATCGTAGCGTCGTGGTTTGGCGAACGGCCATCTCGAGGGCAGTCTGCGTTCCAGTCTCATCTTTGCTTCCTTTCCTTTTCGTGGCGACGTCGGGGAGAGCGCGAAGGGAGGACCCACGCGCAGCGCCATGGACGGCATGCTGTTCGCGGCGTTCTTCTTCCCGCTGGTCCTCGGCGGCAGCATCCTACTGTCCATCCTGGCCTTCCTGTTCTCGATCTGGGCCGGTCTGGGCGAGGAGCTGGCAGACCTCTGCGAGGCCACCGCCAGGACGGGCTGGGCGCGCGGGGCGCTGGTCAACGTGCTGCGCAACCCGCCCTTGAAGGCCTACGGGTGGTTTGTGTACCCACTGGCGCTCAACGTGGTGCAGGTGTGCACGGTCATCGGGTCGTACAGCCTCGGCACAGTGCTCTACCGCAAGCGCGGGTGGAGGTTTGCGCAACCACTTCGCGGCGGCTCGTTTGTGATGCTGCAAAGCGTGCTGTGGACCCTGTTTGCGATCGCGGTGGCGCTGCCGTGGCTTTCGCTAGAGAGCATAGGCCTCCTCACCTACCTCGGGGCCGTGCCAAATTCGCGCGAGGACCGGAGCAGCTTTGGGGGCCTGCTGGTTTCCGCCGCGGCGCTGGGCATGGTCAGCGAGTCGCTGGTCGTTGTGGCGCTCATGGTCTTTGACTCAAGCAGCAAGCGCTGACTCGGCGCGACCTGCGCTCGCTCGAGACGGGCAACTGGAACTGGCACAAGATGTTTGGGGAGAGCAGCGGCACCTTTTGGTGGCTGTTCATCTCGATGCAGTGCTCCATGGCGCTCTACTCGTGCGCAGTGGCTTTTCTGGCCGAGGGGATCCACAACCGGGCGGTGCAGGTGCTCATGATGACCGTGGTGGTGGCGCTGCTGTCCGTGGCGGTGGCGCTGACAAACGCTGTGGGCGGCAAGTGGCGCCATGGGGAGGTTGCCTACCACTTGTACATGCCCTTTCGCGGAGGGCGCCTCTTCATGCTTTGCCAAGCGCTGGGCTGGATGTGCTTTGCCGGCTCGCTACTCGCTGTGGGCGCTCGCACCTTTGAGCTGGCGATGGAGAGCGACTCGCTTTTCGAAAAGGGCGTCTTGGGTGCCGCCGGCGTGCTTGGGTTTTTGTCGCAGCTGTTCATCGCGCTGTCGCTGCTTTTCTTCGACCCAAACCAGGCGGGTCGGTCCTTTCTCGTCAAGCGCATTGACCAGCTCGAAGCTGAGCACGCGCTGCAGAGCGCCGGCGAAGCTGTTGGCGGTCAGGCTAATGCCGGTGTCGGTGCTGGTGCTGATCTTGCAAAGCTCTCTTCCAGAACCAAGGCAATCGCCGCGGACGCAGCGCTGGCGGCGGCGGCGGCCAATGCGGCGACTCACGGAGATGTAGACGGTGCTTGCGCTGTGGCAGGCGGCACGATCAGGTGGGAGCTCCCGGACTTGCATTCGCAGACGGACGGGGCCTGCTGGGCCGTGGATTATTGACAGCGTCATTGGAAAGCGGGCTTCGCCCACCAAGGCAGGGGCCTTGGAGCTGCTGGTGCAATGGAAGGCGCCAGACCGTAGCAGTGCGTGGATTGAGGAGGATTTCCTCGTCACCAAGGTGGGGTTGCCAATCGCGCAAGCAGCCGTGACGGTCTACGAACGCCAGCAAGCACGCCTCGGCCACGACTTTGCAGAGAAGGAGGAGGAGGAGCTAGCGGTGGAGGAGGAGAAGGAGGACGAGGAGGACGAGAGGTCGCGGCGGCGATCTGGCCCACGTGGGAGGCGGCGGCGGTCACGAACACCTGCAGCCCGTCGGCGCAAACCTTCCGAAGGGAGGGAGGAAGACCACGAATGGGAAGAATGCGAGGACGAAATGGGCAACGTGTTCTTCTACTGCCTGACAACAGGCAAGACCGTGCACGCCTCGACCTGAATGCGGCGTGAATTGCGGCGTGGATGCGGCGGCCGTGGATGGCCGCCTACGATCCTCAATCGATCCTCAATCGATCCTGCGAGAGAGGAAAAGATTTTTTTTTCAAAGCAGCCAAAGGCGTTTGGCGGCAGGTGACAGAGCGGAGTGCGCGACGACGATGCTGCGGGGTCTCGCTGGACTGGCTGGGCGGCGCCTTGTGCCGCGGCATGGCGCGGCGGCATGGGCGCGCGTGCAGCCGCCGGCGGCGGTCCTCGGCAGCCTGAACGACCCTGTCCGTTTCCTGGGCACCGACAGCAGCGCGAGCATGGAGACCGCCGAGAGTACTAAACCGAAGCGCAAGAAGCGCACCCCCAAAGACCCGTCCAAGCCCAAGGCGCGCTCTGCACTGGTGACGAGAATCCACGAGTTTAGCCCCGAACTGCAGGCGCTGACTGGCGTGAAGGAAGGCTCGCGGACCGAGGCGGTCCAGCTGTTGTAAGTAGCTCGGCGCTCGCAGTGAGAGGGGTGGGCCGTGGAGGGCGATGGGGGGGGTAGAGAGAAGAGGAGGGATGGGACAGTGGGCAAGAGAACGCACTGACTGGGCTGCGCGCGCAGCTGGAAGTACGTGCGCGACAATAACTGCAAGGACGAGAAGCAGAAAGGGCTCATCGCAGGCGACGCCGCAGTCCACAAAGTGGTTGGGCATTCGCGGCCGATCAAGAACACGGAGGTATTTCGGGTGCTAGCCAACAACATCAAGGGCCACGTGGCGGACTACAAGGAGGATGGGTCGGTCGCACGCCGTTAAAATCATTGATGGCCGGGAATATTGCAAACTCACTTGCCCCCTGCTCTCGTCGTACTGAGCCTGAGGCGCTGCACCGGCCCATCCAGCGCTTTGAGCTCCATGTCGTCCTCGACGAGGCCAAAGTGCCACATGAAGAACAGAAAGTGCTTGAGGCAGGTGTTGAGGTGCGCAGCCGCGCCGTTCTCCTCGATGATCTCAAAGTGCCGGTGGTACATGATGGCAAAAATGCGGAAGAGCTTCTTGAAGATGGCCTTGATGTACTCGTCAAAGTTGGCCGGGAAGGGCTGCGACTCTTGCACAGGGAAGATCTCCTCGTTATCGATTTGGTCCTCGACCCAGGTCATGACGTAGTCCACATACTCGGGCGCAGAGACGCGAATGGCATTCTTGGTGTTGCTGTCTGCCCACAGGTACTCAAACTTGGGCGGAAACCCTTCGCCAGGCTTGGTGAACTGCTTTGCATCCTCCGCACAGAGGCCGTACAACAGTGAAAGCTCGTTGTAAAAGTCCACCGTGTTGGCGGCGATCCATTCGTTGCGGTCCTCGTCGTCCGGAACGCGCACGGCCGCGCGCAGGTTGCCGCTGCCCAGGGTGCGTTTTGTATGCTGCGAGAGCGTCGCCGTCGATCGGTCTGCGCTGCAGGTCAGAAAACTGGATCCGTCCTGATTGCACACCACCTCGCACTTACGTTCTGCTTCTTGACGGGCTTGAGCGTCTTCTTGTCGCTGCGATCGTGGTCAGTCCCGCTCCGCCGCCGCCGCCGCCGCCGCCGCCGCCGCCGCCTGCACTCACCCGCGCTTGAACATCGTCGCGCTGTCCTCGGTCTCTGTGCTCAGAGCCCTCTAACTGTGCCACCGCGGTGCGCCCTCGCACACAGCGCCGTTTCTTGTGGCACACAACCCACTGAACCCATAGTCGAATGACCTTGTTTTCGGAGTGCCAGCAGGAAACAAGACACCGCGCGCACACACACTGTTCCGGCCGCGTTCCATGGATGTTACGATCGGGACGTTTCGGGCTGATGGATCCTTTGCAGCAAGACGGAAGGTGGCTGAGGGGCGCTCGGTCATGGCGAGGCGGCGCAAGGACCAGAAGGAGCGCGAGAGCGCGGGTATGAGCGCCGCGCCGCGCGCATCGTGGCGCATGCGCGCTCTGGCGACCGTTCTTGCAGTCGTGCTCGCTTGGCTCGTGGCGCGTCGCAGCAAGAACAACCCGCAAAGCCGATGGGTCGTGGCGGGATACGCGCCAGAGTACCGGCTGGATCACTTGGAGAAGCACATGAGCACCGTGGCGGCCGCCGTGACGGATATTATTGTGTTCTCCGCCGGCGTGAACGCCGCCGGACGTATAAGCTTTGACTACGTGGACCAAGACCGCGTGCGCGCCTTTGCGGCCGCCGCACGCGCACACGGCGTGCCAAGGGTGCTACTTGCGTGGGTGGCGCGGGCCGCTCAGCCGGCTTTGGGCGCGCGGCACGCTCGGAGGAGGGCCGCGAGCGCTTTGCCGAGGAAGCCCTGGCTCTCATGCAGGCGCTTGACCTGGACGGCGTCGACCTAGACTGGGAGGCGCCCGCCACGGTGCAGGAGGAGGAATCGTACGCTAAGCTGATTGCCGCCTGTGTCACGCGCTTTCGCGAACGAGGCAGGCTTGTGACGTTTACCATTCACTACTACCAGGACTTTGGTGCCGCGGCCTACGCGGCGGCTGACCGCGTGCACTTTATGACGTACGACATGAATCGCCGCCACTCGTTGTTCTTCGACACCAAGCGCTACGGATCTGCTGCTTGGGCGCGGGATGGACAAGCACAAGCACAAGTTGGTCATTGGTGTTCCCGCGTATGGCCGCGGCATCCAGGACCCGGCGCTCGTGCAGACGTACAGCGAGATCCTGGCCGCCCACGGCGCCGAGGCGGCGGCCGACGCCGATGAGACGCCGGACGCGTCCCTGTACTACAATGGCCGCCTCACCGTTGCGGAGAAGACGCGCTGGGCGCGGGCCGCAGGTCTTGGCGGTGTTTTCATGTGGGAGCTCGGCCAAGACCACCTGGACACGCCGGCGCTGTCTCTGTTGCACGTGATGGCCGGCGCCGGGCGCTAATGATAGCATTTCCCTCTTCCCCCAGAGATCCTAAGCGCGCTTTGGGCCCCGGTCGCAAGAGATCAGGGTGCTTGGTTGACTGACTTCAAGACCGCGAGGGCCCTTGCCCTTCCCTGTGGAAACAGACAGAGGCAGACGAGTACGGCACGGGTAGTGGCACGGACAGACACACACACAGAGAGAGACATGTTGCCACTCTCGCTCCTCTCGCTCCTCGTAGAGTTCATGTCACATTGTCACAGTCAGTCAGCGCCTGCCCTCTGTCATCTCCGTCGTTTGCTCTGGGGCTTGGGGGAGGAGGTGGCGGCAGCGCGCATCAGTGGATGGATCTGGCACCGAGGAGGAGGCACAAGCCAGCAGGGCCGCGGCCCACGACGCGCAGCGGTTCTCGCGGGCAGGCCGCTCGGAATCCCATCGACGTTGAGGGTGACGAGGAGCAGCATAGCGAGGCAGCATCATCAGGGGACGCGGAGACTGCCGACGAAGAATGCAGCACCAGCGCCTCTCCGCAACGAGCAAAGCTCCAAGATACCCGACGAGCTAGTAAGCGCGCGCGACCAACCGTATCGGATGCCAGCAGGCGCATGGAGTCAAAGGTGGCCCGGATTGGCGGAGACGAGGAGGCAGGGCGGGCGAGCAGTCCGAGGACAGAGAGTGACTCTGAGCCCGACAAGATGGGGGTGGCGGCAAGCCCGAACGGGTCTGTGAGTTGCCCGCAGGCCGCCAGGGCTGATCTCGAGGGGCTTTTGGGCGGGAGGAGTCCTTCAGCCGTCGAACACCGGGCAGTCCATGACGTCTCGCAATACGCCATCGACGACGAAGAGGAGGAAGAGGAGGAAGAGGAGGAGGTCCAAAACAGTGAGACCCAGAACACATTAGCCGCGGCGGCGGCGGCGGTGGTGGACCCCGGGGGCGATGAGGGCGCGCCACAGTCCCTAACCGGGAGCGCTCGTCGTTGCTGCCGATCTGCCTACCGGACGAGGACAAGGACACCGACTCGGAGTTGGACGTCGAGGTGCAAGAGAAAGGGCCCCAGCCGGTGCTGTGGGTGCTAATCGCCGTGAAGCATTTTGGGCCGGCACGCAGCGAGGTACTCGGCATCCACGAGCCATGGGACCATGCTATGCAGCTCTGTGGCGCGTATCGGACCAAGGACGAGGCTGACAAGGCGCGAAAGCTTCGCGCTGCCAACCTCGGAAGTCGCGGCGAGAGCAGGGCCGACGGGCAGGACAAGCACGGGCATCTGGTTGATTTTCTGGTGCGCTCGGTGCAGCCAATGACCTTTTAGAAGAAGCCCTTGTCTTCCTACTGGTACAGCTCGACGAGCGTGTCCTTGTAAAAGTTGACGATGTTGTTGCGCTTGAGCTTGAGCGCGGCCGTGCAGAGGTCATTGTGCGGGCCCCACTCCTCGTCGGCCACGTGCACCTTGCGCGGGATCTCAAACTTGGCACAGCCCTCGTTCTTCAGGATGGAGGCGATGTCGCGTTGCACTTCCTCGGCCGAAACGGGCTCAGCGCCGGGCGGGCGCGTGACAATAGCAACGCAATAGTCCTTGTTGGACTGCGCGTACATCATGGCGTTGTCCACGTACTTGCTGTTGCGCATGAGCGGCTCGAGCTTGCCAAAGCTCACGTACTCGCCGTGCGAGAGCTTGACCAGGTCCTTCTTGCGGTCGATGATGCACAGCACGCCGTCGGGGGCGATCTCGCCAATGTCGCCCGTGCGCATCCAGCGCACGCCGTCTTCCTCGAAGAAGGCCTCGTCGGACTTCTCCGGCTCCTCAAAGTAGCCCATGGCGATCTGCGGGCCACCCAGGAGCACCTCGCCGCGCGGGTTGTCCGAGCTCTGGGTCTGCATAGTAGCCGCCTTCGGCCCAGTCGACGAGCTTGATCTGCATCGACCCGATCGGGGCGCCCACGCGGCCCGAGCTGCGGTCGTTGGGCCAGAGCACGGTGGCGCAACCCACGCACTCGGTAAGGCCGTAGCCCTGTCCCACGGGGCAGCAAAAGACGACGTTCATGAACTCTTGCGTCTCCTCGGAGAGCGGGCCGCCGCCGCTCAACATGTAGCGCAGACGGCCGCCCAGCAGGCGCGTGCGCAGGCCGTCAAAGACCAGGCGGTTCCACAGGGGGGTGTCAAGGCCGCGCTTGAGTGCCTCCAGCTTGCTGGCGTAGGCGCGCTCGAACAGCGCCTGGGTCACCCCGCCGATGCCCTCAATCTTGGAAAGCACGCCCTTGCGGATCTTGTCCATGATCATGGGGACGGCGGCCATCAACGTCGGGCGCAGCTCGGTGGCGTCGCCCTTGCACGCGTCCGAGTCGACGCACACGGAGGTGTCCGTGATCGTCTTGGTGGACCCATACCCGATGGACACGCCCGTCGCCAGGCACGCGCCTTCGGCGCAGACCTCGAGGATGTGCGCCAGAGGCAGGTAGGCGACGTAGGTGTCGTCCTGGCCCATGCCGGTGATGCCGTCCGAGGCGCCCGCGATGGCGGCCACGCAGTTTTCGTGGCTGATCATCACGCCCTTGGGGTTGCCCGTGGAGCCCGATGTGTACATGATCATCGCGATCTCGCTCTTGTCCAGCGCCGGCGGCTCGAGGCTCAGGTTTCCCTCGCCAAGCAGCACCACCTGCGCAAAGCTGTGCGCCTCCACGCGGCTGTTGGTGACCTTTTCGCGCAGCTGCTCGTCCGTGGTGTGCGCCGCATGCGAGCTGGGCCGCGGGTCGAGATGAACACCACGTGCTTGACGGTGGGGCAGTCGCCGAGCACGTTGCACACCGTGGGGAGCAGGTCGGCGTCCGTGAAGACCACCTTGCACTTGGTCTGGTTGATGCTGTACTTTAGCGCTTCCTCGCCGAGGTTGGCGTACGTCGTGGCGACTGTGAATCCAAACTTGTAGCAGGCCTGCGCGGCCAGCTGCCACTCCACCTTGGTGTCCGCGTAAAAGTTGACCTTGTCGCCCTTCTGGAGGCCCAGCGAGGCCAGACCGCGGCCAAACTTGACCGACCGCTGGTAGGCCTGCTCGTACGTGATCCACTGGTAGGGCGAAAGCACGTACCGCTCTTTGTTGCCCTCCTTGGTCATGCTGAGGATCTCACGCCAGCCCATGCACTGCTTTTTGGAGAAAGTTGAGCACGCTTCCTCCCACACCTCGCCGAGCGTCGTCTTGCCCTTGACCTCGGTCAGAAGGCCGTCCGTTGCGCGCACGCTGCGGTACACGCCGTCGCCCACGTTTTGCGCCATCATAAAGTCGGCCACGCCGCCAGCGCGGTTGCTGCGTCGGCAGCAGCACGCGTTGGCGAGGGCCGCGCAGAGGCTCGTGCCGTGGAGCGCGGACGTGGCGGCCGTCATGGCGCTCGAGTCCCAGTCCTCCTCGCGAAAGGCCCGCACCTCCTTTTCCTCCTCGGCCAGCAGCGCTTGGTCCGACATCGTCGCCGTCGCTGTCTCGTCTCTCGTCCTTCTTGCAACGCACTCGGATCTTTCTTCTTCTCAAAATCAGCAGCGTCGATCCATCCACGAAAACTTTTCCGCTGCCTTGCTGGCTGGCTGGCTGCGCTTGAAAAAAAAACACGATTTAATTTAATTATAATTAATTAATTAAAATTTTGAATTAATTTAAAATAAAATTTTTAATTAAAATTTTTAATTAATAAAATTTTAATAAAAAACATCTTCTTGATGAGTGTGTGTAGTTGGCGTTCATGTCGTTTGTTTTCTTGTCCGTTCAAACCTTCGAACGACGTGGACTGACTAAGAGAGAGAGAGAGAAAGAGAGAGAGAGAGAGAGAGAGGGACATGTGACTGACGATGGCAACAACTGAGAGAGAGAAAGATGCACGAATGAAGAAGCAGTGCAAGCAGGAAGGCGCACCGGATATATTTCCCACACAAGCACGTGGAGCAGGCCGAGCTCGGTGGTCTCGCGCGCGCGGGGGCGGCGGCGAGAGGCGGTGGCGCGATGGCATCACCGTCGCGGATGGATGCCGCGCTGAAAGAGTTTGTGGACAGAGAGAACAGCATGCTCGACCACGTGCTTCAGCACGTGCACAGCGTCAAGCTGAACGGGCTTTTCGCCAAGAGGCCCCTGCAGTTCGAGGGCGACAGCGGCACCTGCAAGCTCCTTGAGGAGCGATACAGGCTAGAGATGCTGTCGAGCACGCGCAGCGTTATATTCGTGTGCCTTCGCGTGGTCTTGGGCGTGTGCGCCCTGTCCATCCCGATCACCTGGAGCACCGACGAGACAAGCACAATGGTAGAGATGATCATCGGCCTCGCTGGGTCCGTCGTGACCTACTCGTTCATGGTGTCGCGCTTCTCTGGCGCTTTCCGCACTTTATTTCCGTGGCGGTCATCGGCCTTGGGTTGTCCACCCTGGTGAGCTTGGTGGCCAAGGAGCTGACCAACCTGCCGCTCACGCTGCTTATGGTTGCCCTTTTTACCACAACGCCGCTGGGCACGATGCGCGCCGCCGCAGTGGCCTGCATCTTCATGATCATGACGGTCGGTTATCGGCTCGTGGTCGCGTCGGCCAACATCAACAGCCTGTATCAGCTGGCGACGCTGCAGCTCACCGACGTGGTGCTATTGCTATGCCTGATCTACACGACAGGGCAGCGCGACTATCACGCGCGCAAGACGGTGATGAACACACAGATGCTTCGCGCCAGGGCCGTCGAGCTGGCTAAGGAGACCGACATGGCGCAGGGCTTGCTTGAAAGTTGCGTGCCCGCGCCCGTGGCGGAAGAGCTGCGGCAGCGCGAGGGCGCTGGCGGGGACAAGCGAATCGCCAAACGGTTCGCCGAGGCTACGGTGCTCTTTGTGGCGATCACCGACTTTGGCAGCATCTCAAACGCGCTCGACGGCGAGGACGTCGTGGAGATCCTCAACCTGCTTTTCTCAGAGCTGGACGCGCTGCTAGAGCGGCTCGCCCTGCACAAGGTGGAGAGCATCGGGAGCACCTACATGGTTGTCGGGCTGCCCCGTGGAGGACGCCAAGCACCCGCTTGCGGTAGCGTTTTTCGCGTCACAGGTGATGCTGCAGATGCCCACATCAACCGACAGGTGCGTGCCAAGGTCCCCGCTTTGAAAGTGGACCTCAGGCTCAAAGTCGGGATCAACTCTGGTCCTCTCATGGCCGGCGTCGTCGGTGAGCGCGCGCCGCGCTACAAGCTGTTTGGCGACACGGTCAACATGGCGAGCCGCATGACGAGCACGTGCGAGCCCGGCCGCGTGCAGTGCAGCCCATCCACCAGCGCGTTATTCGCCAGGGAAACGACGCTACGGCTGGAGCGGCGCGGGGAGATCCCAGTCAAGGGCAAGGGCATCGTGCTGACGCACTACCTGGACCCGGCGACCTTTAGCAGGGGCGACGCGACGCACGGTCCATCATCGTCGACCCCGATGTGTCCATGCGCGCGATGCCGGCCATGAGAATGGTGGTTCCATCACCGTCGCCGAAGAACTCGCGCTCGGTGGCGCCGGTCCAGAGCGGCGAGAAGCTGCAAGCGATCTCGGCGGTGAGCGACGAGATTTGGCGGCCACAACCGCGGCGGGTATTGCCCACGTGCAGCGACATGCTATTTTGTCGGCGCTGCGCAGGTACTTTCGGCCGTGGTCCGCGGAGGACCGGGCGTTCCGCAACCAAAAGGCCAAGGAGAGCGGGGCCGCGCTGCTGCGGCTGGCCGAGTTTGTGGCCATCGCTTGCGTGCTGGCGCTTTTGGCCGCCCTTTTCATCCACCTGGCTGGCTATGCGCCCGACTACTTGGCAAGCAACGTGCTCTCCTGCGCCTTTCTCCTCGGCGCTGCCACGATCATCATCGTCGTCATCCGCACGCCGGCACTGCTGCCCGCGCTGCGTACGTGCTCCTCTTGTGCTTCGTGATCAACAGTCGCTGCTCGTGCGCGACAACTACAAGTCGGAGTTTCCAACGTGGCCTTCATGATCACCAGCTGGGTCGTGTTCTCACCATGGAGCTTTTCACCCCGGTCACGCGCCTCGCCACCGCGCTGCTGGCCGCCCTCGCCAACCAGATCACCATGTACGTGGCTCTTCGCATGGGCCGCGAGTACAAGGTACTCCTCGCGGAGGACGCCGCGGCGAAGGCGTCGAGCTGGACACCGAGTTCGAGACCACGGACGTGCTCATTCATTCTACCTCGCGCTCGTGCTGCTCATCAACGCGTCCACGCTGCTGCTCAACGAGCGCCTGGAGCGGCACGATTTCGCGCAGCGGCGCCTCATGATGAAGCAGGGCAAAGAGCTGGACAAGAAGAAGGACGAGACCTCCCGGCTGCTATGCCGGCTCTTGCCGCCAACGGTGGTGC
Organism: Thraustochytrium striatum; assembly: GCA_022244645.1. Classification (NCBI taxonomy): domain Eukaryota; class Bigyra; order Thraustochytrida; family Thraustochytriidae; genus Thraustochytrium; species Thraustochytrium striatum. Next base: position 91,869 of record JACDIV010000044.1, read on the forward strand.
CGCGCCTCCTCGCCGCCGGGGAGGAGCGCATCGTGGACAAGTTTCAGCGTGCCACGGTGCTCTTCACCGATGTGGTGGGCTTACGCAGTTCTCCAGCACGATCAGTGCCCTGTCGCTCATGGAGTTCCTGCACGAGATGTACTGCCGCTTTGACGCCGTGTCCGAAAAGTACGGCCTGTACAAGGTGGAGATCATCGGCGACGCCTACTTTGTGGTCGGGGGCTGCCGTGGAGGCGCCGGACCACACCGAGCGCGTGCTTCGCGCCGCGCTCGAGATCCTGGGCACCATCCAGCGCAGCAAGGAATGGCGCGAGAGCGGGTGCACCGGAAACCCGGACGCGCCAGCGCCTGATATTGCCGTGCGGGTCGGGGTCCACGTGGGCCCCGTGCTGGCCGGCATTGTGGGCTACAAGGACCACGATACCACGTCTTTGGGGCGACGGTGACGCGCGCCGAGTCCTTTGAGAGCACGGGGGTGCCGGGCCGCGTGCACGTCAGCCAGTGCGTCGTGGACGCGGTCAGTCACACCGACCTGGTCTTGAGCCGCGGCCAGGCTGCGGCGAGGAGACTACCTACCTGCGTCCCAAGATGAACAAGCTGCTCTCCCTCCTTTTTTTCTCTTCTTCATGTGTTGCATGTGCTTGCTTGCTGGTTGGTTGGTTGGTTGTTGGCGATCAATCTGCGCGACGACGATGGCGCGCGACGACGGGCGCACTGCGCGCTGAGCTGCGCAAGCTGGCGTGCCAGAGCGGCGTGCTCTCGCGCGCCGACGGCTCGTGCCGGTTCGCCATGTCTGACACCGTGGCGCTCGCTGCCGTGCACGGGCCAATGGAGGATCCCGTCCCGAGGCTCGAGCAGGCCGAGCAGGCGCGCGTGGAAGTCGTGCTGTACACGAGCGCCAAGACGGGCGAGCAGACACGCGACTTGGAGGCCGAGCGCGTGCTCAAGGGCGTGGTCGAGAACGTTCTTCTCGCGCGCCTTCACCCGCGCAAGCTGGTGCGTGTGGCCCGTGCAGCTGTTGCACGACGGTGGCTCGGGCCTGGCTTGCGGTGCTGGCGTGCAGCGGCGCGCTGCTAGATGCCGGGCTCGAGCTCTCGGGCGTGCCCAGCGCTGCCTGCTGCGCCGTCCCGGCCGAGGACTCGGAGCGCTTGCTCCTCGACCCGAACACGGTGGAGGAGCAGGCGGCGCGGGCCTGGCTCTTTGTGTGCACGGCCACGGACGGCGACGATGTGCTCGCGACACTGTCGCACGGCCGCCTTTCGCGTGAAAAGTATCGCGCCGCGGTGCTCAACTGCACTGCCGGAGCCGCCTCGGCGCGCGCGTTCTTGCGACTGTCGTTTGTGGAGAGCGCCCGCCAGCGCATTGCCGCCGAGTGAGGCCTATTCGGTCGCTCGCTCGCTTACTGCACGGCACGGAGCCGGCGGAGCAGGTTGCGCCTGCTTGTGTCGAGGTGCTGGCGTTCGGCGTCCAGGTCGATGCGCGCCGCGAGCACCCCCGGCGCGTCGTCGTCGAGGGCGGCAAGCTGTCGCGCGAGCGTTTCGTACTGCTCGCTACGTGCCAGGTGCGCGAGCATGTCGTTGCGCAAGAAGTGAAGGTCCTGCAGCGTATGCACATGGTCTGTTGTCTGGCGCATGGCGTGCGCGGCGTGCTGGTCGCGCGCGAGTCGCTGGAAGGCGGCCTTGACGGACCGCCGAACGGCCAGTGCGGGCGGCGGGCCCTCGCGGGCGTCCCAGCAAAACTGCCGATGCACGGGCTGTAGCGCCGACTCGTCGTCGAATACGTAGAGCAGCTGCGGCAGGGCGGCTACGGGGATGGCGCCGTCGGCGTTGTTTAACCCGGTCAGGACCGGGGCGAGGCCGCAGAGGCCCTCCATGACGGTCCACATCCACACGGCGATCTGCGCGTCGAGGGCGCCGGGTTTGAAGTAGTGCTCCCACAAGTCTGACTTTAGACTCTCTGTCAGCTCGTCCACAGCTTGCTCCCAGTTGCGCCCGTGGTCGCGCATGCTTGTGAAGACTTGGTCGAGGTCGACAGTCGCCAGCCCACGTCCCGCTCCACGTCGGCAAGCGGCGGGGCGGCCACGTCTGCGGCCTCGGCGAGGGCTTGGAGCCTGCTTTCTTTCCAGGTTTCTTCGGCGGGGTCGCCCACGCGCAAGGCGCAGGTTTCGGCGGCAGCGCTCCCGCCGCTGCTCTCCTTGCGTGTCCACGAGCACGCAAAGGCCTCGAACTCTTCCACCGTGGCCACATCTGCACTTGCCACGAGTGGAATGGCTGCGTTCTCGCGGAGCGCGGCCACCACGTCGGGCGTGCCCGCGCGCCGCGCCCTCCACAACCCATGGCCCGCTGCCGGTCAGGTCACTCGTCGTCATGAGACTTTGCAGGGCGCCCGAGGGCGCCAAGAGCAGGTACAAAGGTCAAAGAGCAGCCAGCGTGCATCCGCGGCTGCGTCCCACCCGTTCCAGAGGCCCCGCCGCTCGCTGCGCCGCAGATCGAGAAGGTTCCAGTCTCCGGCCGGCGCGTCGGCTGCTGCCACGAGCTGCTGCACAACGAGCTCTCTGCCGGCCCCTTCGGGTCCGTACAGCAGTATCTTTGGCGCGCCCTCTCGCGTTCCCCCGGCGCCGGCGTGCTCTTGCATCTTGATCTCCACAACGCCCACGCAGGTCTGGATGGTCTTGTCCCGAGCGCCAATCCCCGCCGCTTCCGCTGCCCGCGCCGCGGCGCCGCGCCTGCCGAGGCGGCGTACATACGCGTCGCGCATGCCGTCGTTCTGCAGAGCCACCGCGCCGCCCGCGAGCGCCGCGAGGGCTCCAACTAGGCCGCCATGGCGCAGCGCCGCCCGGTTCATCGCGTCCTGGAACAAACCAGAGCCCCGATGCACTGCGGCCAGCCATCGATGATGCTCGAGGGAGAGGCGGTGCGGGTGGAGGCGGGGGTGGTGGCCACCGAGACGACGCAGACGCAGACGCCGCTGGTGGCAGCGCGCGCCAAGGCCTACGCCACGCGCTCGGCGCTGTGGCGCGTGCTCCTGGAGGGCGAGGAGGAGTGGCGCGAAAGGGTGCTCGTGCGGGTGCTTGGCAACGCGGGCCAAGTGGCCCGAGAGCGCGGCACGGCGCGCGTGGTGGAGCGAGCGGGACGCGGCGTCGGGTACTTTGACCTCTTGCGCGCGGACGATATGCCAAGCATGTTTGACCTGTTCCGCCGCGGGTACTATGTGATGGAGGAGGACGGGCCGATGCAGGCGCCGACGCACTTTTATGTGGACCTGCGCTTTGCGGCGTGTTCAGCCAGTTGGCACCGCTAGAGGATGCGGTGGTCGGCCAGGACCCGCGCTGGCGCGTTTTGTACAACGTGTTTGCGGAGGATGACGCGGTGCTGGACGAGGTGGTGGCGGCTGTGCGCGAGGAGGCCGCGGGGCGCGCCAGTCCTCTTTGTTTGCGACGACGAGGCGGCTGAGCGCGCCTTTGTTGCGGGCGGCTTTGAGCTGGTGCAGCGGGCCGATCTGGCGTTGGACGGCGCGCTGGCCAACACGAGCGAGGTGCGCGTCGAGTCGGTGCGCTGGGCGCGAAAGACGGGCGCTCCGCTGCGCGAAGATATGCGCGCTGGCGCGGCGGAGTCCGTGTCGTACAAGTGCGCATTGCTTGCACTGGCGCCATCAAGCGACACGTCTCGCGCTCCTGCTCGCTCTACTAGCTCTAGCTAGCTCGAGCTCGAGCAGCGAGCTCTCAGAGCAAGTTGAGGGCTTGGCCCGCAAGCTCGCTCTGGTGCCAGGTAATGTAGTTTAGGTTGTTGTTTGCTGTTTTTGGTTTTCTGGATCCGGCGGCTCGTTTAGCCCATGTTGACGAGCTGCTGCTCGCACGAGGTACCGTGGTAGCCACTAAAGCAGGTGCACACGCCGCGCGAGTAGTCGCACTGGCCGCGGCCCGAGCACTCGCGGCCGCTCTCCGAGCCGTAGCCGCCCATCCAATCGGTTGTCGAGGGACACTCGACGATGCTGCAATCGGGCCCGCGAAAGCCCTTGTCGCACATGCAGCCGGCCGAGGTATCTTCATCGAAAGCGCCATAGACAAGGGTTGCCGTGTCGTACGCCAAGTTGGCGTCGTTGCTCTTGACCTCCGCGATGATCTCGGAGAGCAGCCTGCACTGGCCGCGGCCGCTGCAGTCGTTGGGGCACAGCCGCCGGTTGCAGCTCTTGCCGGTGAAGCCGGGCTGGCACTGGCAGATTCCCGTAGCCCGGTCGCAGGTGCCGACGTTCGAGCACTCGACCTTTTGCGCGTGGGAGTTGGTGCCGTCGAAGGGGATCTGGTTGATCGCCTCGCCGCTTGGGCAAACCTTCTTGGAGCAGTCGGGTCACCGTAGTCGTAGATGTTGGTGGTGCCCTCCTCGCGCCGCAAGAAGCACGTGCACGAGTCCTTCTTGGTGACGGCCGTGTCGTAGCCGAGAGCGTCTGAGCCAGCAGTGGGCATGTAGTAGTAGTCGGGTGCGCTCGAGAAGGTCGGCTTGTAGTTGGTGCAGCGGCCATGACCGGAGCATGCGTTCGCGCAGGCGGCGTCTGCGACCTGTACACCGGCGGCCGCCAGGGCCGCCATAGCTACGGCGCGCATGAGCATCTTGATCGTGTCTTTGTCTCTCGCGTGCGCTGCTGCTGCTGCTGCTCCTGCTGCTAGCTGCTCTGTCTCGTGCGCGTGCGTTGCGGGTCTGCCTTGCTTTTCTGTTGCCCGTTTCCAACCGCCCGCCTGCCTCGGCGGTAGTCGCTTTGCTTTCTTTTGGAGAGAAGGAGCGAGCAAGTAAGCGAGCGTTTCTTTTTTTTTTCCCTTCTCTCGCCGCTGCCGTTGGCGCCGCCTTGGCCGCGGTGGCAGGGTTGGGGCGCCGCGCGCGGACTTGCCAAACGTTGCTGCAAGCTCCGGTACCGGGAAGGGTGCGTAGAAGGTGGCTAGGACTCGGCGCCCACAACTCTCTCGCGGCGGGACGTCCCGGGACGTCCGAGAGGGTCACACGGAGGCAAAAGAGACCAAACGGACCGTTCGGACTCGGCCGCTGAGCGAAACTGTTTGCTTTGCTGCCGGCGTGGCCCATCATCGATGCCATGCGACGCCCTGGCGCTCGCTTGCCCTGGCGATGCGACGCGGTGGCGCACATCTTGCTTGGCTTCTTGATTGAGTTGGGGTTTGTGTTTACATTTCCGGTGCAGCCGCCAGGAACTCCTTGTGGGCCGCCTCGAGCAGCTTGAAGAGCTCGCTTGCGATCTGGCAGGCATGCAGGTGAGTAGCCAATGAAGCTAGCGGAACGCCGCCAGCGCGAGCGATCTGGGTTCCGCAGATCCTTCCCAACGCGTCCACTTGCACGATGAGAGCACTGGAGGCGCACTGCTCCTCCTCGCGCGAGGCGTCCGCGACCATGCAAGATCCGATGCGGAAAAGCGAGACGCTAATCGGCAGGTGCTCGAGCAGCTCCTTGGGCAGGGAGGTGGCGCTTTTAAGGTCCGGGTTGATTGAAAGTCGTGGCCTGTCTCGGTCTCGACGATCTCGGTCGCCGGCAGCACCGTGTCGGTGAGCGCAGCGCTTACGGCGAGCGAGACAAGGTCTTGCAGATTGCCATCCGTTCCCAGAACCATGACGTCCACGGCCAGGGCCCAGGCGTGCTTGTCGGGCACGACGTGCAACAAGTTTTCCCGGCCGTGGAGCATGACGGCAAGCTGGGGCCTCCACCTGCGCGACCAGGCTCTTGGTGAGATCGCGCGTGCTGCGGGTGCCCGCCTCTGCCTCGGCCGCCTTTAGCGCCGTGCAGTCCACGGACACGTCTACAAGCGAGCTGCCCACGCCCTCTGCGTCCTCCTGGGCCAGGTGCTCGTCCATGTCTAGCACTGCGCCTTCACGCCCCACGATGACCTTGGACCCGGTTTGCACGCGCTCCACCAGCGCCGACCCGTTGCAAAACTCTACGACGCGGTGCTCAACCACCAAGCCTCAAGTCCAGCGAGCAGCGTCCATCCACGAGCATCCTGCGCGCGCGCGTCCTGCGGGTCAGCCACCACGCTCCCCTCTCGCTGCAAGCAAGAGCGCCTCCCCCCCTTGTATGCTTACCTTGAGCACGCCAGACTCTATGAACGCGGCCTCGCCTCGCGACAGTCGCGCCACCGCCATCGCCCCCGCCAATGGTTTTCTTGTTTACGATTCTGATGACTGTGACTGACTGATTGTGACATGTTTGACGTGACTGACATGACATGTGACAGACAGACACAGGTGATCGGTTATTGGAGGTTCATGATGGCGGCGAACTCTTCCGGGCTGATCTCGCCGTCGAGGTCCCTGTCGAACTCGTCAATCATGGCTTGCAGCTCGGACTCCTGCAGGTTCTCGCCCAGTTCCCGCGCGATCTTGCGCAGGTTGCGCAAGATCTTGCCTTTGTTCTCCTCGTCAAAGAGCTGGAAGGCCTGGGCGACCTGCTCGCTCGGGTCGCGCTCCGAGATCTTTTTTGTCATGATCTCCACAAAAGTCGCGGAAGGCCACGTGGCCCGCATCGTCCACGTCGTAATCTCTGGCAAGCGCTACGGCTTCCGCCTTGGTCACCGGGAAACCTGCGCCGCGCGTCAGAGGTGGTCTTGTTGCTTGCGTATGCGTGCGTGCGTGCGTGCGTGCGTGCGGGTGCTTGCGCTCGCTGTTGCCAACCTACCAAGAGCGCGCATGCAGACCTTGCTCGTGGTAGTCCATAAACCCGGACCGGTCGGTGTCGAAGAGTTCGAATGCCTCCTTTAGCTCCTGCGCGGGGCCGGTGAGCGCATCGCCCTTGTGGCCTCTCGGTCAGCAACTCACCTGCTCCTGCTCCTCGCTAAGCTTTGGCCTCGAGCGGCGTCGCGGGGCCGTCAAGCTGGTCGCCATGTCCACGCGTCGCGTCCCGTCGTCCCACTCAGCCGCCCAACGCCAAAAGAAACGAACAACATCAGCAGCGAGAAGAAGAACGACAGAGAGAGATTGGGCGGCCAGCGCCGCCGACAAAGCAGCCGCCCTGCAGACAGGTCTGCAAGTCCAAATCAGTCGAGCACTGCCGGCAGCGCGAGGGCGCTCGCTCGAAGCCTTGCTGACGGAATGTGAGACGGCCGCGTAGACGACCCCAAAGGACCTTGGAAGCCCACGATACATCTCCTGGCGAGCAGCGGGTCCACGAGCTCGCGCGTCGCGCCGCAACAACACCCGAAACAGCAACGACATTACAGCGATTGGTCATGATGTTGGCGATGCAGGGCGGCTTGACGTCCAGCAGCGGCTCGTCCGAAGTGTACTCAATCACGCCCTCGGCCCACGACAACGGAACGTGCGGCCGCGCAGCCCCTGGCACGCCCAGCGTGCGCAAGCGGCCCCAGGCATCCTGCAAAACCTCGAGGCCACCCGCGATAGCCTTGTCACGCGAGAGAGTCATGAGGGCGTACACGTTCTTTGGCGGCGCCAGCGGGTCCACGAGTTCGCGCACTGCGGGCGGGGGGGGTCCATTCGAACACGCCAGAGGCCTCGCAAGCGTGCCACCTCCTCGCTGAGACCGAGGACGAGCGGACGCTGCACTGAGGCAAGGTCGACGGGCTGCATGAGCTTGCGCGGGTCGACGGCAGGCGTGGAGAGTGGCCCGAGTTGGCCCGGATGCACCAGCCGCGCGTTGGGCACTCGATGACCGAGTAGGCGTTGTTGGAGCTGGCCGCGATGTCGCGCAGGGCTTGGACGGTGGCCCGCTCAAAGGGCGGCTTGGTGATGAGGTCGCGCACGGCCACATAGCCGTCCGGGCTCATTGAGGCCCAGCTCGATGGCGCTGTGCCGAAGCACCTTGCCGAGGCCCGACTTTATCCGCTTCATGTCCTTCTTGTTAGGAACGCCCGCAGCGGCAGCAGCGGTGGCAGTGGCGGGAGCCGCGGCTGCGGCGTCGTCCTGGCGCTGTTCGGCTGTGGCCACCTGCCAGGTCCCCGGGGGTGGCAGCTTGGCCACGTCGCCGCGAAAGAGGGGCGCCTGTGCGCCGTTCTCTACGACCTTGTCAAAGAGGGCCGGCGGAATCACGCCGTCAACGCCGTCTACGACAAAGCCCGGGTGAGCAGCACGCCGTTGGCAGAACGAAAGAGCGGCAAGCCCATGCGCGCCGCCTCGGCCACGTTGAGGTAGATGAGCACCTGCGCGGTCTTGCGCATGCCGCTGATGACGCCGTCGGCGCCCGGAAGGCCTGCCGCAAAGTGCACGTGGTTGCGGCCCATGCGCCTCAGACCCTGCTGCCGGATAGAGGCCCAGGCGTCGCGGTTGGTGCCGTGCACGGCCACGTCAACCTGGGTCGAGGGGTCCTCCAGGCGTTCGAGCAAGAGCTCGGACCGCACGATGTCGATGGAGTGTCCCTGGTTGGCGCGCACCCATAGCTTGCCGTCGGGCGTCTCGAGCAGGGAGAACCGCTGCTTGTCGTTATCCGCGACGACCCCACGCACCTGCCCCTCCGAGTAGTGCTTGAAGCGGGGCAGCGACAGCACGTCGCTGACGAGCGCATAGCCATCGGGTCGCATGGCGAGGCCATCCTTAACGGCCGAGTGCCTGAGGAGCCTGCTGAGGTTGCGCGAGAGTCTCTCGTCGTGGGCCCCTTCGGGCCGTGGGCCGCTGCGGCCTCCTCGGCGGCCGCGCGCCCCTCTGCCGGCGCCGCGCATGATCTTGTTGCTGTTTTGCTCCTGCTGCTGCTGCCGCTTGGGCATCATCATCATCGTCCAACCAGACTTTTCTCTTGCGCGAATTTCTGCGCGAGGAACGCCTTCGGAACGCACCTGAACGGAACTAGAACCACCACGGAACAGAGCTGACCTGCGGAACGCTTTTTTTTTTGCAGAACGCTTTTTCTTCGAACGGCGCGGTGGTTGGCCCCGCTATCCTTTTTTATTGGCAACGAGCAGGGGAAGCGCAACGGAAAAGACTTGCGGGGCGATGTGCTTGTGCGAAATTCGCGTCTTCTCAATGCTTTATGCGAATCAGTGCTCATCGATATTCACATAGAGAGACCGAATTTGAATTGGTCGGGTAAACTGGATTAGCGGGTCAAGATCCGCGCGTTTGCGAACGATTGGAAGCCAAGCAGGGAATCCGCTCTGCCAGATAGGCGCTAGCAGCGCCTCCGCGCCCAAGGCCACGGTCTGAGTCGCGTTTTATTTGCAGAGACTTGATACATATAGCGATTGCAATAAGACCCCGCGCAAAGCGACCGCAAGCCCGGCGGTCGAGCCGTTACACGGGCCGGCAGAGGCGGAGGGCGCAGATGTCCGCGCGGCAGAGCCCTTTCCCTTGGTGCCTAACCCCACCTCGGTCCCCTAGCAGCAGCAGCAGCAGCAGACAGCAGCAGTCGACGACAACAACACCAACAAGATGCGCGAAGTGATCTCCATCCACATCGGCCAGGCCGGCGTGCAGGTCGGTAACGCCTGCTGGGAGCTCTACTGCCTCGAGCATGGCATCCAGCCGGACGGCCAGATGCCCTCGGACAAGACGATCGGCGGCGGCGACGACGCCTTCAACACGTTCTTTAGCGAGACCGGCGCCGGCAAGCACGTGCCCCGCGCCGTGCTCGTCGACCTCGAGCCGACGGTCTGCGACGAAGTGCGCACCGGCACCTACCGCGCCCTGTACCACCCGGAGCAGATCATCACCGGCAAGGAGGATGCCGCCAACAACTACGCCCGGGCCACTACACCATTGGCAAGGAGATCGTCGACCTCGTGCTCGACCGCATCCGCAAGCTCGCCGACAACTGCACCGGCCTGCAGGGCTTCCTCGCTTCAACGCCGTCGGTGGCGGCACCGGCTCGGGCCTCGGCTCGCTGCTCCTCTCGAGCGCCTCTCGGTGGACTACGGCCGCAAGTCCAAGCTCGGCTTCTGCGTGTACCCGTCGCCGCAGGTGTCGACCGCCGTCGTCGAGCCGTACAACTGCGTGCTGTCGACCCACTCGCTCCTCGAGCACACGGACGTTGCCGTCATGCTTGACAACGAGGCGATCTACGACATCTCTGCCGTCGCAGCCTCGACATCGAGCGCCCGACCTACACCAACCTCAACCGCCTGGTCGCTCAGGTCATCTCGTCGCTGACCGCGTCGCTCCGCTTTGACGGTGCGCTCAACGTCGATGTGACCGAGTTCCAGACCAACCTGGTGCCGTACCCGCGCATCCACTTTATGCTCAGCTCGTACGCCCCGGTCATCTCGGCCGAGAAGGCCTACCACGAGCAGCTCTCGGTGGCGGAGATCACCAACGCCGCCTTCGAGCCCGCCTCGATGATGAGCAAGTGCGACCCGCGCCACAAGTACATGGCGTGCTGCCTCATGTACCGTGGTGATGTCGTCCCCAAGGACGTCAACGCCGCGGTGGCCACCATCAAGACCAAGCGCACCACCATCCAGTTTGTGGACTGGTGCCCGACGGGCTTCAAGTGCGGCATCAACTACCAGCCGCCCACCGTCGTGCCCGGCGGCGACCTTGCCAAGGTGCAGCGCGCCGTGTGCATGATCTCCAACTCGACCGCCATTGCCGAGTTCAGCCGCGTCGACCACAAGTTCGACCTCATGTACGCCAAGCGCGCCTTTGTGCACTGGTACGTCGGCGAGGGCATGGAGGAGGCGAGTTCTCCGAGGCCCGCGAGGACCTGGCTGCCCTCGAGAAGGACTACGAGGAGGTCGGTGCCGAGACCGCCGAGGGCGAGGGCGAGGACGGCTACGGCGAGGAGTACTAGACGCTCTGTGGCTTTGCTGTTGCGCGCGAAAACGCCCTCGCTTCCGTTCTGCGTCGACGCCGGGTCTCCAACATGAGGCCCAGGACCTATCGACCGCTCGGAGGGGCGAAGTCTCGCAGCAGCAACCACCACCCAGAGTCGAAAGTCTCTCGCGACCGCCCAATGCAACCCACCAAAACAATAAACATCATCAGAGGTTGTCCAAGAAGCCTTTCTTTGACTTGCGAGCGAGCTCGTCGATCCCCTCCCTCCCCTTGCGCGGAAAGCATATCTCGCGACCACGAAGGCTAGAGGTTGGCCGCCACTGACCACGCTCCCTCTGCCTGCCCGACCGACCAAGCCACAAACAAAACAAAATGAACGAAAAAAAAGGAAAAAGAAATGCCCCGGCGGGAATCGAACCCGCGCCGTGACGGCCACAACGTCAAGTCCTGCCATTAGACCACGGAGCTGGCTGCCGTGTTGGTACCATGATTTGACTGAACAATATAAAGAAAGGTGAAGAGGAACAAAGAAAAGCGATTTGAAACAGGCATTGTCGCAGCACCAGCAGCAAGCAACCAGTAAACAGCAGACCAGAAGCCAACTAGAGTCACATGTCACATCAGGAGCAGCGTTTGGTGCTTGGTGCTAGGCGTGGCGCTTCTTGCGCGACAGGGTCGTGGCGCCGAGGCGGCCTTCGAGCTCGTTCATCATGGCGTCGGCCTCGTAGCGGTAGCGGCGATAGGGTATGGAGCGCGTGTTTTCGAAGAGCGAGGGCGCGAAGGAGGGGCAGGTCTTGATGTACTCGCTGAAGCGAGCATAGGCGTGCGCCTTGTCGGTGTCGTGCATGAGGATGACGGGCTTCTCGTTGACAAGCGCCGTCTGCAGCTCAAACTTGACGTAGTCGCTTGTGAACACGTCCTTGGTGAGGAAGAGCAGGTAGACGGCGGAGGACAGGATGCCCTGGCGCATGCTCTCCTTGGTGACATCCTCTGCGGACTGGTCGAACCAGCACCGGAAGCCGCGCTGCTGCAGCTGGAAGCGCAGCGTATTGACGGCGTCCGAAGCGTTCGACTGCTTGTGCGAGAGGAAGACGTGAAAGGAGCTGCCGCTTGGCAGGGGCTTGCTCTCGACGGCGGTGGCGGCGTCGGTGGGCTCCCTGGGACCAAGTTTGTCCTCAAGCAGGTTGCCCTGCTCCTCGGCGTTCTCGAAGAAGGGCCGAAGGTCCCGCACCCGGACCTTCTCGCGCGCCATGCCGCGCACCTTGTCCTTCTTGGCGGCCCAGGCCTTGATGGCGTCCTCGTACTGCACGCAGGGTCCGGACGCACCCGCCCCGCCGGGCGTCGCCGCAAGAGCGAGCGTCCATGCCAGGCGCTTGCCCATCACGTCGTCCTTAAGCTTGCGGATCATGGACACGAGCACCTTGATCGTGCGCGGGACCTCGCCGCTCTCGCCGTCAATGGTGATCTGGATGCGGTCCTGCGCGTCCAGCACGTCCAGGCGAAAGTCGGTAAAGCCAAAGGAGAGCACCGCGCACTTTTGCCGCAGGATGGGCTCCGCCGAGTCCTCAAACCCGGACGAGTGCTCCGCGACCAGCGCCAGCAGTCGCTGGAACACGCCCGTCGGCAGATAAAACTTGGTAAAGTCCAGAAAGCACGTCGGCCCGCGCACCTCGTCCTGCACGGGCTTGTCCGGGACCAGGCTAGGCACTAAGAAGCGGGCCTTGCGCTGCGTCTCGCCAAACTTCCAGTCGCTAATCAGCATCATGCTGGCGCATCAGGTCCAGCAGAAAGTCGACGGCTCGCCGTCCCCAGAAACTCGAGCAGCTCCCGCGAGGCGATTCCCTCTTGCCGGAGGTCGTCGTGGTCCGCCAGCAGCTTGGCTTGCCGCAGGCCGCGGTCGTACGCAGACCTCGCATGGCCCTCCTCGTTCTGGTCGCAGATTACGCGCGAGAGCATGTCCAGAAGCCACTGCGGCTTGGTGACTACGGTCTCCCGCAGCGTCTCCGTGGCCGTCAGGTGCACCAGCACGCCGAGCTCGTGAAAGTAGGCCAGCATGGGCTCCACCTCGTCCGCCTCGACCCCGACCGTCTCCGACAGCTTGATCACCTCGTCGAGGCTCGCGTGCGCGTCCTCGAGCTCCAGGAGGTCGTCCAGCACCTTCATCCAGCGCAGCGAGACGGGCTGCTTGACGTACTCGGCGTCCCGGACCGAGCCCTCCAGCGCGGCCCGGAGCGGGGCGATGTGCTCTGTGCCGCCATGCGAGTTGTCCACAGGAAAGAATCCGATGTCCTTGTCCTCGTTGGGCACAAGTGAGGCGTACCTGACCAGGTTGAGGTGCTTGCGCAGCATCGCGTCGATCTTCTTGTGCTGCTTCGCGCCGGGCACCTTGTCCATGAAGGTGCCGACCAGCAAAAACGGTGAGTCTGGGGCGTGCAGCTGGATCGAGTTGAGCCAGAATCGCAAGTACCGCAGCACCTCCTTTTCCTTGGACGGGTCCAGGGCCTCCGACATGTCAAAGCAGATCATGTAGACGCCAAATCGCGTCAGAAAGATGTGGTGCAGCGTGTAGAACACCTCCTGCCCGCCATAGTCCCAATGGAAACGCCAGCTCCTGCCCGGCCTTGCCATCGCCCTGTTGCATTTCCCTTGCCACGAGCTGCATGTCAAAGCGCCGGGCGACCTCGTCGTCCTTCAATAGTGGCTTGACTGGCTCCGCCGGTGCCTGCGGCGCGCCGTACCCGTACTGTTGCGGCGGCGCGCCGTACCCGTACTGTTGCTGAGGCGCGCCGTACGCCTGCTGCTGCTGCTGGCGGCGGCGCGCCGTACCCGCCCTGCCCATAGCTCGGGGGGGCTCCGGCCTTGGTCTCCTCAACCTCGTCCCCGCTGCTCTCCGCCTCCGCCTCCGCCACTGACGGCGGATGGGCCGGCATCGCCTCAGCCGCAGGGGCCGCCGTCCGCGACTTGCTCAGCCGCGCCGAGAGGCGACCCAGGCGGCTCCTCGCGCTGGACGGCTTGGTCGGCTTGGTGGGTTTTGTCGAGCTTGCGCACGCTGGCTTGGCTGAACCGCAAGGGCTCTTTGTTTGCGTTTTCCCATCGCGTTCATCCCGTAGCCGCTGAGCGGCCGCGCGGGGGATTGGATGTTAAAGTCGCTCTCCAGGACGTCGCGCTCCACCCAGTCCACAGACTTTGTCATCTTGAGGTCCACGCCCACGGTCGACTTGGTGTTGACAAAGGGCATGCCAAGCAAGCTGCGTACGGTAGACGTCTTTCCTGCGCGGCCCTGCCCGACGAGCATGAGCTTGGCGCGACCCCATGGCACCGCGTCGCCGTTCTTCACGGCGGCCTGGAACGCCATTTGCGCCTGCCCGGGCATGAGATTAAGCGCGGGGGCGGGAGCCCGGCTCGATCCAAGGCCGCCTGCAGCCGCGGCTTCCTTGAGGGCCCCGTCGAGATTTGCGTCCAGCATGCGCTGGACCTGTTGATCAAGCTCCTCGACCTCGCTGCGGTCCACCCGCACCGCGGCGCGCGAGATGTCCTCCTGTAGACGCCGCGGCATGGCATGCGCCGGCTTGTACTTTGCCTGCTTCCGGCCGCCGGCGCCCTTTTTGCGCGCCGGCGCCTTCTTGTTGCCAAGCCCGCGCGCGGGGCGGCCCTCCGAGTCTTCCTCCAGCACCGCCGCGCCCTTGTTGCCAAAGCTCTCAAGTGGAGCATCCCCGAGGGGAGGGCCCTCCGAATCCGAGTCGTAATCCGAGTCGAGCACCACCGCCTTGGCCGGTGCCTTGCTCGTCGCCTTCTTGCTCGACGCCTTCTTGCTCGGCACCTCGTTTCGCACCTTCCCGCTCTGCACCTTGCCCGCCGGCTCGGCCGACTTTCTCCTGCTGCTGCCGCCACCAAGAAGAACGACATCTCTCTCTCTCTCTCTCTCTCCGCGCGGCCCGCGTCCTCCTCCTGCCTCTGCCTGCGCTCCTTGAGGTCCCTCGCGTCGTGGATCTGCTCGACCTCGGATCGGGTGTGCACCCCATTCGGCTCTTTCGTTTGCTTGGCTCTTTCGTTTGTTGGGACGCGCTGCGACGTTCATGAGGGGTAATCGATCGATCGATCGACGTCTGGCGCAGCAGCGGCGGCTGGGACGCAGGAAGGGGCGCGAAGAGCGCTGCGGCGCGCAAGCTTCAGCTGGACGGACGGCTCCGGGGGCAGGACACTGGCGTGGGAATGGGGATGAAATTCGGATTTTGGGGTTAGGGGCCCGGCTGCGAGGAGGAGAGCGAGAGGAAGGGGACGCCGCGGCGCAGAATCTGCACGACGAGCTCGTGGTCCTCGTCGCGGCCGGTGTCCTTGAGGTCCTTGATGAGGCCCATGAGGCCGTGCAGGATGGCGCGCGGGTCCTTCTGGCCCATGGCCACGACCCTGCTTGGAGATTGCCTCCGAGCGCAGGGTGTTGACGTGGGCCTGGAGCGCCTTCCTGCCCTCGGCAGACTCAAGCCACTCGTAGACGGTCTGGTCGGCATCCCAGTCCGGGACGTGCGAGGCCGAGGCCTGGAAGACCTGCTCGACAATCTCAAGCGCGTTGAGGTCGGCCTGACCAGGGCAGTGCGAGGCCGCCTCCTTGATCTCGGCCACGGCCGCGCGCTCGGCGAGACGGCGGCGCAGGCGGTGGTAAAAGTAGCGGCGAGACTCGGCCCAGGGCACGACCTTGCGGATAACGCCCTTGGCGTGCATGCGGCCGGGGCGGTCGTGCAGGTCGCCAAAGTGCACGGCGATCTGGTGGAAGACCGGCTTGAGCTGCGCCTCGCGCTTGGCGATGGCGGCCTTGACGGCGGCGGCATCCTCCGAGGCGGGCGAGAGACCCTTGAGCTTCTCGTCGAGGGCGCGGAGCTGGTCGTCGACGCGGTGCGCGGTGGCGATAACGTCCTTGGTGCGGTACTTGATGGAGACGGCGCCGGCAGGCTCGAGCACGCCGCCGCGGCCATCGGGGTCGGCGTACATCTCCATGACGTCCGAGTTGATGGTGGGTCGACGACGACCCAGGCGCCACCGCGCAGCTCGCCAAAGGGCGGGATGTACACAAAGACGGGCTGCTTGTAGGAGACCAGCTCGTCGACGATGTAGGCGCCATACTTAGCACCTGGTCAAACATGTCGCGCTGGCCGCCCGAAAAGCCGCGCCAGTTGGCAAAGAGCATGAGCGGCAGGCCCTCGCGGTTGAAGTCGGCGATGGCCTGCGCCGTCTTGAAGGCCGAGTCCGGGAACCAAACCTGGCCGGCTTGGTGCCACACGCGCTCCTGAGAGTCAGGCGCGGCCGGGTCGGCCGGCGCGCGGGCCTCGATGGTGCGGATCTCCGAGATGATGACGCCCATGGGCAGGCGGCCGAGACGCGCGCGGCCCGCCACCACGGTCTTGGCCCAGCCCGAAAGCACCTCCGTGAACGAGTCCTTGTCAAAGAAGCCAGCTTGCCACTTGTCGTCCTCCGCGACACGGCCCGTGAGCAGCAGACGCGGGTCGTACTCGGGGAGGTCGCGCGGGTGCACCTCAACGAGGCGGTCCACGTGGTCGCCCTGCGAGAGCGTGGTGAGCGGGAGCGCCGCGCCGCGGCACTCGGGCACGTACGAGAGCCAGTTGATCATCTTGTTGACGCCCTCGAGGTCGTGGCGCACACAGTGGTGCGACGCCGTTGGCGTACATGACCTTGGGCCCGCCCAGCTGCAGGTTGGAGGTGTACACGTCGCGGCCCATGAGCGAGTTGAGCGCCTGGTAGCCCGTGAGCAGGATGGGCGCGTCCTTGCCCTTCTGGATGGTGCGCTGGCCGAGGCGCACCAGGTAGGCGCCGATGCCCACGGTGCGCGCCGACACGTACGAGAGCGTAAACGACTCCTCGTAGGCGCGCGCGGTCTCTCCGCGATGGTGCCGCTGCCGCGAAGGTTCTCGACGCCCAGGTCGGGCGACTCGCCGATGATGGCCTCGATCTTCCAGTGTGCCGTGCCGGGCTCGCGCTCGGCCAGAATCGACTTGCGGCCCTCAGGCCCCAGCTGCGCGTACGTGTCCTCGTCCACGTACACGTACTCGTAGCCCTTGGCGGGCTCCTCCGGGTTGATCCACTTGACCTGGAAGGCGCGCTTGACCTCGTCGGCCATGCCGATGCGCGCGCCCGAGTTGGCGGCGATGTACAGGCGCGGGACGCCCAGCTCGCGCGCGTACTTGCTCGCGCGGTCGAACAGCATGTCCTCACGCGTGCCAAACGAGCCGGCGCGCGTCGTGATGTCGTTCGCGATCAGCACCACGCGGCGGCCCTCCGGGTACTGCGGCGTGCGCATCAGCAGCTTCCAGGCCACCATGGCGATCGTGTTGCGGCCCGGGGCGCGCGAGGCCACGCACAGGCCGTGCGAGAGAGGCACCGCAGCGGCATCCATCTCGTCGTCCAGCACCAGCTCCTCGGCCTCGATCAGCTTGGCGCGCGCGGGCATGCCCGACGCGGCGCGGCGCAATGTTGCGCAGGTGCGCGTGCCAGTCAAACTCGAGCGACTTGCGAAAGAGCTCGGGAAAGTCGTAGCAAAAGGTCGTGCCGGCCGCGCTGGCGCGCGCACGGCGCTCGTCAAAGGCGTCCGCCACCTCGTACGGCGTGGACAGAGGCTTGCCGTGAAGGACGCCCACGCCGGCGCCCGCCTCGGAGGCCAGCTCGCCGGCGCCGAGGCCCATGGCCGCCAGCGCGCCGCTCATGCCGCCGTCGCCCTCCGAGATCGAGTAAAAGATCGAGTCGCGCGGGTCGTTCGGGTCTGTGGCCTCCACGTACGAGTCGATGTTGAGCGCAAAGCCCGTCGGGTTGGACGCGATGACGCGGATGGGCATGCTCGGTGCGCCCTCGGCCAGCACAGCGTGCACGCGGATCTCAAACTCGACCACGTTTTGCGCAGTGAGGCGCTTGGCGTAGCGCCGGTGCAGCGTGCGGATGATGCCCTCCACGTAGGGCACGTCCACGTGCGCCGACTCGCTCAGCACGTTCATAAAGATGTGGTTCTTGCGCGCCTTCTTGGGCGCCACCTTGTCGCCCGTCTCGGCCTGGATCGACTCGAGGGCGCGCAGCGCTTGCACAAACACACGCTCCGGGCCCGGGTAGGCGTCGAACGCGCCGACCTCCATCTTGACCTTCTCCGCCTGCCGCACCAGCGCGCGCACAAAGTACCGCCGCATGTCTGAGCGCTGCAGCTCCTTGTCCTTGGGCGTCGCCTCGTACACGTGCACGGTCTGCGACCGGCTCGCGGTCTTGCGCCCGATCGGGACCAGGCGGATGTTGAACTCGGCCAGCCGCTGCAGGTCCAGCTGGAAGGCCAGCGGCGTCTCAATGTTGCGCACCAGGCGGTCCTCGCTAAACCCGCTGCTCGAGCGGAACGTGAAGAACCGCCCGCCGTGCCTGCCACGATCGTCGCGTCCTTGTCCTCCCCGGCCGGGGCCTGCTCCTCGCCGCCAGTCTCGCCGCGCACGACGCAAAAGGTCACGCGGCGCACGCCGCTCGACTTGAGCGTGTCCTTGAAGCGGCCCACCAGCTCGCCGAGCCGCTTGGAGAGCGCCTCCTCGTCGTCCACGGGCGCGGCAAGCACCACGTGGATGGCGCCCAGGGGCACGGCCGACTTGGCGCTGCTGCCGCCGTCCTCCTCGTCCTCCGAGGCCGCCAGCTCCGCCACTTGACCGGGAAGAGCGCCTCAAGCGCGGTCTCGTCCTGAAAGAAGACCACCATGCCCGAGCGGTGCACAAAGGGCGGCACCACCGTCGAGTGGGCCTCCACGCTCTCCGAGCGCGCCTTGTAGTATCGCTGGCCTGGCGCGCCAGCGTGCGCGAGGTCTTCTTGGCGAGCATGTCCTGCTTGCTCACCGGCTCGGCGCCAAACGAGTCCAGGTCCATGCCCAGGCTGCTGTTGTCCGCTTCGCTAGCGGCCTGGTTGTTGCCGCTGCTGCCGCCCAGCTCTGGGAGGCTGACAGCAGGGCCGCCCGGGGAGAGCACCGAGGTGAGGTCCTCGAACGAGGACACGCTCGTGAGCATGCCGCCCCCGACCTGAACCGAGTCGGTGGCGTCCGAGAAGAAGCGAAACTTGGTCGACAGCACCTTGCGGTTGTTCTCGTGCTCCTCCTCGGTCGAGGTGAGCGAGACCAGGTTGTACGAGGCGTATACGCGCTTGACGTACACCTCCATGGCCTTGGCGCGCAGGGCCGTGTCGTACTCGCTGGTGCGCACGATGATGTCCATCAGGTAGGAAAGCACCGGCTCGGTCGACGTGGTCAGCTCCTCGCAGGCGGCCTCCTGGCCGGCCATGGCCTCGCGCAGGCGCGTCTCCACGCTCTTGACGCGCTCGCCGTACGAGTGCTCCACCTCGATGAGGCTCTGGCGCGCCTCGAGCGCACGTCTGTGGTCTTGGGGCCCTGCAGGGCCGCCACGTCGTGCATGAGGGCCGTGCAGCGCTCGCGGAGCGCGCGCTCGCCCGAGCGGGCGCACGTCACGCTCCAGCACCGACATGATGCGCGCGACCAGGTTGTCGCGCGGGACGCGCGACAGGTTGGCCATGGACATGCGCACGCGGGCGAGGTCGCCCGGGTACTTGGCCCGCAGCTCCTGAGCACGTCGTCCTTCTCGGCGGCGTCCGACATGTCGAGCTCGGCAAACTCGCTCTCCACGGCCACATAGTCGGCCACCAGCTCGCCCAGCAAGTTGGCCTTGAGCAGCAGCAGACCGCCTTCGTACCGCGCCGCGACCGCCGCAATCGCCTTCAGGCCCGGGTGCTCGGCGCCCTCGCCCGTCGCGGCGGCCTTGAGCGCGGCCGCAAAGGCAGGCACCGAGGGCGGCTCCGTCCTGGCGGCCTCGCGCTGCTTCTTGCACAGCTGCTCAACCGCGAGCACGTGCTTCTCCGGCAGCGCCCTTGTGGCACGACAGCTGGCCCTCGGTCTCCAGCACGGGCAGGAGCGGGCTGCCCAGCGCGGCCTCCACGTCCGCAAGCGCGGCCTCCAGCGTGGAGACGTCCACGTCGTAGCCAGCCATCACGTTGGCGAGGCAGGCGCTGGCACGCTCGAGCGTCATGTGCGGCATGTTGGCGAGCGACTGCGGCCAGGGCGCGCCCAAGGTCGGCAGCTTGGCCTGGAACAAGTCCGCGCGGCGCACCTTACTGGGGTCGGCCAGCTCCATGGTGCTGATGATGTCGCCAGGCTCGAGCACCGAGCCGGGCGGCTTGTGCAGCGTGATGATGCCGTCCTCCTGCGCGGAGAGCTGCATGTTCATCTTCATCACCTCGATCTCAGCAAAGGGCTGGTCCTTCTTGACCGTGGCGCCGTCCTCCACCAGGTAGCTCAGCAGCTTGCCGCCCATCTGGGCGCGCATCTGCGTCGGGTCGTACTCGTCCGGGAAGAGACAGGTCTGGCCGTCGATGAGGTAGCGCTGCGCGCCGACGTCCTCCTTGGGGTACGCCACGTGCGACTTGCCGCCGATGAGAACCAGAAAGCCGCCGTCGGCCAGGCCGCGCAGCTCCACGTCCACGCTCGACTCGTTGCAGCGTACGCGGTACGTGGTCTCGCCCGTGCGCGACACCGTCAGGCAGTACTTGACGTCGTCGTAGATGAGCTCAAACGAGTGCGTCTGCTTGAGCAGCGCGGGCGGCGGCAGCTGTCCGCGCTCCAGCATGGCCAGGTACTCGGCCGTCGTGCCCGAGATGTGCTTGTGCGCCATGCAGGAGGCGCCCACGAGCACGACGGTCAGCGGGTCGATCTTGGCGATCGCAACGTTGCTCTTGATGCGCGCGTCGAGCCAGGCCGTGTCAAACTTGTTCGCCTTGTAGTCCGGGCTCTCGATCATGTCCTTGAGGTATTCGATCGTGGTGCGGATCTCCGCGGATCGACAGGTCGTTGAGCGCCATGGCCAGGTTGCGCCGCGCCTCCTCGCGGTTCTCGCCCCAAGCAAACACGTGGCCGATCTGCGAGTCGGCAAACTCGTGCACGCGGCCCGAGCTGTCCACGCTAAAGTAGCCCCACACGTTGCGCGAGCTGCGAAAGTTGATCCGTGATCTGCCCCGACGTGGGCTGGAACCCGTTGAACGGTTTTCGGCCGTGATACGCGCCGCGATGGTGTGCCCCTTGGTGTACGACTTGGTCGTCGGCTCCGCGGCGTACTCGCCGTCAAAGTCGATGCGCGTCGCCGCGTACAGGTCCTCGCACCCGTAAAACCGGCGCACGTCCGGGATGCGGTGAAGCGGGACGCCCATCGCCACCTGCAGCTGCGCCGCGGGCAGGTTCATGCCCGTGATCATCTCCGTCACGGGGTGCTCCACCTGCAGGCGCGGGTTGAGCTCGAGGAAGAAAAAGTTGTCCTCCGCGTCGTACAGGTACTCGACGGTGCCCGCGTTGATGTAGCCAACTTCCTTGGCAAGCCGCACCGCGGCCTTCTCCATCTCGGTCCATACCTCGGGCTTGGCCGCCACCGGCGGGCCCTCCTCGAGGATTTTCTGGTGTCGCCGCTGCACCGAGCAGTCGCGCCCGCTCAGCGCGATCGCCTGCCCGTACATGTCCGCCAGGAGCTGCACCTCAAGGTGGCGCGAAGCCGACGAGAGCCGATGATGAAGATGGGGCTGCCCGGGATCTCGCTCTGCACCTGCCGGAACGCGGCCTCGATCTTGGAAAAGTCGTCCACCACGCGGATGCCCTTGCCGCCACCGCCCTCGCTCGCCTTGATCATCACGGGCGCCGAGCCGCTCGATTTCCGTGCGCGCGGCCTCCACCGTGCGCACGTTGGCGCGCTCGTACAGCTCCTCCGGGATCTCGCCAACCTTGGCGTAGTCCACTTCCAGCCCGGCGCCGTTCCAAGCGATCGTGGGCACTTTGGCGCTTTGCGCGATGATGGTCGACCCGATCTTGTCGCCGAGGGCGTACATGGGCCCGCCGGGAGGGCCGATGAACACGATGCCCAGCGCGTCCAGGGAGTTGGGCAGCCGCGGGTTTTCGCTCGCGTGGCCCCATCCGGCCCACACGGCGTCCACCTTGTACTGCTGCGCCACCTCCACAATCAGGTTGACGTTGGCGTAGTTGTTGCTGTTGCTCCCGCCCGGCACGTGGCACACCTGGTCCGAGTACCGGATGTACTCTGCGTTGGCGAGCAGGTCCTCGGGCGTGGCCATGGCCACAAACACGATCTCGCGCTCATTGTTGAACGTCGAGTAGCTCCACGACCGCACCGACCGGATGAACTTGACCGCGGCGATGCCGTTGTTCGAGATCAGCACCTTGCGCAGCGGCCGCGTGCCCTCCACGGCCTTGACGTACTCGTCCAGGTTGCCGAACGTCTTGAGCCGCTTGTCCGAATCGCCCTCCATCCTTGGTGCTCACCGGTGTGCGATGCGTCGCTCTTGCCTCTGCCCCCTCTTTCTCGTCCGCCCGCCCGCCCGCTCGCTCGCTCGCTTGCTCGCTCGCGCGCAAGGTCTTGTCTCCGTCGAGGACTTGTTGCTGGACTGCCGGGTCTCCAACTTGTTCCGGGTCTGCTGCGTCCGCCGCCCACGTCACCGCCCCAACCTCTCCGTGTAATCTGAGGGCACAACCCGAAGACGTAATGGACTCTCTCTCTCTCTCTCTTTGTCCGACCACATCCATCACTTGGTACGTCAGGGGTCGTCTTGTGATGATCCTCTTGGGTCGGACGCTGACGTGCCGCGGTGATGATGCCTGCTTTGCCTCGGAGCCTGGAGCTGCTGCAACTGCATCCATCGCCGCCAACGCACGAGCTGGGCCAGGCCGGCCTGCGCGTCGCGCTTCTTGCTCGCTGGACGATGGCGTCTGCTCCTGACACAACTCGCCGCAGGAGGAGACGCGACCGAGAGCCAACAGACACGATCTCGCTCACAGCGCCCGGCAGCAGCAGGCAGGCTTGGAGGAGCTGCCGTCGCCGCGAAGGCCGCGGCCGTCATCAGCGCCGCACCACCACGCAGCCTTCGGAAGGCCAAAAGTTGGCAGCTCGATTTTTTCCTGAACCGCTCCCTCCGGCCAAGACGCAGTTGCGCGCGCGACGTGGGCGACGTCCTCCTTCCGCTCGATCGAGCACACCCTGCGTCGTTGTTGTTGCGTTGTTCCAGTGTTCCAAGGTCGCGTGGACTTTCACTCTTGCGGAGTAAATTTGCAGAGTGCACTTGCGTTTCACGTGCTGGTCGATCCGCGGAACGCTTCTGCGCGAGAGGCGTTCGCGTTCAGGTCGCACCAAGTAACGGCAACAAACGGAAGAGGAGGAGGAGGTTGGAGGAGGCCGAGGAGGCGGAGGCGGCGATGGGGGGCGCGCGGAGGAAGAGACACACGCGAGCGCGTGGGCGAGGAGGAGGCGGCGGCGGCAGAGGAGGGCGGCGAGGAGGCGGGGCTCGAGGGGGAGGGCAAGATCTCCGAGGATGGGAATCCGGCGCTCGATGGCCTGGCCAGCGGCGGACTCAACCCCGTGGAGACGCTCTTTGAAGGCGCGCAGGAGATGCTCGAATGGGTCAAAGCGCGGCTGGAACTTTCCAGTGCGCTCCCGCAACTGTGGAGCGAGCAGGCGGACTCGGCCATCCTCGAGTTCTTGTCGCACCCCAGCGTCTTTCGGCTGACACTGTTCGTGGGCACCGACGGCCTGCACCTTCGCACGGGGTCGACGGCCTCGTCCGGCGCAAACAACAACCGCGGTTGGGCCGGCACAGAGCAGGCGGCTCTGAGCGCGGCCACCGGCCTGCTGCAAGAGATGAGCAGCTGCGGCGCGACGGACTTATCTTCTTCGTCAGGCCGGAGGGCAAGCCGCTAACCCCTGATAACATCGGCCGTCTGGTCAAGTACGGGCGCGTCAACGGCGTGGGCCGCGGGCTCAAGTCCATGGGCTCCCTACTGCGCGCGATGAACACGGTGTTCGCGGGCCAGTTCCGCGACAACGCCTCGTGGCCGAGAGCGTGCGCAAGGATTTCGCCGGGCAGCTGCACAAGTTTGTGGCCACCCTGACCGAGACCACCAATCAGAGCAAGGGCAAGACGATTCTGTACATCCCGCTGGAGGACGTCGCCGACGCCGAGGAAGCCGCGGAGGACAAAGACCTCGTGCAGCGGCTCGAGTCGACCATGATCCGTTGGACGCGGCAGATCAAGGAGGTCGTCAACAATCAAGACATGGCGGCCAACACCGAGACCTCGGGCCCCCTGGAAGAGATCCAGTTCTGGCGCTCCCGCACACAAGACCTCAGCGGGATCAGCGGGCAACTAGAGAAAGAGGGCATCCAGCAAATCGTGGCCGTGCTCGAGTGCGCGAAGTCGTCCTACCTGGCGCCCTTTAAGAGCATCGCGGACATGATCCAGCGCGGGTCCATGGAGGCCAACGACAACCTCAAGTACCTGCTGCTCCTCTTCGACCCGTGCGCGCAGTTGTCGCGGGCCGAGCCCAGCGAGATTCCCAAGATCTTGCCCGAGATCCTGGCGTGCATCCGCATCATTTGCACCGCATCAAAGTTTTACAACACCGAGGAGCGCCTCACAGGCCTGTTGCGCAAGGTCAGCAATGAGATCATCCGCTGCTGCTGCTCCAAGATCAACCTCAGCGAGATCTTTGACGGCGACGTGGAGGACTCGATGGTGCAGCTGCACGAGTCCATTGCCGGCGGCGTGGCCTGGAAGCAGTTGTACAAGCGCACCGCGGACGCCGTGGCGCGCTTCAACCCGGACACGAGCCAACACTGGAACTTTGACATCGCGTCGATCTTCGCGCAGGTGGACGCCTTTGTCCAGCGCTGCAGGGACCTCCTCGAGGTGTGCGAGGGACAGGTGCAGTTTGCGCGCAAGTCGAAGCGCCTGCCACGGGGCCAGCGCGCCCCGCTGCCCGTCTTTGGCGGCACCGGGGCGCCGACATCTCCAAACTCATCGACATTGAGGACCAGTTCTCCAAGCACATTGACCACCTGCGCGCCCTTGAGTACGACATTCTCGATGTCAAGGCTACCCGCTGGCACGAGGACTACAACCACCTCAAGAACGGCATGAAGGACCTCGAGGTTATGATGCAAAACGTGATCAACGCCGGCTTGAGGGCGTCACCACGATCGACTCTGGCGTCGAGCTGCTTGAGGCGTTCTCCGAGCTGGCAAAGCGAGAGGCCATCAAGCGCTGCGTTGCCAAGAAGACCGCCGAGGTGTTCGGCCTCATGGCCAAGGAGCTGGACCTCATTCGCCAAGAGTTTGACCTGTTCCGCGCGGCGCCCCGCTGGGCAACAACGAGCCTCGCTACGCTGGTGCGGCGCTCTGGGCCCGCGGCTTGTTGCGCAAGGCCGAGCACGACTGGCGCATGCTACAGGACGCCTCGCACTATCTGGCGCCTACGCGCGAGGCCGAGGAGGTCAAAGCCGCCTACGAGACGCTTGCTGGCGTGCTCGAGGACTACTCGATGAAAATGTACCAGGATTGGATGAGTCAGATGCAGGGCCAGGATCAGGCACAGATGCACCAGCGTCTGGAGATCCCCCTCATGGCGCTATTCGGCATCCTCACGTTCTACTGTGGCCGCTGTCGAGAGTGCCGGTGCCGCGGTGGGGCCGTCCAGCTGTCGGTGACAACCAGCAGGGCGGCGACGGCGCCGCAGATCATGGCGCCTCGGCGCCTGGTGCTTCCAACAACAACAACAGCAGCAGCAGCAGCAACAACAACGCCGCTGGGGATTCTTCCAACAACGCAGAGACGTCGCAGGCGCAGGCTCTGCAGCAGCAACAGCAACAACTGCAACAGCAGCAGCAACAGCAGCAGCAGCAGTCATCATCACGGCGCCACGCAACCGGCTGGCTTGCTCTTGAGCAACTTTGACAAGTCCCTGATCAGGTTGTTCGAGGAGGTCCGCCACTGGGAAAAGTTCCAGGGCGAAGTGCAGATCCCGTACGTGGCGCATGAGATAGCAACAAGAAGGAGGACCTCCGCGTCCTTGGCGAGTATGTGATGCTGGTGGTCCGCGACTACAACTCGATCATCAAGGAGCTCCTGCCTGATGAGCGGCGGCTATTCCAGGAGCACATCCGGCGTCTCGACCGGCGCATCGCGCCTGGGCTCTCCAAGCTAACTTGGGCCTCCAAGGGCGTGATCGACTGGTACGTGCGCGAGTGCCGCAAGCACTGCGCGGAAACGCACAAGATTGTGCGTGACTTTAAGCAAAAGAAGGCCGCCCTGATCCAAGAGTGCAAGGACGTGGGCTCGCACCTCCTCATCGACGTCCACAAGAACGTGGTGTACGAGGGTCCGTATTTGCCGCCCGGCAAGCGGACCACCGGGAGCTGGCCACCGGGCGCTTTCAAAAGGCGCACGCGGTCATCACCGACATCCTCGCCGAGATGTACAACAACTTTAAGAGCGACCCCTCCGAGGTCCAGCGCGAGTGGCACAAGTTCACGGCTGCAACCGACAAGCGCCTAGGTGACGCGCTGCGACACACCGTCAAACGCTCGCTGCAGGACCTGGCGCGCGCCATCAACGGCGACGCCAAGACGGAGCCGCAGCAGCTGTTCAAGATCAACGTCATTCTCGAGAACAACAATGTCGGCTTCAGGCCCAACATGATGGACCTGACCCAGACCATCAACCTGGTCTGCAAGGACCTCATCAGCGCCGTCAAGGTCGTCCCGCGCATCAAGACGGTCAAGATCGACCCGGAAAAGCAGACCCGCTCGAAGTAGAGCAGGCGCGGCAGCAGGCGCGGTTCTACGACATCATCTCGAACGACGAGGACATCCTCAAGATCCTCGTTCAGATCATGAACGGCATGTCCTCGTGCGCCACCGAGCTGCAAAAGTACCTGACCTACTGGGACAAGTACCGGCCGCTTTGGGAGATGGACAAGAGCGCCTTTACGCGGCGATATGCCAAGGCAAACCGCCCGCTGTCGCAGTTCAACATTGACATCACGCGCTACCGCGAGCAGCAGTCGGATATCCACAACGAGGACATGACGAGCGCCATCAACTTTGTCAAGATCGACTGCAACATGCTCAAGGCCTCGCTGATCCACCACTGCATGCAGTGGCAGAACAAGCACCGGCCTTCTCAACCAGACCGCGCAGGCCGAGCTCGAGGACCTGCGATCCATGTTCGACCGGCACTCGGCCACCCTAAAGGCCAAACCGCTCAACCTTGATGAGCTGTCCGAGAAGATCTACCTCCGCGACCAGCTCAACGAGGAGCGCGCCGACATCGAGGCGCGCTTCGAGCCGCTCGAGCAAAAATACCAGGCGCTGACAAAGTTCGAGGTGCAGGTCACGGACGCCGAGGCGCAGCAGCTTGCCTCGCTGGGCTCCGCCTGGCAGGCCTTCAAGGACGTCCTGGATCAGTCCGAGGCCACACTGCAGCGCGAAAAGCAAAACATGAAGAAGGACCTCGAGTCGGCCCTCACGAGCTTCAACCAGCGCGTCGAGCAGTTCCGCGAGGAAGCCGCTAGCCAGCTGCCTTTCGGCAATGACGTCGACATCGACACGGCGTTTCGCCTCCTCGGGGAGTACAAGGCCAAGTGCGAGTCGGTGCGCAAGAACGAGGAGAGGCTCAAG
Organism: Thraustochytrium striatum; assembly: GCA_022244645.1. Taxonomy (NCBI): domain Eukaryota; class Bigyra; order Thraustochytrida; family Thraustochytriidae; genus Thraustochytrium; species Thraustochytrium striatum. The sequence goes on from JACDIV010000044.1 coordinate 119,114, forward strand.
CCGGCTTGGACATTTTCCAGATCGACCTCCCGGACCAGACTGAGCTAATGTGGACCGAGACCGAGCTGGCTGTGCTGACGCAGATCTGGACGCTGACGCGCGACTGGCGCGAGACCTGGAAGCTGTGGAAGGACAACAAGTTTGATGACCTCGTGCTGGGCGACATGGAGACCACCGCGGCGCAGTACACCAAGCAGGTGGGCCGGCTCGCGCGTGAGAAGGGCTTCCAGGGCCAGCCCAGCGGGGCCAAGAAGCTCGGGTCGTACCAAGCGCTCAAAGAGCTGATCGACCAGTTCCGCCAGACTCTGCCGCTGATCCAGGACCTGAAGAACCCGGCGATCCGACCGCGCCACTGGAACCTGCTCAAACAGGAGATCCAAAAGGACTTTGACCCCTTCTCGGACTCCTTTACGCTCTCGGCGGTGTTCTCGCTGGGCCTGCATATGCACGGCGAGTTCATCAGCGAGATGAGCGCCAACGCGAACAAGGAGCTTGCCATCGAGCAGTCGCTGGCCGAGATCGAGGAGGTCTGGGGCGGGATCAACATCGAGATGGGCCGCTACAAGGAGGTGTACTGGAAGGTCAAGAGCACTGAGGAGATGTTTACCCAGCTCGAGGACAACCAGGTGGCCCTGTCCACGATGAAGGCCAGCAAGTTTTACATGTCCTTCAAGGAGAAGATCGAGCGCTGGGAGAGCAACCTGTCCTCCGTGAGCGAGATCGTCGAGCTGCTGCTGCAGGTGCAGCGCCAGTGGATGTACCTCGAGTCCATCTTTATGGCCTCGGAGGACATCCAGCGCCAGCTGCCGACCGAGTCCAAGCTATTCGCGCAGGTCAACGCCGACTATGCTGCGGTCACCAACGAGGTGGTCGCGGACCCGAACGCGGTGCGCGCCTGCGTGCGCCCCGGCCTCCTCGAGCGCCTCACGGAGATGGACGCCAAGCTGGAGCGCATCCAGAAGAGCCTCGACCAGTACCTCGAGACCAAGCGGCAGAGCTTTCCGCGCTTCTATTTTCTCTCGAACGACGACCTGCTCGAGATCCTGGGCCAGCAAAAGGACCCGACGCAGGTGCAAAAGCACATCAAAAATGCTTTGTGGGCATCAAGCTGTTGACCCTGATCGAGCCCAACAAGCAGGGCAACAAGACGTTCGAGGCGCATGGCATGATCTCGAACGACGGCGAGAAGGTCCCGCTCGTGCGGCCCGTCGTTGTAGATGGGCCCGTCGAGATGTGGCTCAACGACGTCGAGGCGCGCATGTTTGAGACGGTGGCCAAGCAGACAAGCCTGACGCTCACCGCGCACCGCGGCAAGAAGGAAAAGTGGATCAAGGAATGGCCGGGTCAGCTTCTCATCACGGTTGGCGCCATCGCCTGGACGATCGAGTGCACGCGGGCGCTGGAAACCATGATGAAGGGCAACAACAAGTCCGCGCTCAAGCAGGCCAAGAAGAAGCAGTCAGCTACCTCAACCGCCTGTCGGACATGGTGCGCGGTCAGCTCACCAAGATCGAGCGCAGCAAGGTCGTTGCGCTGATTACGATGGAAATCCACAACCGCGACGTGCAGGACCGCATGATCAAGGCAAACTGCCAGAGCGTGTACGACTTTGACTGGCTGTCGCAGCTGCGCTTTTACTGGAACAAGGATGAGGGCGAGCACGGGGGCATCATCGTGCGCCAGACCAACCAGGTCATGGAGTACGGCTACGAGTACCAGGGCAACAACGGCCGTCTGGTGGTGACGCCTCTCACGGACCGCTGCGTGCTCACGCTGGTCACGGCGCTTGCGCTCAACCGCGGGGGCGCGCCCGCGGGGCCGGCGGGGACGGGAAAGACCGAAACCGTAAAGGACTTGGGCAAGAACCTCGCCAAGTACGTCATCGTGGTCAATTGGTAAGTCTTGCAGGAGGCGGGCGGGCGGGGGGGGGGCGGGCAGGCGAGTTGGCAGGACGGGGCGGGGCAGAACGGGACGGAACGCTGACCCTTGCATTGCTTTTGCGCGCAGCTCGGATTCGATGGACTACAAGAGTGTAGGCCGCATGTTTTCTGGCCTCGTCCAAACCGGCGGGTGGGGCTGCTTTGATGAGTTCAACCGCATCCAGATCGAGGTGCTTTCGGTGATTGCCCAGCAGGTGATGTCCATCATGACGGCCATCGCGCAGCGCAAGCGACGCTTCAACTTTATGGGTGTCGAAGTGCGATGCCGGTGGTCGTGTGGTATCTTCATCACGATGAACCCGGGCTACGCCGGACGTACCGAGCTGCCAGACAACCTCAAGTCGCTGTTCCGGCCGGTGTCGATGATGGTGCCCGACTTGGCCCTCATCGCCGAGGTGATGCTCGCCGCGGAGGGCTTTCGCGATGCCAAGCCGCTCGCCAAGAAAACCACCACGCTGTACGCGTTGATGGTGCAGCAGCTGTCCAAGCAGGACCACTACGACTTTGGCCTGCGCTCGCTGCGCGGCGTACTCATGTGTGCCGGCGGCCTCAAGCGCGCGGACGCTTCAATCTCGGAGGAGCACATCCTGCTGCGTGCGCTGCGCGACATGAACGTGCCCAAGTTTATCCGCGAAGACATGGAGCTGTTCATGCTGCTCATCAACGACCTGTTCCCGGCATGGAGACGCCACCAAGCGAGCAGGGCGAGCTTATCGTCAAGATGCGCGCGGCGCTGTCGGAGCGCAACCTGCAGGTGCACGAGGTGATTGTCTCCAAGGCCGTGCAGCTGTACGAGTCCAAACTGACGCGGCACTGCAACATGGTTGTCGGCAAGACGCTGAGTGGTAAGTCGGTTGGCTGGCGCTGCCTTGCGGATGCCACCACGATGATGGCCAAGATCACGCCGGAAGAGTTTCAACCCGTGCGCGAGTATGTTCTCAACCCCAAGTCGGTGAGCATGAACGAGCTGTATGGCGCGTTCGACTTGGCCACCTTTGAGTGGAGCGACGGCGTGCTTTCCAACGTGTTTCGCTCGTGCGCGCAGGACGACCGTCCCGACGAGAAGTGGATCGTGCTGGACGGACCCGTCGACACGCTTTGGATTGAGTCCATGAACACGGTCATGGACGACAACCGCACGCTCACCCTGATCAACGGTGACCGCATCGGCATGACGTCGAGCATGTCGCTGCTCTTTGAGGTGCGCGACCTGTCGGTGGCCTCGCCGGCGACCGTGTCGCGCGCGGGTATGATCTACTTTGACGTGGACGACCTGGCTGGGTCCCCTTTAGCAAGAGCTGGGTCACAGCGCGGGTCGCCAAGGAGGACGACGTCGCCGGTGTCAAGTCTGCCGCTGCAGCCAAGTCGGGCGGCGAGGACGGCGGCGACGGTCAAGCCGGCGCCGGCGCCGCGGCAGAGGGCCCCACGTCGGCGGCGGAGCGCGAAAAGTTCTTTCACGGCCTGTTCAGCAAGTACTGCGTGCCAGTGCTCGAGTACAAGGACCGCAACGTGCCGGAGATGATCCCGGTGACTGACTTTAACGCGGTCAAGTCGCTGTGCAATCTATTTGACGCGCTGGCCACGCCTGAAACGGCGTGTGCCCGCACACCAAGGGCGATCTGTACTATGCGCTCGCGGAGAAGTGGTTTATCTACGCGATGATTTGGTCCGTGTGCGCCGCGGCGAACACGGAGGGCCGCAAACTGCTCGACGGCTTTGTGCGCGACATTGACTCGCAATTCCCGCCCGCGGAGTTGATCTACGACTACTACGTGGACACGGCCAGAACGAGTGGAAGCTGTGGGACGAGCGTGTGCCGTCCAACTGGCGGCCGCCGCGCGGGATCGAGTTTGTCAAGATCACGGTGCCCACGCTGGACACGGTGCGCAACTCGTTTGTGATCGAGACGCTCTTGGCCTCTGGCGTGGCGACCATGCTGGTGGGCGAGACGGGTACAGGCAAGACTGTCCTGGCGGAGCAAATGCTGGAGACGTTCACCAACGGCGAGGCAAGCAAGCACGCCAAGTTGGTGGTCAACTTTAGCAGCGCCACGACGTCCAACACGACGCAAAACATCATCGAGGGCGCCATGGAGAAGCGGTCCAAGGACAAGTTTGGCCCGCCAGGCGGCAAGGACCTGATCTGCTTCGTGGACGACTTTAACATGCCCCGCAAGGACTTGTTTGGCTCGCAGCCGCCGCTAGAGCTGCTGCGGCAGTGGGTCGACTATGGCGGCTGGTACGAGCGCGCCAAGCAGACCTGGCGCTACATTATGGATATGCAGCTCATGGTGGCGATGGGCCCGCCGGGGGCGGGCGGAGCGTGATCAGCGAGCGCCTGCAGAGCCGGTTCAACCTGATCAACTTCACCCCGCCCAAGAACCGCGACATGGAGCGCATCTTCTCGTCGATCTTGGTGCCAAAGTTCCAGGATGGCTTTGACGACGAAATCAAGGGCCTCGGCGAGGTGCTTGCAAAGGCCACTGCAGCTGTACACCTCCGTGGCCAAGACCTTCCTGCCAACGCCCGCCAAGTGCCACTACCTGTTCAACATGCGCGACGTGTCGCGCGTGACGGCGGGCCTGCTCCTCGCGGACAAGACGACGACGGACACCAAGGACGGTCTGCTCCGCTTGTGGGCGCACGAATCGATGCGCGTGTTTGCGGACCGTTTCATTGAGGAGAAGGACATCACGACGTTCCGCGGGCTTGTCAACGACCAGCTCTCGGCGTGCTTCTCCGGGAGCTGGAACGACATCATGTCTGACGTGGACGTGCCCGAGATCGGGCCGGTGTTTTGCGACTTTCTCGGCGAGCCGATCGGCACGGGTGAGGACGCCAAGCCGCCGTACGAGCAGGTCATGGACAGCAGCAAGCTCAAAACCTTCCTGGAGGAGAAGCTTGAGGACTACAATCTGGAGCCGGGTCTGATCCCGATGGACCTAGTGCTGTTCAAGGACGCGATCGGGCATATCTGCCGCGTGGCGCGCGTGATCAAGCAGCCGCGCGGCAGCTGTATGCTGGTCGGCGTCGGCGGGTCGGGCCGGCAGAGCCTGAGCCGACTGGCCGCGTTCACGGCGGATCAAAAGATCGTGCAGATCGAGATCACCAAGCAGTACCGGTCCACGGACTTTCACGAGGACCTCAAGTCGTACTACATGATGGCCGGCGGGGAGGCAAAGCCCACAACTTTCATCTTTAGCGACACGCAGCTCAAGGAGGAGAGCTTTCTTGAGGACATCAACAACATTCTCAGCAGCGGCGAGGTGCCCAACCTGTACTCGAAGGACGAGAAGATGGCCGTGTACGAGGCCGTGCGCGCCGACGCCAAGAAGGCGGGCGTTCTGGAGACGGCGGACAAGCTGTGGGAGTTTTTCATCGAGCGCACGCGCGCCAACCTGCACGTCGTACTGTGCATGAGCCCGGTGGGCGACGGCTTCCGCAACCGCTGCCGCATGTATCCGGCTCTGGTGAACGGGACGACGATTGACTATTTCCACCCGTGGCCGGCGCAGGCGCTGACTGAGGTGGCGGCCAAGTTCCTGGCGGAGACCAAGCTGGGCCACGGCGAGAACGAGCCGGCGCTGAAGGAGCGCGTGGGCAAGGTATTTGCCATAGCGCACGAGTCCGTGACGCACGCGAGCGATCGCATGCTGCTGGAGCTCAAGCGGCACAACTATGTAACGCCCACCAACTACCTTGAGCTGGTGAAGAGCTACCGCGAGCTGGTGGAGGAGAAGCTCAAGGAGATTGGCGAGAATCGCGCCAAGCTTAGCGGTGGCCTGACCAAGCTGGAAGAGGGCAAGACCCAGGTGGAGGAGATGTCGGTCGAGTTGGAAGCAAAAAGGTGGTGGTTGCGGAGGCGCAGAAGGACTGCGAGGAGTTGCTGGTTGTGATCGTCGGCGAGCGGCGCAGCGCCGACGAGCGCAAGAAGCAGGTCGAGGCGCAGGCCGAGCGCATCTCCAAGGAAGAGGCCGAGTGCAAGATCATCGCGGACGACGCGGAGCGCGATCTGGGCAAGGCGTTGCCGGCGCTGGAGGCGGCCATGTTGGAGGTTGACAAGCTGGACAAGAGCTCTATTTCAGAGGTGAAGGCTTATGCGTCGCCGCCAGCCGCCGTGGAGATGGTGCTGAACGCGGTGATGCTGCTGTTCCAGCTCAAGCCGGACTGGGCGACGGCCAAGAAGAAGATCAGCGAGCCCAACTTCTTGCAGCAGATCAAGGCCTTTGACAAAGACAATGTGCCGAGCAAGGCGCTGACCAAGCTAAAGTCGTACACCAAGCGGGCCGACTTTACGGCGGACAATGTGCGCACCAAGTCGTCCGCTGCGGCCGCGCTGTGCACCTGGGTGCTTGCCATCGAGCTGTACTCTGTGGTGGCCAAGGAAGTGGCGCCCAAGCGCGCCAAGCTCAAGGGCGCCATGGACAAACTGGCCACCGCGCAAGCTTCGTTGCGCGCGGCCGAGGAGGAGCTCGCCCAGGTGATTGCCAAGGTGGACGAGCTGAACGAAAAGTACACGACCTCGGTCAACGAGAAGAACGCCCTGCGTGAGGAGGCTGAGGGCCTAGAGAACAAGCTCGATCGCGCTGACAAGCTCGTGTCCGGGCTCTCGGGCGAGCGCGTGCGCTGGGAGGCGTCGATCGGAACGTTTGACCGGCTGATGCACGACCTGGTGGGCGACGCGCTCGTCGCGGCCTCGTTCCTTTCGTACGCAGGGCCCTTTGACACGCTGTACCGCGAGCGCCTAGTCAAGCTTTGGCTGGAAGCCACCAAGGAGAACGAGGTGCCGTTCTCGGACGGCTTTGACTTTGCGGACTTTTTGGCCAAGCCGACGGACGTGCGCAACTGGAACCTGGCCGGCTTGCCGAGCGACAACTTTAGCATCGAGAACGGCGTGATCACGACGCGCGGGCGGCGGTGGCCCCTTATGATCGACCCGCAAGGGCAGGCCAACAAGTGGATCAAGAACGCCAACAAGGACGTTGTGGTGTGCACGCTCAAGATGCCCGACTTTGTGCGCAAGCTGGAGACGGCACTGCAGCTGGGGCAGGCCTACCTGCTGCAGGACGTGGAGGAGGAGCTGGACCCGTATCGAGCCGGTGCTGACCAAGTCGATCATCAAGGTGGGCAACCGCAAGATCATCAAGCTTGGGGACAAGAAATCGACTACGCGGACGAGTTCAAGTTTTACATCACAACCAAGCTCGGCAACCCGCACTACACGCCCGAAGTGAGCACCAAGGTGACGTTGGTCAACTTTGCGGTCAAGCAGGAGGGTCTGGAGGCCCAGTTGCTGGGCGAAGTGGTGCGCCAGGAGGAGCCCAAGCTGGAGAAGCAAAAGGCCGAGCTGGTCATCAAGGTGGCCGAAGGCAAGAACTCGCTGGTCGAGCTGGAGAATTCGATTCTCAAGAGCCTGGCGGAGGCCAAGGGCTCACTGCTCGACGACGAGGCGCTCGTGGAGACGCTTGCCGTGTCCAAGAAAACCGCAGAGGAGGTTACCCACCAGCTGGAGGTGGCCGAGCAGACGGAAATTCAGATTGACGCCACGCGCCAGGGTTACCGGCCCGTGTCGATGCGCGCCGCGATCTTGTACTTTGTGCTCAACGACCTGTCGCGCGTGGATCCCATGTACCAGTTCTCGCTGGCCGCCTACAACGACCTGTTCAACAACAGCATCGTGCGCTCGCGCAGCAAGGAGCGCGGCGGCGGCGGCGGCGGCGGCGCAGATGGTGACGGAGATGGTGTTGATGGCGCCGGCGCCGGCGCCGGCGCCGGCACCGGCGCGGACGGCGCGAACGGTGGCGCCGACTCGGGCGACCTCGAGCGCCGCATCCGCGAGATCAACGACTTTCACATGTACGCCGTGTACGCCTACGCGTGTCGCGGGCTGTTTGAGCGGCACAAGATTCTGCTGTCGCTGCAAATCTGCATCAAGACGATGCAGCACGAGAACAAGCTTCCCAAGGAGGAGCTGGACTTTCTGCTTCGCGGTGGCAACGTGGTGGACCGCTCCGATCAGCGTGCCAACCCGGCCAAGGACATGCTTGACGCGGTGCAGTGGGACAACATCACCGAGCTGGACAAGCTGGGCGTGTTTAACGGGATCGCCTCTTCGTTTGAGCAGAACCGGCGCGAGTGGGGCAAGTGGATCCTGTCGTCGGCGCCCGAGCAAGAGTCGCTGCCGGGGGAGTGGGACAACAAGCTGGACGAGCTGCAGCGCATGCTGATCGTGCGGTCGCTGCGGCTGGATCGGTGCCTCAACTCGTGCGTCAACTTTGTGGCGAACAACCTCGGCGCCGAGTACGTGGAGCCGCCGCCGTTCAACCTACGCGAGGTGTTTGAGCAGAGCACGCCAGCGATGCCGCTGATCTTTGTGCTGTCGCCAGGCGTGGACCCGACCAAGCAGGTGTACGCGCTGGCGGAGCAGATGAACCGCAAGGTGGGCGATTGCAGCCTCGGGCAGGGCCAGGCGCCCATCGCGACCAAGCTGATCAACGACGGGCTAGCGGAGGGCAACTGGGTGTTCCTGGCGAACTGCCACTTGGCGGCCTCGTGGCTACCCGAGCTGGAGAAGATCATCGAGGACTATTGCGAGGCCAAGACCTTTCACCGCAATTACCGACTGTGGCTGAGTTCGAGCCCGACGCCCAAGTTCCCGCTGGCGGTGCTGCAGCGCGGCCTCAAGATGACAACGGAGCCGCCCAAGGGGCTCAAGGCCAACCTGATTCGGCTGTACAACCTGATCTCAGAGGAGGACTTTGAGCGGTGCGAGCAAGGGCTCAAGTACCGCAAGCTGCTGTTTTGCCTGTCGTGGTTCCACTCGCTGCTCTTGGAGCGGCGCAAGTTCAAGTCGCTGGGGTGGAACATTCCGTACGACTTTAACGATGCGGACTTTCTGATCTGCGAGAACATCCTGGCCATGTACCTGGACGAGTATCCGGACAAGACGCCGTGGGACGCCATCCGGTACCTGGTGGCACAGGCGAACTATGGCGGCCGCATCACGGACGACTGGGACCGGCGGCTTTGCAACTGCTACGTGAACCAGCTGTTTTGCGACGAGGCGCTCAACGTCGACAACTTTCGCGTCAGCAGCCTGGACACGTACTATATCCCGGATGACGGCGACATTCGCGGGTACAAGAGCTACATTACGAGCTTGCCGATGGAGGACCACCCCGAGTGCTTTGGCCAGCACCCGAACGCGGACATTGCCTCGATGATGACCAACTCGCGGGACGTGCTCGCCACGGTGCTCTCGCTGCAGCCGCGCGTGCTGTCGGCGGAGGGCGAGTCGGACGACGACAAGGTGCTCCAGATCGTGCGCGACCTGGCCAAGAAGGTGCCGCACGCCTTTGACAGCTTTGAGGCCAAGCAGACCATGTCTACGCGCAGCGATCCGGCTCCGCTAAAGTCGGTGCTGCTGCAGGAGATTGACCGGTACAACGTCCTGCTGCGGTTGATCGCGCAGTCGCTGCGCGGCCTCGAGTCGGGGATCCAGGGCATCACGCTGATCACGGCCGAGCTGGAGGCGGTCTTTAACGCCCTTCTTGCGGGCATGGTCCCGGGCGCTTGGGGCACGTGCTACCCGAGCATCAAGCCGCTCGGCTCGTGGGTGCGCGACCTGATCCAGCGGTGCGACTTTCTCACCGAGTGGCTCGAGAAGGGCCTCCCCAAGACGTTCTGGCTGAGCGGCTTTACGTACCCTTCGGGGTTCCTGACGGGCATCCTGCAGACCACGGCGCGGCGCAATGGCGTGCCGATCGATTCGCTGAGCTGGGAGTTTCCCGTGCTGCTTACGGACCCGCTCGCGGTCTCCCAGGGGCCCAAGGAGGGCGCCTACATGCACGGCATGTTTCTCGAGGGCGCGCGCTGGGACGTGCAGAACAACGCGCTGACGGACGCCAACCCGATGGAGCTGGTGGCCAGCATGCCCATCGTGCACTTCAAGCCGGTCGAGTCCAAGAAGAAGCACGGCAAGGGCGTGTACGTCTGCCCGCTCTACCTGTACCGATCCGCACGGGGACGCGCGAGCGCCCCAGCTTTGTCGTGGCCGTGACGCTCGACAGCGGCGCCGTGGACGGCGACTATTGGGTCAAGCGTGGCACGGCGCTGCTACTCGCCACTGCAGAGTAATCAGAATAAAAGAGCTGGAGTTATCAGAGTAGCCCCGCGTTGCGGCCGGTCCAAACGCCGAGAGGAACGCATTCTGTTGGTCGAGGACGGAGACGCTGACAGCGCCAAAGCGAGCGATCATGCGGGTCATCGCGGGGTGCTATGACGGCAGCCTCCATGGGTGGAAGAGCTCCGCCGACGAGGCCGCCGCCGCCGCCGATGCCGCCAGTGGCGCAGGCGACTTTAAGCTCATCTTTGCGTATAAGGCGCACTTGTCGTGCGCGAAATGCCTCGCCGTGAGCGACAATGCCTGCCCGCTCAACACGACCAACGGGCGCGCGCGTGGGCCAAGAGTGGCTGGCGTCGGGCGGCACGGACGAAGTCGTGCGCGTGTACCATCTGGGCCGCCTGCAGGAGGTCGGCGAGCTCTTGGAGCACACGGATACCGTGTTGTGCCTGGCCTTTGTGGGCAACAAGTTTCTCTTGAGCGGCGGGCAGGACGGCCAATTGTGCGTGTGGCGGTGCCGCGACTGGAGCTGCGTGTCGTCGCTCAAGGGCCACAAGCCCGGGCCCGTGACCTCGCTGGCCGTGCACCGTCGGGGAAGCTGGCGCTGAGCACGAGCCGCGACAACTCGCTGCGCATGTGGAATCTGACGAACGGACGGCCCGCGTCGCGGAACCGGCTCAAGAGCTTTCGCGAGCTCTCGCTGGCCACATTTTCCCCCAGCGGCTCGCACTACGCGGTCGTCGCAGACGACCGCACGCTGCTGGTGTTCGCCGTGGACAATATGGACGGCAAGCCGCACGCCAAGGTGGCTCTGACGACGCGCATCAACGCCGTTTGCTTTTACGCGGACTCTGCGTTTGCGCTGGGGCTCGAGGACGGCAAGGTCGCGACCTACTCGCTGGACGGCGCCGAGCAGGCCACCATGGAGAGCGGCGCGCGAGTGCGCCAGGTCGCGCGTCTGGAGGTTCCTGGCCGCGGCGTCTGCCTTGTAGCCGGCCTCTCCACGGGCGAGGCCCAGATCTGGGACCTCAAGACCGGCGACAAGCTCGACACGCTCAAGCTGGGCAGCGGCGCGCACCTGACCTGCTTGGCCCTCCCCGCAGAGGCCAAACCAAAGGCCGGTGCCGCCAAGGCGCAGCAGACCAAGGCCGAGACTGGCGGCAAGCGGCAGGCCGCAGACGAGGCCAGCGACGCCGAGCCCGCGCCGGTGGAGTGAGTACCTCCGCTGAGACGAAGGCGACGAAGGCGACAACGACGAGCAAGAAGAAGAGGAAGGTCAAAAAGTAACTCTGATTTGTAGCGCTTGTCTGGTGAGCGGAAGGGTCGCGACTCCCGAGGACTGCTGAGCGGCGCAGGAGTTGGCGCAGGCGGCGGTGAAAGCGCACGAGACCAGGTGAAACGATTGCGCCAGTGGGAAGGCAGGCGACACCCCACACAAAAGAAGAAAAAAAAAAGGAGGCGAACGAGAGCGTGCAGTCTCACATCGCGAAGAAGAGACGAGCAGCGAGCGGCCCGCGGGAGGAAGGACGAGGACCATGAGCGAGGTGCGACAGCGCAAGGGCGACAAGGCCCCCGAGAAGGGCCCCGAGGAGGGCCCCGAGATGGCCGAAGAGGAAGCCACGAACGAGGAGCAGGAGCCCAAGAGCGAGGAGGGCAAGCAGAAGCCCAAGATGCGCCGCATCCATATTCAGCTGAGCCAGATTCCCCGGCCCGTGGACTATGAGTTTGGCGGCCCGCTGGGCGCGCTGAGCGTGATGCTGGCGCTGCCGTGCGTGATCTGGTTTCTGTACTTTGGCGCGCGGAAGGAGTACACCTTCAGCGTACTGTCGCCGTTCGAGATCGTGGACCACCTGCCGGGCGGACTGGGCGACGTGTGGAACTTTTCGTCGGGCATGGTGGTGATGGGGTGGTTTCTGCTCCAGGCGCTGCTGGAGCGCGTGCTCTTCTACGAGGAGGTGGAGGGCGTGGAACTGCCGGTGGGCGGGCGGCTCAAGTACCGGTGAGCGCGCACTTGCAGTTTTGGGTGTCGCTCATCCTGGTGCTGCACATGTGGCCGGTGCTGGGCGGCGAGGACGGCACACGGTGCTGTACTTTACGCGCGCGCCGCTTTCGTGGGCGTACGACAACTACGTGCAGCTGGCCACGAGCGCGATGATTTCTCGACGATGCTGTCGTTTCACGTGTACCGCCGTTCGTTCCGGCGCGCGCTGCTGCTGGCCCGCGGGGCAACAGCGGGAACTTTATCTACGACTTTTTCATCGGGCGCGAGCTGAACCCGCGTCTCGGCAAGACGTTCGACCTCAAGCAGTTTTGCGAGCTCCGCCGGGCCTGATCGGCTGGCTAGTGATGGACCTGGCGTGCGTGAGCAAGCAGTACGACCTTTTGGGGTACGTGACGCCGAGATGATGCTGCTGGTGGCGTTTCAGGGCCTGTACGTGTGGGACGCCGTGTACCACGAGCGCGCGATCCTGACGACGATGGACATCACGACGGACGGGTTTGGCTGGATGCTGTGCTTTGGGACCTGGCGTGGGTTCCGTTTACGTACTCGCTGCAGCGCGGTTCCTGGTGGAGAACACCGGGCCTGGAAGGCTTCAAGCTGTTGATTGTGGCCTTTATGCAGGTGGTGGGGTACGTGGTGTTTCGCGGCGCGAACAGCGAGAAGGACACGTTCCGGCGCGCCCGACGGCGCCGAGCGTGGCAGATCTGGAGACTATTACGACCAAGAAGGCCGCAAGCTGCTTGTGTCGGGCTGGTGGGGCTTGCGCGCAGACACGGGCGACTGGCTGATGGGGTCGTGGATGTGGGGCTACAACCTGGTGACGTACTTTTACGCCATCTACTTTTTCGTCCTGTTGGTGCACCGCGCTTACCGCGACGACCACGCGTGCGCGAAGAAGTACGGCGCGGACTGGGCGGTGTTCAAGGAGAAGGTGCCGCACGTGTTCCTGCCGGGCGTGATCTGAGCAAGGTCGCCTTGTGCCGGCGGAGTCTTCCTTCCTTCCTTCCTTCCTCCATGCAGATCGGAATGTGTGCTTCAAGATCAAGATCAAGATCAAGATTGAAACGTCCCTCATGATCGAGCTTGAAAGCAAGCAAGTTGAGCTTCTCGCCCGACCGTCTCCTCCCTCCGCGTGCGGTGCGCCACGGTCCTGTCGAAACGCTGACCCTGCCGAGCTCATTCTTTTCCTTTACGTAAGTCACATGTCAATGTCAATAGATGGTGTTCTCGCGTGCCTCGCGCAGGTCGCGGCTGCCGCGCAAGCGGTAGTCGCGTACCGCGCCCTTAAGCTCGGCCGTAGCCATCTCATGGTGCCCTGGCTTATGAAGCGCAGCGACGGTCCTGGCAAAAGCTGAGCAGGATGGTGTCGACCGCGACGTCGTAAACGCTAAGCACCTCGGCGCTGACAAACCAGGCAATAAACATCGACATGACGACCGGAGACGAACGAGTTAAGCTGGAGCTCGCCGCCAAAGCCGTACTCGGGAAAGTAGTCGAGGTAGACCCAGCAGCTGAGGCCCGCGAGCAGGGTGATGAGGAGCTGGCCAAAGCGCTGGATGATCTCCCCGAGGAAAGTGATGAGCGCGACCTGCGCGAGGTTTGAGGCGATGGCCACAAAGGCCTGGCGCGAGGAGGAGCAAAAGTTGCGCCGTACATGGCGCACATGATGAAGGCGTTGCGCGTGACAAACTCGACGCACCACTGCACGCAGGCCAGAAAGCAGTGCACGGCACAAAAGAGGATCTGCAGCACGCGGTTGTTCTTTTGCAGGTGGTTCATGCGGCGCTGCAGGTAGGCGGCGAGGTAGCGGATGAACTGGAAGAAGGCGAGCACGAGGCTGCCAAAGGCGATGGTGCCCAGGTGGAGCGCAAGACGACGTAAAAGGAGCGCAGGATGGGCATGGCCGTGTTGCGGTCGTCGTCCTCGTGGCCCGGCCCGCGGTCGGCCCAGAACCAGCGCAGCACGGCGCCGGAGAGGGACATGACCGTCATGGCGTTGAGAAAGTTGAGGATCCAAAGGAGGCCGAAGAACATGTAGGCCAGGTAGACGTTGCCATAGTCCCAAGAGTTGAAAGACTGGACCTCGAGCGCGGTCTCGTCCGGGTCGGGCAGAGCCACGGAGAAGGTTTGGTTGAGCTGCTTTAGCTCGAAGGTGCCGGCGCTGGCCACGAAGGCGGTGGCGATGGACCAGGAGAAGATGACCGCGATGAAGAAGGCCATGGAGACGAAGGGCACGAGGACGAGGAAGATGTTGCGGCGGATGGCCTTGGAGGCGATCCCAAAGATGCGGATGGCGCGCGAAATGCGCTCGAGCAGCGAGAAGACGATCAGGCAGAGCAGGATGGTGAAGCCGGTCATAAAGTAGGCGGCGTAGGTGAACTCTTGCGTGTACCGTAGGCTGGCCGTGAAGGCGTCGGGAGTGCGCAGACTCGGAGTCGGAGGAGAGCGGCAGGGTCTCGTTGGTGTCCGGGTCTACGAGGTCCACGAAGACGGCGGCGTCCTCGAGCTTGGCGTGGCGGTGGAGAGAAAGCTGTAACTGTGTTGTACAGGTCGGAGACGATCACGTCGGAGAGCATGCGGCCTTGAGGTAGCAGTACAGGGTGAAGGCCAGGGAGGTGAGCATGGCGAGCACGACGGTGACCAGACGACGACGCCGACGCAGCACCAAAGCGAGAAGACGTAGAGCACCGATGCCGAAAGAGACGCCAAAGCCCGAGATGAGCACGGGCTTGTAGGCCTTGACGAGGTCGCCCATGAGCCGCTTGCCAAAGCGGTGTAGGTGTTGAAGGTGTCGAAAAGCAAGTTTGAGGCGGTGGGCTGCTCGCGCGTGAGGTCACCTCCTTGTACATGACGCAGTAGCGCTTGATGGTGCCCGACGGTGGTCGTTGCGGTACCTGATGCATCCGCTCTCCGGCAGCGTCTCGGTCTCGTACCGGTACTTTGGGAGGCAGCGGAAGAAGACGCTCGTGGTGTTTGACAGGGTCTCGAAGCAGCCAGCGCGCACGACCTTGTCGGGGCACAGCTGGCCGAACGGGAGCGTCTGGTACCACTGGTTGAGGCAGGAGTAGATGATGCCGTCGCGCGAGCCCTTGCCGCTGTCGACGAGGGCCTGCACGGCGTCCTCGCCCGCCTGCGTGCACACAAAGTCGCCGGCCTGGGGCACTCTTCGACGCACACGCCGAAGAAGAATTCTATTGAGCTGAGCGTCGCGACGCTGTCGCCGCCCGTAAAGCCCGCGAGGAAGAGGTCGTCGTTGGTGCGCGGATACGCGACGAAGCGCTTGTCGGGCTCGTCCTCGCCGCCGCAGAGGATGCCCCGGTGGTCCTTGCCATACACGAGCCGCCACGGGTCCCCCGTCTGCGAGGCCAGCACCGCCAGCACGACCATGCCGGCAAAGTAGGCCAGGAAGACGAACAGCCACAGCACGTCCGTGCACTCGCGCCGCTCCGCCGGAATGCGGTCTGCCAGCGCCTCGCGCTTTGACAGCGGAAACTCGGCCTTACTGCGTCGTCCATATCATCCGACCGCGCGCTCGCCAAGCTGGGCCGCTGCATCGGCGGGATGCTCGACGGCCTTCCTGCTGCTGCTGCTCCATCGCCGGCGGCAGGCTGCTATGTCTCGGCTGGTACGAGGTGCGTCTGGCCGCGCCGCCTTGGAGTTTGCCTTGCAAGCTAACGGGCCGGGTCTGGGCCATCGCGGACCCCTCTCTCGCCGACCGCTCGCTCCGACCACAGCGACCAGCACGTACGCGGGCTGCCCCTCCGCTCCCTTTGCGCGCGTGCACTGCTACAGTTTCACGTAGCGGGGGGCTGCTGGGCCGCTGGGAAATGAACGCGGACTGCGGTACAACGGCTTTCTTTCCTCCTTCCGCTCGAGGTGTGCGTCTGAGGTGGGCGTTCTTTTCGCCTCGAGGCCGGAAAAGGAGAAAGGAAGGAGGGTCCTCGCTGCTGCGCGCTCTCCGTCGTTCGCGAACAACAACAGCTGGCGGCGCCTGGGCCTCGGCGCTGCCCGGCTGGCGGCTGGCTGCGTGCGGCCTGGGCGCTGCGGCGACTCGCGGGCCGCGCTCGCTTGCCCACGTCCTCGACGACACGTGACAAGGGAGGGGCGTGTCACGTCATGACTCGGTAAGGACGATGTTTCCGGTAGGTGGCTCTACCGGAGCCACGTGTGTTGCATGGTTCTCTTGGCGATCGGCAAGCAAGTGGTCGCTTGTTGCAAGTCAGTGGCTGGGCCAGATTGCGGAAACGGACACGGAGGTCGTTGGTGTACTGATGCAAGTAAGGAAGAAGGCCCCGACCGCAAGACCAAGTGAGCATGGAGGACGACTGGGACGCGGGAGGCGGGGCGTGGGGCAACGACCTCGCGCGCGAAGAAGGCGAGTCGTGGGCCGTCGTCACTCGCAAGAAGAAGGCGCCAGCGCGCCAACCCACCCAGCACCAGCGGCAGCGGCAGCAGCAACAACCAGAAACACCACAAGGATGAGAAGAAGGAGTCGCTGGCCGAACGCCGCTGCGCAAGGACAGGGAGCGAGAGGCGCGCGAGGAAGCCGCAGCGCAGAGCTTAGAGGCAGAACGCGCCAAGGTTCGCGCCAAACGGCATGCGCGCAAGGCCAAGCTGCGTGAGCGCAAACCGGCCGCCTCGGGGCAAGCCGAGAGACTCTTTGCCGGCCCGCGAGAGCAGCAGCGGCAGCAGCAGCGCGAGCAGCAGCGCGAGCAGCGCGAGAAACGAGACCGCGAGAAGGAGGAGCGCGCAAGGCTGGAGCGCGAAGAGGCCGCGAGCTTGGCGCGTGCCGCGACTGCGGCAAGCGCCAAGACGGAAGCCGCGGCCGCGCGCGCGCGCGCTATCGGCCGGCTCTGGGCGATGGCCGGCGCGGCCCAGCGGCTGTTGGAAGGCGCCGCGCGGCTCGCAATCCTCGTGGCCGTCCTGGGCTTTGTCGCAGCGGCGTATGGTCCTTGAGTAAAGTTACACTTGCTTGTCATCGTCGGCAGCAGCAGGCGGCCGGGCTGTCGCCGCCGCGCCTTTTAGTGCCCTTCGCCTTCTTAGAGTTGCTGACGATGTTGCGGCGCTTGGCCTGGCGGGCCTTGTCATAGCCCGAAATGGTGCGGATACGCGCACGCTTCATGGGGCGAGACTCGAGCTTGCGGCGGTCTGCCCGCTTGGTCTTCTTGAGCGCCAGCATCCAGTCCGGCACCTCGCAGCCGCTAAGACGGATGACGTTGGCAATTGAGCGCAGGTGCTCGATATCGTCCAGCGTAAACATGGTGATGGCCTTGCCCTTGCGCGACGCGCGGCCCGTGCGGCCGATGCGGTGGATGTAGCTGATGGCGCTGGTGGGGAAATCGTAGTTGATGACGCAGTTGACGCCCTTGAAATCGATGCCACGGCCCATGAGGTCGGTGCAAATGAGCACCCAGACGTCTCCGCGGCGGAACGCCGTGACGCACTTTTCGCGCTGCGCCTGCGTGCGGTCCGCGTGGATAGCGTCCACCTTGACGCCGTCGTAGGCGAGCTCTTCGAAGAGCTCTTGCGCGCGCTCCTTGGACTGCACGAAGACGAGGGTCGGCGGCACGAGCTCGCCCTTTGCCGCCAGCTGGCGCATAGCAAGGAGCTTGCCCTGCTCTTGGCCAACAAAGAGCAGCTGCTGGTCGATCGTGTCCGCACCCGCGTTGCGCGTCCCGACGGTAATCTGCAGCGGGTCGCGGAGCACCGTGTTGGCCAGCTCCTCGATCTGCGGCGGCATGGTCGCACTGAAAAAGGCGCGCTGCGCTTGATCGCCACAGGCGCTCAGGATCTCGTCCACTTGCGAGAGGAATCCCATCTCGAAGAGCTTGTCAGCCTCGTCGAGCACGATGAGCTGCACGCTGGACATTTGCAGCTGGCCCTCCTTTAGCATGTAGACGAGCCGCAGCGGCGTGGTGACGAGCAGGTGCAGGCCTTGCAGTTTCTGGTCCGGCTGGTCTTGTGCAGCGCCGCTGAGCGAAATCGCTTGCCCTCCGTAAGTCGTAGGAACTCGCGATGAATCTGCGCTGCCAGCTCGCGCGTCGGCGCCACCACGACGCTGGCGATCGCCTTGCTGTCTCGCCCCACGCTGCACACCTTCATGATCAGCGGGAGCAGGAAGGCTGCCGTCTTGCCCGACCCGGTCGGCGCGATGCCCACCACGTCGCGGCCTGCGAGCATGGCCGGCACGGCCTGCATCTGGATGCCCGTCGGCTCGGCAAAGTTGCCGCGCTCCACGTTGCGCAGCACCAGCTTGGCGACGTGCACGCTCGCTGGCGCCTCTTTGAGGTTCCCGCCGGGGAGTAGCCTCCAGCTCGAATGTGCACATCGGCCGGGGCGCGTCGCTCCCGCGCACCTTGATGCGCAGCCGCTTGCGCACTTGCTCGGCCGACTCAAACTGCTGCCGCTCCTGCTGCTGCTCTTCCTCTTCCTCCTCCTCTTCCTTCCGCTTGTTCTTATTCTTGCTCTTGCTCTTCTTATTCTTGCTGCTGCTGCTGCTCTTGGCGGCTTGTCGCTCCTCATGCGGTGCCTCCCTCTCCGGCTCTGGGGCAGACTTGGCCGTCTGGAAAAAGTCGAGCTCGTCCACCGCCGCGGCGCCCGAATCCTCCGCCGCTGGAAGCGCCTTGTCACGGCTACCCGCAAAGGCCTTCATGGCCGACTCGTTCTTGCGGTGGTCAAAGCGCATGCCGCGCGACAGCTTGAAGAACACATCGTCCTTGAGCCCGGCCATCTCGCTCGCACTCTGCGCTTCTGCCCGCCTGCCGCCTCGTCCACGCGAATGGGTTCGCCAGTCGCAGCGGTCGAGTCGCAACCATCCACTGTCAATCGCGTCGTGGGAACAAGAAGATGAATCAGATTCAGAATCCCTGCCTGCCCGATCTAAACTGTTTCGCCTGCTGAACAGGAAAACCCGCGGACCTTTTGGTGACACGACAGACAGGAGCTTCTGCTTCCCTGATCTATTGACACGCACCACGGCAACCCAACTGCTCAACCATTTGGAACGAAGAGATGTCACATGTCAATCGAACTGGCACGAGCTGGCGCTGGAAACGTATTTCGCACCTGGTGTCCAACGCCTGCCGCATGAGAGCCCCTTTGACTCCCCTTTGCAGCTTGTGCTGAAACTCCAGAGCTGGGGCTGGTGGTTCCATGATCAGTCCGCGCCGAGCAGAACTCACCTGGTGCGTGTTCGCATGATGGCTCCTCCTTGCAGCTAGTGGGTCTGGCAGTTGAGCGGAACTCGCCTGGTGTGCACCAACACGTGCCGCATGACGACTCCACTTTGCAGCTTGTGCTGGATCCGCAACGCAGCCGGTGTCCAACGCGTGGCGCTTGTGCTGGACCCTCTTTGCAGCCTGTGCTGGGGTCCTCTTCGATCGGCCGTGATCCATCTCTGTTGCATCCAGGCATCCAGAACCACAATCGACTGAAGAAGCGCGGGCAAGATGAACAAGGGCTTGGTTCTGGTGCTTGTGTTCACATGGGTTGTACTTTACCTTGTGGATGGAAAGACAACCATTGCATCGATCATGGAGAAGGGCCAGGACGCGCTGGAGAAGGACTTTGGCGGGCGACTTCCGTCTGTTATTTCGGGCGGGAACTTTACGAGAGCCAATCTGGAGAAGTACTTTAGCATTGTGGACACCGGCAGCATTGTGGACGACGGCAACACGACTACTTCTTTGCGTGGTAACGAGGGTCTCAGGGCGCTTTCCAGTGCAGAGCACCCATTGTTTCTCTTCTGCAAAGTGGCATGTGAGCGCATCCTGAAGATGTCTCAGAATGAGGACCAGTACGATATGCAACTTTTGGATGCGCGTGCACTGCCCAAGGATGTGCCGTGGCATGACATTTCTGGATGGAGCAAGAGAAAGCTGGAGGGCGGGCATTGGGTGTGGAAGAACGGTTTTGGCGTTCATGTGATAGAGGTGTGGTTTCATTGGGAGTTTCACTACGGTGGGAAGGCCAACGAGAGAGGTGCCTACATTTCGTATGCGAGCTCGGTCGTTTCTGTGCAGAACGCGTTTTTGTTTAGTGCGGACTTTTCGACAAGGGCGTACAACCTTCAGAATGCCGGTACCACAACTGGCCCGATCGGTTCCATCGACATTCAGATCGTGATCGACACCGACCACTTCATCAATTCGCAGAAACACACTGTGACCGCTACTGTGCGCGGTGATGGTTCTGCGTCGTCTAGTGCCGGTTCTTATCTTTCGCGGGACGAGTCGATCAACGCCGAGCCCCCGACCGCGAGCCCGACCGCGAGCCCAAGCGCCGGCATAGTCACTGCGGGCGACAACGAGAAGGCCGGTGGCTTGTCGACACCCCAAATTGCAGAGGCCGACGGCGTCGGCATCGCAATGGTCGTAGGCATCATCGCCGGCGGTGCTTTCGTGGTGCTAGCCGGAGTCGCGCTGGTTTTACGCGCTGCACCCAGAGAGCCAAGCCGAGCCAAGGTCCTCGCCAACTCGCCCAAGTAATGCCTGTAGGCCCTTGGAGCTGCCTGTTATGACATCAATCGATCTTGATCTGTGGTTTGTCTCTGTCTGTCTCACTCTCGCTCACGCTTCCACCCAGAAGAGCCGGCAGCGTGTTCTCGTGGAGCAAGAAATCCTTCACAGCTGGCTCGTTCTTGCAGCGGTCAAAGCGCATGCCGCGCGACAGCTTGAAGAACAGATCGTCCTTGAGCCCAGCCATCTCAGTCGCTCCCTGCGCTTCCGCAACTCGCCCTGCCATACTTGTCCTCGCGAATGCGTTCGCCGGTCGCAAGCGGTCGAGTCGCAACCAGATGTTGACCATCCCAAACCCAAAAAAATCAGGCACGCCGCGGTGGGTGTATCGTTTTTGTGCAACGCGCCGCTCGTTTTTGTCAAAACCGTGAGCATCATTTTTTCTGACGCCTGCACAGCTTCGATCAATGGGGGGGGATGGTGGGTTGGTTTGTGGCAACGCGTCGCTGTCACGTCAAACACGAGCTGCCTGCCTGCACGCCTCGTGGATCACGGCAAACCTTCGGATCCACATTTCGTTTCAGGGTGTCCTTGCTCGTGTTGTTGAAACGAACAGGCGTCGAACAGGCATGAGCCGGGGCTGGCAACACTTTTTGCATGCTCACACAGCCTGGTGTTGTGCGGAACGCACCTTGTGTGCCAGCGCATGCCACAAAGCTCCAGTTGCTTTCCAGCTTGTGCTTGCTGCTTCTTTGCGGCTGGGAGAAGCCAAAACCAAACCCGAAACCTGAACAGCAAGAGCAATGACTCGCATGACCACCCGACTCGCGCTGGCC
Source organism: Thraustochytrium striatum (assembly GCA_022244645.1). Classification (NCBI taxonomy): domain Eukaryota; class Bigyra; order Thraustochytrida; family Thraustochytriidae; genus Thraustochytrium; species Thraustochytrium striatum. The sequence continues at coordinate 140,468 of JACDIV010000044.1, forward strand.
GCGGCTGGCCTGTGGTCGGCAGCGGCGCAGCCCGCCGACACTGAACGGCACTGCGTCGGCCTGTGCCAGCGCGGCACCACGGCGCCCTACGTGAAGCGCATGATGGACCACATGAACGACGAGGTGACCAAGGTGAACGAGCGCGACGCGGAGCTGGAGCGCCTCGGGCGCAGCCCCGTCCTGCCGGTGGCCGCCACGCCTTGCGTGGACGGCGACGCTGGCGGGTTTCGGTGCAACGGCATCGACCTGCTCTCGCGCGTGCCCCGCGAAACCCTTGGGGCCGGCGGCTCGGACGTCTGGGGCTGGACCGACCCGACCTCGAGCCGCGAGTACGTGATTTCGCTGCTGCGCGACCGCACTGTGTTTGTCGACGTGACGAACGCGCAGGAGCCGGTGGTGCTGGCCACGATGTTCTCGGAGGGACGCCGGTCCTCGACGTGGCACGACGTCAAGGTGTTTGAGAACACCGCGTACGTGGTCGCGGACGGAAACTCCATCCACGGTGTGCAGGTGTTTGACCTGGAGCGCCTGCGCGACATGAGCGGGCCCGCCGTCGAGGTGCTGCCCGACTTTGTGTACAAGGACGGGGTCGCACAACATTGTGATCAACGAGGACACGGGTTTCGCGTACTCGGTGGGGTCGAACACCTGCCTGGGTGGGCTGCACGTTATCGACCTCAAAGCCAACCGACTGCGGCCCAGCTTTGTCGGGTGCATCTCGGAAAACCTGGACGACGACCCGAGCAACGACAGTGATCGTGGCTACTCGCACGACGCGCAATGCGTCGTGTACAGCGGGCCGGACGCGCGGTACACGGGACGCGAGCTGTGCTTTGGCTACAACGAGAACCGTCTGGTGGTGTTCGACGTGACGGACAAGAGCACGGTTGCGCAGGACAGCTCGTCGGCGATCACGTCGGCGGTGGTGCTCTCAAGCACGCCGTACCAAGGCAACGCGTACGCCCATCAAGGTTGGCTGACGGAGGACCAGCGCTACCTGCTGCTGGACGACGAGCTGGACGAGCAGCGCAGGCCAGAGCGCACCAAGACGTACCTGTTCGACATGGAGTCTGTGACGGAGCCAAAGTTCATCGGCGTCTCGCGCGCGCCAGAGGTGGCGATCGACCACAACCTGTACGTGCTGGGCAACAAGGCGTACATGACGAACTACAGGTCGGGCCTGCGCGTGAACGACTTGACGCCGATGCTGGAGAACGAGTCGCAGCTGACGGAGGTGGCGTACTTTGATACCGTGCCGGGCACGGACTCTACCGCCGAATTCGGCGGGGCCTGGTCGAGCTACATCTACTTTCCGTCGGGCAACATCGCGATCAACGATATCAGCAACGGCCTCTTCATGGTGCGCGAGCAGCAGCCTTCCTCGGCTACTCGGAGCCCGACCGCGAGCCCGACCGCGAGCCCCGTTGTCGAGCCTGATAGCAGCACCGTGAGCCCGACCGCGAGCCCCATTGCCGAGCCTGATAGCAGCACTGAGAGCCCGACCGCGAGCCCCGTTGCCGAGCCCGGTAGCAGTACCGCGAGCCCGAGCGCGAGCCCCATTGCCGAGCCTGATAGCAGCACCGAGAGCCCGACCGCGAGCCCAACCGCGAGCCCTGTTGCCGAGCCTGATAGCAGCACCGCCAGCCCGACCGCCAGCCCGACCGCCAGCCCGATCAGCGTTGCTTCTGGCAGCCCGACCGCGAGCCCGACCGCGAGCCCGAGCGTTGCGTCTGATGGCACCACGAAGAGCCCTACGACGAGCCCTACGGCGGCGAGCGACGATGCCCAAGAAAGTGGAATGTCCACTGGCGCGATCGCAGGGATCGCTGGCGGCGCTGCTGCCGTCCTGTTGGCCGGGGCCGTGATGGCGTACCGCGCCACGGCCAGCAAGCCCAGCCGTGTACCGGCACCGGAAGCCAAGCTCGTCGCAAGGTCGCCCGAGGACCTCATTTAACACCAACTTGGTTCTCGATTTCGATTCACACGTGTCGTTGTCTGGACGGCTTTCCGCCAGTTTCTGGGCACAAAAACGAACAGAGCCACGAACAGCGGCCGACACCTCGCTGTGCTCGCCTGTGTTCGCTGCTCGCGGCCGGCTGTGGTTTTGTGCCACTGGAATGGTGGCGCGAGAGGCAGCAAGAGTCCGTGGGGGGAAACAGTCCATTTCCCGCACGTCGCTGGCAGAATGCCGAGGCCGAGCTGCTCAGCAACCCATTCCGCCGCACGTGACCGATGACTCGCATGACTGCCCGACTCGCGCTCGCCGCGGCTGGCCTGTGGTCGGCAGCGGCGCAGCCCGCCGACACCGAGCGGCACTGCGTCGGCCTGTGCCAGCGCGGCACCACGGCGCCCTACGTGAAGCGCATGATGGACCACATGAACGACGAGGTGACCAAGGTGAACGAGCGCGACGCGGAGCTGGAGCGCCTCGGGCGCAGCCCCGTCCTGCCGGTGGCCGCCACGCCTTGCGTGGACGGCGACGCTGGCGGGTTTCGGTGCAACGGCATCGATCTGCTCTCGCGCGTGCCCCGCACGACCCTTGGGGCCGGCGGCTCGGACGTCTGGGGCTGGACCGACCCGACCTCGAGCCGCGAGTACGTGATTTCGCTGCTGCGCGACCGCACTGTGTTTGTCGACGTGACGAACGCGCAGGAGCCGGTGGTGCTGGCCACGATGTTCTCGGAGGGACGCCGGTCCTCGACGTGGCACGACGTCAAGGTGTTTGAGAACACCGCGTACGTGGTCGCGGACGGAAACTCCATCCACGGTGTGCAGGTGTTTGACCTGGAGCGCCTGCGCGACATGAGCGGGCCCGCCGTCGAGGTGCTGCCCGACTTTGTGTACAAGGAGCACGGGTCGTCGCACAACATCGTGATCAACGAGGACACGGGTTTCGCGTACTCGGTGGGGTCGAACACCTGCCTGGGTGGGCTGCACGTTATCGACCTCAACGCCAACCGACTGCGGCCCAGCTTTGTCGGGTGCATCTCGGAGAACCTGGACGACGACCCGAGCAACGACAGTGATCGTGGCTACTCGCACGACGCGCAATGCGTCGTGTACAGCGGGCCGGACGCGCGGTACACGGGGCGCGAGCTGTGCTTGGGTACAACGAGAACCGTCTGGTGGTGTTCGACGTGACGGACAAGAGCACAGTTGCGCAGGACAGCTCGTCGGCGATCACGTCGGCGGTGGTGCTCTCAAGCACGCCGTACCAAGGCAACGCGTACGCCCATCAAGGTTGGCTGACGGAGGACCAGCGCTACCTGCTGCTGGACGACGAGCTGGACGAGCAGGCCAGGCCAGAGCGCACCAAGACGTACCTGTTCGACATGGAGTCTGTGACGGAGCCAAAGTTCATCGGCGTCTCGCGCGCGCCAGAGGTGGCGATCGACCACAACCTGTACGTGCTGGGCAACAAGGCGTACATGACGAACTACAGGTCCGGCCTGCGCGTGAACGACTTGACGCCGATGCTGGAGAACGAGTCGCAGCTGACGGAGGTGGCGTACTTTGACACCGTGCCGGGCACGGACTCTACCGCCGAATTCGGCGGGGCCTGGTCGAGCTACATCTACTTTCCGTCGGGCAACATCGCGATCAACGATATCAGCAACGGCCTCTTCATGGTGCGTGAGCAGCAACCTTCCTCGGCTACCCAGACCCCGACCGCGAGCCCCGTTGTCAGTCCTGATGGCGCTACCACAAGCCCGAGCGCGAGCCCGAGCACCAGCCCGATCGCCAGCTCAAGCGCCAGCCCGACCGCCAGCCCAAGCGCCAGCCCAAGCGCCAGCCCAGTCACCGCGGGCGACAACGACGAGTCGGGCGGCTTGTCGACATTCCTGATCGCAGGCATCGCCGGCGGTGGCGCCGTGGTGGCGCTGGGCGGAGCCGCGCTGGCGTATCGCGCTGCCACCAGAAAGCCAAGCCAAGCGGTACAAGCCAAGGCCCTCGCCAACTCGCCCGAGTATCACCTGTAGGCTGTTGGAGCTGCCTGCCGAGACGAACGAAGATCGTAATCAAGCCGTGGTTTCTCTCTCTCTCTCGCTCTCTCTCTTTCGCTCTGTCTCGTGCGACCGGAGTGCGGTAGCAGTGGCTCGATCTTGATCTTGATGGAGGTCTTCACAAGTGTCTTCACCAGGTCAAAAATTCGAAAAAGGCAAAGGCAGAAAAAAATGCAAAAGAAATGCCCCCGGCGGGAATCGAACCCGCGCCGTGACGGCCACAACGTCAAGTCCTGCCATTAGACCACGGGAGCTGCTGACCTTGCTGCACCGATCACACTCGGCTATTATAAATTCTGGGTCAAACTCGGTAATCGTAAACTCTACGGTAGCAAGCAGCATTGTTCGAGTGCGAAGCTGCGGAGCAAAGGAACGGAGGAGCGATCGATTTGACGACTTTACCACCGCTTGCGTCGGTTGCGTACTACGGTACGCCCATGGTTTTTTTGGCATGATTAGCTTTAGCGCTCTGATTGTCAGCCCCAGGCCACTCGTGCTGCTGCGCAAGGGTTCAAGCGGCAGCCGCCCCGGCTGTTGCTCTGTTTTGGACCGTACGCGGTACGGTACCGTACGTAATCTGGTATCCGCAATCCCCTGGCTCGTCCTTGGCTGTTGTTGTCGTGGTGGCGGTGGTACGGTACGGTTGGCGCCGTAGTGTCGTACTTTCGTTCCGCTGGTCGGGCAATGCGTTCCGCAGGTCGAGGGCGCTTGCACTGCTCCTAAAACTGCGCACAGGTCGGGCGCGACATCGCGGCGGGAGACAGGGCGCGGGCAATCGCGCGGGCACGCGAGCAACAGCCAAGGCGAGCGGGGACTGCCTTGCGAGGCGAGCAGCGGCGTAGTCTGCGAGCCAGCGAGTCAGCGAGCCGGCGAGGGGAGCAAAAGGTCCGGGTCCGAGATTTTCCGGATCACAGCTGCTTGCGCGGCGGGCGCTTTTGGCGCGGCCCGCGCTTCTGGCGCGGCCCACGGTGGTCGGCGCACGCGTCCTTTCGGCCGGCCGGCGCACGCCGAGGTGGAGGAGAAGAAGCCTAGGCTGGCGCGGCGGCGGGAGCTGCCGGATGCGATCAAGCTGACGGACGCGGCGGTGGACCGCATCAAGTTTTTGCTGTCGCGCAAGCCGGAGGCCAAGGGCGTGCTCTTGGGCGTCAAGAGGCGAGGCTGCAACGGGTTGTCGTACACTCTCAACTACGCGGACAAGGTGGGCAAGTTTGTGGATAAGGTAGAGAAGGACGGCGTGACGGTGATCATTGAGCCCAAGGCGCTGATGCACCTTATCGGCACGACGATGGACTACCACGAGGACGAGCTGGCCGCCGAGTTTCGCTTCGAGAACCCGAACGCGAAGGGCAACTGCGGCTGCGGGGAGAGCTTCAACACGGAGTGACTGGCGAGATGATCATGAGTCACAGTGAGGAAGGAGGCGAGGAGAGCAAGGAGGAGAGAATGTCATGTCATGTCAGTCATAGAGTCAGTGAAAGCAGGAAGAGGGGCTTTATTTTGTTGTTGTGATTGAAAGGGAAACAGGTTGCAAGTAGTTGCATAGATCACATGTTGGTGAGCTGAGCGACCACGCGCTCAAACGTCGCGTCGCTCACTCGAAAGTCATAGTCGAGCAGCTGGCAAAGGCCATCTCGCACTGGTTGAGGTCCCGGAGCGCGACCAAGCCGACGTTGGCCCAGAAACGGTTGTTCAGCGGCTCGTCCTCGGAAAACTTGGACACGCACAGCATGCCGGACAAAAGCACGCGGTGCACGTTGAGCAGCGACACCTCCAGCCCCTTGACGGTGCTCACAAGCCGGTCCACGCACGCAAGCGCGCAGACCAGGATGCGAAACCCAAGGGTGTACTGGTCCCTGAGCGGGTTCGGGCACGACACCTCCACGTCGTATTCGTTCATCGCGCCGTAGAGCGACAGCAGGTAGGCGCAGAAATCCACGGCCGGGTGTTGTGGCTGTAGAACGGGTCTGAAAGCGCCAGCGGGCTGCGCGCGGAAATGCCGCGGTTGCCGGCCATCTTCCACAGAGCCTTGGCCATGAGCCTCACCATTGGCTCCTCGCGGCGCACGCGCGCCGCGCGGGCCATGGCGGCCGCGCTTGGCTCATTGTTCCCGTCGCTTAACAGATCGTCAGGGCAACCCAGGCCCCGGCCTCGCGCGGCTCTCCCGCCGCCGCCGCCGAGGCGAGTTCTTGCGCCCGTTCGGATCTCGCGCTGCCAGTTTCCGACGCCGAGCAGCTCGTCAGCGTCGACGCGTCGGTCACCGACTCGCACGACGCGCGCGGCCGCCACTCGGGCGTTGGCCCCGCGTGGCGCTTCCCGGCGTCCTCCTCTCCGCTCTTGCACTCCTCCACCGTCATCGAGTCGCCTCGGCGCCGCACCGCCGCGTGCCTCGCGTCCACGCTGATGCCCATGCCGCCCTTGCCCGGCCGCTGGCGCCGCACGCCGGCGCGCGGGGTCCCCGTCTCCCAGATCCTGCCGCCCTGCGCCCGCCGCCCGTCCAGCTCTCGACCTCCCTCCGAACGTCGGAGATGCGCGATTGTCGATCGATCGATCGACCGCATCAACAAAAGCCATTCGTGGTCGCCGCCACTGAATCTTCCCCCGGGTCCGCTGCGCGCCACGCACAAGCAGTACGCGCTTCCTTCTGGTACAACCAGTGGTGCGTCTCGCACCAGACGCTCGTGAGGGACAACCTCACGACGCCACCCACGAAACGGAGCGCGGGGCGACTTGTAGTGGCACTACAAGCCACTTCCTGGCGTTTTAGTTACAACTTCCTGTAGGAGACGGGCCAATCAGAGCGCGATGCGAGCGTCCCAAGACCCTCGCTCCGCGCCACCACTCGCTGCGAGGGCGGCGGAGGGCGCACCGAGGCCGCCCTGACGCTGACACCTGGACGCGGCGTGGGACGTTTTGTCCCACCCCGCCAGAGCCACAGATTCCGCCGTGACATCCGAGGCGGCTGGCGCGAAATGGCGCGTCGAAGGACGTACCGGTACCGGTGCTTCTCTCGATCGAGAGGCTCGCGATTTGCGGCGCAGCAGCCGGCTGCTGGCGTTTGGTTTTCGCCTTTGTGCGGCAGTTGGCGTTTTGGGGTTCGGACCGCGCAGTGCGCGCCAACGGATGTCAACGGCTTTCTGCAGGCACTTGCAAGAGCCCAGTGCCACTGCCGCGGCGGAAGGCGGGTCCTGGATTCCAAGGGGAGAGGGAGGTTCGCATGGCCTCCCTTTCCGAATCTGGGGATAGGCATGTGAAGTAGGTTGATGAAGATTCATCCTGTTTGTCATGGTCGCGGTCCCGAGCTGGCGGGCTGTCGGACTGTCGTTGCCGAGCTCTTCTTCTCCTGCCGTCGCCGCCGCCGCCGCCGCCGCCGCCGCCGCTGCTGCTGCTGCATCCGCTTGTGCGCGGTATCTTGTTTATGCCGTGGTCATGGGACCACGGCAGAATCTGCCGCAGACGCCGCCGCTGGGGCCCCTCGTGGCAGACCCAACTGCTCGCTGGCCGCCGGGTCGCCGCCGGCCTCTTCGTTGTTGTTGCTGTTGTTGCTTGCCGGCGCAGCCTTCTTCTTGGTCTTGACCTTCCGCTTCTTCTTGTTCTTCTTCTTCGGATGCTGCGGTGACGGCGGCGCACCGTAGATTGCCACGACGTGCCGGCTTGGCGCGGCGTCGGGGCTTGGGCGGCTTGGGCGGCTTGGGCGGTGCAGCTCAATGAGCTGCTCTGCGCTGACGTGCTCAAGTCGACGCGCTCGGGCGCTGCAAGGCGAGCCAGGCCCTTGGTGAGGTCCGGCTCCTCCCGCGTTGACGGCGGCGGACGGCGGCGCAACTTGCGCGCGACGCGGCTCGGCACCGTGCGCATGACCGGTGGCTTGCCCGGCGGGCGGCGGTTGATTCGCGGCGAAAAGTGGGTCACCGTCTCGTAGGGCATGTGGCTCGCGGCGCGGCGCACGGCCTCCGCGTCCACCTCCCGCACGCGGCGCACGACCCGTGGCGCTCGCGCCTGCGCCTCTTTTGGGTGCGCGACGGTCTTGACGCGCTGCTGGCGCCGCTTGTCCTCGGCACGCTTGGCCTCTCGGAAACTCTGCAGGCGCTCGCGGTAGTCGCGCTGCTTTTGCGCCAGCCCCGGCAGCTCGGTGCCGAGCGGGCGGTGCAAGATCGCGGCCGAGAAGGCCTTGCCGGACTGCACCTGCTTGACAGAGCCATGCACGCTGCGGTGAAGCACCGGCAGGGACTGCTGCAGCACGTGACCGCCCAGGCCCAGCTGGCCGTGGTCGTTACTGCCCCACACGTACAGGTCGCCGTCCCATGCTGGCGCACGAGTGAAACATGCCAAAGGCCAGGCTCGAGACGCCCATGTCCGAGAGAAAGTCCACGCGTGTCAAGAACGAGCGATGCACAGTGTCGCCGAGCCCAAGCTGGCCCGACTCGTTGCTGCCGCACACAAAGACGTGCTGGCTGTCCGACAGCGCGCCCAGGTGCGAGTGCCCGCTGGAAATATCCACAAAGTGCGGCTGCTTCTCCGACGGCCGCACCGTGGGCTGGATGTGCGCAAAGCTCCCCAGGGTCGGGTCATCCTCCGCGACCCGCCCCCCAGGCAGCCACGCAGGCCCCAGCCCGAGGTGTAGAGCTCGCCAGAGCCGCACAACACGGCCGTGTGGCGCGCACCGCAGCTTATCTGAAACGGGTCCTTCTCGCTGAGCTCGACGATCTCGAAGGGGTGCAAGTCCGAACCATGCGCGCGGCCGCCCAGTGCGCCGCTCGAGCTGTCGCCCCAGCCAAAGACGCGGCACTTGACTACGCCACGGTCTGTGTTGGATGACCCCGTGCTGGCCAGCACGACCGTGTGGTTGTCGCCGCACGCCACGCGCTCGACAAAGAGATTGGTGAGAAACTCGACGACGCGCGGCACCGCGCAGACAGTACTGGTTTCCAGCGCCGCCGCCGAGCCGCCCGCTTGCTTTCCGGCCCCCGCCTTGCCGCGGCCAATGCCCTTGCCCTTGCTCTTGCCCTTACGGCAGGCGCCCGCCCGCCGCGTGCGCTGCCGCACCTTGGCGTATTCCGAGTACATGTCCACATTGCCGTTCTGGTCGTCGCGCGCCTGGAGGCACTCGATGCACCCAGCGTTCGGGCCGTCGCAAACTCCAAGCTGGCCGCGTTCGTTGCTACCGCACACAAGAAGGCGGCCGTCGTCCGTGACCAGCGCCGAGTGCATCGCGCCGCAGGCCACTTGAACGATCTTTGACCGCAGCACGCCGTCGCGGTCAATGCTGCGCCAGGCCACAAACTCTGCCCTCGTGCGAAAGTCGCCCTGGCCAAGCTGCCCGCTGCTGCCGTTGCCGATCATCATCACGCGGCCGTCCGCGAGCGTCACGCAGGCGTGGTGGGCGCCGCAGGCAATGCTGCGGATGCTCTCCTCCACCACGGCTTGCTCGCCCCCGGCTGCGGCAGCGACCATGGCCGCGCTTGCGGCGCTGCTGTTTCCTACAGCCGTGGACAAGTCGCGCAGCTTGCGGCCATTTGACTTGTCCGTGCAGCGCAGCGACCGTGCCACAGGCGTTATGTCGCGCCACGCGCTGATCTCGCCAAACGTGCACACGTACCCGCCATCGTTGTCCACAATGTCCACCGGCAGGGCCGCGGGCTCGACAATGCACCGCCCGCTGACGCTCGAGAACTGCGGGTCGCCGCTCAAAGAGCAGTGCGTCAGCGCCGCAGTCTCCCGAATCGCCTCCACGTTGTCGTCGTCGATCGCCATCACGCGCACAATCTGCTCAAACGCCCAGTGCCCCTGCACCGTCTCGTCCGTCACGTCGCACGAGAACCGCACGACCTTGGGCGACGTGCGCACCTGCCCGCTCGACTCGTCCACCTGCACCATCACATCCGCGCGCGGCCTGCTCGTCAGCCGAATCGTGTAAAAGTCGCACGCGCCGCCCTCCACCACGCGCAGGCTCTTCTTGGACAGCACGACCCTGCCCGCCCCGCCGCCCTCCTCCGCCGCCGCCTCCGCCGCCTCCGCCGCCATCGCCGCCGCCGCCACTCCAGCGCCGATCGCCCGCCACGCCAATATCCGTTGGCGCCGATGCGACCGGACCGTCGCGCGCGGCCCGGTCCCGTCGGCCAATCGCCGCATCCCCGGGACTTGGGCGCGGCCGCCAGCCGGCCGCCAGCCCGCCTTGCGGCAGCCGAACCGCCGAACCGCGGTCGTTCCTGCCCGCCTGCCCGCCTGCCCGCCCGCCTGGCTGGCAGGCAGGCAACCGCTCGCCTCCGATGGCTTCGTCCCGGCAAGCCACGGCGAGGTAACGGCAAAAAGTTGATGACGCGAGCGGCGAGAAGAGCGGCTTTGTGCGCGGCTTTGGAGCAAGTCGTGTCGTGGTCGGGGCTTCGCGCGGTCGATCGATGGAGGCCTTCGCGCGTGAATGGAGTTCCGCCGTGGCTCCGAGTCTTGTGCGACAGCACACGGGGTTTGACGTGAGGATGGTGTTAGCGGACCCGAACGAAAGTGGACTCTCGCTGATTCTTCCGCGCGCCGACGATGGTGACACTCCACTTTGGCGCGCTGGGCGATGGCGCAGACTCGGGACGCGCAGGGCATGATCCAGGTGGAGCAGCAGGCCATGCGCAAGGAGGCGCCGCGCGATAAGGTGGCCGAGGAGGCCCTGGACAAAATGCGCGCGGGGCGGCGCATGCTGGAAAGCGCCAAGGCGCTGCTGGCCGAGCCCGAGTACCAAGTTGTGCGCGCCGGGTTCGAGGAGTCCGCGGCGCCGCCCGAGCGCCGCGTGCTGGAGCTTATTAGGCGGCTAAACGCCCTGGACCAGTGCCTGGCGCGCAGGTGCATCCTGCGCACGCAGAGCGCGTCTGGCGCCGTGGCCGCCGCGACCAGCGCGTGCGTGTGCGCGGGCAAGGCCGCGAGCCGCAAGAGGCCGCTGCGCGACGTGGGAGACCCGCAGCGCAGGGTGCGGCCGAGCCCCGAGCAGGAGCGCTGGCTGCGAGCCGTGGCCAAGCACGACGTGCGCGCCTTCGAGGATGGCCTCGAGAGCGGCGACGCCAACGCGGCCGGGGCCGACCGCAACGGCATGACGGCGCTTATCTGGCCGCCAAGCACGGCCACGCAGACCTGGTGGCCGCCTGCTTGCGCGCGCGCGTGCCCGTAGACGCCGCGGATGCGCTTGTGGGCCGCACGGCGCTGTGGGCCGCGCACTGTGGGCACAAGGACATCTGCCGCGCGATCCTAGAGGCGGGTGCCGACATCAACGCGGTCGCCAAGGACGGCACCACCGCCCTGGTAGCGGCCGCGCGAAACGGCGACGAGGCCACGGCGCAGATCCTGCTCGCCAAACGGCCCGACCTTGAGCTATCCGACTCGACTGGCCGCACGGCGCTGCTGTGCGCGGCCTCGCGCGGCTGCACGTCCGTGGCGGTGCTTTTAGCGCAAAGGTGCGCCAACCTGGAGCACGTTGACCGGGAGGGCTGCTCAGCGCTGCTCCTGGCCGCCCGGGCGGGCCGCTTTGAGACCGTGCTGGCGCTTGGCGAGGTGGGGTGCGACCCATCCGCGCGCAGCCACGCGGGCCTCTGCCTGCTGCACTTTGCCGCGCGCTCGGGCCACACGACCGTGCTCAAGGCGCTATTCTCGTCCTTCACGCTGGGCGCGCGTGCGCGCGACCTGCTGGACGCGCGCTGCAGCGGCGGCCGCACGCCCCTCATGATGGCGGCAGCGGCCGGTCGCACCGCCTCGGCTTGCGCGCTGGTGCGTGAGGGCGCGCTCGCAGACGCGCGGACCGACGAGGGGCTCAACGCGCTGCAGCTCGCCAGGCAAGAAGGCTTCGAGGAGACCGCGCAAGAGATATTGCGCGCGGTCCACGATCGCCGCAAAAGCAGTCCGGCTGTGGACGCCCAACAACCAACGAACTCTAGCTAGCTTGACCCATGCCCTGTGCTGCCCTGTGCGAGGCTGTCGATGATCGGTCAGCGTCGCCTGCTCGTGCCTTCCTTGCCTCTGACAAATGCGCAAGGCAAATGGCGATGGCAACACCATCGCCGCCGACGCCGCCGCCGACGCCGACGCGAATGAGGCGCGCAGCCGTGTCGTTCACGGGCGGCAAGGACTGCCACCTCGCGCTCGCGCGCGCGCGCGAGCGCGCCGATGTCGAGGTCGTCGCGCTGGCCTGCTTCCACCGCCAGGGGAGAAGCGCTTCAAGGCGCATCCCGTGGGCTTGCAAGAGCAGCAAGCCGCCGCGCTTGGCCTTCCGCTCGCGATGCTCGAGGTCGACGCTGCCGCGCATGAAGGGTCGTACCTGGAGGCGTACCGGACGGCCGTGCGCCAGCTCCGCGCGGCGCACGACGTGGACATGCTCATCACCGGCGACATCGACCTGGTGGGCTCGTCCAAGACCAACTTCATGACGGTGCGGACGCGGCGGTCGGCGTAGAGTGCTGGCTGCCATTGTGGCAAGGCGACCGCGAGGCGCTGCTGCGCGAGATGCTCAGACGGGGCTTTGAGATTCACTTTTCCTGCGTAAAGTCGCCCTTCTTCGACGGCTCATGGGTGGGCCGTCGTCTTGACGCGGACGCGCTCGAGGCCATGGCCAAGCGCGTTCCCGAGGGCTGGACGTCTGCGGCGAGAACGGCGAGTACCACACCATGGTTCTGGGCGGCCCCACGCACCGGTACCCGCTCTCGTTCGCGGCCTCGCCGCCTTCTTCGCACGAGCTGCTCGAGCAGCGCGGACAGCGCGAGGGCGAGCGTTGGTGGGTCCTAGCGCCGGGCTCGGCGCTCCAGCGGCGCGCGGCAGAGGGCGCCTGATTGACACAAAAAAATCCAGGCTCGGCGGGTGTTTGTTGTGGAGAGTGGAGCGGCAGCGAGCGTTGGTTGACGGGCAGAGCGGACGAGGCTCCTGAGCAAGCGCGATGCGGCTGATCATCGAGCACGACAAGGACGGCGTCGCCGACTGGGGCAGAGTACACCGCCAAGCGCATCAATGACTTTGGGCCCACCGAGGATCGGCCCTTCGTGCTGGGACTGCCAACGGGAAGCTCCCCGATGGGCACCTACGAGGTAAGACAGGCAGGGGATCAGCGCAGCTGCGGGAAGCCGGAAGCGAGGACGCGGGGCTGACCACGGCGCGCGGCGCGAAAGCGGCTCGTCAAGATGGTGAAGAGGGAAAGCTTAGCTTCAAGTACGTCGTGACCTTCAACATGGATGAGTACGTCGGCATTCCCGAGGACCACCCCGAAAGCTACCACACGTTCATGAAGGAAAACCTGTTCGACCACGTTGATATCAACCCGGACAACATCAACATCCTGAACGGCAACGCGCCCGACCTGGAAGAAGAGTGCCGCCAGTACGAGGAGAAAATTGCCAAATACGGCGGCATCGAGCTCTTCCTGGGCGGCATCGGGCCAGATGGCCACATCGCCTTCAACGAGCCGGGCTCCTCGCTGAGCTCCAAGACGCGCATCAAGACGCTGGCCTACACGATCGTGGCCAACTCGCGTTTCTTCGGCGGCGACCTGAGCAAGGTGCCGCGCATGGCGCTCACGGTGGGCGTAGGCACCGTCATGGCGGCGCGCGAGGTGCTCATCATCATCCTGGGCATCTCCAAGGCGCTGGCGCTCGCCAAGTGCATCGAGGAGGGCGTCTCGCACATGTGGACCGTGTCAGCCATCCAGCAGCACCCGCGGTCGTGCATCGTCTGCGACGAGGACGCGACCATGGAGCTGCGCGTCAAGACGGTAAAGTACTTCAAGGGCTGCAGCAGACGAGCCGCGAGCTCAACCAGGGCTCTGGCCTCACGGCCTAGCCAGCTTCCTGCTGGCCAAGCCACGGAGAGAGCGAAAGAGCAGCGACCAAGACAGCAGCAAGATCAATGACATTGAGCTCCCGCGCCTCCAGCCTGCCCCGGCCTGCCTCGGCCAGCCGCGCTGTCAGGGGTCAGTCGACTGTCCGTGCGTCGCGAGTCCACACCGCGTCCACTCCCTTTCCCCATCTCTCTCTTCTCCCGATCGCCACCAGAGCAGCGCGACGAGTGGTGCTCGAGGACGCCGCGAGCAAAGGCCGAACGCGACGGCCCAGGGCGGTCGCTAGCAAGCCTCAGAGCGCGGCGCAGAGCGCGGCGCAGCTTCAGGCACCATGGCGACGCTGCCGGCGGAGGTATCAAAGGTGCTCGACCGCTTCGATCAGGCGCTCTGCGCCATTGAGGATCGCGTCGCGCCCTTTGTGGAAAAGCCGGTCAAGGAGGTGACCGCTGAGGTAGGCCCCATCGAGGCGGCCAAGCTCAACCTCGCCTACAGCTATACCATGAACTCGCTGTTCTACATGCTCCTCAAGGTGCAGGGCGTCTCGCCGCTCAAGCACCCCGTGCGCGGCGAGCTAGAGCGCGTCAAAAAGTTCATGACCAAGACCCTGGCGGCCGAAGCCGAGGCGAGCAAGCCGGCCACGCCCGCCTCGCGCAAGCGCGCCACCAGCGACGCGGCCGAGGGCGCGCACAAGGCGCAAAAGGTGGACGCGTCCAACAGCCCGAGCAAGCAGCCGCAAGAAGAAGAGGAGCAGCCCCAGGACGACGCCAGCACGCCCAAGCAAAAGTCGAAGAGCATGAAGACCAAGAAGGGCGGCGCCAGCAGCAAGAAGAAGAAGCAGAAGAAGAAGAAGTGAAGAAGATAAAAAAAAGGACGGCACTGTTGTAAAATGTACGGTACTCCGCCGACCCTCCTCCTGCTATGGCCGTGGCCGTGGCCGTGGCCGTGGCTGTGGCCGTGGCTGTGGCTCAGAGCTCGTCGTGCTCCATGTCCTCGGTCTCCTTGCACCGCTTGACAAACTCGGCCTTCTCGAGGCAGTTCTTGCACTGCGCGCCGCGGTCGGCCAGTCTTCTTCAGGTCGCGGATCTTGAGTGCGTTGTAGTCCGTCTTGCCCTTCTCGATCTTGACCGCCTCGCGCACAGCGCACAGCTCGGGCGCCTCCTTCTTGAGCTTCTTGCACACGCGGTCGGGCGGCGCAAAGTTGCTCATCGGCGTGGAGATCTTGCGCTTGATGGGCCTCAGGTAGTAGCACACCTTCTTGTCCGCGCTCGACTTGGCCGCGTCGCACTTGCTGTCCACGAGCGCCTCGATCTTTTCCATGGCGTTGAACTTCTCCTTGGCCGCCTTGGCCGCCTTCTGCGCCTCCTTAAAGTCCGCCTCCACGCTCTCCAGCAGCTTGACGCACACTGCCCTCGCCGCGTCAGCAAGCCTTCCCGATCGGCCCTCCCCGCTCAATAGTCAGTCCACCACCACCTACCTTCGCAGTCCTTGCCCACCGCGACCTGCACGCAGGCCAGCAGCAGCGCCAGCAGCGCCACGCACAGCACCTTCATCTTCCTCCTCTTCTCCTCCTCCTCCTTCGCGAGCCTCGCCGACCGCTGCCTCCAACCGCTCGTCGTCGCGCTTCTGCCGCTTTCCAACCTGGCACCAACGAGCTCGCTCTGCTCACTGATGACGCAGACCAGGTGATGGAGGCGGGCGAGGACGGCATCTGGGCGCGGTCCCGGGCGCTGCAGAGCGGCGCCGTGCCCGCGGGGGCGTCGGTGAGTAACTTGCCCAGGCGCGTGCGGCGGTTGTTGGAATTGGCAGGGCGCAGGCTGACGGAGTGCGCGCGCCAGATCGGGATCGACCTCGGCACCACCAACTCTTGCGTGTCGGTCTGGGTAGAGGCCAAGCAGCGCGCCAAGACGATCAAGGATGAGGCCACGGGCCGCAAGACGGTAAAGTCTGCGGTGTGGTACGCTGGCCAGCAGTTCACCGCCATGGGGAGCGCGCGCTCGAGCTCGCGCGAGACGCCGCCGCCGGACGGCACGCTGATCATGAGCACCAAGCGCTTCATTGGTCGCCGCTTTAGTCAGCTAAGCGAGCGCGAGCTCGAGGCGTCCTCCTACGGGGTCTTCGAGTCCGACACCAAGCGCGACCAGATCCTCGTGGGCCCACGCAAGCGCGAGGGCCTCTTCAGGGCTCGCGGCGAGACCCCGGAGGCCGTGGCGACCGCGCTGCTGGTCTACCTCAAGGCCCAGGCAGAGCGCTACCTTGGCAAGCCCGCCACGAGCGCCGTGGTCACCGTGCCTGCCTTCTTCAACGAGGCGCAGCGCGCTGCCACGCGCGCGGCCGCCGAGGCGGCCGGCCTGCACGTGCTCCGCCTGCTCAGCGAGCCCATGGCCGCCGCCATGTCCTACGGCCTCTTCGTGGCGGGCTCCAAAAAGGTCGCCATCCTCGACATGGGCGGCGGCACCTTTGACGTCTCGCTACTGACAATCGCAGACGGCCGCTTCGAGGCGCCATCGGGGGCGACAACGCGCTTGGCGGCGATGACGTTGACCAGCTCCTCGTTGAGCACGTATGTAAAGAGATTGGCCAGGACCTCGCTGCGCTTTCGCCCGGCGAGCGCGCTCGCCTCCGCGCCGACTGCGAGGCCGCCAAGATCAAGCTCTCCACTATGCCCGACGCCTGGGCCACCGACACGGTCAACGTGACTCGGGAGGCCCTCGAAGCCCTTGTGGAGCCGCTCGCGGTGCGCATGCGCAAGGTCATTCGCGGCGCGCTCGCCGACGCCGGATTGGACCGCGACGCCGTGGACGAGGTCGTGCTCGTCGGTCTCTCCACGGAAATGCCCTGGGTGCGGGCGCTCGCGCGCGCAGAGTTTGGCCGCGAGGAGCTGTGCACCAGCGTGCCCGCCGACCGCGCCGTCTCGCAGGGCGCCGCCATCATGGCGGCCATTATGGCTGGCGCGGACACATACGTGCTCTCCAAGGTGCTCATGCTGGACGCGCTTCCGTACAGCCTGGGCGTAGAGACGGGCGACGGTGCATTCTCGCCCGTGCTGCTGCGCAACGCCAAGATCCCTTGTGCGGCAAGCAAGGAGTTCACCACGCATAGCGACTTTCAGCGCGCCATCACGGTGGATGTGTTTGAGGGCGAGGGCGAGCTCGCGCGGACAACCGCTGGGTGGACTGCCTCGACTTTGAGGTGGAGAACGGAAGCCGGCTTCGCCAGGGCGAGGCCGTCGTCGTCGTCACCTTCACCATCGACGCGGACGGCACGCTCTCCGTCAGCGCCGAGACCAAGCGCAGCGAGCATGCCAGCGCCGAGCGCCCGGAGGAGGGCCCCAACTTGACGTTGTTATCTTTAGTCGTGGCCTTTCTGGCCGTGCTCTTCGTGCGCTGCGTGTGGTCGTCGAGCCGCTTCCCATCGAGGACGAGTAGTTTGGAGCCGTAGTGGCGGCCGTACTCCTAAACGGTCATTTTTTTTTGTCGAGGCTCGGACACATACTACCACCACTTGCACCGTAGTTGCTCGACTGGTCAGCGGCCCAAGGGCATGTCGGGCGGTCGCGTGCGCGTCGTGGTGCGACCGCGGCCAAGCGAGGGCCCCACGGGCAGCCAGGACGCGCCTGCCCTCGGGCGCAAAGGCCTGGTTGCCGTCCGACCCGAGGAAAGCAAGGTGCAGGTGCGCGTGCGCGTCGACCCACGGCACGCGAACGGCAAGGCCGAGCCGCAGGAACAAGTGTGGGACTTTCGCTTCGATCAGGTGCTGCCGCAAGAATGCTCGCAGCGCCAAGTGTTTGACGCGTGCATGGACGACTTGCTGCGCGACGCGCTGCAGGGCTTTAATGGCACAGTGATGGCGTACGGGCAGACCGGGGCAGGCAAGACGCACACCATGACGGGAAAGCCGCGGTCGGCGGGCGAGCGCGGGCTTGCCTCGCGCACGTTGTCGCAGCTCTTCCGGGCCATCGAGGCGGCGGGCGACGAGTCGACGTATTCGGTGCGGCTGTCATACTTGGAGATCTACAACGAGCAGCTCTTTGACCTGCTCGAGGCGAGCGAGGGGCGTAAGGCGCTTGGCAGCGCGCTTAGGATGGCTGCGGACGAGTCGGGCAGCGTGTGCCTCGGGGGCCTGTCTCGGCGCGCCGTGCGCAATGAAGAGGAGGCCTTTGCCTGCCTCTTCGAGGCGGAGACGAACCGCGTCATCGCCTCGCACGAACTCAACTATTCCTCGACGCGATCGCACTGCATTCTGACCGTCCACGTCGAGGGCCGGCACAAGCGACACAACGAGTCGGTGGGCACCGTCGTGGAGACGGTTAGCACCGCCAAGCTCAACCTGGTCGACTTGGCTGGTTCCGAGCGCATCTTCAAGACCAACTCGACGGGGTCCGTGCTGCGGGAGGCTAAGGCCATCAACAAGTCGCTCTCCTTCCTTGAGCAGGTCGTGGTCGCGCTGGCGGACAAGAAGCGCGAGCACATTCCCTATCGGCAGAGTCTGTTGACCCACTACTTGCAAGACTCGTTGGGGGGAAACTGCAAGGCCCTGCTTGTGGCCTGCATCTGGCCCATCGAGGCGCACACCGAGCAGACGCTGGCGACGCTAAAGTTTGCCACGCGGATGATGCGCGTCAAGAACGCCCCCGTGCGCAACGACCGGGACAGCGGCTGCGACTCGCTCTTGCTGAGGGAGTACAAGCGCGAGGTGCAACAGCTCCGCGCAGAGCTGGCGCTCCGCGACGACTTTTTGCGCCTGGAGAACCCCGACGTGGACCCAGACCCGCGCGCTCGTGCATCGCCCATACGCCCCGGCACAGCTCGACGCCATCCGGACCACCGTTGAGCTCTTTGTCGACTCGGGCGAGCTGCGCCACGTCAAGGCGCAGAGCGCGCGCCACCTGAATGCGATGCTCTCGCTTCTGCGCGACCAAGTGCTCGCTGCACGGCGGCAAGCCGCCGCTCTAGAGCAGCAAGAACGGCAGCGGCAGCAAGAGCGGCAGCAGCATCGACAACGGCAGCGGCAGGAGGGCGGCGGCCCGAAACCGAGCCGCGACGAGCCAGTGGCAACGACGACGACGACGACGACGACGACGACGACGAGAACAACAACAACAACAACAACGGCAGCAGCAGCAGCAGCAGCAACTCGGGCCCTGGCGAAAGCGAACGACCACAGACGCCCCCCGAAGAAGGAGAGCAGCAGGATGACCGGAGTCAGGCGCCAGAGACGCAGGACCGCGAAAAGCTTTTCGAAATGTTCAAGCGTATGGAAGGCGGGGGCGCCGAGAGCTGCGCCAACATTGCCGAGGCGAAGAAGACGCTGCTAGAGTTCAAGCAGCGCAGCAAGGCGCTCAAGGCGCGCATTAACGAGAGCAAAGCGCAGATCGACGACGCCGTGGCCGCCCTGGAGGCGCAGCCGCAGGACGAGGCGGTGCTCATCGCCCTCAAGGAGCACAAACGCTCGTACCGGCAGGGCATGGAATTGCTACGCGAGCTAAAGTCCGAGTCGGCGTTTGCGGCCGGGGCGCTGAAGAGCTGCCGCGAGCAGCTGGCCAGCGGGTTTGAGGCGTGGCTGGCCGCTCGTCCGAAGGCCGGCCGACATGACATGTGACAAGCCAGGCGTGCGGGCCTGAGTGGGTCACGGTTCTATCTTTTTTAGTGGTGTGCGGCCCGAGCACCGGCGGGCGAGGGACGCTGGCTCGCCATCATCGCGCCCGTCATGGGCCTGGGCACACCCGCGACCATGGGGACACACACAGGACGCCCTGGGTCGCACGAACGTGCCGGCTCTTGGAGTCGGCCTGAGGGCTGCGATTGGGGCGCAACGCGCCTTGTTCCAAGTGCCGCCGGAGTGCCGCTGGGCGGGGAACACGGCGGACAGGGGACAAGCGACGTGAGCTAGAGACCGCGACAGGATAGACAGATTGCACAGTTGGTTTGGTTTTGAAACACATGGACATGACAGGTCATCATCATCGCGCGATAACAGCTCAGAAGGCGGCGGACTCTGTCCTGCTCTCGTGGTGCGGCGAGTTGACATAGCACCAGCACGAGTAGCAGTAGGGAAAGTTGGCCTCCGTAGGGCTGATGACGTTGCCGCACTGGTCCCCAAGCGCGGTGATAAACTGGCACATGACCTTGTCCGAAGAGGCGGGCGCCGCGGTGTTGACCTTGAGGCCGTGCTTGGGCGTGCCAATCGTGTGCGTCTCCATGGTCTTGATGACCTTGTGAAGCTTGCCTGTGGCGTCGGTCTCGTCCTCGGACTTGCGCTTGCGCTGCAAGTGCTCGATGTGGTGGTGCGTGTGGTGGGGCGACGACTGCTGGCGCCCCAGCACGGCCGCGGCGGCAGACACGGCCGCGGCCTTTTGCTCGGTGAGCGCGAGCACCTCGACCTCCTCGTCGCCGACGATGGCCTTGGTGATCTCGCCGCGACCGTGGACAATGCAAAAGTCGGTCGCGCCCCGCGCAGCGCTGCAGCAGTCCTGCACGACGCAGAGGCGGCGCCACTGCGGCCGTCCCACTTTTTGCGCGACTCGCCGATCTGGTACACGGCGCCCTTGATGCGCTCCTCCTTCTTGGGCGTCTCCTCCAGGACGATAGTCTTGGCCGGCTTGGCGCGGTTGCTCTTGATGGTGGAGATGACCTTGCCAAACTTCTTGGCCGTCTTGCGTTTGCGCGCGTCGCGGTTATCGGCGTGCTTGGGGGAGATCATGCTCTCCTTTTTGTGTGCAGGCATCGGGGTGCTCGGGATGTCCATCATCGCCTTGCTTCCCCCGGGCACGCTCTGCTGCATCCCTGCCGGGACGATGGTGGCGCTCATCAGCGGCTGGTGCGTCTGGCTGTGCGCGGGGCGGCTGGCGGCGCCAGTGGTGTTGTCGCTGTTGAAGAGCATGGGTCCCGCCAGGCCGTCCTCCTCGGCCTCGTCGAACATCTTGAGGTCAAAGTCGATGGGCGCCGACAAGAACCCCTCGCCGAGCAGGCCGAGCGACAGGTACGAGCTTCGCCGGCGCTGCGCCGCCACGCGCTCGGCCGCCGCATATGCTGCCTCGAACATGTTGCTTGTGTGTAGTTGCTTGCTCGTGCTGCTGCTGCCAAGTGCCGGAGACTGTTCCGAGTTTGCGGTCTGCCTGAGCGAGTGTATGCGAACTGTCCAAGGTGGATTTGCTCCTCTTCGCTCTTGCTCGCACCGGTTCAACCTGCTGCGTCCTTTCTTCCCCGAATCCTCTTTCGGGCCGCCCTGGACACGAAATCATGGAGGCGGTCGGAAGCGCCGCTTGGTCCACTTTTTCCGGCCGGACGATTTCATCCGAATGGACGCTTCGCACCCCGCTCCGTCGTCTCCGTCTCTCTCCGCCTCTTGACCGTCGACATCGGACCGGCCCCGGGACACGCCTACCGGACCCGGGAGAGCCCGGGTCCAATTCTCTGGGCTATTTGTGCATGCTCGCATGCACAACCTCCTGGGCACCGGCAGTCGGACCTGCCCGGGACTACACTTTCCGCTACGTCCAGGCTAGTCCAGCCGCGCAAAATTCGCACCATCCTGCGCGTTGTCCGGTATCCGCAACAGACACGAAAGCAAGCTACGCGCAGGCGGAGTCCAGGAGGGGGCAAGCTCGCATCGACCTGGCGCCCCGCAAGCGCGCAGCCCGGGAACTCGGCACAACGAGTGCTCCAATCGTCACTGACATCGTTGGCCGCTCCGAGTCCGGTGGGAGTGCCACCCGAGGAGAGGACGGCTCTTTCGCAGATTCGTGGCTCTGGGCGGCCACACGCCACGGAAAGGGCTTCGTGCCCGGATCATGCCAAAGGGACGACAACCGCCGACGCCGGTGCCGTGCACGCGCCCCGGACCGTCCGATTGATGACGGCAGCCTGGTGGCCCAGCGCCGACCGAAAGCAACCCTGATGGCGACACAGCGGTGCCGGTTTCGCGGATCCGGCTTGGGCGGCTTCTCTCGCGACCACGAAATGACGGCATACGCCCTCTTTTGCGCAGCGCCGGACGTGCGGCTGCGCCGCGAGATAAAGGCGCGCTACGAGGCCCTACTGCAGACAGCGGAACGACATTCCGAGTCTGGTGTTGCGCCCTTGCCGGGAGCCTGCCATGCCGCAAAGGGCTTCGCCCCAAGGCGGCGCACACGACCCGGGGGGTGCACCCGGCAAGCGCGCTCTGCGGCGAGATTGCTGCGCACACCTGGAGTCAAGTGGCAGCAGACGCTGAGATGGATCCAAGGCCTCAGGCCGTGGATGGTCCGCAGGAGAATGCGGTGGACCGATGGCACACGTGCACAACCTGGAACTCGCATCTGCAAGCAGGCAGGCCCAGCTGCCACAGCCGTCCTTTTTTGGAGCAAGCTCATCGCGCGCTCCTCAGCCAGGGACAGTCGCTGTCGATGATGACCAAGCCAAGTCAATCGAACGGCGTACCGTATCGGTACCTTCCTGCGCGCGCCGTAGAGACAGCCTGACTGATCACGACTTGTGAGCACACTGTCCTGCCACAGGCCGGTGGCGAGCCAGAGGCGGAAGAGGGAAGCGATGACATCTGAACGCTGCAATCAAGCCCGAGGCCGAAGGTCGCAGCCCGCCTCAGGTCGGCACGTGCACAGCGCACGTGGCCTCGGAACGGCTCCAGGACCGCTTTTGCGTTTCTATTTTGCGATCGAGGGTTTCACCACCTCAGTTTCAACGACAACAGGTGGCGGCGTCCTCGAGCCTTGGGCCCGTTTCGGCGCGTCGGTTCGGGGGCGGGACACGAGATCGGGCGCCTCGAGCTCCGAGCCCGAGGCCCCTTCCGCCTTCCGCTCGAGCCAGGCCAGGCTGCTCTCGGTTTCTGGCAGGGGCCCAGGCGACTCGGCGCTGTGTTCGCGCTCGCTCGCGATTCCCGCGGATACGTAGGATCGATCGTGATTAGCTTGATTAAAAGCGCTCTGTTGATCGACACTGGTCGATCGATTGTTTGCGCGCAGCCCACGATGACGCGACCTGTCTCATCAACGGCCAGGCGCGTAGTTTGGCGCCGTCCACCATGTTGTGAAGTCTTGCGCGCGCATGCGAGGCATCCGGTGCGCGTCGCTGCGCCGCTGGTCGCGGAAGGCGGCGGCGGTGCGTCCACAGCGCCGCGAACTCGGCTCCTCCTCCTCCGGGGTCCGCGCCATCTCCTGGTACCACGCCGGCCGCAAGCGCGCCAGAGCCGCCTCGCTTAGGCTGCCCACAACGCCGGCACATGAACGTGACTGCTGCATCATGAGCGCCGCCGCCACGCTCGCGTTGAAAGAGTCCGCAAAGCCACGCATGGCAAGAAGACGCGCCGGTCCGCCGCGTCGATAAAGTGCTGCGACACGCCCGAGCCCTCCTCCCGATCACGAACGCGACCTTCTCCGGAAAGCCCGCGCCGCTCATGCTCGGGTCGCGCGCGTCGACGCGACCGCCTTCTGGACAAGTCGGTCGTCCAGATATCGTAACCCTTGCTGCGCAGCGCCGCCACGGCCTCCTCCGCGGTCTCGCACACGTGCAGCGTAAGCCAGCGCGAGCCCCGCGGCCCTGCCCGAGGTGCAGCTCGTACTTCTCCGTGTCCGCCTTCCACTCCGTGCGCCCGCGGCTCTTGCGCGCTCTTGCAAGCTTAGCACCGAGGCGTTCATGCTCACCACGTAGACGTCCTGGAAGCCCACGCCTCGGCCGTCCGCAGCACAGCGCGTAGTTGTGGGAGTTGCCAATTCGCTCCAGCACGACCGCCACGCGCCAATGCGGTCACGCAGCACAGTTCGACCCCGCCGCAGCCGTCTAAGCGGACGTCCGGCCCGTCGACATCCGCGCTCGCGCCCGCCGCGTCCGCCGCTCCGCCGCGTCCGCCGCCTGCCGGGACTTGCGCTGCCAGCAGCTCATTCCAACGCGCAGCAGCGCTGCGCGAGGCCGCCAGCCAGGCAGCGCCCAGCGCCGTGCCGAGCGCCAGGCCGAGCGCCAGGCCGAGCGCAGTCCCCTCCGCCGCCGTCGCGACCACCCATCGCAGCTCGCTTGCGCTCCTCTTGCCCGACTTGCCTTGTCAAGCAAGGCCTGATGCGATCATGGGAGGCCTGGCGGCGCTGGGCGCCTTCGATCGCTGCGGCGGCCGGTACCGCCCCGCAGCCGCACGAGTGGACCGTGCTCGCGCTGGTCGTGGCCACCGGCAGCGCGCTGCCTGACCCGCGGGGCACCGTGGTGAGCCTGGCCACAGGACCAGTGCATCGGGCCGGCCAAGATGTCTGCCAGGGCGAGGCGCTCAACGACTGCCACGCGGAGGTGCAGGCCGGCGCGGGCTGAGGGACTTTCTCGCGCCGAGGTGGCGCTGGCGCTGGCGGCTGGCGAGGATGGCGGCGCGCTTCCGCCAGAGGCGCTCATCGAGCGCAGCGACGCGTCACCGGCCCCCGCGACGCCGCCCTGCGTTCAGGCTGCGCGGGACGTCCAGCTGCACCTTTTGTGAGCGAGCTGCCGTGTGGAGACTGCTCGCTTGTGCCCGAGGGCGACCAGGGCCTGCGCTTTTCCGGTGCCAAGCCGGTGCTGGGAGCCCACGGCGCGAGAGGCCCACCAAGAGGTCGGCATCGTGCGCCGCAAGTCGGGCCGACACGACCTTGAACCCGGCCAGCAGTCACTGTCGCTATCGTGCAGTGACAAAATCGCGCGATGGACCGCCTTCGGTTTGCAAGGCAAGCTGCTATCTCGCTGGCTGCCCGACCCGGTGCACCTTCGCTCTATTGTGTTGAGCCTCGACTGTCTTGAACCGGTGCCCGCCACCCGGCAGGTGGCGCAGGCCGCTCTTGACGGCTTGGTGGCCAGCTCTCCAGCACCGCCCGACCCCCAGCTCTGCCTGGGCTGTGTGCGCAGCGGCGTCGCGCTCCAGCTCCCGGACGTGCAGTTTGCGCCTGCGGCTGTGCGCGCCTGCCTAGAGGCGTGTTGGCGCGGTGCTTTTGGTCGGGTCATGGACTGCCTTGACGCCGAAAGCGCGCCGGAAATGCAGGTTCGGCTCGCCTTGTGCGCCTTCCCTTATTCTTCCCGCCGCGTCCAAGATAATGCTACCGCAGACGGTGTGGACGAGGCAGCACAATCCTCATCCGAGTCTGCACAGCGCCGCCGCAAGCGCAAGCGCAAGCGTGGCCTGTCCTCGGCCGGGCTGTCGGTCCACTGGACCTGGACCCCCTCGCGCCATCAGCAGCAAAATCAGCAGCAACAACAACAACAACAACCGCGAGTCGAGAGCGTGCGGTGCCTGAACGGCGCGACCCTGGAAGGCGTCGCCGACCACATCAACCAGGCCACCGGCCGCATTGCCGGGCTCAAGCCGCGGCGCGGTCCGGCGGCTGACTGGCGCACAGGCTTGCCGCGCTCGTGCAAAGCCCTCGCCCTCGCGCGGCACCTCGCGGCCCGCGCGCAGGAGCCGCCGCAGCAGCCCCGCAGCGGCGCCGCGGCGCTGCGGGACACGCCCTACGCCGACCTAAAGCGCAGCGCCTCGTCCCCGCGCGGCGCCCCCGGCGGCCCTCGCGCCGCTGGCGTCGCAGTGGGCCGCGCTCAAGGCGAGCAGCGCAGCGCAGCGCTGCGACTCGTTCACCCTGGCGGCGCTCGAGTTGCCGCGCCCCGGGTCCTCTTAACCCCGTTTCGCGGCGTCAGCGTTCAGGTCGTAGATTCGGACAAGGACTGCCTGCCATTGGTCTCACAGTTGGCGTCACTCTGGGACAGCGTTTTCAAGCAAGAGGAAGCCTGCTTTTTCTTTTTTTTTTTCTTCTTTTTCGAGCCACAGGACAGAACAGACGTTGGACGCGCTGGACCGCGAGCGAGAGCGAGGTCGCCGCGAGCGGGCAGGAGGGAGGGAGGGAGGAGGGCAGGGCCGGTGCGCAGCGAGCTGGTGCGTGGCGGCGTCGCGCCCGGTTGGTGGTGTTGGTGCGCTCGAGGAGCCATGGTGCATTTGCTCGCGGGCGGCGACTCGCAGCAGTCGGCGCTGGGCGGGGGCACGCGGCTCTCGAACAGCGCCATGTTTAGCGTTTCGCCGGGGCCGACGACGAGGAGCCCCGCGAGGCCCGCTGGCATGCAGCTGTCGCCGTTTATGCAGCTGGATACCGGCAAGATCGGGCGGCGGCGCGGCTCGCAAGGGCCGGCCGAGGCCGGCTGCAGAGGCCGGCAAGGGGCGCGTGGTGATGTTTGGGCTTATTAATGGCGGCGTGATGATCCCCACGATGGTGGGCTTTGCGAGCATCATCTACAAGGACCGCTTCTTCGAGCCCTATCTTCCCCAGGCCATCAAGCTGGTTTTGCTGAGCTCGGCGGTGCACCAGCTGGTATTTGTGACCCGGAGCTCGCTGCCGTTCGCGGTGGGCCAGGTACAGGACGCCGGGCTGATCTTTATGTCGGCCATCTCGGCGCAGATCGTGCACAACATGAAGGACACGACCCAGACCGACCCAGACAAGGTCATGGCGACAACCGTGGTGGTGCTATCGATGCTGACCGCGCTGCTCGGCATGATGCTAGTGGTCACGGGCAAGCTCAAGCTTGCGCGGCTGGTGCAGTACCTCCCGCTCCCTGTGGTCGGCGGGTATCTGGCCTTCATCGGCCTTTTCTGCGGGCTATCCGGCCTCGGCCTGGCCACGGGCGTGCACCTGGAGAGCGTGACTTCGCTGGGCGAGCTGGCCAACGGCGAGTCCATGCGGCTCGTCGCGCCCTGCATCGCGGCCACAGCCGTGCTCTTCCTCGTGTCAAAGTACCTCGCGCACTACCAGTCCGCGCTGCCGCTGACCATGGTGGCCATGCCGGCGCTCTTCTTTGCCATCTGGGTCTCGGGCAGCAGCCTGCAAGACGCGCGCGATGCCAACTGGGTGGCGCAGGCGACGGACGTGCCGGCGTTCTACGAAGTCTTCGAACTCTTTGACTTTAAGCGCGTCGACTGGGGCGCGGCCTTTCCGAGCGTGCTGCCCAACTTCTTTGCCATGTTTGCCGTGGTCGCCTTTGGCTCTAGCCTGGACGTGGCGGCGGTGCAGTTTGAGCTGGGCAAGCCGATGGACTACGACCAAGAGCTCGTCACCGTGGGCGTTTCCAACACGCTGAGCGGGCTCTCTGGCGGCTACACGGGTAGCTAATCTTTTCGCAGACCATCTTTACGCTGCGCAACGGCATCACGAGCCGGCTGTGCGGCTTGGTCGTCGCTTTGGTCGAGCTCTTGCTCTTCCTGGCCCCGGTTGACCTGCTCAGCCTGTTGCCGCGCTTCTTCTTCGGGTCGGTGCTGCTCTTTGTGGCGGTCGACCTGCTGCTCGAGTGGCTCGTGCACAGCTGGTTCTCGCTCGACAGGCGCGAGTACGGGCTCGTGATCATCACCTTCCTCTCCGTCATCGCCTGGGGCCTGCAGGGCGGCATGGCGATCGGCATTGCGGCTAGCGCCATCCAGTTTGCGCTTAGCTACAGCGCTACGGGCGGGGTCGAGCCCATTGACAACACCTCGAGCCGCGCCGTGCGATCCTACCTGGATCGGCAGATCCTGTCCAAGCAGCGCGGCCGCATCGTGGCCCTGCGCGTGCGCGGGTATCAGTTCTTCGGCACGGTCATCGGCACCATTGTGAAGGTGCAGTCGCGCGTGCTCGTCCGCGTCGAGTCGCAGCAGCAAGAAGCTGGCGCGAGCGGCGAGGCCGCCGAGTTCGAAGCGCGCCTCGCCGCGGACCGGGCTCGCCGGCTTGCAGACGACTTGCGCGACGAACAGTCTGGCGATACCGGCGTCGCAAGCGCTGGCACCGACAATAAGGTTGCGGCGGCAACGGCGTCTTCGCGCGGAATCTTAAACCGCGCGCGCAGCGGGGGCCGGCGCGACATGGGCGAGCAGCGCCGGGCGAGGGCAGCGCCCGCGGCGGGTCCGGCGACACCGGGCGGTGGAGCATCGGCAGCGACCAACAGAGGAGGAAGAAGAAGAAGAAGAAGAAGCTCGCCAGGTTGTATCGGCAGGAGGGCGAACCAGAGCTGCGAAGAAGAGGCACAGGGCAAGCAGGAGACGCGGTACGTCGTGCTCGACCTCTCGAGCCGGGGAATCGACGCGACCGCGGCCCGCGCAGCGTTCCTCACGATTCTGCAGAGCCTTAACAACCACGGCATCCAGATGGTGCTCGCTAATGTCTCGTCGCGCATCCGCAAGGTGCTTCGTGCCAACGGCGTACTCGCGCCCGAGGCGCCCGTGGTGGCGCACGACGACGGCGGCTTATTTGCGCCCCTGATCGGCGCTAGTGGGATGGAGGACGAGGACGACCTGGAGGACCCCGAGGAGGACGGCCGGTACGCGATGGCCTTTGACACGCTGGACGAAGCCATGCAGTATTGCGAAGAGGGCCTCCTCGCAGCCGTTGAAAACCGGCACGAGGGCCACGAGAGCGCGGCGCACCACGGGTTCTTCACGTCCCCGGCGCTCATGGAGGCGAAGAACAAGTACTTTACGCCGATCGAAGCCTCGCGGGGCCAGGTGCTCTTTTCGCGCGGCAGCAAGGCGACCAGCATGTACGTCATCGAGTCGGGCCGGGTGGACTGCATCGACTCGACAGAGCAGTTCCGCGGCGGCAGCGTAGTCGGTGTGGGCGCCTTCTTGCGCGAGGGTACACTGGACTACACGGCGCGCGTGGCCCGTCCCGGCAAGCTGCACGCCCTGTCGCAAGCCGCGTACGGACGCATCCGCGCCGAGGACCCCGACCTGGCCGTCGAGCTGCAGCACGCGCTCCTGCAGCAGCTCGTCTCGTGAGGGTCAACAGAAAGCAAGGGCCATCTCCTCTTGGTCTCTGTCACAATTGTCTTGGTTTTCACACGAGTAGTGGTACGCCTACCGCAC
Organism: Thraustochytrium striatum; assembly: GCA_022244645.1. Taxonomy (NCBI): domain Eukaryota; class Bigyra; order Thraustochytrida; family Thraustochytriidae; genus Thraustochytrium; species Thraustochytrium striatum. The sequence goes on from JACDIV010000044.1 coordinate 169,079, forward strand.
CAGCTTTTGCAGCTCGTGCAGCTCGTTGAGAGCCTGGAGCGGGGTCATCGCCGACAGGTTGAGCCCCTTGAGGCGCTGCTCGAGCGACTCACCAGCAGCCGCCGGGCGGGCCGCCGGCGCCTCACGCGCCGCCTTGTCTGCCGCCACGGCCTCGGCCGCCAGACGCGGCTCGATGCTGGCCCACGTGTCCTTGTCCAGCTTGGAGATGACGGTGCGCACGAGAGCCTGAATCTGCTTGGAGCGCATCTCCACAGTCTCGAGCACCTCGCCGTGCGACGCGGCCGGGCCATCGTCCCCGGGCAGCCGCACCGCGTTGGTGATAAGCGAGAGGCCCAGCACCTGCATGCCGCAGTGGCGCGCCACGACCACCTCGGGGATCGTCGACATACCGACAGAGTCGCCGCCCATCTGCAGGATCATCCCCGCCTCGGCGCTGGACTCGTAAGTCGGGCCCGACACGAACGTGTAGGTACCGCTCCGGTGGACAAAGTCGGACATGCCCATCGGCTCGGCGGTCTCCACGACCAGCTGCCGCAGCGCCGGGTTGTACGCGTCCGACAGCGGGATGAAGCGCTCGCCGCCAAAGGTGGTGTCGTTCGGGCCCAGCAGGGGGTGCTTGCCGGCAAGGAGCGGCAGCGCAATGTGGTCCGAGATAACCATGAGGTCGCCCACGTTAAAGCTGCGGTTCAAGCCGCCCGCCGCGTTGGTCACGATCAGGAACTCCACGCCGAGGGCGCGCATGAGCTTAACCGGCGCGGTCACGCGCTTCATGTCGTGGCCCTCGTACGAGTGGAAGCGGCCGCGCATGCACACGACGCTGACGCCGTCCACGTTGCCGAACACGAGCTCGCCGGTGTGGCCGGCGATCGTGGTGCTGGGAAAGTGCGGGATCTCCTCATACTTGACCACCAGGGTGTCGTCCAGCGCGTTCACCAGCCCGTCAGGCCGGACCCGCAGATCACGCCCACGCGGGGCGCGGCGCCGCCGGTCTTCTCCTGCAGCACCTTGAGTGCGTCATCCATCTGGCTCTTGTCCATCGTGCTGTACTGCCGCTGCCGCTGCCGCTGCTGCTGCTGCTACTGCTGCTACTGCGTTCAGGTTCTGCCTGCTCCCTCTCCCTTTCTGTTCTGTGGCCCTTTCGCTCGCTCCACCCACAAACCGCCCCGCCTCTAGTTGGGACTCGCGCAGGAGGAACCGCGGCGGCAAGACATCGCCGCCGACTTGCCACGGTTGGCCGGCGACGACCGCAGGAGATTCAGAGCTGGCCTTTACCCACGTGCTCGTACTGCCCACACCTCCGTGTGGCGTGCTTTTGCAACAACCTGAAGATGACCTCCGACCAGGGTGCCTTGACGTCGACCGCACGCGTGCACGCGGACCTGCCGCCCTGTCTGCTTGCCCTTGGCGAGCCAAGCGAAGGCGCCCTGCTTGGAGGCTGCGGGAGGGCCTGACGTGCTCCTGATGCCGTGAGAAGTTGAACCTGAACCCTGGCCATCATCGGCCGCGAGGCGCGCCCTGCTGCAAGCTCGTCCGACGTCAGGGACCAACCAGGCGCCTGCCAGCCCGAAGCGCAGCTCCAGGTCAGCCTGGGCTGAGTGAGGCTGGGGCTGGCGCCAAACGACCGCCGGTTTGGGGTGGAGGCGTCCAGACTCCGTGCGCCTGGCGGCCGAGCGCCGAGCGGCTGTGTGCCGAGCGGCCGTGTGAGTCGCCGCCCGCTTCTGCCGGCATGAACGCTGAGTGGCGATGAGCACTCGCAAGCAGCCGCCGCGCAAGGAGGGGCGCTGCGCGTTCTTTATCGCGCGCAAGTGGCGGTACTGCACGCAGCCCGTGCCGAAAGGGGCGGAGCTGTGCGTGGTGCACCACGCGCCTGCCGAGGGGGAGCCGGAGAGCAAGCATGGCAAGCGGGTGCCATGCCCGCTCAATCCCAACCACAGCGTGTACGAGTCGCGCCTGTCCAAGCACCTGCGCAAGTGCAATGCCAAGCGCAAGTTTGACGAGATGGAGGCGCGGCCGTACTACAGCGCCCAGATCAACGCCGGCGCGCCCGCGGCCGGCCAGGAGCATGGCGCTGATGGCCATCAGGCGGCCGCGGCCGTCAAGGAGACGCGCCTCTTTGACTTTAGCTTTGAGGAGCAGAACGCGCTCATTGCGCGCCTAGACGACTTGCTCGGCCGCGTCGGTGCCGCCAAGGACGGCGAGCTGCTGCCGGAGCTGCGACCTCTTGTGCAAGTCTCGGAGGAGCAGTTGCGGCTCTTGGCAGCGGCGGCAGAGGCCAAGCAAGCCGACGAGGGCAAGACCTCGGCCAAAGAGGAGACGACAAGGCCCCGCCCAGCGAAAACGAAGACAAGGTCACACCCAGCGACAAGGAAGGCAAGCCGGCGGCCGCCAAGGTCGACCGGCCCATCGACGATCTGCGGGGCGGGTCGCGCCATTCGGTCCAGGAGCGCGCCATCGTGCTTGCGTCAAGAGCGCCCTGGGCACCGAAGCGCTCGGGTCCGGGTCGTGCTTTGTCGAGATGGGCGCCGGAAAGGCCGGCCTGTCGCACTGCATCTCTGCCGGCGTCCCCCGGGGAGAAGCCTCCTTTGTCATGGTGGACCGGCAGTCCATGCGCAACCACCACGGCGCCGCCATCGCCCAGGAGGAAAAGCGCCAGGTAGAGCGCGTGCGCATCGACATTCGCGACCTCGACTTGTGGAAAGTCCCGCTCGTGGAGTCCTTCCTCGCGAAACGGCCTCCCGCCGCCAGCCTGGCGGTGGTTTCAAAGCACCTCTGCGGGGACGCGACCTGCCTTACCCTGCGCTGCGTGTCACGGCCTGGCCCCAACGCAGCGCTTCCCGACGTGATTACCATCGCGCTGTGCTGCCACCACCGCTGCACGCTTGGCGGGTACGTCAACCCGGCCCTTTTCTTGGAAACGCTGGGCCTCGACGCGCGCCAGTTCGACATGATCCGGCGGCTCTCCAGCTGGGCCACGTGCGGGTTCGAGCGGCAGGTGCGCGCTGAGGCCGCGCAGGCCGCCGGTGCTGGAGCGGCGGCGGCGGCGGCAGACGGCGCCGCCGCGGACCTCTCCGCGACCGAGCGCATCGCGGTGGGGCTCAAGTGCAAGCTGCTCCAATTACGGCCGGGTGCTCTTCCTCCGCGAGCAGGGCTTCGAGGCGTCGCTTGAGCCCTTCGTGTCTCGGGCGGCCACCTTGGAGAACACCATCCTGGTGGCGCGGCGGCGGCGGCAGCGGCGTCCGGCCTGAGCTGGCGCGTCGGCAAACGGGGACAGGCGGGCGCTTCGTCGTGGACGTGGGACGGACGAGGACAAGGACCCATCAGGCAGTCACCGTCAGTCAGCGGCGGCGAGGTTAGTCATCAAGCCGCAATCTGATGATTTGTCACTCTTGTCGATCGATCGATGTTGGGTGTTTTGGTCATTGCACGAGAAGTACGATTGCGTCATCGCGTCTGCTTGAGGATCGGAGTGGCGTCAGCGACGGAGTTGCGCCGGGCTTCGTGAAACAGAGGCAGAAGCTCAGCCAGGTGGAAGGAAGGGAGGGAGGACAGGCGTGGGACCGCACAGCGCCGGCCAGCCAGCGAGCCAGCGAGCCAGCGAGCCAGCGAGCCAGCAGCAGCGAGCATGGCCCCTGCCTCTGCCGCCGCGGCCAGCGCCGCCGCCGCGCCCAAGGTGGGCGGCGCCAAGAGCGAGGATGTTGAGGTGGTGGACGGGCGCGTTTTCAACAAGAAGGCGCCCGAGCCGCGCCAGGACGCCAAGGACTACGACATCCTGCACGGCGACCACGGGCTCAAGGAGCAGAACGACCTCAAGGACTTTATTGGACGCTCTCGAACGAGCCGCACGCGGAGCGGCGCAAGCAGATGATGGCCGAGCTCGGGTCCAAGGTGACCTCTCTGACCGGGCCCGAGCCGCTGACAAAGTACATTGTGACGGTGCTTCTTGCCGTGCACATCGGCATTGGGTACGCGATGCGCGAGGAGGCCCTCTGGGGCGGGTCGCTCAAGTTTTGGGTGGTCACCTACGTGTTTGGCGCCACGCTCGCGCAGATCCTGTTCCTCGCCAACCACGAGATCAGCCACAACCTGGCCTTCCGCTCGCAGCGCAACAACAAGCTGTTCGGCCTGATCACCAACATGCCCATGCTCGTGCCCTACTTTATCGCCTTCAAGGACTACCACAACGAGCACCACAAGTTCCAGGGCCACGACGACATGGACACGGACTGCCCACCGCGTTCGAGGCCCGCCTGCTCAGCTCGGTGCCGGGCAAGCTGTTCTACATGTTCAACCAGACCTGGTTTTACGCCCTGCGCCCGGTCTTCATCAAGCCGCAGCCCTTCACGCTGTGGCATGGGCTCAACCTGCTCGTGCAGGTCGCTTTCGTGTCCTCGGTGGTGCACTTTTGGGGCTTTGGCCCGATCTTTTACTTTCTCGGCAGCGCGCACCTCGCGGGCTCGTGGCACCCGCTGGCGGCGCACTTTATCGCCGAGCACTACACCTTTGTGGGCGAGGCCGAGACGGCCTCCTACTACGGCCCGCTCAACTGGCTGACCTGGAACGTGGGCTACCACAACGAGCACCACGACTTTCCCTACGTGGCCTGGAGCAACCTGCCCAAGCTGCGTAAGGTGGGCGCCAAGTACTACGACAAGGTGCCGTACCACAAGAGCTGGCTGGCCGCTCTCTGGAACTTCCTGGTCAACCCGCACGTGACCATGTACAACCGGGTCAAGCGCCAGCCCGTCTCCAAGAAGACCGAGTAGCGTTTCCGCCTCCAAAGTGTTCGTCCGTTGCGGTGGTTGTTCGCTGGCACCAGACCCCGCTCTCCGCACCCCTTGCCGCTCCTCACCGCTACAAGTTTCCCTTGAGCCCACCACCCCCCCACTGTTCGGTGGGCGAACACCCATTCAACGCACCAACCAGCGCCCGTCCTGCCAACGTCTTACGAAACGCTGGCGGCTTCGAGAAACCGACAAGGACTTGATGAAAGCGACCTGAACGCGAGACTCATAGGGCGCAAGCAGACGCGCGGATGAAAATCACGAAATGTTGATTTCACTCGCGCCCATCCATCTGCGGGCAGACGGAAGGAGGAGGGAGCGGCGGCGGAGGGGTGCGAGACGGGGGCGCGCCTTGGGCCGAGTGCGGCAGCCCGCGACGCCGCAGCTGCCGCAAAGGGACTTGCGCCACATGCGGGAAGGGGACGCCGTGCCGATGCACGGGCATGAATTGTCCGACCCGCACGCTTCGGCCATGGAGACGACGCAGGGCCCATGCGAGCCGACGCAGGGTCAGGGGATGTCACATATGATGGTGGACCATCAGCAGCAGCAGCAGCAGCAGCAGCAGCAGCAGCAGCAGCCACCGCAGCAACAGCGGCGCCAGCAGCAGCAGCAGCAGCAGCAGCAGCAGCAGCAGCAGCAACAGCAACAGCGCAGCAGCAGCGGCAAGAACAGCAGGCACCACCGCCGCCGCCGCCGCAGCAGCAGCAGCAGCAGCAGCAGCAGCAGGTTATGCAGACACAGCCAGCGCAGATGCAGGCGCCACAAACGTCTGGGTTTGTGCAGAGTAATAACTGGCCCAATACCTCTGGCACGCAGGAACTCCTCGGGCTCAAAGACATGCCCACGGAGATCGTCCAAATCGCGAACGGCGTTCTAGCAGAGTTTGGCGCCACCAACCCGCACCTCGTCCAGGCGGTAGGGTCGGTCGCACGCCGGATCTTCCGCATGTTCATGCAGAAGAAGGGCGGGTTTTTCCCGCAACATGTACAGCACAACATACAGCCGCAGCCGCAGCTGCAGACACAGCCGCAGCCGCAGCATCAAATGCAGCAGCCTCAATCAGAACAGAGGCAACAGCTGCCACCGCAACAAACCAACCACGAACAAGCGCAGGCGCCACCGCGGCAGCACGATCCGCAGAACGTCCAACAGCAAGACCGGTATCTCCAGGTGCAGACGCAAAACCTGCAGCTGGAGGATGCTGAAGACCCGAGCGACCCAAACAATCTGGCCAAGGTCGCAGTGGACGCGGACCGCGCCAAGATCCTGGCCACCTTCTTGGCCTCGCCCAAGATCAGCATGCCGAGCGTGCCGAGCAAGCTGATGTTCGCGTTCGACGCGAACGAAGGCGGAAACACGAGCCGATCGGCCTCACCAGCAATCACATCAAGCACAGGGGCGGCTGCGGGCATGAACGCGCTGGCATTGCCCAAGAACGGCGTGCTGCAACGGTGGCACGGATCGCAGCCATTCAACGTCAACCAGCTGGTGTCGTTCAAGGGCCTGCAGAGGTACAGCAGCAACACGAGTAGCGGCGGTGGCAGCGGCAGCTACGCGACGAGTCCGCGCAGCCCACTTTCGTTGATGGCGCAGCAGTTCCAGGAGGAGGACAAGATCGGTGGGGGCGGGGGCGCCTTCCTCTCGAGTGTGTCGGTCAGCTCGGGCACCATCGCGTCCTCGCCGCCGGAGCACAGTAGTTCGTCCCCGGCAACGCAGAGCCCGCCGGTTAGTGCTGGCGCTCCAGCAGGGCCAGTGCGGTCACCGCAACGGCTGCAGCTAGGGTCGCCGCAGGCGGCGCAACAAACGCCGTGGGCGCAGGACCGCAAGGAGAACGAGGTCCCCACGAAGCGCGAGCCCGCCGCAGCTCGCGCGGCCAAAGTGGCAAAGTGGACAGTGGAGCAGGACGAGTTGCTCGAGCAGGCGGTCAAGCAGTACAACGAGCGCAACTGGCGTGCTATCGCAGAGCTCGTGCCTGGCAAGGACAACGTCCAGTGTCTGCAGCGTTGGAAAAAGGTGCTCCAGCCGGGCCTGGTCAAGGGCTCGTGGACGCGAGAAGAGGACCTCAAGCTCATCGAGCTTGTGACGCGTGCGGGGACGGAAGGCATCAACTGGAGCAAGGTCAAGAACGAGATCAAAGGGCGCACCGCCAAGCAGTGCCGCGACCGCTGGGTGCTCAACCTCGACCCGAGCATCAACCGCGAGCCGTGGACGGCCGAGGAGGACAACCTTCTTCTGCTCCTGCAAAAGAACCTCGGCAGCCGGTGGTCCGAGATTAAAAACCAGTTCAAGGGCCGCACAGAGAACGCGGTCAAGACACGCTTCAAGTCGCTCATGCGCAAAAAGGCGCGGGAGTGGACGCCGGAGCAGGACGAGCTCCTCTTTGCGGCCTGGCAGCAGCATGGCCGCAACTACGAAAAGATGGCGGCGGCCGTGCCGGGCCGGTCTGCCAACGCGATCAAGGCGCGCCTCAAGGCGCTGCAGCAGGGCGGGCTGCGCGTGAAATCGGAGGGCGCTGCAGCTGTAAAACGGCGGCGCACGGCCGTGGTGCCGTTGAGCGCCGCCGGAGCTGGCGGCCCGCAACGCAAGACGGCACGCACCGCAGCGCCGCCGCCGGGGGGGCCCGGGGCAGACAAGGCTGTGTAGGCTGTGTAGCGACGCCACCAAACATAAAGTGTAATTCTTTCCTTTGTCACCTCTATCACGACAGCAGGCACCTCCTCGGTGCCGGCTTTGGGCCGGGCTTGGGAGGTTCGTCCGCAGCCAGCGCCGGCGCGCCCGTGTTTTGGTACCCGACAGCCGCCTCGAACTCGTCCGTGATGCGGTCGCGCTCCGCCATGCTAAAGTCGGCTGGCAGGCCTTCGATGAACTCCTCGCGCACTTCGGCGATCACATAATCGCGCCGCGCCACATCGTCACCCAACTGGTCCAGCAGCCGGAGCAGGTCCTGGAGCTCAAAACCGTCGGAGGATTCGGACGCCACAGCGCTGCCGTCGCCGGGCTTGCGGCAGCGGGCCGCCAGCAAGGCCTGCGCCATTACGCGGAAGCAGACGCGCTCCAGTGCAGGCGAGTTGTAGAGCATGGCCGTCTCAAGCAGCTCCACTGCGTTGTGCGGCTGGACGATGCCTCGCGCGTCCGCACAGCGGGCCACAAAGTCGCAGAGTCGCGGCAGAAGGAACTGCGTCGCAGATCGAGCAGCCCCTCGAGGTTTTCCTGGGCGCTTTCCTCGCCGCTGCCGCTGCCAGGACCGAAGAGAATGTCCTCCACGCCAGGCCCGCCAGTGTACAGAAACATTACGCAGGCCTCGAACACGTGCGGCGCGCACAGCTCAAAGCACGTGGGGTCGCTAAAGGTGGACCGCACCTCGGCAGACAACGTCGTGCGCAAGTACTCGCAGCGCGCCATGACCATGCACGAGTGCACCGGGATGGCGCGGCCGCGGCAGTACAGCGTGAGGTCCGACAAGTCGCCCATTAAAAGCCACGCCCGCCCAAAGTCGCGCGGCATGCGCTCCGGCCCCAGCGGCAGTAGCTTGGCCAGCGTCACGCTGCGCTTCCCCGTCCCCTTTAGCTTTGGCTTGCTTTCAGCAGCAAGCACTCGAGCCGGATGGCGCGCGCCAGCTCTTGCAGCCCCATCGCCTCACAGCCCGCCTCAAGCGCCTTCGCATCCTCGACCGGGCATTCTAGCACGTCGTTGTAGCAGTACTTGAGCAGCATGTGCAGCACGTCCGCCCGCAGCGGCGGGTCCAACACAAGCGGGCCTTTGCGACCGAACCAGCTGCCGCCGCGCCGCAGCCGCCGCGCCAGCGCGGGCAGCCGCGCCGCAAGCACAAAGCGATGGCAGCGCACCCGCGTGCCATCCTCGGCCTCAAGCTCGAGGTCCGTGAGTCGCTGCTGCGCGAACGCCACGGAAATTTCCTCCGCCAGGGGCGCCAGCACAAAGGTGCGCCGCTGCGAGAAGCGCTTCAGCAGGTGCCTGATCTCGTCCGTCAGCGCGCCATACAGGCACCGGTCCCCGTCAAAGGTGTCTTCGGCGCAAAAGGCGCCGCGCTCCAGCAGCAGCTTGGCGACCTCATAATGCCCGCGATGACAGGCATAGAACAGCGCCGTGGCGTCGAACGAACGCTCGTTCACGATCTCGGGCCGCGCGTCCACGAGCTCGCGCACGCGCTCCAGGTCGCCGGCCTTGGCGGCCCAGAACACGTCCATCGCCTGCCTGCCGCGCGCACGTGTCCGTCACTGGCCGGCGTTTCCAAAAGACTGAGCTTCGGCGACAACGTCCATGGGCGACGCGTCGCTCAGCGGCGCCGCGCTGTGGCCGCGCTTGAGCTCCACCAGGCCGTAGCGCGCGATGAAGTTCCGCACCCAGGTCCTCTTGAACTTGCACCGCGCGCGCATCTCGTGGAAGAGCGCCTGCTGCTCCGGGTCGCTGCCAAGGCTGTTGCCCAGCTCGACCGTGGCGCGCGAAGCCATATCCAGCACCTGCGATATGCTTGCCGTCTCGCCCTTGCGGCGCACCTGCTGGATGTCGCGCAGCACGAGCTCCTCCACGCGCGCCTGCATCCCGCTGCTCGCAAAGGCCCGCACTTTGGATTTGCGGCCGGACTCGCGGCCGTCGCGCACCGAGCTGCGGATCGCGTCCTCGCGCTTCACCCAGCCCTTAATCGTGTCGCACGGGATGCCCGTCTTCTTTGATGCGGTCTCGATGGCCAGCGACTTGCAGTGGACTAGCCCGTGCACGCCGTTCACCAGGTCGAGCACGCTCAGTTTGGCCATGTTGGTGTAGCTCTGCCGCGCCTTTTTACTGCCCTTTTGGTCGCCGCTTTGCCCGGCCTCTTGTTCGGCGGCCTCGGCGGCCTCGGTGGCCTCGGCCTCGGCCTCTCGGCGGCGGATCGTCCCTATGCCGCTTGTTGAGGGAATGCCCCGCGCTTTGTGGCAGCGGGTCTGCTTGCGCTGTCGCTTGCGCCTCTTCTCGTCGGTCTCGCTCTTGCTCTTGCGCTTGCTGCTGCCGCTGCTGCTGCTGGGCTGGGCTGCTTGTACGAGTGTTGATTGTGGCATTGGCGGCGGCGGGGGGTGGAGGACCAAACTGCTGCACAGGCGGGCCGGGCGACCCTTCTGTTGGGCCAACTCATCTTGCCCGAGAAACTGGCCCACTGACCCCGACGCATTGGCGGCTTTCTCAGCAGGCAGCTCGACGGCGCCCGGCTCTTTCGGGTCAGCTGTCGCGCTTAGCTGATTCGAGCCATCGCTTTCTGTTCCAGGGCGTGCGGCTCGTTGTGGTGGTCCGCATCAGCATCAGCAGCAGAAGCAGAAGCCGCAGCAGTGGCCGCAGGCCTCTGCTCAGCAAGCGCCGGCTGCTGGCCGTTCGCGCTGCGCAACATGGCCAGGAAAACATCCTCGCTGATCCTGCCAGCTCGAAGATCGGCGTAGACGCGGGCCAGGTCCATCTCGACAGCGGCGGCGCTCTCCGGCCGCGCGCAGACCGCCTGCTGCCGCCGCCAAGGCCTCGCCCGCCGACCCGCCGTCGCGCGCCCGCCCCCCCGAAAGCAGACAACAACAACGACGATGGACAACAACAACAACGGGTGAGCGACCGAGCTCGAGGGCTTGATGGATCGACCGAGACTTCAGGCAGCCTTGTCCTGCTTGGCGCCAGGCTTGCCAGCGAACGCGAAGAGCAAGGTGGCCATGAGAAGCGGCGCCACGATGAAGACGGCGCAGGCCTTGGGGTCCATGGCGACGCTGCCCGCGACCACGCCATGCAGGAAGGGCGTCGCCTCGTTCAGGTAGCTGAGGATGGCAAAGTAGACGGCGAGGCGGTTGTTAATGTTGAGGCCCGCCAGCAGGCGCACCGCGCCCGCCCAGAAGAACATGTGCCCATACGCGCGGACGACCTCTGTCACGGCCGGATGCGACTCGCTGCCGAGGAGCTTGGAGAGCGGGGCAAAGCCGTCGCGGGCGATGTTGCCGTGCATCGCGGGCAGCACGAAGCTAAAGTCCAGCGCCGCGTTGGCCATCAGCACGTAGCCCAGCACCTTGGTCATCATCTCGTCCCCGCGCGCGTTGCTGTTGTTCAGCCAGAATCGGAAGTGGCCTGTTTGGCCCGCTTTGATCATCAAGATCATCAAGATCAAGAGAGAGCCCATCACCAAAGCCGGCGAGGCTGACCTCTGACCTCAGCCGCTCGGCCGCCGGCGCTGGCGATGACGCCCGCGCTGCTATGGTCGAGGGATGGTACGTACCAGGTACCACGTACCACGTACTGCTCGACGCAGCGAAGGAGATAGAGTCGAATCGTTCTGGGCTTGTTAGCTAGAGCTAGACTAGGTGCTTGGGCGGGGCAGCTAAAGGGCCTGTCGCCGTCCGAGAAGGACGAGCTGACCGTGTAGACGGCGTCGGTGCCGCCGACCACGAGAATGACGACGCCGAAACCGATGACGAAGCCCAATACGAGCTTCTCCCAGAGAGGCGTGCACTTGCCCGAGGAGCAGCGCGCGGCGATGAGGAATATGGGCGGGAAGATGAAGCCCAGCGGGGCGGCCTGGAAGGCGGCAAGCAGGTCCATGAGTGCGCCAAAGTTGGGGATGCTCGAGCTGATAAGGAAGGCGAAGAAGGCGAGCGCGCTGGTAATAGCAAACCAGTGCAAGGAGCCATGGAGTCCGCGCGTTGACCGGCAGACGTGGATGATGCGCGCCATGATAGTGCCATTGATGAGGTAGGCGCAGAGCATGTGGAAAAGCAGAAGGCGCACACGCCGTAGAGCGGGTTGTCATACGGGATGGCCTGGTAAATCAGACCGTTCGAGCCTGCCTTGTCGCCCTGAAAGCCGTACTGGGTGAAGCCGGCCATGGAGTACACGACAAGTTGGTAGGGCGAGGAGATGAAGAAGCTCTTGTAGAACTTTTCGGGCTTGGGCATCTCGGCGAGGAACTCGAGGTAGAAAGTTGCCCATGTACGCAAAGGTGAACTTGCTGAGCGCCGAAAACACGTCCTTCCAGCTCGCGCCCGTGTTGAACAGCACCGTAGTCCCTTCCCGCAAGTCCATGTTGACGAGCATGTAACAGACGCTGATGAGCACCGTCAGCGTGATGGATAGCGTGTTGATCAGCTGGATCGCGCGCGAGTCGTTCAGCGTGCGGAGCTGCGCCATCGGCAGGAGGATCAGAACGCCGAGCAGCACGAACTGATAGTTGCACAAGTGGAGGTTGACGAGCAGCGAGGCCAGACTCGAGGCGAGCACCTGCACATACTGGCCCAGCACGCCGATCAGAAACGAGTAGAGCAACACCTTGACAAGCACAGTGAACCATACTTGCCCGACCGCTTGGCGCGCCATGAGCGGAAAGCTCGTCGCTGTCGGGAACGTCAGGTAAGCTTCCTGGAGCACCCAGCCGGCGTACACGTTGATCGGCAGAAACCGACGATCATGATGGCAGCAGGGATCCAGCCCACGAGGGCCACGGCGGCGCCGAGGGCAAGCACGCCGGTGCCGACGATATCGGCGATTTGCAGGATGCCCACGGTGACCCAGGAGGCCTTCTTCTCGTGCTCGGTCCCTTCAGGGACGTCCGGCATCTCAATGGCCTCCGGCATGGCAGGCTCGACATGGCTATCGGTGTTCTTGTGCAACATGATGATGCGTTTCTGCCTTGCACGCGAGCGGGCGCACCAGCTGTGCCAGCCGGCCGATTCCGTACGCGCAGTAAAACACACAAGTTCGGCTCTGCGCCAACCGCCGGGGCGGCATGGGTCCAAAGCCACGGATTCAGGCGCACAGCACCGAGCACATTCGGCGACGGCAAACGCGGCTGGCATATCCCGCAAGCACGCCGGGCAGGGCCAGCCAAGAGGCAGCGGGAGCCTTCCCGGCTTGGCCTCGCAAGCCGTCCCACTTCCGAGTCCATCTTGCGATCCCGAATTCCGCCGCTGAAACGTGAGGGGTTCGGTCCCCATGAGTCAGCAGCTGCTGTCCCGAATGCTGCCATGGGAGAGCTGGCAGCTCGTGCGAACGAGGACGGCGCTCGCTGCTGGAGCTTGTCGCGTGCTGGGCGAGGCTTTGGACGCTGGGCGGCGCGCCGCGTTCAGTCCGATGAGAGCAACACAGGGCGAAAATTGGGTTCAGATTTATGAATCGCCGCCCTCCACCTTGGAATGGAGCGACGCTCATCAGGGCGAGATGTCGAGCTTTAGTGACGGCATGCCTCCTCCTTCGTCCTGCTGCGCCGCGGCAGGGGCGACTTCGACCGCGGCGTCCTTAGTATGGTCCCCGCGCCCGATCCCAGCCAGGCTTGCGTTGTACACAAAGCTGTCGGCGACCATCTCTATGGAAAGGCCGAGCTGGCGCGCCATTCGGGCCAGGCTTGCGTCGCGCAGAACGATGCGATTCGGGATCTCGCATCCCGGCCACAGGAGGTACTTGCGCGAGCCCATGGAACCAATGACGCGCTGCAGCACGGTGTTGGCCATGTCCGAGGCGAGCTTGGCCTCGGCTTCTGGGCCGATGCTGCGCTGGAGCGGCACGGGCTCCTTTGCGAACGCCACGAGCCACGGGTGCGCAAGCATTTCGGTCGCGGTCTTGCGAGGGGCCGCGTCAAAGTGCAAGCCCGACTGGACAAAGTCGCGAAACTCGGGCGAGAAGCACAGCGTCGTGCGGTACGAAGCGGCGTAGCCGGCGGGCGCCGGAAAGGGCAGCTCCTCGGGCACCTGGAGCGGGCAGAGCGCCTCGAGCTCGCGCATGAAGAACTCCAGCGCCTCCTTGCCCGCCACATCCGGCGCGCGCAGGTGCAGCGGGTGGTGCCCGATGGCGGCCGTGAGCAGCGTGAGCATTAGCGACCATATGTCCGATGCGGGCGTCGCGGTTTTGCCTGCGAGCTGTTCGGGACTGCTAAACAGACGGTCGCCGAGAGCTTCGCTGCACTCCCCCGTGCTGCTCGAGGCAAAATCGCCAAGCTTGGCCGCGCCGCGCGAGTTGAGCAGAATGTTGCCTGGGCTTACAGACCCGTGCACATGGCCCCGCTCGTGCAGGAAGCGCAGCGCCTCCAGCACCGGTTTGGCCATTGCGGCGAGCGTGCTCTCCTCGAACACGGCGTTCGAGTGCACGGTGAAGTCCACTGTCGCACCCGTGCCATCTTCATCATAGCTGGCCGTCTCCGGTTGGGTCCCTTCCACCACAGCAGTCAGGTGGAGCCGGGCCGTCTTGGCGCTGTCCACGTAGCGCGGGCCAACCTCGAGCTCAAGCACGTCCTGCAAGCTGCCGCCGTCCATGTACTCGGTAAGCACGCAAACGCACTGCTCGTCACAAAAAGCAGCCGTACATGGCGCAGAGCTGCGGGCACAGCGTGAACTCGCGCTTCGCGACGCGATCATGCGCGGAGGCATCAGCCCCAAGCGCCCGTTCCGCCTCCTCGTAAAGGGGAGCCCAAGTCGCCAGCACGCGCGACACCATTTCCAGCGCCTCGTCGTGCGTCCCCACAAGCGACAGCCCCTTGAGGGCCACCACCACAAAGGTGGGCAGGTGGATGGTGGCGGAGCAGTGCACGCGCTGGTAGCCCGTCACATTCCGCGCGGACAGGGCCGCGAAGCGGCAGAGCGCCATCTTGTCTGACTCGAAGGCCCTGTCCCGAGCCGCCTCCGACATCTCGATCGAGACGAGGCCCGACCCTGAGGGGTCACCCGCGTCTAAAAAGACCGACGCCGCCATGGAGGAAAGAGGGCCTCATCGGCGGGCGAGGACGTCGAAAACTGTACTCGGTGCGCTTTGCGGCTCCGCCTCCGACTCGAACAGCATGGTCAAGTTGGTGCCGCTCAGAAGCTTGTCATCGGAGCGCGCGATCGTCATGTTCAGGGTCTGAAGTGCGACGTGTTGGAGCGCAGGATCTCGGAGAAGTGCGCCACCGCCAGCTTGGGCAGCGACGTGAAGACGCAGTCGCGCATCACGGCGTCGCGCTCTGACCGCAGGAAGCGGCCCTCCACGCGACGGTGCAGCATAAGCCACTGGTTGTGCTTGTTCAGAACAAGGGTGCCTTCGACGACCTGCGGCTGCGGCCCTTCGCCCTCGCCCTCGCCCGCCCTCGCTTTCGCTGCCACTTTGCTCGTAGGCGGCCTCGAGGACCGCCGACGACGTCGTCGACGGCGGCGGCGGCGGCGGCTGTTGTGCCGACGATTCGCGACCTCGCCTTGAGCGGGAGGGTCGCCAGCCTCCTCACCGTGCGCAACGCGCTCATGTATGGAACTCGACATGTCGGTTCGACCGCTGTGGAGCGATGACATCGTGTCGCGCGAACCGGCGTGCGCATTTTTAGCGGGCTCACTGGATGCAGCCGCCGCTTTCCTGCCAACTCTCCTCGTCAAAGTGCACAGCCACGCCATCTGAGCTTGCGGAAGATGATGTCGTCCCGCTCTCTCAATGTCAAAGAGAGTGCGTGGCGAATTCTGGTCGTACGTCTTTTGCCGCACGAGGCAGCGCACGAAGCGACGCTGTGTGCTCCCAGAAGAAGGCGCTAAAGCCGACCTGCAATTCGGCGTCCGAGTCGTCCATGGAGCCAAAGGGGTTCGCTTGGGACCCGTCCCCTCGGGACTCGAGGGCGGCGGAAAGGCCGGCGTTGACGCGATGAAAGGCCGGCCGGAGCCGATAGTCCGGGTCCCAGCACATGGTCATGAGGGCGGCCAGGTCCGGGTGCACATCCGGGCTGATCTGCGGCCGGTAATCGCACACCATGACCTCGTTAAACAGCTTGGCCACTGTCCAGTGTTTCGGGTATGGCGAATCCTCGGGGTGCATCATCTGCCACATCACGATGCCAAAGGCGTACACGTCCACCGCGGTGCTGACTTGGTCCATGACGCCGCGCAGCAGCTCAGGCGCCATGTAGGGCGGCGTGCCGCCCATTGCGGAGAGCGTAATGTTCATCGTCTGGTTGGGGCCCTGGTACACCTTGGCGATCCCCAGGTCGCAAATCTTGGCTTGTCCCGCCTGGTTGAGCAGGATGTTTTCTGGCTTGATCAAAGTGAATCATGTTGCTGTCGTGGATGTAGGCCAAGCCGGCGCAAATATCCTTGAGCAGGCTTATCTTCTGGACGAGTCCCAGCTCGTTCCACGTAAAGGGTAGCCCGTGGCCAAGTCGGGCTCCTCGATGAGTTCCCGCAGGCTGCACGAGGCCAGCTCCATGACCACCAGGAAGCGCCACTGGCCCGTGTCAGCACTACGCGCCTGTGAGCAGCCGTACATCTGGATGACGTGCGGGTGCCGCAAAGCCGCAGGTTGCGCACCTCGCGCCAAATCTGGTCCTTGGGGTCGATCATGGCTTCCAGGCCTTCGCCCTGGCCGTCGCCAGCGGCCACCTGCCGGTCCAGGAGGTTAGGGAACAGCTCCTTGACGGCCACATCGGAGCCGCAGTACTGCGCCTTGAAGATGCGCCCGTTTGCGCCGTGCCCGATCACGGGGCCGAGGACGAGACTGCTTACGTCAATTTCCAGGTCCTTGAAGACGGCCTCCACTTGCGCGCGCACCGGGTTTACTTCGGGCCCATGCCGTAGCGAGCCGCTAGACCAGCCGCGAAGCGGGCCGCCACGCCGGCATACCCTCACGGCGCGCTTGCAAAGGCCCTTCGACCAGCAGCTGGCGCCGAATAAGGTGAGCGCGATAGGGACCGCGACGAGGGCCGCGGTAGGCGGACCCGTCGCTTTCTTCTCTCTCGCTTGTCGGCGCAGCCGTGTTGGAGCCATTGACCCCTGCGCTTCTCGTCGGCGACGCGGTCGGCGCAGCCGACATGTTGAAGCGTGGGCACTCCGCTTGGGCAAACGCCTCCAGGTACGCAACTTCTTCTCGGTGACCCATGTGCCCACCTCGAGGCCGGGAAAGATCTCCACCTCCTCCTCGATCGTAATCGTGGTGCCCGGTTCGCCCTCGCCCTCGCTCTCGTCCCCCCGTTTTGGGGCCGGACGACGCGCCATGTGCCAGTGTCGAGCAAAAAGAAGATGTCCCCGCCTACGATGCTGCCCTCCAGCAGCTCGGACAGGAACTCGCTCAGAGGGAAGCGCCGCTCCAAGGTGGGCCCGTGGTGTCGTTGGTGGCTCCGTTGGGGCCGGCGAGGGCTCGGGAGTGGGGCGGCGCGGGCCCTTTCGACGGCGCTTCGGACGGCGCTGTTGAAGGACTCGACGATGGCGTCATCGAAGGGCCGGCTGTGGGCGAGATCGTCGGAGCCGCGGAAGGCAAATCCTGTTGCAAAACGATATCCGTGTCGTTCGTGCCGCCCGTGGCGCGACCGGGTTATCGAGGGGCTTGCTGAAGGCGCCAGCGTTGGCACGTTCGATACGGCCGGGTCGGTATTGCCACCGCCAGTCGAGTTGGTCGGGTTGGTCGCGTTGGTCCCGTTTCCAATGGGGGCAAAGCTCGGAGCCAGGCTTGGCGCCGACGTGGGCGAAAGCGAGGGCGAGGGCGAGGGCAGCTGGCTCGGATGCGGCGTCGGAGAGTCTGTTGGTGGAGTGCCTTCCCTGCCAAGCGTGAACCAAACGTCGCAAGGCCCCGCGCCCTCCTCGACGCAGGTTTCGTTGAACTGCAAAATGGGCATAAAGTCCCACAGGCTCCGCGAGGGGTCGAGATAGATGGGCACGTTGAAAGCTACCCGGCTGCCGTCCTCGTTGACCTCTCCTCGAGCAGGAAGCGCAGATAGCAGCGGAAGCGAACCTGGAAGGTTTCGCTGTAGGTGTCAGACCGTGGCGCCGTCTGCAGCGGCAACCCCAGTGGCGGCTCCTGCTGTTCCACGCTATCGTCGCGCGTTGGCGCCGCAGTGGTGTCCCGGACCGCCGCTTGCGCGTTGTGTAGCGGTGTCGGCCATCCCTCGGCCGTGCCGCGCAGCACGCGAAAGGTACTAGTTGGACCGGGCAGGAACGCGGTGTCAGGCCCAAACTCCACCTTGAGGCCTTGCACTTGAACGCCGAGCGCGCTCTGGACCGGGCTCGCCGTCGGGCTCCCTGTCGGCATCGTCGTGGGCCCCGTGCTTGGGCTGAGCGTTGGTGCAAAGAGGGTGCCATTGTCGGCGAAGCGCTTGGCTTTACAGTGGGTAACGAGGTGCTGCCCTCTTCTGGGCAAAAGCAGCTGCCGAAGCCCGTCAGCTGGCTCGCCTCTTGGACCCCGAGCAGGCAAAAGCCTCCGGGAAGGCGGCACTTAGGCTGGCGTCATGGGGCAGAAAGCACACGTTACGATACGGCTCAGTGAAAAACGTAAAGTTGCGCCCGGTCTCGTTCCTGTGCGCCCCTGGGGCCTGGCACGCCTGGCCCACCTTGGTGACAAAGGTGAGATTCTGCGCAAACGTGGCAGCCCACTCCCTGACCATCGCCTCATCGCCCACATCCACCACGTTCGTGTAGCAGTCCGTGTCCTCCACGCCGCTCCCAGGCGCCGCCAGCACGCCCAGTAGCGCCGCCAGCCGCCCCAGCGCCCGCCGCTGCGTCCCGTCCCGACTCTCGGGCCGGCGGGCCCGCCGCGGCATCCCGCCCGCGCCGCCGCTGCTCCACGCCGGCGCAGCACCGCGCACGCGCGCGCCCGGCCTCGCTCTCGCGCGTCGCCAGCGCCAGCCTCGCCGCGGCCTCCGCCTCTCTCTCGCTCTCGACCTCCGCCTTGCGCTGCGACTTCCTTGCCAGCCACGCCTGCCCGCCTGCCCGCTTGTCCCCGCTGCCCGCCACCCCCCCACCCCCCAACCTATTCGCGCACCATTCCGATCCTTTTGGGGGTGCGCCGCGCGTTCTGCCCCCGAGTTCGCAGAACGATACGGACAAAACGCCCCCGGAACGCCCCTGGACATGGCCCTCAAACCCGTTACGCCTGCTTGGCGACACAGACCGACAGGTGCCAGGGGGCACTGGGCGCATTGTGATTCGACGTGAACGCAGAACGAATTGGGTTGCGACTCGACCGTGGAATGCCGCGAATGTGCAATGCGAGACACAACCGTGGGCGGCGGCGGCGGCGAGTGGCGCGGCGGGTGGAGCGACGGCGACCATGAGCGACTTTGAGATCTTCCTGCTGGCGCAGTCCTGGGCCTCCCAATTCTGGTGAGTGTGTGGCGGCGCGCGCTTGAGGGCCGCGAGCACGGGGCCGCTGACGGGCCGGTTGGCATCGCATCGGCGCACGCAGCTGCCTCAAGCCGTAAGTTGTGCGTGCGTGCGGGCGGGCGGGCGGGCGGGCGGATGCGGGCCGGACTCACGCGGTGCGCAGGGAGCGGTGCGCTACGGTTCCAGTGTCGTGGTCGAGCACGCGGCTCATCCTGCACGGGCTGTGGCCGGCGTACGCGTCCAAGCGGGAGGACGGGACGGCCCCGCTGGACTGCGAAGAGATCAGCGGCAAGTTTGACAAGAGCGTGATCCCACAGCTGGCGCTGGACCTGGCGCCCAACTACCACGGCGGCCTTGGCAAGCACGAATGGAAGAAGCACGGCACTTGCTCCAACTTGCCGCCCAAGCTGTACTTTGAGGAGGCCCTGCGCACGATGCTGTCCATTCCCAAGACGGACCGCGGCACGCCCGAGCTGATCAAGAAGAACATTGGCGGCGAGATCCAGTCCGAGGAGCTGCGGGCCTGCTACCCGAAGAAGACCGGCATCAAGGTCTCGGACAAGTGCGCCTTGGAGGAGATCACCACGTGCTGGTCCAAGGAGAACAAGAACGGCGTCGAAAAGGTCGGCAAGCAGGTGGACTGCCCGGACTACATCATGAAGGGCTTTCGCAACAACTGCGACTCGAAGCGGTGCAAGGGCCTGATCAAGATCGTCGAGCTTGGCTCGTGCGCAGCGTAGGCCGCGGCTGCCGTCGTCGAGGGCGCCGGTGAATAACTATCATCGTATCACAAGATGCCCATTGACTTGCCGGCCTGGTAGAACGCGTCGATGTTGCGCGGCGCCTGTTGCAGGATGCCGCGCACCTTGTCCACGGCGGCGCTCACGGCGGCGCCCTGCCGCGCGCCTGCGCGCACGTCTTTGTCCGCCAGTGAGGCCGCGATCGACGCGAGCTCGAAGAACGACCCGATGCCTGCGTCAAACAGGCCCCAGTACGCTCGCGGCGAGGACTCAAACGCGCGGTCCGGCAGCTCAAAGAGGCGCCCGAGCTCCACGACGGCTTGCCCATCGTACTCGCCAGCGGCGCTGAGCAGTCGTCCAGCGAGTTTACCGCGTGGTCCATGTGGTACGCAAGGCAGCGCAGGCCCAGAACCGGTTTGTCCGAGCGCCGGGTCGGAGGCCGGGTCGCTGGTCGCAAAGCCGACGAGTTGCCACTGGGCGCCGCGCCGCTTGAACGCCTCGGCCGGGAAGGCGGTCTTCCAGCACGCCTTGAGTAGCGCGACGTGCTCCTTGTTGTCGTCCTCGAAGCGGCCCTGCATTTCCCGCAGCAGGTGGTTTAGCGCACCGCGCTGCTGCGTGCTCGGCAAGGCCTCGGCGCCGCTCGCCAGAGAGATGGCTGCCTTGGCGGACTTCTTCAAGAAGCTGCTCACAGATGCGCCGAAGGCCGACTTGCCCACCGATGCACCAAACGCCGACCTGCCCAGCGCGCTACCGAACAGGCTGCTGCTCTTTGTGGCCTGGCCCTCGGAGCCCTCGCTTGCGGCGGCCGTAGCACCGCGAGTGGCTGCGGCGGCGGCGGCGGCGGCGGCATCGCTTGCGGCAGCAGCTTCGTCCCACCCCGCCCCAGCGCCACGCCCTGCCTCAGACCCCGAGTCGCCCGACCCCGAGTCGTCCGAACTAGAGTCGTCGTCGTCCTCCGAGTCGTCGTCGTCGTCCTCTGAAGAGCTGTGGGCGGTTCGCGGCTCCGGCGTGGCCGCGCCGCTCTGAGCCGGGCCTGTGCCAGCAAAGAAGGCGTCCATGTCATCTTCGCCGTCAGCCGATGCGGCGCCGGTCCCGGCGATGGGCTGCGGGTCAGCGACCTCGTCAACCTGGCCCAAGCCCCAGGCCTTTGCAGGGTCGTCGCCGGCCCTGCTAGCGCCGGCGCCGGTCGAACCTGGGGAGGCGAAGCTGGCGGCCGTAGTCCCCGCCGCGTCCCAGTCGCCCCCCTCGCCCCTGTGGTCTCCCTCGTCGTCGTCCTCCTCGTCGAACATGATTGGCAGCGCCCGAATCTGCGGCGGGCCTCCGTCCGGCCCGCGCGGCACGACCTCGTCGCTATCCACGAGGTCCATCCAGGCGAGCGCCTGCGGGTCGGCCGGGTGCTGCGTCCTGGCTCTAAAGTGGAAGCTGCCCGCCTCTGCGGTCCCCTGGGAGTCAGCGTCGCTCGGTGCCATCCATGCCTCATCACCGCGCGGCGCACCTACCTGGGAAGGCCTCGCGCAGGGCCGCGAGCGTGAGCTCGCCGCCACTGTACCTGAAGGCCGCGAGCTCGGCGCCGGCGGCGCCCAGCTCGCTAGCGACCTCGTACAGCACCAAGGGCATCGATCGCGTCCTTGCGTTCGTTGTGTTGTCAGCAGAAGGAGGAGAGAGGAGGAGACCAAGAGCGCAGCCCACATCGCCAAGATCGACAGAAGAAACTACAAGAGGACCACTCGGGATCAATCGTCGCGCTCGGGGGCGGGTAGCAGCTTGCGGCGGCGCTTGGGCGTCTGGTCGCTGTCCATGAGCGCGATCCGGGCCGCCTTGAGCGCGTTCGTGACGCGCGTGAGAAGCACGAGCACGTCGCGCTCCTCGTCCACGCCAGGCAGCAGGCGCAGCTTGACGCCTGTAGTGGCCTCCACGGCAAGAATGAGCTTGATGTCGTACTGCGTGACGAAGGTAAGCGACAGGCCCTTCCGGCCTGCGCGCGCCGTGCGGCCTACGCGGTGGATGTAGTCCTCCACCGAGTGCGGGACGTCGTAGTTGAGCACCAGGTCTACCTGCGGGATGTCGATGTCGCACGCCGAAGCACGTCCACGAGCACCTGTGTGACCCGCGAGCGGAACTTGCCCAGTGCGGCCATGCGCCGGCCCTGGTTGAGGCCCGAGTGCAGCACAGAGCACTGCAGGAGCTCCTGAAGCGTGCCGCCGATCAGCTGGCAGGTCTTGCACGAGGACGTGAAAACGATGATGAGGTTGGCGCGGTCGAAGAGGAAGGGCGCGTCGTCTTCGTCGGCCTCGTCGCCGTCACCCCCGTCCGCGCCCTGCCCCGTCGCGGCGTCGGCCCTCTTGCGGTGCACCTTTTTCTTCTCCTTTTGGCGGCGCGAGCGCGCGAGCGACTGCTCCGATAGCGGACCTTCGCTCAACTCAGGCCCAAGGCGCCGGAGCGCGTAGGCAAGGTAGACGGGCTTGACCTGCTTTGGGATGAGCAAGTAGCGCTCGTCGAGCGCGTCCGGTGTCGTGGCCTGCTTGGTCGCGTGGAAACTCGACCACGCGCTTCTTGGATGCCTTCTTGGCCGTCTCAAGTGCCGACGTCATGGTCGCCGAATAGAGCAGCGTCTGGCGCGACTCGGGCGTGCGCTTAAACAAAAGGCCGAGGTCCTCGGCGAAGGCGGGCTCCAGCAGCCGGTCAGCCTCGTCCAGGACCAGAAAACGCGCCTTGTCGATCTTCGGGGGCGACGGTCCGCGCAGGTGCGCGCCGCCAGGCGGCCCGGCGTGGCCACACACGATGTGCGGCCGCGTGGAGAGCGCCAGCTGCTGTTCGATAAGGCTAGTGCCGCCCACGATCACCTCGCACTTGACGCGAATGGGCGCTCCAAAGGCTTGGAATTGGTCCGCGATCTGGAAGGCAAGCTCGCGCGTCGGCGTCACGACCACCGCGAACACGCCAAACATGTCAACCGCCAGCTTGTCCAGAATAGGCAATGCAAAGGCGGCCGTCTTACCGCTTCCAGTCGGCGCGCTGCCGATGATGTTGGACCCCTCTAGCGTGGGCGGCACGCAGCGCTTTTGCACGAGCGTGGGCTCGCTCATGCCCAGCGTCTCGCACGTGCGCACGAGCCACGGGCTCAGCCCGAGCGCCTCAAAGCTCCAGTCCTCGACGTCACCCTCACCGAGCCGCCGCCGCGCCTGCGCCGCCTGCGCCGCCTCGTCCGCCTCGTCCGCCTCGTCGGCGGCCTTGTTGGCCTTCGGAGGAGGCTCGTCGGCTTGGTTCTCACAGGGGCCTCGTTTTTGGCAGCGCCCCGAGGCCGCTTGCCCGAACAGCCTCACGCCCTGCGCGCTGCTCTCCATCTTCCCTCGCGTCCGCGTCGCCACCGTCGCGCTGTCTATCGCTCTCGTCTCTGCGGTGTCCAGCGAAAAGCGTTCCGCGATTGGGATCTTAACTAAATCTTTTTAATTAATTTTAATTAAATAACTAATGCAGCAGCGGTTTCGATCGTTTTTGACACTTTTGGGAGGCTCTCCTCGTCTCGGCGAGCCAGATTCACTGTCAAACCGCTGTTTGTGCCAGCAGGTTCCAGGTCCGCCAGGGGCCGAAAGACGGCCCAAAACGCCGCTTGGCTCGAACTGATTGGTTCTCAACGCGGGACGAGACGCTCTCGCCAGCGCCACAGCACAAAGAACGCTGTGTGGGCCCAGGGCGCGCCTATGACACAGCAAGGGGTTGCTCGACGAGGTCCTGAGGCGCCCGCCAACCGCGCACGTGCACCGGCACACAAGCGCGCCTTCGTTCCTTGCTTGCGCGCTCTTCGAGAACCGGCTCGCTCGATTTGTTTTGTGGAGGGAGGGAAAAGCCGCCAAGGGCCCAAAACAAAAAAAAAAAAAAAAAAAAAAAAAAAAAGAAAGCTGTCTTGCCCGGCTTCAGGCAGCACCCCGAATAACGCCCCGCATGCCCCCACACCGGACGCGCGGATAGCATCCCATGCGAAGATTCTGAGGCGGGACCACCGATCGCCCGATATGGGGGCAACAGGGGACTCTGCGAACCCCGCGCAACAATGAGTTTGGTGCGATGGAACGCTGTCAGTGGGCAGAAGAGCAACGATTGTTGGAGGGGAGCTGGCTGCCGAGCGGGCGTGCAGAGCCGCGGACTGACGCTGCGCAGAGCCCGGAACGATACGCGCCAAGGACGCACGCGCGCGCGCGAACTGCCTTCGAGTCGGCGCCGCGGCGGCGTGAGAGTTAAACCAGCCAAACCGGCATCATCAACAGGATGGAGGTCGCCAACCCGGCAGTGGCGCCAGACGGGAAGAGCACCGTGCTGGTGAAGCGGCTGCCGCTGGTGACGCTGGGCCTCTCCTTCCCGAAGCGGCGGCGGCAACGGTGGCGCGCCGGCGCCAAGGAGGAGGCCGCGGCCGAGAGCCGCGAGGCCTCCGTGCTGGCGCGGGGGAAGAACACCGGCCTGCTGGCGCGGCTGCCAAATGAGCTCGTGCGCCGCATTCTGGATGAATTTGTTGGCGCGCGCGGAGACATTCTGCCCGTGCGCGCCACCTGCGTGATGGCCGAGCACATGTGCAACGAGATCCTCGCCAACCGAGTGATGCTGCGACTGTCCAACCCGGCCTCGGTGCGGATGGCCACGATGTGGTGCAAATCGCTCACTGAAATGCGCGTCGACGGGTCGCCGCTGTCCGATAACGACCTCTGCGCCATCGCGCGCGGCTGCCCCAAGCTGCAGCTCTTCTCGGCGCCCAGCCTGGACCACGTCACGGCGCACGGACTGGGCATGTTCTTTAGCTTCCTGGACCACCTCGAGTGCGTGGACCTGCCCAGCTGCCCGGCCCTGGACGATTGGGCCGTTGCGCCTGGCAGAGCGCTGCCGCAAGCTGCGCAGCGTAAAGCTGCGCCGCTGCGACAACGTGGGCGTTGGCGGCATCCGCGCGCTCGCGCGCTACAGCAATCTGTCCGTCGTGGATCTGTCACACTGCCGGAACGTCGACAATGCCTGTCTGCGCACGCTGCTGGCCTCGCCCAGCGTTGCGCTAAAGTCTCTGGCGCTCGCTGGCTGCACCGCGCTCGACCACTCGTCCCTGCGCTGCATCGGCCAGTGCTGCCCGGACCTCGAGGCGCTCGACATTTCGGGCCTGCCAAACCTCACGGACGCCACCTGCGCGGCCATCGCCAAGGGCTGCTCCCGCCTGGTCATGCTGCGGTGCAGCGACTGCCCGCGCATCAAGGCCGGCGTCACGGTGCTGCTCACCTTGTGCAAGCGCCTCGAGGCCATGCACGCAACGGGCTGCGCGCGTCTCTCGGACATTTGCTTCGTCTCGCTCAGAGCGCGCCGCCGGCGCTTCGCGCTCTGGATGTCAAGGGCTGCCCGCTCGTGACTGCGCGAGGCCTCGCGGCGCTCAGGCGTGCGTGCCCGCGCGCGGTTGTGGGCCACGACGTGGCGCCCAGCACGGTGCCATGACCCGCCCGTTTGGCTTAGCTGCTGCTCGGCTGACCGGCTGACTCTGGCCCAGCTTACTTGTGCTCTTTTGATTCATTGATCTGACGATTCTTTTTCGGCCTCACAGCAGCCAGCTTGCCGAAGGCGCTTGATGTCTTCTTCTTCTTCTTCTGCGACACCAAGTACGACTCGAGTACGGTATGGTACCGGTATGGTACGCGGTATGTACCGTACCGTACCGGTATGTACGCAGTGCCGCGTCACTACTCTGGAGAGCTAAGAGCACGAGTCGGATCGGAGAGCAAGGGGGAAAAAAGAACGAAGATGCTGATGGCTCCTACTCCTTGGCCAAGAAGCCGTGGTGCAGCGCCAGGGCGAAGGAGATGCCAATGGTGTTGGCGCTGAGCCTAATGTCGCCGATGTAGCCGCGTTTGATCCAGCTCCGGAGCACCGACTTGGTGTAGTCGACGAGCACGATAAAGTCCGGGTCCAGCTGCAGGCGGCCGTCCTCGTTAAAGGCCGAGCCGCCGCCAAAGAGCAAGGCGTTGTAGTCGAGCGGGTTGCTCACGATGATCTTGCGCAGCAGGTCGATCGGCGAAGCCAGCACGGCGGAGAACCACCGCGCAAGGGGCCGCCACCAGCATATTGAGCTTGGGGTCCTCCTTGACGCTCTTGGCCACGGTTTCCATGATGAGGAAGAGCAGGATGTTGTACACGATGGTGTACGCAAAGGCCCCCGTGACCCCACGGTATAGCGAGAGGATGCCGCTGCGGTCGATCTTCTTCCACACCTGGAACATGACGTCCGAGTAAGACCTGGCGTGGTCCTCGTCCGCCCCCGAGCGCTGGAGAGGGTAGGCATACAGCACGGTGGCCACGCCCGAGAGCAGCGCGGCGACGATCACCTTGCCGCCGCCCACGGGGCCCGTGCCGCGGAAGGCGCCGTACACGGCCAGCTTGATGACCAAGCGCGGCGCAAACAGCATGACGCGGCGGCTGAAGAACAGCAGGCCGCTCGCTAACCATTCGCGGCACGACGCGCGGCAGCAGCTTGACGATCAGCAGGGGCGGGAACTGGCTGTTGCGGCGTCCCTGTACGCGCTCGTCTGCGTGATATAGTCCAGGGGGAACGTCAGCGCGTACCCGATCAGCGCGGCGATAAAGGCCGTCACCGCGTTCGCCGCCAGCGCCTGCCCGAGCCCGGGCTTGCCGTCGTCCGAGGCGGCCACCATCACGCCGCCCTCCCCCGCCGCCAGCATCAGCAGCAGCGCCGCGCGATGCCCCGCCATTCCTCCGCTCGACCAGACCGCGCGCACTTGTCCCACTCGCGCCTCGCTCTCTCTCGCCTCCACTCTCTCGCGTCTGCCCCCTCTGGATCAACTTTCACGAAAGGGCGGAGCTGCGGCACGTGCGCGATGGTGTACGCGGTGCACACACAGCCTATCGACGTGCATCCGTGCATCTGCGAGTGCTGGGCCGCCTTCGCGCTGGCTCGCAAAGCATATCCCAGGGCTCCTTGCTCTGCTTGGGGCGAAGCCGGAAATCGGCGGGGACCAGTCCCGTGGTGCGGACGTCCCGTCCTCGTTCGGGGTCGGGGCGCTGGGCTTGCTTGCTTGCTTGCTCGCTCGCTTGCTTGCTGCTGGCTGGCTGGCGCGCTTGTCCCGTGCGACAAGAGCCTGGGGCCTTGGCAAACGGAGGTGGCAACGGCGTTGCTGGCGGTCGGTGCCTGGGGGCGAGCGCGGCGCCGCGAGGGCTGCCCGGGTTGGCTTCGCGTTGGTTTCGCGCGCCAGCGTCCGCCAGCGTTCGCCAGCTGGGGCGCTGCTGCGCCCGCCAGCAAGGCGGTACCGTATGTATGTATGGAAGTTGGTTGTTGGTTCGTTGGTTCGGTCGGGGCTTCAGTCGGCCTGCAGAGGCGGCGCGCCCGGTGGCGCGGCGGGCGCCGGGCGACACTTGGCGAGCAGGCGCTCCAAGTCGCGGTGCGCGTCGGAGTCTGCCTCGCTTTCTTGCAGCTCGGCCATGAGGCCCTGCGCGCGCTCAAAGTTGCCGCTCAAAACGTAGAGCCGCGCGAGCGCGACGCGGTAAGCCGGCTGCGCTTGGTCGCTCGCGCAGGCGCGCTCCAGCGCGGCACCCGCGAGACCAAAGCGGCCGGCCTCCGTGAAGGCGACGCCCAGCTCGAAGAGCAAGGGTGGGGCGCTGCTAAGGCCAAGTCGCACCGCCTGCTCAAAGGCCAGCTCGGAGAGGCGCGACAGCTCGCTGCGCTTTGGTCGCTCGCCCGCCGCCTGGAGCTGGCACGCCAGTGCCAGGTAGCCCCATGTCTCTGGATCGGTGCGGTCGAGGCGATTGGCCTCCGAGAGCGCGTCTGTGGCCTCGCGGAGCCGCTCGAGGCGAAGGAGGGCCACTCCGAGGCCCGCCCAGGCCCCAGGCGTGGGCCGGCGGGCGCAAAGGCGAACAAAGGTCTCCCTGGCCTCCGCGAAGGCCCCGTCGGCGAGTTGCAGATCGCCAAGCACAATGAGCATTCCGCAATACTTGTCGTCGCTGGCAGCGGCCCAAGCGTGCACTCCATACGCTGCCGCTGCCCTCCGCCTCGGAGTGCAGGCGTGCGCTGCACTCCTCGAGCAGCCGGCGCGCCTCGCTCCGCTCTAGCTCGCCCAAGAGACCCAGCAAAGCGAACGCCTCGGGTGCCGCCGCGTCTTCGTCGAGCGCCTGCCGCACGGCTCCTCGCCTGCGTTGCCGTTGCCCTCCACAAAGGCGGCCCAGCCTTGCAAGAGCTTGCCGTAGTAGCGCGCGCGCCGCGCGATGGCGTTGCTGGAGACGCGCACGCTGCTCAGCAGTTCACCCCGCCGGTCAATCAGGGCGCGCCCCACGCTCGCCAAGCCCCACTCCAGGCACTGCATAGCCGCGCGCGACAGCAGCACAATCTGGGCCAACACCTCGCAGTCGCCCCTCGCATCATCGTCGCCTTCGCTCAGCGTCTCCAGCGCCGGGTCTCCTTCAAAGGCCGCCAACCGAGCCAAGGTGGCCGTGGCCGACGGTTGCTCGTCCGCGAGCCGCGCCCGCAACGTTTGCAGCACGCCCTGTGCCGTCGCCACGTAAACCCGGTTCGCCTCTGTCTTGAGCGCGTCGCCCACGAGCGTGGACACCGGCGCCAGAAAGGCCTCCACCTGGTCCTCGGCAGCCATGCCGAGCTCGGCGAGCAGCGCCCCGTACGCCGCTAGACTACCCGTGTGCTTGTCGTCAAGCGCGATGGCGTTGCGAAAGCCCTCTGCCGCGATGGCGTGGAATTGGGGCCCGCGTTGCATGCAAAACACCCCATACTCGAACCACACCTCCGGGTCCACGGCGAGGTCCAGGTCTGACGGCTGCTTGACTGCACGCTCCGACTCAGCCAGCCGCGTCTGGTACAGCTTCTCCGCCAGCTCCATCTTCCCGCGAGCCTGCGCGTCCTTGGCGCGCGCCAAGAGCTCCGCAAGCCGACTCTCCAGGTCCGAGGCCACCTGCTCGGCTGGGCGCGCGGCCTCCAAGCGATCCAGACCGCGCTTGGCCGCTTCCAGCTTCTTGTTAAGCGCACGGTGCAACAAGACCATAATCCTCTCGTAGATCGTGCTGTACAGCACGTCGCCCTCGGCGCGGAGCTCGCCGCGCTGCTCGCTCACACAATTTCGTGATCGTGCGCCGCAGCTGCTCGCGTATGATCGCGTACTTGCCGTTCGCGTTCAGCTCGAAGAACACGCGCGCCTCGCGCTCGTCGGGGCCGCCCACAGTGGAAGGCATCGTCGGCGAGGTCGGGCTCTGCGCCAGGTTCGATTTCGGGCTTGTTGGCGACCTGGCCGTTTGGCCAGACTTTGGGCTCAACGCGCCGCGGGCTTGCTCAGCCTCCTCCTCCTCCTCTTGCTCCATCACGCGCGCCAGCTCGCTTGCGACGGCCTCCGCAACGAGATCAACCTCCTCCTCGACGAGCTCTTCCGCGCTGCGCGTGCGAATTCGCGGCGCAGGTGCGCCGGGACCAGCTCTCGCGGGTGGCCAGCACAGCCTTCGGCGGCTCTGGCTCTTGGACCAGCGGTGGCACAAACTGGACGGTCACAGAAAGCGCCACCGTGTCCATCGTGGTTGGGGATTCATCCGTATCGGTTGCCTCCGGGGTCGTTGCCTCCTTCCTCCTGCCTCTGCCGCTTCCGGGTCCACGTCTGGCTTGGGCCGCACGATGGAAAGGCAGGCTTCTGCTGCGATACCCCCAGCCCCCGGAGCTTCGAGACCTGGCAAAGAAAGCACACCTTCCGCAGTGTCCAGGAACTCAGGCACCTCGCCCTTTGCCTTGGGGTCCACGGGAGGGCGCGGAAACCTGCAGCGCAAGTGGAGCGTCGGTGGCTCGCCCGAGCTCAAAAGGCCTTCGATCGACTCCTTCGCGAAAAAGAGGCGTCGCAGTGTGGAGTCGGCGCCCCAGCGCACACAGGTCTTCGTCGGCTCGGGCTCTGTGCTTATCTCGCCCGCCTCCGCTTTTGCTTCCGCGTCGTCGTCTTCGTTCCCTTCGCCCTGCGCGTCCCCAGCAGCCTGTTGCGCCTCTGCGTCGTGTTCAGCCGCGGCACCTTGGCCTCCTCAAACGTCTCGCTCGGTCCCACGGCTGCGACACGCTGCGCCACCTCCAGGCTCAGCTCGCCGCTGCATGCTTTTGCTACGGCTTCCCACGGCCCCGGCAAGTTGCGAAGCTCGGGCGCCGCCAAGACGAGCGTCCGTCCGGCTTGGCAGAACGCACGCAAGGCGTTGTCAGCTGTGAGGCGCACCTCCACGGCCAAGGCGGTGAGCTCTTGCTCGCCCTCGCCCTCCGCCCCTTTACCCTCGGCATCATCCTCTGCGGGCTCAGGCGGGGGAGCAATTAGCTCCACTGGCAGGGCCACCTCGCCGGCCTTGCTGCTGACAACCGCGCCAAGATCGAGTCGAGCTTCGCCAACCATGCGGTCCGTCTCGGCGTTACCGCTGTCCCCGACAAAGGCTTGCACGACCAGCTCTGTGCCCAAAACCGCACACAGCGCGGCCTCAACCAGCGGAATACCGCGCACCAGGAGCACCTCCTCGCGAGCCCCTGACTCGCACTCGCAGACCTCAAAGCTGCCTTCGCCGCGCGGCACCTCCTCCTCCTCCTGCTGCTGCTGGCCGGTCTCTTCCTCGGCCCCCTTTCCGTCCTCCGGGGCTTGAGCAGCATCAGCAGCTCGCGCCGCCTGCGCAGCGGCGCGGATTGCGTCCAAGTCGAGTTGCCATCGAAACCAGAGCCCGCACTGGGGCATCTCGGGCGCTACTTGCACGCGCGCCACCTGCACCGCCACGGCGCCCTCCTGCGGCGCCTCCGCCGCCGCCAGCGGCTCGGCGTCGCCCAGCACCTCCTCCATGGCGGCGTCCTCCCGCTCGTCAGGCATCATCAGCCTCCACTCCCAATCCGTTAGGTTCGGAGAACGATCCCCGACCGAGAAACCACACCTGAACGTGAACTTTCGGTGACCCTCTGTTCCGCCTCCCTTCCCACACGCGCTGCTTCGCTTGTAACAACCGGGAGCGTTCAAAAGAATTGCGGAAGGCGCCAGCGAGCAGAGCCCCGACCCGAACGAGATGAGCGACGCGGAGGACGGCGCCGCGCAGCCGCCGCCGCGCAAGCGCCAGCGCCGCCTGAGGCGGGGTGGCGCCGCCGCCGCAGGCCGCCACCGCAGCGGCAGCGGCAGCGGCAGCGGCAGCGGCAGCGGCAGCGGCAGCGGCAGCGAGGAGGACTCGGTCTTCGACGGATCGGATAATGACGAGGTCAATGCCACGGTCGATGCTGCGGGAAGGTCTGGCGCTGCGTCTACTGCGTCTGCCGGCGGCGCCGGCGCCGGGCCGCAGCAGCGGCGCGGGCCGGCGCTCCTGGACCGCGAGGAGGACGAGGACGAGGACGACGAGGAGCGTGGCGAGGACGAGAGCGAGGGGGAGGACCTGCAGGAGAGCGCAGAGAAGGACTACCGCGCCATCAGCGAGCTGGACCGGTACGACGGCAGGGACCTGGATGATGCAGAGTACGGCAGTCTGACTGCCGCCGAGCGGCGCGCGGCGGAGGAGGAGCTCGCCGCGCGGGAGCGGGAGGAGCGGCTGGGCCAGCCGCGTGCCCGGCATGCTGCAGGATGACCTGTCAGACTCGGACGACTCGGACGACTCGGACTCGGAGCTGGCGCGGGAGCGGCGCGCCGCCTACGAGCGCGCTGCCGAGGATGCGGACGGCGTGGCGCCGCCCCCTGACCGCATCGACCTGCAAAACTTCTCTGGCGCGCCACTGGAGCAGCTGCGGAAGGAGCCCGTGCGGGAGGAGCTCAAGGCGAGGTTCCGCGAGTTCCTGCGCAGCTTCAGGCAGTCGGAGGACGCGGCGCCGCTGTACGAGCAGCGCATCACAGAGATGTGCAGTCGCAACGCGCAGTCGCTGGTGGTGTCCCATGAGCACCTTTGCCACGCCGAGCCGACCGTGGCGGTATTTGTTGTGGACGTGCCCAAGCTGGTGCTGCCGCTGCTAGACGCCGTGGCCACGGAGATGGTGCACGAGCTGTTCGACAACTACCGCGAGATCCACGAGGAGGTATTCGTGCGCATCTCCGAGCTCAAGATGGAGGACCAGCTGCGCGAGCTTCGCACGGAGCACTTGCAGTCGCTGGTGCGCGTGTCGGGCATCATCACGCGGCGCTCGCAGGTGTTTCCGCAGCTTAAGATGGTGCACTACAAGTGCGGCGTGTGCGGCGAGACGATCGGCGCGGTTGAGGTGACGGACGAGGACAAGATGCCGATGCCGCCCGAGTGCGAGGCCTGCGAAGAGGGCGAAGGCCACGCCCTGCCCGACCTGGAGACGTCCGTGTACCGCAACTTCCAGAGCGTGCTGCTCCAAGAGTCGCCCGGGCAGGTGCCGCCGGGCCGCGTGCCGCGGTACAAGTCGGTGATCCTCACGAGCGACTTGATCGACTCGGCGCGGCCAGGAGAGGTGGAGGTGACCGGGGTGTACCTGAACAAGCTGAACCGCACGCTCAACTCGCAGCAGGGCTTCCCGGTGTTCTCAACGCTGATTGAGGGCCAACCACGTGCGCAAGAAGGAGGACCTTGCCGCCTCTATGCTGATCACCGAGGAGGACAAGCGGCGCATCCACGCGCTGGCGCGCGACCCGCACATCGCGGACCGCATCATCGCCTCCATCGCGCCGAGCATCTACGGTCACAAGCACATCAAGACCGCGCTGGCGCTGGCCATGTTCGGCGGGCGGGCCAAGAACGTGAAAAACAAGCACCGCATCCGCGGCGACATCAACGTGCTGCTGATGGGCGACCCGGGCACCGCCAAGTCGCAGTGTCTCAAGTTCGTGGAGAAGACCGCCCCGCGCGCCGTGTACACGACGGGCAAGGGTGCCTCCGCCGTCGGGCTCACGGCGGCCGTGCAAAAGGACCCGGTCACGCGGGAGTGGTGCTCGAGGGCGGCGCGCTCGTCCTGGCGGACCGCGGCGTGTGCCTCATCGACGAGTTCGACAAGATGAACGACACAAGGACGGACCAGCATCCACGAGGCGATGGAGAGCAGAGCATCTCCATCTCCAAGGCCGGCATCGTGACCACGCTGCAGGCGCGCTGCTCGATTGTGGCGGCGGCCAACCCGATCAACGGCCGCTACGACCCGGCCAAGAGCTTTACCGAGAACGTAGAGCTCACCGACCCGATCATCCAACGCTTCGACATCCTCTGCGTGCTGCAGGACCGCATCGACAAGTTTGCGGACGAGCGCCTGGCCAAGTTCGTAATTAGCTCGCACGTCGCGGCGCACCCGGAGGGCCAGCGCGAGCTCAAGGAGCGCGAGCGCGAGCGCCTCGCGCACGACTTGGCGGGCACCGCCGCCGACCCCGAATCGGAGGCGCCCGGCCAGCAGCTCAACTGCTTCGCCGGCTGGTCCGCGGCGCAAGGCGGGCGCAAGGGCGCTATCGACCAAGACCTGCTGCGCAAGTTCATCCTTTACGCGCGCACGCTGCGGCCGCAGCTAGAGCACATCGACCACAACAAGATCGAGAACCTGTACGTGGCGCTGCGCAAGGAGTCGTGCGAGAGCGGCGGCATCCCCATCGCTGTGCGACACATGGAGTCCATCCTGCGCATGTCCGAGGCCTTTGCGCGCATGAACCTGCGCGAGCACGTGCGCAACGACGACGTGGACGCCGCCATCGCGGTGATGCTGGAGAGCTTCATCCAGGCGCAAAAGCACTCGGTCAGCCGCAAGCTGCGCCGCTCCTTCGCAAAGTACCTAAACGACAAGCGCGACAACAACGAGCTCCTCGCCTACTTGCTCGAGGAGCTCATGCAGCAGAGCATGCAGTTCTCGGCTTACCGCGAGGGAACGGTGCGCGTGGCCGTGGCCGAGATGGAGCGCCGCGCGCGAGAGGTGGGCATCCACGACCTCGCCAGCTTCTTCCAGTCCGAGGAGTTTGCGCAGCGCGAGTTCAAGCTCGAGGAGACGACCAACCCCGCCAAGTCCTCCGGGGTGCAGCGCTGGATCATCAAGGAGTTTGACGCGCCGGTGGGAGCCTAAGTAAGGGTGTAGAATTAGGTTAGCGATATCGCGATCGTGACCGTCGTCTCTGCGCACCGCCGCGGCCAAAGTTGCCGTTGTCGTTCACGCGAACCGTCACCTCGTCCTCGCCGCCCTCCTCGTCGTCTTCGGTGGTCGTTGCCGAGCCGCCGCTGCACCGAGACGCGTCGCCCATCGAGCACGGGCCGTCGTAGCGGAGCGTCGCCAGCGCCTCGTTAATTCCCGCCAGAGGCCCAGAGAAGACTACCGAGCTGCCGCGGTCTGTGGACATGCGCACGCTGTCCAGCGCGAGCACGCTCAGGTCGCCCCGCTTCGCGGTGACTTGACCTCGAGCGAACCGCGGCGATGCCTGCGCCGACCTGGCTGTACGACTCGTCGCAGTCGTCCGTCACCTCCACGGGGCCCAGCAACTGGTCGCGGCCTGCCGCCTGCAAAGCCGCGCTTGCAGGCGCCGAAACCTCTGGCGCGTCGTTCACAGGTTCGATCATCACGTCCATGCGCTTCTCCGTTCGCGCACCTTGCGCGTCCTGGATCTCGACCACGATTTGATCGGGCCCGTTCGCCTTGGCCTTCGCGCGGAACACCATAGCCTCGACTGCCTGGTTGAGTTCCGTGAGCGTGCCTCAAGGAGCAGACCGTCCGGCAAGGTCGTCGTGATCAATGCATCGCTGCTGCGGCCGTCAAGGGCCAGCTCGCCCTTGCTGCAGCTTAGCCTGAGCTCGTAAGTCGCGCCGGGCGCGTCGTCAACGTCCGTCAAGCGCAGCGCTTGCAGCACGGCACCGACTGCGCGAACGCGACTTGGCTCCGATGGCGCTGGCCCTGCACGCCGCGCTCCCACAAAGAGACCCTCGCCGTGAGGCACCAAGGCGCGAGTCCCGCCGAGCAAGTCGCTACGGTACGGCTCCAGCTCTTCCTTTGTCGAAGGAATGCTCGCATTGTGCCAGGCCCCGTGCCATCCGAGCGCCAGAGCGCATTGTCCGCGAAAAAGAATAGCGTGGGCACTTGGTCTGGCACCGCTGCTGCGTGCAGTGGCGTCGCGACCGACAGGTGGGACGCCCCAGAACCGAGCACGCCCTTGTGGACGTCCTTCACCAGGGTCGCCCCGCCGACGGCCGTGCCATCCGGGCCAACGCGAAAGGTGCTTCCATCCACCCGGGTCGCGACAAAGGTACCGCCCGCCCCAACCGACCACAGCTCGCGGCCCAGGACACGGTCGTCCGCCGTAAAATAGAGCTTGCCCTCGAACATCACCAGGTCGCGCGGGTCACACCCTGCTGCGCCGCCAAGGAGCGTCAACCTCCCCGTCCCTAGCGTCGACCCGTCAGAGAGCCACACTTGTCGGCCCCAGCCCGCTTTGCGGAGAACACGACGTAGCTGCCGAAGAGCGGCACCAGGCCAGCTGGCTCGCTCCCTTGTGGCCCTGTCTCAAGGTCGACCATTCGGGTGCCAGCCCCAGTGTGCTCCGGCTTCAGTTCGATGTCTGGCTCTGGCGCCGAGTACGCCGCCACGCCGTCGGAAACCCAGAGCTCGATACCCGAGGCGCCGTTCTGCGCTGCGAAGAAGAGCAGCGTGTCGTCTTCGTTAGCGACCATGTACTGTGGGTTTGACGACGCCAGACCCCGCCGGATGTCCAGGACCATGTGCGTGCCGCCGCGGGTGCCGTCCGAGCGCCACAGTTCGTTACCGAAGGCGCTGCTGCTGGCGGCGAAGAAAAGACTGCCCTGGAACGAGGCAAAGTGGCTCGGATTGGAGCTCGCCGCACCACGGAGCAGATCGCGGACTCGGCGAGTACCCGAAGCGCTCCCATCCGTGACCCACAGCTCGTGGCCTGACTCGGCATAACAGGCCTGGGTGGCACCACCGCGCAGGCACTCGAGCGCACCGTCATCCGCCATGTCATGCGACAGGCACACAGCCCCCGCGAAGGAATCCGTCCGAAGTCCAGCAGTCGCAAAGGCGGGGTCGATAAGCGGCGGCGACGACAGCCGCTGTGCGCTATCCAGATAGGAGCCCGTGAAGCCAGAGTCCGCAAAGCGGAAGCGAAGCCGTTCTGCGCCTTCCCACGTACTGCCGCTCCAACCGCACTCGTCCGCATAGACCCGCACGTCGAGGTCTGGACGGCGGCCCCGCGGCGCCAGCGGGTCGCCCAGAAGCGCATACACTTCCGACGATGAGGCCCAGTGGAACCCGGCTGGGCAGTCGTAGGAATCGAAGGCATGAAACTCCGTGCTGCTTGACACCGCAAAGCCCATGGTGAGAGAGTCTGAGAGCGGCACCGTGCGAAACCCATTGCACGCGTCGCTTGTCACCATCCAGCTCAGATCGATGCCGTGGGCCGCAAAGTACACCAAGCCATCGTCGTGAAGGTGAAGACCCGATGGCGAGGAGCTTGCCGGTCCGGGCAGCAAGTCAGACACAAGGGCAGTCCCTGCTTGCGTCCCGTCAGAGGACCACAGCTCCCTCCCGTGCTCCCCGTCATCAGCGCTGAAAAGCATCACGTCGCCGGCAGAAATGAGAAACTGCGGCGCGGCGCCCAGCTTTGAGGTGTTGCTCCCGATTTGCACGACCTGGGACCCGCGCCACGCCGCGTCTGGGTAGACAAATTGGCCGGAACCCAGGCCCCACGCGCCAGTCTTGCGCCCGGGGCGCACCGCGCTTGTCCGCCACAGCTCAAACCCGGCACCAAGGCCCGCAGAGGTCACAACATCGGCCCGGTCGGCTTCCGCTGGCACCTCCACCCCAGCGAGCGCCGCATGCCGCCTTCTACAAGTGAGTACACGGCCTGGCCATCCCCAGTCCGCTCGAGGTGGATCTCCGGATCGTCGTTTAGCGGGTGTACCGTCACGGGCACCTCAAGCGACGCGTCACGGCCGCCAGCGTCGCGGAGCGCGATCGATAGCACGTCCTCGCCGTTAAAGTCGGGATCGGGCCGGTACAGCAACGCGCCCGTCGTCCATGCAGACTCGAGATCAGCTGATGACGCGATCAGGCGCAGCACTGGCTCGCCAGCCGCCGTGAGCGGTGCCAGCATAACGCTCGCGCCCTGCGCGATGCTCACGATGCCGTGTTGCGCCTCGAAGGACACCTCGAGCGCGCCGTCGTCGACGTCGTGCGCCACCAACCCGGCCAGCTCGAGCACGCCATCTTCACTGACCTCAAACGACCCAGGATTCCCCGAGCCAAGAACAAGCGACGGCGCGTCCTTGCGTGGCTCCACCCGGATCTGCATGGTCCTCACATCGAACGCGTTGCTCACACTCGTCGTGATTGCCGCGAAAGGCGGCGTCGCGGCAAAGCCGCCACCGAGCACCGCGGCGTCACACACAAACCAGTCCACGGCATCGAGCTCGCTTCGCCCGCCCCCGGAGCCCTGCGAGTCCCAGTCCGGCGGGACGTATGTGACGTGGGCAAGGGCGGCATTCGCATCCGCAACGGTGGCGCGGAATGCAATCACGCTCGCTCGGTGCACCCGCGACGGCTCGGTCTCGGCCAGAAAGAGCGCCTCAATCTCCGGCAGAAAGACCACCGGGATGAGCTCGTCGCCGTCCGGGTCGCGATCCAGAACAAGCGACACGAGACCGTGCTGCGCCTTGACAACCACCACCACGACGGCCTCGTCGCCGTACTCTTCGTCCGCATGGTAGATTGTCGGGGCTTTGGCGATTACGAGCAAGCCATCCTCTGTCGTAGTCAGCGTCTGCACTGCGACTGCGCCTTGCCAAACCGGGACGTCGTCCACCTGCTACGTCCAGCGGAATGTACTGGCGGTCTTCGCGCCGCGATCCGGTGCGGTCCCGACCAGGGATGTCTGTCTTGCACCACGACCTGGAGCATGTCGCTCCCAAAGTAGTTGAGGTCGGCCTTGTACTCTAGCGTAGACAGCACTTGGTTGCACCCTCTCTTTAGGCACCGGAGCGCAACTCGCGTGCAGGCAGAGTCGCTTCGCCAAGCAGCACTGCTTCAGAGCCGGGGTCAACGCGGACCGTGCCGTGCGAGGCCGCCAAAGTCACGACCAGCGTCCGGTCTTGCCTGTCCACGTCGCTCACCTCTACGCCCTGAATGTTGAGCGGTGTATCCTCCTGGCACTTGATGCGATCCACCTGGACGATGGTGTGGCAGCGCGAGTACACGCTGGCGTCAGATGCGACCGCGGGTATTCAGCGCCGTCTGAATGGAGACAGGCGCCGCTCTCGTTCGCGAAATGAGCACCAGGAACGAGTACGCGCGGCGAGTCGTTGAAGTCGACGATGTAGGTGACCTGGAGCGCCGCTTCTGTGACGTGAAAGCCGCCGCTTCCGCTGCCGCCGAGGTCGTTGGCCAGAAACAGGATCTGGCCCAGCGGCCCGTCCACCGCGTTCACGTGCGAATCGGGCGAGTAGCGCAGCAGGGCGAGCGCCTCATTCACTCTCACGAGCGTGTCGTTGAGCTCGAGGAATGACTGGCCCGCGCCGTCATGGTTTCCGATGCGCACGGTGCCGAGCGACGCCGATATTTGGACGGAGATCTGCGCAGCCGCATCGAGATCCACGTCGGACAAGGTCACGCCAGACACGTGCGCCTCGCCATCCTCGTAGAGCACCAGAGAGTCTCTGTTGAAGGTCCACACCGGCGCGTCGTTGACGGCTTGCACATGGATCGGGATGGTTGCCACGTCCATGCCGCCGTCTTTGTCCTCGGCCTGCACAAGAATTTCGTCGTCCCAAACCAGTCCGAGGGGGCTTCGTACAGCACCACGCGAAGTATTCGTTCACGCGCTCCAGCGGGCCGACCACGTCCATTTCCGGCCTGCGTCACGAACTTCCACGCGAGCAGTGTGCTTTTGCGTCGCGTAAGCCCGGAGCCCAAGCGACCCGTGCGTCGCGCGAAACCGCACGCTCACGAGCTGGGGTCCCGCAAAGGCGTCGGCAGCGTCGGCGTCAGACACAAAGATGCCGTCTATCCAAAGCTGTCCTCCCACGCGGCGATCTCGTCGACGGCCACCGTCATAACGCCCGTTTACGTCGTACGCCTTGTGCGCTCCCGGCACCGTCAGTATGGGCGCGTCGTTGACTGCCTCCACGTGGAAAACACTTGCCTGCGCGCCACAATGGCGCCAGACTCGGCGACCACCTCAAAGTCCACTTTGGTTGGCCCCGTGAAACTGGTATGATAGTGCAGATTGGGCGTGAAGACCGTGTTCGCCAGAACTTTGTTAAGCTCCTCAAACAGCACCGACGAGGTGCAGAACGCTGCCGCCGCCCACTGCCTTCTCGCTCTCGTCCGTCACGACGATGTCGATGCCTCCCTCAGCTGGAAACGCAACTGTGCCCTTCGAGGCTGTCACGCGCAGCTTGAGGACATGATCTGGCGGCGCGTTGTCGTACCTGATGTGAAGGCCATCCACCACGACGCTGTCATCCTCATTGCACTCGAGCGTCTTTGCCGGCCCAACGAGTTTCGGCGGGGCATCGGAAGGCAACACTGCGAGCGGAATTTCGACGCGGTCCGAAAGCCAAGCGTCCTGAGCGCCTGCTCCATGCGCGCCCTGGTCGTTTTATGACGACGACAAGCGCAGCCGATCCGTGTTGGCCTGCGGTTTCAGCCGCGCGAAAACAGAATGGAGTCCAATGCCTCGTTGGCCATTGCCACCGTCGTCCGAAACAGCAGGCTCTCGCTCATGACCACCTCCAAGCCGCTCGAGCGGACTCTGGCACATCCACGCCCGTACGTTCCAGACCTTGACAGGCCACCTCGCGAAGCAGCCCGACGGTCCCGTTAATGGCGAGCAGAGAAACCTCCACCAAGTCCCCGCTCTCTTGCGAGTCCACGTCCCGCACGACCACTCCGGGCATTGGCGTGGCCTGTGCAGCGATAGCTTGAAACGGCGCGATCTCCTTCCGCACGGCCGAGAGCATGTCTTCGGTGGTCAAGGTCGGATCCAGCTCGGCGCCTGGGACCGTGATGACCGGAGCGTCGTTCTGCGACTGCACGTGCACAAGCGCGCGGCCCTCCACGACCGCTTGCTGGACCCCCCTTCAGCAGCGTTATCGATGACGGTTATCAAGACCTCATCGAAGGCCCCAGCCTGCTCCGAGTTCCAGTTGAGCGGCGGCCGATAGAATAGGCTTGCCAGGAAGCCGAGGTCTCCGCACTCGTGAGCATCGGCGTCTGACACGGCACTTGCGCGCCTCCGCACCGAGCAGCTCCACCTCCCAAAGCGCGCGCACACAGTGACGTTCAGGGTGTCCTGGAGGCGCGCCTCCAGGTCTGTCTCTTGCAGCGGCTCAAACTCGATCTGCGCAGCTAATGACACGCCAAAACCCGTCAGTCCTGAGCCTTCCGGCTCAAGGAGCAGGTCGTCAAAGCTAGTCGACGTTGTGCAGCACTTTGGAATGGAAGAGTAGCTGCCATTCGTAGCCGCCCTCAAGGTCCGGTAGCGACCGCGTGACTTGGGACCCCCGGAGCAGGGTCTTGCTGCAGGAGCTCTGGAGGAAGGCGCCCGGGGTGAGTGGTGCCGCGAAAGCGCCTTCCGCGATGGCCTGCCCAGCGCAACCTCCATCTCCTCCGCTGTCACAGCTGCGTCGAGGGCAATACCGCCTAGGCTAAAGGTCCCGCTGACGGTTCGCCTCGCGAAGTGGCAGGGGCGGGTCACGGGTCACGATGAGGTCTACCGCTGCGACCGGGTTGCTATCGGCAAAGAGATTGGTCTCTGCCACCTGTAGCATTGGCAGCCTCCACGGAGCGCCATGGAACGTAATGGTCCACGTGAACCCGCCCGATGGGTCCGATTGGCAGTTTGACTCTGCGCAGGTCCCGTACGAGGCGCAGTCGCCTTCGCCGCGGCATGCCGTCCCCGAGGACAAGCACTCTCCCGCGCCAAACGAGCACGTCTGCGCTCCCACGCACCCGGCATCGCTGAAGCAGCGCGCGCTTGAGCTCGAACACTTGCCCACACAAACCGCGCAGTGCGCGTCCAGCGAGCACAGCGGCGCTGGGAAGGCAGCGTCGATAAGCTTGCACGCGTAGTCGCAGCTCTGATCAGTGCGCGACACAGAGACTCGAATCGGCGCGTTGGCCCCCCGAAAATGCTTCTCGAGCCCCACGCTGGCCTCGTCCAGCATCTCGTCCAGCTTGGCCTGCATGGATTCGCCGTGGTGCGTCCCCGGCGCAAAAGTAGTGGACTCGTCCTCAACAGCTGCAACGGCGGCATGGTCTATCCACTCGCTCTCCGCCAGTGCTCCGCCAAGTGGGCGCAGGTCAATCTGCAACTTGAACGTGCCGGAGACAGTCCCGGTGTCTGCGGTCACCCGCACGATCTGCTGCATGTCCACGTGCACTGCGCCGGTCTCGACGACCTGGCGCAGCACGGCAGGGACAGGCTTTGCATCGAATTCTTCGACACCTATCAGCTCTGCAACGGCGATCACCGAGTCCTCGGGCACCGTGGTTATGTCCTTGAAGATGTGAATGGCGGGCGGGTCGTTGACAGGCTCGACGATGATCGTGACCATCGCCGCGTGCGAGCGTTCACCATCGCTGAGCACGATAGCGAGGGAGTCCTGGCCAA
Organism: Thraustochytrium striatum; assembly: GCA_022244645.1. Classification (NCBI taxonomy): domain Eukaryota; class Bigyra; order Thraustochytrida; family Thraustochytriidae; genus Thraustochytrium; species Thraustochytrium striatum. Next base: position 210,205 of record JACDIV010000044.1, read on the forward strand.
AGAAATCGCCGTTTGGCGTGTAGGTGAGGGAGGGAACGACCGCGCCGTTCAAATCGCCCAGCAGGCCCGAGACCTGGAGGAATCTCGACCCGGAAGCGACCTCTTGCCGCACCGCGGCCTCTTGGGAAACACTCAGAACCGTGGGCAACGCTGACAGAGAGCCGGAGGAGCTCGTCCTGCTCAAAGCCCACAGAGGTAAACTCGAGCCCACAAGCGGCCCAACAAGCAGCGGTTCGTCCTCCGAGGTGGCCACGGTTTCCGTTGCGATACGGATGCCGGGCGAGTCATTCACGCTGCGCACGTGCAGGAGAACCGTCCGAGTCGCAGCACCGTCAACCTCCAGCACCAGACGATCCACACCGCGAAAGTTGGGGCTGCCGCGGTAGCTAAGCCGCGTGAGAGCCTCGGTCGCCTCTGCGACTGTGCCGACAAATACAAGCGCGGGGCTTGGCGTCTGCCAGGCCAGGTCTGTTGCCGGGTCCACCACGCTTCGTGCCAGGCGACCAGTAGGCGAGATCCATAGCGTGCCCGAGGTGACGCTTGCGCGCAGCGTAACGACCTTGTCCAAGCGTCCAGACACGGACGCTGAAGCGCCGCCAGCAAACACGAGACCTGCCGCGTCCTCAGTCAGCTCGACCACGTCGCGATTGAGCGACAAAGTTGGCAGCAGCTCATGCCAGCCGACCGCTGCGGCAAGCTCTGCCGAGTGCGTCTGGCCGTCAAAGCTCACGAGGGTGGCTGCGAAACGCACGTGTCCCTCCCAACCCGCAGACGGTTCAAAGGATATGATACCGCGTCCCGCGAGCGCCTCGTTGAGCTTTCCTACGGGCCCACGCAACTGCACGCTTGCCATTGACAGCGTGTCATCGTTCGCGTGCGAGTCTGACACGAGGAGGCCGCTCGCGCCTGCGACGCGAATCACCGCCTTGCTTCGACGATCTGGCTGTCCTGCGTACTGCGGTTCGAGGACCTTGCGCACCTGGAGCTGGACCCCGGTGCCGGTGAGAAAAGCACCTTGCGGTGTCAGGTCGAGCCCGGCAGGTGCGTCGCGCACCGCGATGACCCACTCGCGCCCGCCTTCCAAGTCCGGCAGCGAGGCGAGGACGTCGAGGCTCGTCGCCATTCCAACATGGGCGGCAACTAGCGCCTTGAGATCCTCTGCCGACGCGTCATGGGCGATCGGGCCGATTGACCCCAGCGAAAAGAAGCCGCCCACCTTGTTCGACTGGGCAACGGGCTTGTGCATTTCCGGCGTGGTGATGTGGATGCCCATACCCACTCGTGGGCCGTCAGGCGCGACGAGGTGGTCGCTCACCACGTGAAGCATTGGAAGTGCATGCGGGGCGTTCAAAAAGGTGATCGACCAGGTTCGCCCACCTGAAGGGTCCACAGTGCATGCGCTTGACTGGCACGAGCCGGAGCCCGAGCAGTCTTCAAGCGCGCGGCAACGAGTTCCGTCGGAAAGACATTCGCCGCGACTGAACGAGCACGTCCCGCCACCGCCGAGACAGTCGCTGTCGCTGAGCATTGCATTGGTCCAGCCACCGGCCCTGCGCAGCGGCCCACGCAAAAGTCGCAGTGCTCGTCAATCGTGCAAAGCGGATCCGGGCTAGCCAGCCCGTGTACAGAATCGCACGAATAGCTGCACACCTCGTCCGTTCGGGATACGCGCACGCCGAGGGCGTCCACGTCAAAGTTGCGAAAACGGGCCTCCAGGCCCGCGCTCGCCTCGCGCAAAAGCGCAGTCACCATGGACTCCATAGATTCACCTGGGCCCGAGCCCGGGGCGTGCGACGACCACTCGTCGCTCGTCGCAGCCAGCGCGTCGTGGTCGATGCCCGCTTACAGCGACCTTGCCTCCGAGGGCAGAGAGGTCCAGCCCAAGCTGGAAGTAGCCTGAAAGCGGCCCCGTCGTTGCCGTGGTGCGAAGCTGCTGGACCTGTTCGGCGTGTTTTGCGGTCGTGCGGATGCGCCACAGCTGCGCGCTGCCGTAGCCGCGCTCCTCCTCTGTGACGGTGACTCTCGCCGGTGGGAAACGTGAGGTCCGCAGTGCTGACCCGCATCGTCGGCACGTCGCCCGCCGGCCGGTAAAATGTGACGTGCCAAGACGCCGCGAAATCCTCCCAGAGCCGCTCCTCCGATTTGGTGACATGCACGAGGTCGACCGTTGGCAAAGCCTGCAGCGCCTGCGCGACTCCGGCAGGAGATTCGGTGGCAGAAATTGGCCGAGTCAGGCGCCCGGCCACATCCAGCTGAAACGTTCCCTCAGGCTGGCGCACCGCCACGGTCCGGCTGGTCGTGATACTCACCACACCGCCGGCATCAGTCTCTTGCTCAAGTTGCAGCTCCGGGAATCCACTCGACGCGCCGTGGAAAGTTACTTGCCAGAGCCGACCATATGTTCCCAGCGTAGAGCGCCAAGCCTCAACTGTGACACCATCCGGCACAACCTGTTGCAAATGGCCTGCATCGAGGTCCCGGGCGTCACCTCGCGGCTCATCATGTCGGGCGCATCCCTGTCGATGGCTCCTGTGACCGCTGTGCCCAGGCGTAACGTGAAGCTTGCCGGGCCGGCTCCTGGCGCCGTGTCCGATACGACACGCACTTCCTGGACGTCCTGTTGGGCGCTTTGGAGGATGTCAATCCGTTGCACCTCTGGGCCCGCGCGTGGAGCGCGGGCAGTCAGCTCGAGCTGCGCCTCAGACATTGACGCGTCGGCATCTTCGATCTCAAACAGGCCGTGCATCGGAACCGCACCGTCGTTCGCTACGAGCGAAATGGGCTGCGGCGCAACCACGACCAGCTTGACCTCCGCTTGCGCGTTCTCTGCGACAACCTCTCGACGAGGACGGTACCCCCGACTTGCCCAGACCCGTCCTCGACCTGCACTTTGACGCGGTCGAGGCCGGCGAACTGAGCCCCTGGGCTATATACGATTCGATCCAGGGCTGTTCTGATGTCCACGAGGCCGCCCTCGATCTCGAATTCGCCGAGCCATTGCTTGACATGCGCGCCCCGCCTGGGAGCGTCGAAGGCCGCAGCGCAGGCCGAGCAATGCAGCGTCGCGCGATAGGCCTCCCGCGCCCCGCCATCGCTGTCCGCCACGCTAATACGCGGGAGCTCAAGGTCACCACCCTGCATGACCCTGAGAGCGGGGGCCATGTCGCTGCTCCAAGTCAGACGTGGCGGGTCGTTAACCGGTTCCACTTCCAACACCAGGACCAGCGTGCTGGCGGTCTGTACATGAGCGTCGCCGCTGCGGAACGCGCAGCTCGATCCTCATCTCACCGACCGCGTCCGGCGCTGGCGTGAACACGAGTCGTTCCAAGGCAGATCCGAGGCGTTCTGCACAAGCCACGAGTCTCAGCTCAGTGGGATGGTTGTCACCAATACCCGCCGACGGGGCTCTGCAGCGCGACGTGCGCCTTGGGGCTTGCCAGCTCACAACGACCTCTACCATCTCCTGCGCAGAGCTACAGCCGTGAACGTCGCTGTCCACGTCCGTGACAACCACCGGAGGCAATAGAGTTGGCGTGTCCTCGAGCGCTTGTACTGGCGAGGCTCACCGCCATCCGCCCGGGCGAGAAGAATGGGGTCATCTTCGCATTGCACATGCAGCGGCAGCCTGTAATCGGGGCCCTTCCGCTTGAGCTGGTCGTGGGAACGAGCTGCACCTCGAGTTGTTCCCAACCACACCAATTGCGCGCAGGCTGGATGAGGACGTCGTCAGAACCGAATAGCCGCTCGAGGCCTTCCATGGTCGCCTCACCAAGAGCGCGCCCTCTGACGGTACATCTGTCGTGACGCGTAGGTCGGACGTCTCTGCACCGTCGCGCAACCGCACCACGGTGCCCGAGTGCATCCCAGGCCGACATTGAGCGACCAGACGTGCGAACCCAGCTCCTCTGTTGCACCGACTAGGCTCAGGCCAACGGCGTCGTGAAGCACTAGGTGGCGATCTTCTCCGACCGTGAGCACTCCGCTTCCGGAAGGTCCACAGCAAGCTGAACTGCATTTGCCGAAGGCGCCGCAACCGCAATTTGAAAGCTCCTTGCGTCTTGCAGGCTCTCGTCAGTGCAGCAGTTGCCTCGATCTCGAAGAACCACGTCGACCACAGCCGCGCCCGCTGGGCCTTCTGGTGCCAGGAACCACAGCGACGCGAGCGCTTGGTTCATCGCCTCGAGGGAGCCGCTGAGGGAAACGACGCGGGCCCCTGTTGAGACAGCATCGTCCAAGGCTTGCAAGCCGGCGAGAGAATCCATTCGCAGCAGGCCCGTGCTCGTCTGCAGCGTCAGGTCAAAGAGCTCTCCGTCGCCGGCAGGATCATCTGCGTCCGAGACGGTCAACCCCACAACCCGGATGCTCTGCGAGGCCTCGCTGGTAAAGTGGGTGTGCTCCATGCTAATGAGAGGCCTGCTATTGCGCGGCTCGACCCGAAAGAAGACATGCTGCTGCGGCAAAGTCCTCCCGATACAACCGGCTTTGTTCGGGTCGTTTGGATGATGCGTGACCGTCACCATAATGTGCTCCATCCCGTAGTGAGCATGTCCTGGGACGTACGCGATGCCGTTTATCGTTGCCTCGAGCCCGTCGATCGTGGTAAGGATTGATAGCGACGTGTCAGCGGTTTCGCTAAAGTGCAGGAGACCACTCAGCTCTGGGCCGACTGCGTCGCCAGCAACCTTGACTAGGACGGGGTCGGTCCCTAACTGCGTTTGAGAGGCGGCCGCGAGGCCCAAGCCCGTGCTCGCGCCCCCAGTCGCCACGTGCACGCTCTTGCCCTCGCGGTGGCGCAGAGCCACATAGTCCAAGCCGCATATCAGCCCGCTGGCCTGCTCGAGCTCGATCGTCGCAACCTTCTCCATCGAACCAGTAGCGCTCGACGTCAGCTGAGCGCGGAGCACGTCGGGCTTGAGCGCGGAGAGCCCGCCCTCGCTTGCGAGGGGACGGTAGATCACCTTACCGTTGCTGAGAGCGCGGAGGAGGGCCTCCAGCGCGCCAGCCAGTATTAAGGTGCCCTGGCTCTTGGTCGGCTCGACCCACATGCCCGGTACGTGCTCTTCAAGGGTCAGCGACGCCCCAAGGCTACTGCTAAGCTCCAGCCGGAAAGGCTCCGGACCTAGGCGGACCGAAGTCGCGTGCGCCTCGGAGCGGTCCGGGTCGAGCTCAAGCTCGACCGCCCAGTGATCTAGCGCATCCCGCAGCTTGATGGGCGAGGTTCGCGAAAATCGAATCGCCGGGAGCCGCAGCTCAGGCGGCAAAAGCACCTCGAGTGATCGCGAAGCGGAGACTTGCGATGACTCGGTCGCGTTCTTCGTCGCATCATGGGACCAAATCATGCGCGCGCTTGCCGTGACACGCTCCCACGTCCGTATGCTAGGCGAAACCAAGACGGCCGAATCAGCCGGCACCGCCAAGAGGCTAACGTGACGGAGCACATCGTTAGCCGCCGTTGCAGTCATGGCCCGGAACACCACGCGCTGGCTTGATACCAGGTCGATGATCACATTGGCCGACGGCTTCTCCGCGAGGCGCAGCTGGCATAGCTCCGCGCTCAGGGACACCTGGAGCACACCGCGATACCCCGTCGGGGCCTCTGGCACGCGCAGCGCCATGAGGTCGGCCAGCAGCTGCTCGCTGCCCAGACTAACCGTAGCCATCGGCCCCTGCATGCTATGGAGGGGGCTTAAAACGGGCCCAAGCCTTGCCAAGTTGGGCGGCATGGAGAGCTTGACCTCAACCCCGTCCCATTCTTCCCAGTCGGCGGCGTGGTCGTGCGCGCGGCGTACGCTAAAGGTAACAAAGTCGTCGCCATGCCACAGCCAAGGTGCCGTCGACCTACGCGTGTACCGCAGCGAGCCCAGGAAGCGCGAGAGGCCCTTGGCGCAGCCGCGGAGCAGTATCTCTGAACTGCCAGTCACCGGGTCGCCAAGAAGCGCGGCAGCGGGCACTGTGCCGCCGCTAAGCAGCCCGCCCGCTTTCGCAATAAGTCGGAGATCCAGCTCGGCTGTGCTACCCGCGTAGCAATACCCGGCCGGATCGGCGTCAGGATCGACTAGCGTCACAACACCGCCAAGCCTTACGATGCGCTCCTGGGCCTCGTCGGCCGTGGCCACCAGCGAGGCGCCCGCAGCGGCGACGGCGTCGTCGAGAAGAAGGTAGGGTCGGTCCGGTACGGGCGTCGACTGTGACGTCAAAGGTTTCGGAAAAGCCGACAACTCCCCCGCCCGCTTCCGCGCACATCCCCGTGACCGTCACTGTGTCCTGCCCGTTCCAGTCTGCTGGTGGCGCGTAGGTTATGGAATTAAACACCCGGCCTGCACCCTCGAGTGCCAGCGCGGGCCAGCGCAGCTCCGGAGCGGCCACTTTTGCTGCCGTGGACTCCGTTTCGCTTGCCGAGAGCGTGCCGTACTGGCAAAACACCTGCAGGTCCAGCGTCCCCGAAGGACAAAGCTTGGTGTCCTGACGAAACGAGAGCTGGACGTCATGGAACGCGACGACCGTGTCCTCTTCTATGCGCAGCTGGCAGCCATGCGAGACACAGCCAAGCACCAGGATGGAGTCTGCTGGGTCCTCGATGATGAGCGGAACCTGCGCGATGACTGCGCCATCAAGCTTGATGGTGAGCGTGTCGCTTGCTGCACCCCGCGCACTGCACATGTACGTCACACCAGCGAGCGAGGCGATGACCTCGTGTAGTCCCCGCGAAGTGCGAGCGCCTTGCGCCTTGGATCCAGCGCCGCTGCAACCTGCCCATCCTCAGGGCCGAGCATGGCCTGGTCGGCTTGGAAGCTGATCCGGCCCAGCTCTGCGATGACCTCAAGGGTCGCCTGTGCCGTCGCAAAGGGCCATCGGTCGCTTGCAGAAAAAGGTGCTCGCCCAGCGACAGAACCTGGATCGCGCTCAGCTCAATCTGCGCGGGGGCTTGCACTGTCACGATGTCCTCCGGCCGCCCCGCGCGCCACTGCGAGACAACCTGCACCGCTGCTACTGCTTTAACCTCTGGGTGTGCGAGCAGCGAGCACGACACAGTGAGCACGCACGCGGCACGCGGCGACGACGCCCGAATTGTGAGCTTCTTAAGCGCAGCGTCCATATCCTTCACCCCAGCGGTCACCATGGACGCATCGCCATTAGGTCCAAGGCCGACTTGCCAGGTGCCACCTGCACCCTTCGCTGACGCGGAGCACTTCACTGCCACGCCCTCCGTCTGAAGGGCTCCCTGTGCACCAAGCGAGAATCCGACGAAGACCGGCCCGGGTGCCTCGACCACGACGGGCTGGGAGACGTCTGGCCCAGGCAGTAGCTGCAGAACACGAGTATTGTCCCGGAGAGGGTCTGTCGTCACGTCCACGGGTACCACCGAGTGCAGCACGTCCACACTCCCAGTCGGCGAAAGCTTCCTGACCGTGACGTGCACCTCGCCAGCGGCGGCGGGCGCTGCGGCCACGGTTTCGTGAACCAGAACGCGAAAGCCCGGCGCCGATGTTGCGCATTGCAGGGGCTCGAGGCGCCCCGAGCCGCGCGGCCCAAGCTCAATGGACCAGGTCAGCGGCCCCTTGGAAGACACCTGGACTGGCGCCTTATCGACTAGCTCAAAGCTTGCCGCGATGGATTCTTCGGCATCTCCAGCGGCGAATCGGACCTCACCGCAGACGATCTCCACCTGCTCCACCGCCGCTGTTACGGGACCTCGTGCTGTCGCCGTTGCCCCCGGCGTGCTGCCCGCCGCCGTACTCGCGAGCGCGACGGTTCCGATTGCGAGACTTTGCAGGCGACTTGCCGGGCTCGAGCCGACTTGAAATGTACGGACGTCCCAGACGCGTGCCCCCTGGGCCGTGGGCTCGGAGGACGCCGATACTAGCACGGCCGTCTGCGGCGGCCAGTTGGCGGCGCCTTCTAGCGCGGCCTGCACCTCTGACGCGCTCGCATCGAAGTCGATCTGCACCTCTACCGGCCCGCTTGTTCCGGTGACCCGCCCTTCGGCATCCAGGGTTTCCGTCAGCAGCAAGACCCCGAAAGAGCCAGACATGGCTCCCGTGGCCAGGTGCGTTTCGATCGTCCATGCATGCCAATCACCCTGGTGCTCTTCCTTGAGCTCGATGGTCTCGACCTGCGCCTTGGCCGACCACCAGGCACAACCCGGGTCCCCGCAGCAATCGGCAACAGAGCAACTCCCCGCAATGCCGTGTTTGAGCGCTGCAAGTGTGCCCCGGACGCGAATCGTGCGAGATCCTGGCCCCATCGATGTGTCTGCGGGGTGTGCCAAGAGCTGCTGGTTGGATAGCACAGCTTCCGCGCCGTCCATCACGGCCACCTCGGAGTGGTCCTCGAGTCGAAGTGAGCCGAACCCCTTGGATTCTAGCACGAGCTCATAGAACGCGGTGCTCGACCCGCCGGCGAGCGAGCCAAGCCCAGTCGCTGTCGGCGCGCAAAAGTCCGTGAAAGCGCGGCGCGGCTGCGGCCTGGGCAAGAACCACACAAGGGTGGCTGCCCGCATAGCATGGTCATCTGTGTCTGGGATTTGCACGGGGAGCGAGGCGGAGGCCAGCTCCGCACCGTCGCCGTCGCGTAGCGCAACAGCGATGGCTGCGCGCGCGCGTCCACCCACCAGGGGCAGGAATGCCACGGTCGGCAACACTGACGCTGCAGCTGCCAGAGGTACATTTGGTACGCTGATGCGGCGCCCTCCCGAAGACAGCCAGATCTGCTGGCGCTCCAAAACAGAGCCCGTTCGAGGCACAACCTCTACGTCGATCTCGTTGCCATCTGAGACCTCGAGAGCCCACACCCACGCGTCGTCCCCCGAGCCGAGCGTCTCAACCTCAAAGGGATGTCGCTTGCGCTCGAGGCCTTGCCTTCCGCGGGCCAGGGCCACGCCGAGCCCTGCGCGCCTCGTGCAACGCTGCAGCAGTCACGTCCACCGGCAGGGGCACAGACTGCAACGTGCCGCGTCGCAGCGCAAAAGAGCCCCAGCTCCGCTGCTCGTTACCCCGCGAAACGAGGGTAACCACGGCTCTGGCGCCCTCACCGGTAAGGTACGCCGAATCAGCGGTGAGCACGCCAACGTCCCAATCTTTGGGGAACGTGATGAGCCAGGTGTGGCTGCCAGAGCCGTCCTCTTCGCTTGCAAGCGAAACTGCAATCGTGCTCTTGGCGTCCAGTGAAAATGGTTCCAGGGCTTGGAGCTCGCTCGCGATCACGCTCGCGGGCCCAGCGCTTGGTATGTACCCAGTTGTCGCCCGGCCCAGCGTGAGACGAAAAGAACCGCCGAGCTCAGGCACGTCTTCGAAGCGGGCCGCCGTCGCGGTAGTAGTGCCCCGCGAGAAGTCAAACGTATTCACCGCCAAGACGTCGGGCGCCTCTCCTGGGCGGTAGTCGAGGAAGGTGACCAACCACGTGTAGGACTCTGGGCTGACCGAGTTGCTGTTTGCCTCGCGGCTCACCGCGATGGCACCAAGGCTACTCGATACGTCGCCAAGCGCGACCTCCAGCTGGAGGGCAGTCGCGTCGTGCGGGATCGACGCGGAGGTGGAGCCGTCGAATTCGAGGACGAAGGATCCCGACACGGCATTCGCGGCGTCGACGGCGTCCTGCACGTCGTCGACGCGTTGCACCTCAAAGACGGACACCAGCTTTTGAGTTGCAGGCCCAGCTGTCTCGCTCGACGTCGAGTTGGAGGGCGGGTCGAGGACCAGAAGGCTGTGCGTAGCGACGGAGACGACGCTGTCCACCGTGGGCTCCCGGTCCGCGTTCCAGAGGAGCCCGGATGTTGACTCGAGGACCAGCGAGACATGTGTCTCATCCCCAAGGGCGCCGAGGCCCGCAGCGCTGGCCGCGCCACCGGTCAGGACTGCATGACCACCCGGAGCGGCCATCACGACGCCAGCTCCGGCCACGGCTTGGGTCTCAGCAGATGGAGCAATCAGATACCCAGCCTGTTCTGATGTGTCCCAAAGCACCAGGTCGCGCTGAGCAACGGAGAGCTCCAGGCGGAGCTCGTGCGCAGCCTTGCTTGCCGGCTCTGTTGAAGCGATGCTCAGGGTCACGTTTACTTGCCCGGACCATTTCCAATCTGAGCGCTTGAACACCACCTCTTGCAGCACCGTTGACGCAGCATCGTGCGACGGCGCCCATAGTTGCACCGACTGAGCTCCTGCTGCGGTGACCACTGCAACGCCGTTGCTCTCCGCGACTTCGGCGTCTACCTCCAGTGCGCCCCATGTCGCCTCGATGGCGATACTCACGGCGGCCTTGGCGCCAGCCGCTGGCCCTCCGGTGTGGAGTGCGCGTGCACTCGGAAGGACAAGCTCGGCTTCGTCTCCTCGAAGCAAGGCTGTTGTGTTGGCCCCGGGAGCCCAGGCGAGCGTGCTCGTGTTGGCGGGGAGCACCGATACGTGACACAGCCCGCTGGTGACTTGGGCTGCTTGCTTGTGAACCCTTCGCCGAGCTGTGTGATGGTCACCTGAATGAGCTCGAGATGCTCTTGCAAATCAGGCACAGCTCGCGGGCCGTGATCGCCGAGGATCGACCCGTCATGGTGGCCCCAGCGCCCAGAAAAGCCCTCCATCGGGGCATACTCGATCTGCTCCAGGAGTCCCTCAAGCTCGAGAAGCGATGGCGCGACGAACTCGATCGAGAGTCCGCTTCTTGGCTCGATCGCGTCGGGGCTTGTCAGCGTCCCGTGGCGCGCCACCAGACGCGCTTGAGGTGGCTTGTTGGCTCGGGCCACCACGCCACGTAGCGAAGCGTGGCTCGGGGCAAAGCCGCAGTCTGCTGAAAGTCCACAACGAGCGGATGGTCGAGCGCGCACGTCGCGTCTTCGAATTGCACGCGAAAGTCGGACCCACTTGGATCAGGCAGCACTATCGGGAAGGTCGCCGTGGTCTCCGCGTCTGCCCCATCTTGGCCCGAGAGCAGCTCGGCGCGCAAAACCAAGCTACGGACCTCGAAAGGCAAGGGTTTTGCGACGCGGAGCTCGAGCGAGGCTAGCGCTTGCTGAAGAACCCCCAACGACCCGTCGAGCAAAAGACCGTCCTCTACGGTGCTGGCCAAGTGCTGCAGGCCGCTTCGGACGGGCAAGCCCCACCGCGCGGCACTTTGGGGCTCCAGCGAAAGCCGAACCTGCACGCTGCTGCTTTTGGCAGGCCCCGCGACATGGAGGGGCATGGGCACGGCGATTTCATTCGCGCTTGACGCGGCATGGGATGCAAGCCAGTGCTGGCTGAACGGGTTCTCGGTCGCCGGGAGGAATGCGAGTGCGTAGGCTGAAGGTGGCCGGTCTACCAACACCTTGATCCCGACCAGCGCCGCGGAGTCCTTTGGCGCGCCCGCAACGCTCACGACGAGCGCAACATCCACGAGGCCGGAGAAAGCGGGTTCACGCTCGTAGTGAAAGCCCTCCGCGAGGAGTTGGTCGAGGCTGTGGGCCGGGACGCGGCACTGGAGAAGTTGTGGCTCCGATTTGCACGCCCACGCGGTGCCATGCGGGGCCGCAAAGCTGCCGTTTCGCGCCGAGAAGGCCAGCGACACCACGTCAGTCTCCTTTATGCCGTCCGTGTCAATGTCTAGTGGCTCTATCAGGCAAGAGCTCGCGGCTGGCCCCACGCGCAGCAGACGAATCGGTGCTCGCACCGAGACGGCGGAGGACTTGCCGGCAAAGTCAACTTGGACTGTGAGCTGGGCGGATTGACGCTCTGCACCATTCTCCAGGACGTCGACCTCCAAGGCGCTGACGACGATGGCGTCGCCCAATGACGCTGGGCTCAGCTGGCCCGTGGGCCGCCTGAACACGCTTCGGCGCATTGCGGCATTCAAGGCGCGCACATCTACGCCCGGCAGATGCGTTTGGAAAACTGCCTCGCCGGTGCTCTCGTCGACCTCAACCGTGTACGACGCCATCGCCTCCAAATAGGATGGCAAGTGCACCTTGCCGACCTGCGTCCGGAACGTGACGTCCAAGAGCCCGGTTGTTGAGGGAAAGTGGAAAACGACGTCAGATAGCGCGGCCTCACCACCATCCGACGAGGCCGGCACGACAAGTGTCGCGGGGGCTTGGATGCTCGCTTTCCCGCTTTCGCCCGGCACGACCTCCACGGGCACCTCGAAGGCATCAAACTCGTCCTCAGGGTTGACCGAAGTGCGCAAAGATGCGGTCACAAAGCACACCTCGCCGCGCAGATTGCTGTTCCAGCCAGCCGGCAAAGCCACCCGCACGCTTGCCAGGACTTGGTTAACCTGGTCGAGAGAGCAGTGCAGCACAATTTCACCCGCCTGCTCGTGAACTTGCACCACCTGAGAAGCGTCAAAGTCTTCGAGCGCGGCGAGGACTGTGCCGTGTGATGTGCGTACGGACAAGTAGACCGGGGCCACAGGCTCTTGCGCAGCGTCGATCACGAGGCCCCAGCCGGCCTCGTCGATCCGGACTTCGGACGCCTCGGCGGCCTCGAGAATCAGCTCCTCATTCGCCGCCCAGGTCATGCGCGCAAAATTGGCGACAGGGGCGCTGGCGGGGCGGTCCTGCGCTCCTTCAGCTGCCACGCTGCTCGCGGGTGTTTCGATGCCGAGGCTTAGCGTCTCGTTGACGCCGCTTGCATCGATGCTGAAAACAATTGCGTCGCTCGTGTCCTGGGCCGAGGCGATGTACACCAAGGACTCGAGCGCCTCGTTGAGCTTCTCCAAGGGGCCGGCAAATAGCAGAGCATGGCCCTCCGCAGGCTCCAGCAGGCGCAACCCGGCGAGGCGCGACACGCGAAGGACGCCCTGTGAGCCTTCGCCCGCACGAACGGCAAGCTCTAGAGATGCGGACCGCGGGCCCACCAAACTCGGCACCAGCCCGGCCAGGGCGGTCTCTGCGCCAGCTCGAACAGGCGTAGCGCCGTGTGCAGGCCCGCGGAGGAATTTCACCGCCCCAGCAGCATCCGCGTTGGCAATCAGAGCGGGAAAGGATGCCGTGACGTGGTCTCCAGTCTCCGGATCGCTACACGTGAGAAGTATGCTGCCATCCTCGGCACCAGAGCTAGTGAAGCGAGCAGCGGCAAGCCTCGCATTCACCTTCTCCACAGTGTCGTACAAAATGAGACTAGAGCTCGCTGGGGTGCCATCGCCGGTGTCGAGCTCGCCACCAGTCGCCTCGAGCACGAGGCGAACTGCGTCTCTGAGGTCCGCCTCAGTCGCCGAAACTCGGATGGCTGGAAGAGCAACAGGCTCATCCGGCGGGCCATGAAAGGATTAACCTGCATGCTGGCAAAGGGCGCCATCTCGTCGCGAACGAGCACTGTGAAGCGCCGTATGGCATGCTGGGCCACTAGGCCAGCAAGCGCGATTTCCACCTCATGGGCAGCATCGCCGTCGTACACCTCAAGGCTGAATCGAGTGCCTATCATGCCGCTCTTGGGTCGCTCGATTTGCTCCCACGAGCACCAAAGGCGGCCCGAGTCGAGTGCAGTGTTTAGCCATTGCACGGGGCCTTGCACGCGGCTCTGGTCAATGGCGATTAGCTGATCCTCGCCAGAGCCTGCGGCGAGGGTCAGCTTGACCGAGCTGGCAGTATCCTTGACCGACAGGAACGCATTCCGAAACCCCTCGTTGTCCTCCAGCTTGAGGCCGCGCAGCCACGCCGCAACACGCCAGGTCCCGTGCGCCGTGCGGACGACGGTCCTCGCCGTGCGGGACTGCTGCTGCCACGAAGCAGAGAGTCGCTGGGCTCTCGGTGCAACATGCACCGGCACACTTGTCTGGCCAATGGTGACGAGCTGAATTTCGCGAGGGGCCAGCTGCGAAAGGTGCAGCGCGAGCGTCTCGATCCCGCTCCAGCCGGGCACCGGTCTGTATGTCAGCTCCCGAAGCGTTGCATTCAGTAGCGCTACGTGCTTACTCGTGATGATGGAGCGGCCTTCGTCCTCCACAGCCACGACCTGCGTCGGGACCGTGCCCACTGCGATGGTGCCAAAGGCCGCGCGCACCCAGATCGTGTAGGCGCTGTCGTCAAGCGCTGCGCTTTCCGTCGGCTGCTTGAGCACGATCGCGTCGCCAAGTTGCAGCGTTGGTTGTGCGGCAGTGGGGGCGTCAATGTCTCCCTCGGGCACGCTCAGCGTGCCAGCACGAGCCGCTGCCGTGGTGTCCATGCGCAAGGGCACGATGGCTGGCAGCACCTTGATGTCCAGGCGGCGCGGTGCGGTCCACACGTCGCTCGCACCCCGTACCTCGAACTCAAGCCGGTCCAAGTGCCCAGCGGCGCCGGCGCACAGCGCGTCTGGCTCAACGCGGTATTGCAGCCACTTGAGCGCTGCTCCAAGGCCGCTTGGACGACCGCGTAACGTGAGCAAGGTGGTTCCGTTGCCGCGCGTTACGGCAACACCCTCGGGAGCTAGACTGGACACCTGCGGGGCAAGCTGAAGCGTCCCGCATGCGACTGCCGGGCTGCCGTCTGCGCCAACTGCCCGCACGGCGATCTCAAAGGTCTCGTCTTGGGCAAGTTCGGACCCGTCCGATGCGGCCAGGGCCACAGGCAGCGAGAGCGTGTCGAGTCCTACCTCGACTTGCCGCGAGGCAGGGCCACCGCTGAAAAACAGCGCTGGGGGCGCTGGCTCTGCGTCGACCACAATCTGAAACGAGCGCTCTGGGCCGCCCTCGGCCTCGAAGGTCACCAGCAGCGCGGCGCCTGCGAGTCGCGTGTTCTGGGTGGCGTCAAAAGCCACGTTGATCACTTTAAGCGCAGCTTGCACGTGTTCGAGTGCGCCTCGAAGGGCAACGGAAGGGTGCGAGCTCTTCTCAACCTCGAGGTGGTACGGAAGGGGCCCAGAGAACTCGAGGGTGGCCCCCAAGCGTTCTGCGCCACGGGCTCCGAGGCTCACAAACACGGTGACGTGAGCATCAGGCTGGGCCGCCGCGGTTGTGACACTGACCCCAAACACCGTATCCAGGGCAAGCCGGCCTTCACGTTGCGCGACATGCGCCATCACCCACGGTGCGCCAGGGCGCTGGGTCAGTTGCGCAGCGCCGGCCTCGGGGAGCGCGAAACAGCGATCTCTGAAGCCACAGCCTCCGCATGCTCCCCGTTGCCATCCATGGCGCGGATCTCTAGCACGTCTGTGCCGCTAAATGTTTCGCGTGAGCAATAGCCGATGGACTCGAGCGCGACGTTGAGCCGCGCGAGCGGGCCGCGCAGCTCGATGCCAAAGCGCTCGCCGTCGTCGAGGACCTGCTTGACCTCGAGGCCCTCGCGTGCCCAGGCCCTTAGCGTGCCATTGGCGACGTAAAGCGAGACGGCGTAGATCTGGCTGCTGCTCGGCGACTCGTCGGCGTCAGCGACCTGGATGTGCTCGCCGCTTGCCAGCAGCAGGGACTCGCGAGCTTGCGTTGCTTCAAAGAGCGCGGGTGCGCTGACAATGGGCGGATCGCTGGCGGGGCGTACTCGCACGACAAGGGTTGCCATGGCCGCGCCTTGGGTCGCCTCGAGCGCGATGTCAACGGTGTCGTCGCCGTTCCAATCGGCTGGTGGCGTGTAGGCGATGGTCGCAAGCGCGGCGTTGACCTCGGCATCGGACGCGAAAGGGCCCTGGTCCATGCCCTCGACGTGCACATCGGCCCCGGCCGCGCTCTTGACCGTGACTGTGATGTCGGTGCACGGCGTGGCCAAGTGCAGCACGTCCGGGCCTAGCGGGGTTTGCTTCGCGTCCTCGTGCACCAGCAGGTCCAGAAAGTTGGTGCGTGTTTCAAAGTCGAGCACAGCTTTGCCAGCAGAGCCCGCCGCGCGCAAGCGGAGCGGGACGCGCGGCAAGGTGCCGTTTGCCCCGTTGACCTGGATCGTGAGCTCGTCATCGCCCGACCACTGCCCGGCGCGCTATAGACCAGGCTCGCCAGTCCCTTGTTGATGTTCTCCACGGTGCCTAGGAAGGACACCGAGGGTGCCGGATGGGCAAAGGCATGCGTCGTGGTGCGGGGCAGCACTGCCGCCAACCCTGTCTTCGCGTCATGAGGAGCGACCCGTGGCTCACTGCCAGGACCACCCAGACCTTTTCCTCGTAATGAAGGAGGCCGCGCGTCTGCGCCCCGTCCGCAAGGGCCACCGCAAGGCCGCGGACACGGAGCTGCGCCCCTGGTCGCCCTCCACCGCATCGGCCCCGAAGAGGTAAGGCTCCGTAACCTCAAAGCGCGGCGCCTCCTCCGTGCCGCCAGCGGCACGAACCGTCATCACCACCATCATCACCACCAGTAGTAGCGCGGCTGAGCGCGCAGCCGCGCAGCAGCGCCATGCCTGCCCGATTCGCGCCAAATCTCATTTCCACTCGCTGGAAGGACCAGTCGCGCGAGATACGCGAGCCCGCACGGCTCGCAGCGCCCACGTGGGGCCGGCTCCTCGGCGAGGGCGCTGGCAGCGGCGTGGGCGGCGTGGCCTCGCGCAAGACAGGGACCGAGAGATTCTCGGACGCGCTGGGACGATTTCTTTCATGCGTCTCACAAGCCAAACAACAACGGTTGCGAGTCGAGACGTGAACGCAAATGCATTGGGCGCAGGAGCGCGCCGCTTGGGCGAGCGTTCACCCGCGACTAGACCGGGTTCGGGCCCCACGGCAGCACGGCCACGCGACTGTGCGCGCCCTTGGCCACCTCCGCGTACGCGCGCGGCAACTCGCTGAGCGCGAAGCGCGCGTGAGGTTGACCGGCAGCGGCGAGATCTCGCCGGACTCGAACAGCGGCGCGAGCTTGGTCATAATGTTTGCGCAGTACTGGTCGGAAAAGGCGAGCGTGTTGATGCCCGAGACCTGCAGCTGCTTGCGATAGAATTCGAAGACGTTAAAGGAGGCCTCGTCGGAAGGTTTAGGCGCGGAGAGGGTCACGAGGCGGCCGTTGGCGCGCAAGCAGCTTATGCCCAGGGTCGTGCTGGGCCCGCCCACAGTGTCGATGAAGACGTCGGCGCCGCTCTCGCCCGGCGGCTTGCCTGATAGGTCCGCGAGCTTGGCCTGCAGGTCCTGTGGTGCGAGGCCCTTGGTGTTGATGATGTGGTCTGCGCCCTTGATAGCGCTAGCCGCCTCGCGCCGCACCAGAGCCACGGTCTTCGCGCCGCGCGCCTTGGCCAGCTGCAGCGCAGCGCTGCCCACCATGCCGTCCCGCCTTGCACGACAACGAGCTCGCCCTCCGCGGTGCGCGCCTTGTTTACGACGGCCTCGTACGCCGTCATAGGGAACGCCCACGGTGCCAGCCTCCTCGTGGGAGAGGTTGCCCGGCTTGCCCGCCACGCAGTCCACGGGCAAGCAAAGATACTGTGCGTGCGAGCCGTCTCGCCGGTACCCCAGGGTCCCGCCCGTGCCGTACACCAGGGAGCCGACAAGCTCTGCGGGCCCGTCCACCACAGTGCCGCAAAAGTCGCGTCCCGTCACCACGGGCGTCTTCACGAACGGCATGAGCCCCACGGCCTTCAGGTCGCTCACGTTCACGCCGCACGCCAGCACTTTGACGAGGACCTCCACATTGGGATCCAGCAACTCAAAGCTCCGCGGCGCGATCTCGATCACCTCTGCCGCGCTCGCCCCAAACCCCGTCAGCGTCGCCGCCTCGCCCTCCATCGCCGTCAGTGTCTTCCGGCGCCATCACCTCGGTCGCCCGATGATCTTTCCTCTCTTTTTTTTTTTTTTTTTTTTTTTTCTCCCCAAAAGGCAAAGCCAATTTTAATTAAAATCAACATTTATTAAATTAAATCCGGGAGGCACGACGGCAGGCTCCTTGAAAGGCCTGTTCAGGTCACTGTGAGGCGGCCACTCCAGCCGTAAAACTGGTCGCCGCTGCCGCTACCGCCGCCGCCGCCGCCGCCGCCGTGCTGCGCGCGTGGCAGCTCGGCGTCCACGGGCATATCGCAGATCAGGGGCTGCGCGTCAGCGATTGCGAGCGCGAGAGCGAGGTCGACTTGCGCCGCCGGACTTGCGCGGCCGCGGCCGCCGAAGCGGGGTCGGCGCGCTGCCGGCTGCTGCGCGAGCGCCGGTGTCTTCGGGGCGACTTTGAAGCGCCTGCGCTGTGACCCGGAAAATCGTCGCGCTCGTCTGCGTCCATCGCGAGCGCGAGCGCGAGACCGCCACGAGGCTTCTGCGGTCCGTTTGCTGCCATCGTGGTTGACAAAGGGGCGGCGGCCCCGCCATCGGATTCGTTCGCTGGCACCGACGTTTTTGCAACCTCGCTGCCGGCGTCGCCGCCACCGCGCGGTGATTCGATGGCTGACGAGCATCCAGACTCGGAGCCAGACTCGAGCAAGCCCGTGTTGAGCGTATCCAGTCGTTTCTTGAGCGACACTGTCCGGCGCAATCCCGCCCCGCCCCCCTCCCCGCCCCAGATGGACGCCATTCGACTCGGGCAGCCTCCGCCGCCCGCGGTTTCACGCGGCTCGACAAAGCCGACGCGGCCCGCAAGGCGCGGGAGTGGTACGGCGAGTGGTACGGCGAGGCCCCGGAGTCGCGCCATGCCGGCGAGCTTGCAAACTGCTTTCCGGCGTCTGTTGCAGCCAATGGTCCGAGGCCGCCCGTGCGAGCGGCTTGGCCTCGTCGTCCTCGCCGTCCGCGTCAAAGTCCGTCCGGCAGCGCATAGCCCTCGACGACGCAAACGTCATGTCCGAGAACCGCCTTTGCTGCTGCACTGGCGTGAAGGACCCGCCGTCCGGCGTGAGCGGGTCGTAGCCGGGCGTGTCCGGCGTCCTCGTCCGCACGGTCCACGGCGGCGGCATCGCCCCGCCCATGGTCCCGCGGCGGAACAGCTCGCGCGGCGGCGTGGCCCGCGCTTCGTCGTCGTCACCGTCGCCGTGCGCGCAGCAAGTCCCCGAGAACCCCGCGCCCATCCCGGCGGTGGGCGGGCGAGTGAGTTGCGAATGCGCTGGTCCCGGCCTCAGTCCCGGGCCATCCCGCGGCCCTCGCCGGCTCGTCCCACCCCCTGTCCGCCGCTGGTTCCTCCCGCGGGGCTCAGCGGCCCTCGCGCGTCCTCTCCCGCCCCGAGCGCTGCTCTCTTCCGCTTGCTGGCGATTTCTGCCCTGGCTCCCAGGGGCACAAACCAGGCGAACCCAAGATCCTTGGCCACTCTGGGGAGCTCACTCGAGCCGGTTGCAACTGCGCTGTGTGGGGAAAGAGGTACTTGGTTTTGGGTAACAGGATCAGAGTGCGTGGACGCGCAGGAGCGAGTCTGCGCCGCCGGAGACGATGCTGCGGCCGTCCGCAGACCAGTCGAGGGAGAGCACCTTGTTGGTGTGCGCGTCCAGGGTGTAGAGCGGGCAGAGGAGCGCGCGTCCCAGACCTTGACGGTCCGGTCGTGCGAGGCGGAGGCCAGCACGTGCGGGCGCACCGGGTTCCACTTGACCGCGGACACCCAGGCCTTGTGCGACTTGAGGCGCAGCTTGACGATGGCGTCGCCCGTGGTCCGCGCGTCCCAGATACGCAGCTGGTGATCCGCGTGCGAAGAAGAACACAGCTGCTGGGAGGCCGAATAGTCGAGGCTCGTGACGACCTTGTTGCCGCGCAGCGTGATGCTGCACGTCTCGCGCTCCAGGTCCCAGGCCCGCAGGGAGTGGTCCCAGGACCCGCTGAACAACGTCTTGGGTTGGGTGCCGCGCATCAAAGCACAGCCCGCTGACCTGGTCGGTATGGTCGTCGAACACGCTTTCGGGCTCATCCACCGTTGTGGTGGCGTCCTCCTTGGCGCCGCCCGCCCGCTTGCGTGTCTTGAGGCTCGGCTCGCCGTCGCTGTCGTCATCGTCCTGGTCGGTGCTCGACCCGCGGTCAAGCGGGATCTTCACACACACACGCGGCGGTCCCAGCCGCCGCTCGCGAGAACGGCGTGCGCGCCGTCGGAGGCGCCGTCGAGCGCCTCCACGCTGCCAGTGTGGGCCTCGCACGAGGCCAGGAGTGAGTGCGAGAGCTTGAACGCCTTGTCGCTCTGCGCCAACTCTGCGCGATAGAGCTTGACGTGGCCTTCCTTGCCCGCGGACGCAACCAGGTCGTCGCCCAATTGCCGCACGGCCTTCACGGCGCTGCGATGTGCGGGCACCGTCTCGATAGCCGTGAGCTCTGCGCTGCCCTTGCCGCCGTTCGCCGGGGTCGACGGGCTCCAGGAGAACTGCAGGTTGCCGTCGTAAGCGCCCGAGAGCGCGATGACGCCCCCGCCCGCGACGCGGCGGGCGTCGACCGCGGCAATCCAATCGGGCCACTGGTTTTCCGCGCTCAGCTTGGGCGGCTGCAGCGCGGGCGCGTACTCCAGCTCCAGAACGTTCTCTTGGGAGAGCTCCAGCCGCTCCATGTGCCTGGCAAGCGTGGACCGCACGAGGACGTCCTTCTCCTTGATCAGAAAGTCGAACGGCACGGGCGGGTCGAGGGCCAACAAGTGGTTGATCACCTGCGACAGTCCGCCGCGCCTGAGCGAGTTTGGACGGCAATCGTGGTCTCGGTCACCTTAAACTCCTCCACATCGGTCGTGAAGCGCACGCGCACCTGCTCCACGTCCTCGCCATCGCCGTCGCCGTTCCCGGCCGCGTCGCCGTCGTCGCTGTCGCCGCTTTCACTATCGGAGCCATCCTCGGCGCTGCTGGCCTCGGAGGCCACGCTCATGCTCTGCTCCTCCTCCTCCTCTCTCCTCCTCGGGACCCAGACTCGCGGTCCTCCATCTCCTCGTCCTCGCGCTCCTTGGCGGAGGCCTCGCGCTTCTGCCTCGCCATCGCGTTGAGCTCGCTCTTCTTCTTCCCGAGGGACTCCACCCAAATGCGTTCCGCAGCTCATCGTCGCCGAGTCCACGCTCAAGTCCTCTGTTCTCACGAGGCGCAACAAAACTAGTTTGCGTTCCATTCCTATTCGGGTCGGATATCGGTCCTCGACGATGAGGGTTGGTTGAGGGGTTGGTTGGGTGATTGAGGGGCGGCGGCTGATGACCTTGCACGTCAATCGAGATCGATCGACATTGCCTGCCAGCGAGAGAAACAAGGGGTGATCCTGACACGATCAGTCGTTGAGGTTGAGGAGGAAGGCCACCCCGCGCCATACCCAAAAGTTGGGGTCCCGCGCCGTGGGCAGGTGGATGGCCAGCAAAGTTGGTGCTCATGCCGTGGTCGAGAGCGCGCCGGCGCGCGTCGAGGTCTTGTAGGTCGGGCACGCGTATTTTCGCGCGTCCGGGGTAAAGTCCTCCGCGGGAGAAAGTGGATGGGCCGCATAGCCGAGTACATCTCGCGCGGGTGAGGGTCCTCGACCGAGCCGGCGGCGCTGTCCCAGCGCGCGCCCTCCATAAAGAGGCCCGACACATTGACGCCATTGGCCGGGTGCTCGTCGATGTCCTCTTCCTCGCAGTTGTGCACGGAGAAGTCAAAGCTGAGCGAGTTGATCGCCACCTTGTGCTTTCGCGCGTGCGTCTGGAGCACGCCCGTCAAGAAGCCCTGCGGGAAGAAGAACACGGGCAGCACGAACACGGTCGGCTCGCCGCTCACAAGCCAGTGCCGGATGAACTGCACGCGCATCTTGAGGTCGGCAAACCAAGAGGCCAACGGCGAAGCGACGGATACGCCACTTGGGACCACAGCTCGGGCACCGCGCCGTTGAAGAAGCTTGTGTGCATCTTGTCAAGCGCGCTGCTCATAACAATGCGGCCGTCGATGGCCTGCGCCAGCTGCACCAGCGACTGGCGCATGCGCTTCAAGAGCTTGTTGAACTTGACAATCTCCTGCTTGAGAAAGGTGGCGAGCGGCTGGAGCAGCTGCGTCTCCTCGTTGAGCACAAAGGTGCGGGGTCCGCCTCAGTCTCGACGTCAAGCAGTTCGGGCAGCTCGGCCTCCATCTTCATCGCGAGGCCCTTTGACCAGCTCGTCGGGGCTCAGCCCACCAACGCCACCGCCACCCGCGCTCGCGCGCGGCTGGATGGAGAGAACCGCGCTGAGCATCCGAGAGCTCTCCTGCAGCTCAAGAGTGATGTTGGCGTTGGGGTGCAGCCCGAAAACCTCCGTGTCCTCAATCTCGGGCATGCCGCGGATGTAGCGCAAGTAGCCTTGCATGTTGGTGTCCTTGGGCGCGTAGTAGTGGCCCGATGGTGAAAACTTGTACTCGTCCTCGAGGATATCGGGGGTGTAGAAGCGGCTGAGCACCGACATGAGGCAGCGCCGGTCCCAGTCGTCGGTGACCCGGCCGCCATAGTTGATCTGCCCCGTCACGTACCGGATCGCGTCCCAGGGGATGCTCTCCGCGCTCGCGTCGTCCAGAAAGCGCCGCAGCTGCTCCGCAGAGGTCTCCAGATCAGTCGTCAAACTCGTACCTGATGTTCCACCCGAGCGGGCCAAACTTGCGCCTCTCTTGGATGATGCCATGGAAAAAAGCACAGGCCGAACAGGATCTTGCGAAAGGCCACAGGCCGCGTCGGGCACTCATCGAGGATGTTCTCGCTGAGAACAGTCTCGTACGACCGGCACACGTTCGCTTGGAGCCCGCGCGGCGGCTCGTTGGTGAGCTTGAGGCCGTTCTGCAAGACCGCGACCGGAAAATAGGTCGCGGGGAACGACGTCAGGAAAAGCCGAAAGTCCTCGTGCATGCTCGGTCCGCTATCGGACGTTGAAGCTCGCGATGATCGACTCGAGACTAGGCATCCAGCTCTTTGCCAGGTGGCAGTTCTGCAAAAGCACCCAGTCGCCCGTCTTCCGGGCGTCCGAGATGAGCTTTTCGGCCTTGACACCCTGGCCCTGGCCCAGCGAGATGACATTGAGACGCTCGAGGAATCCCTTCTTGTCCGCAAAGCGCAAAAGGAGCCCGGTCGGGTCCGCGCCCTGCGAGAGCACGAAAATGCACGGCGTCCTGCAATCCATGTCCTTGCTTATGTCCTCCATGGAGGTCACCGGGCTCTGCACAAAGCTGGGCCCGAGCTCGTGGAGCACGTAATTGCGCACACCATACAGCGTCTTTTCTTCCCGGAAGGCCTTGATGAGGATGAGGTCGTGCATCCGCGTGCGCTCGCGGCACACCGCTTCTGCAGGGTCGGCGTCGGCGGCCGACTCCGCGTTCTCCTCGGCACCTTCCGTCGTACCCGAGGCGGGCACTGCCATGGTGGAGACGAACTCCGGCATCGGCGTGTCTTGCGGTGCGTCGCACGTTGCCCATTCTTGCCACCCGCCGGGACCCGACCAGTTGCTAAGCACGTGCTTGCACAAGCCGCAGAACTGGAATGGCAGCATTTCCTCGAGCACCGCGAGCGTCTGCCACGTGTGTGTGTGCCAGTCCCGGCGGAAGTTTGGGCGTGTCCTCCTCGGAAATCGCAGACATTGCCGCGGGGCCGCGGAGAAAAAGATTCCACTCCAAGTCGGTGATGACGCCCGCGTTGCGCTGGATCTGCACGCTGATGAGGAACGAGAACAGGAGCTTGTGCACCTCGAAGAGGCCGCGGCAGACGTTCTTGTAGACAAACATATTCTGAAAGTCGAGGATGTTGTTGAGGCGCGCTTGCAGCTTGTCGTCCTTCTCGCTATCGTCCAGGCAGCGCTGAAAGAGCTTGACAAAGTATTCCAGCGAGTACTGGTACATCGGGTCGATGTTGGCGAGGTCCGCGATCACAAAGTAGATGATGCTCCCGCGGCGAGCGGCGGGGCGGTAGGTGTTGCGCATCAGCGTAACTTCCGCGTTGGTCTTCTCGCTCTCCTGCACGCGCTCCGTGATGATGGCCGACGTCGTCTTCGAGTCCGCCAAGGTGCTAATCAACTCCTCGTCATCCAGGATGTCGCCCGTGGACTCGGACAGCATCCTCAAAATCTTGTCCTCAATGTCCTTGAGCTGCTTCTGGTCTGCCGCCATCGAGAGCAGCAACCGGTTTTTGCGCTCCTCGATGTCGGGCTTTTCCGTCCTCACGACCGTGCCGAGGAGCTGGTCTTCGAGGCCCTCCATGGTCACCGTGAAATTGATCAGCGTCACCTTGATGCAGACCTCGGGCAGGTAGTGCGGGTTGGGAATCTTGGTCGTCATGTAGAGCCGAAAGTTCGGGTCGTAGTCGACGTCGCTGTCTCCAAGGCGAATCAGCGTGCGCCCGCTTTGCCGGAACACCGCCTTTTGCAGGATGGGCTCCAGCCGGGGTCGATCTGCTCGCCGACGTCCTCCACCAGGAGGGGCTTGCCGTTCCGAACGGCCTTCTCGAGCACGCGAAGCATGTCCGGGTCCGACATTTGATCACCTCCAGCCCGGCCTTCATGTCCTGCTTGACCCAGCGGTTGGCCTGCATCTGCGGGTCAATCATAAGCGGCCAGCGCTTGCCTCGCGTCGCAAGCAGCGCATTGTTGGTGGACACTTCGTCCGTTGGGAGCCCGCAGATCTGCCACGCGATCACGACGGGGTCGCCAATGACGCTCACAAGGCTGAACGCGCTGGGGCTGCACGGGATCTGCAGCGCGGTTACCCGCTCCTGCCAGTCTTTGACCAGCTCGTCGCGGTAAACCCCCGTGAACGCGCCATAGTAGGACACAGACGCGGACGCCAGGAACATGTCGCCCACCAAGCACTCAATCTGCGCCTGGATGTTCACCACGGACTGGCGCCAGCGAACGCCCTCACTTGCAAGGCCGCTCGTGAGCTTCTCGGCCCGCTCCAGGCGCGCCTTTGTCTTGACGGCCTCATTAGCAAGCGCGTCTTCTCCGACAGCGTCTCGTCACACGTGGCTTGCAGCGCGTTCACCTTGTCCACGATGGCCTGCAGGGCGGCCTGCTTTTCGGCAAGAATGTCGTTGGCCTCTTGCAAAGCGGCGTTCATTTCCGCCAGCCTCTTGCGTTTGGGCTCCACCTCCTTGGCCACCACCGAGTAGACGTCCATGGCGTGGGTCCACATGCACAGCGAGGTCGCCGCCTTGGACACCTTCTTGACGTTGTCCACAGACATGATGGGGTCGTCCACGTACTTTCGCTTCTTGAGCGTCGCCGAAGGAATGTTGTCCTTGTCAAAGTTCTTGAGGTTCTCCAGCAGCTTGGGGTCGGCAAGCTGCTTCTTAGCGGTGTCCCAGTCTGGTTTCTCGCCCAGCAGAACGCAAACCGCCTCCATCACCGTCTGCACAGCCGCGGGCGGCTTGGCGAACGACTTCATCTCCGTGATGTCTTTCTTATCGAGTGCATCCAGGGACTTGATGGCGTCATCGAGGGCCGGCATGGCCTTGTCGAGGTCCTTTTGCGCGTCCTCCTTCACCTCGCTCACTTGCGCCGCCTTTTCGTTCACCTCAGCTTCTCGGTCGCCACCTTGGCCTTCACCTGGCTGGCCTCGGCCTGCTCGCGCGCGACCTCCTCCAGCAGCACCTCAGCGTCCTTAGACTTGACCTCGAGCACGGGTGCAAGCGCGTTCAGGTCCATTTTCAGCTGCTGTACCATCTCGTTCGTCGACTCGAGCTTGACGATACCGTTCGACAGCCTCTCGCATGACTGGTTCATGGCGGTGCGCTTCTCGCGCAGAATGCCAATGTATAGCTCGATGAGGTCCAGGTAGGACTTTGGCGTCGTGTACACCACGCGTCCCAGTTCCTGCTTGAAGCGAACCGAGCAGTCGATATGGACGTGTGCACCATCGTGCAAGCCTTGACCAACGCGTCGCGCACCTCGTCCGAGGGCAGCTCCACGCTTGCAAGGAAGCGCCGTGCCACAGACTGGAGAGCGCTCTGTGGCCACTCCAGGAACCAGTCGATCGTGCAGCAGTTGATCAGCGACGGAAATTGCCGACACCAGACGCGCAGTGCGTTGCCCACGGGCGACATGCACAGCACAACATGCAGGTTGTCGCGCACGCGGTTGATAAACACTTGCTTGCAGTTGTCCGCGACTCGGGGATACCAATGGCCTTGAGCACTGGGCCCATGTCCGCCACGATGCGGTCCATCTCGTCCTGCGGGAAAAGGTTCGGCACCTCCCCAGAGTTTAGAATGTTGTTGACGTCCTCCAGAAAGTCGTCGACGATGATCTGCGTGTCGCTGAAGAGGAAACCGACGCGCTTGCCGGCGACGCCTGCCTGGATCATGCCCTTGAGGTCCTCGCGGAACTCTGTGGGCCCGTACCCCTTGGTGATTTCGATCTGTACGCACCGCGCACCGCACATGAACATTGCCAGCCGCGAGAGCGACTGCTTGCCCGAACCACCGACGCCAACCAGCATCGCG
The DNA here is from genome assembly GCA_022244645.1 of Thraustochytrium striatum. Lineage (NCBI taxonomy): Eukaryota > Bigyra > Thraustochytrida > Thraustochytriidae > Thraustochytrium > Thraustochytrium striatum. Next base: position 236,319 of record JACDIV010000044.1, read on the forward strand.
TTACCTCGCTTCTGCCTGAGCACGCGCGAGATGCGTGACACGTGCTCGATGGCGTCGCGGAAGAAGACCAGGTTCATCTTGCTCGGATGCACGATGTTGTAGTCATCGAGCGCGTCCTCGAGCACCTTGGTGATCTGGTCGAGGCTCTGCACCTGTTCGTAGGGGCGCTGGTCGCCGTCCTCGCCGCCCTCTTCGGCACCCTCCTCGGCGACGCCCTGCAAGAAGTCGACGAAGAGCAGTGGCGGGTGCTTCTTGCCGCTGCTGGTGGCATCGGCTTCGTCCAGCTCTGCGCTAGCAGGCGTGCCAATGCCTCCTCCGCGGTCCAGTCCACCTTGAAATTGCGCTTCAGGAGCTCCATGGCAAGGTCGCAGAACCAGTCCTTGTCCTGAATGTTGATAAGCCGGTCAAAGAAAACCCGCATCGACTCGTGGAGCCACAGCGACATCACCGTCTCTGGACCGGAGCATCGGTTCGCGTTCACCATGAGCATGCCCTGGACAACCTTGCTCAGGTCGCGCAAGTTGAAGGTGTAGTGCGACTTTTGCGGCGTCGGAAGCATCTCGCTCGAGATCCGAAAGTAGATGTCGATCGTCGACGCCACGATGGTCTTGGCCAGGTTGCGCACCTCGGGCGTGAAGCCCTCGGCCACGAAAAAACCACTCAGAATGCCCGAACATGAGCTGCATGGTGTCCCGGTTCGCAGGCGGGAGGCAGAGCACGCTAAAGTGCCGCACGAACCGCGGCGTCACCGGGTTGCGCCCTCCGCCTGGAGGCGCGGCCGATACCGTGAGGACAGTGTCCTGGATGTCCTTAAAGAAGAGCTTCTCGCGGTCGTAAAAGCCTCCAAAGTCAAGGAACTGACGCAGCAGCTCGATCGGCGGCTGCGCGCCGTACTCCTCCACCATTGGCATGTTGACGTCGTCCACGTACACGACAGCAGTGTGGCCGCGGGTGCGCCGAGCAGGGTCTTGCGCTTCTTCTCAAGCTTCGCCTCGATACTCAGCTGCGTGACCTTGGAGTTGGTCTGTGCGCTGAAGCCAATGTTGATAGGCAAGACCAGCTTGCGCGACTCAAAGCCCAGACTTGCCCGCCGTGCCGCCTGCTTCTTGCGCAGGGCGGCCTGTGCCTCGTTGCCTTCGCTCATCTCGGCGTCGTCCTCCGGGACTGAGAGCTCGCGAAGGAGCTTTTGAGGACGACCGTCTTACCGGTTCCCGTGACTCCCGTGAGGAAGCAGGGCCGACCAAAGTCGATGAGCTTCTCCAGCAGAAAGGAGTAGCGCGCAGTATCCACGGTCGGGACCACAAGCTGTGAGAAGGGCACTGCCCGGTCGTAGACGAAATCGGGTACAACGTCCTCCCACCGCCGGAGCTCCTCCGTGTGCATGTCCACAAAGTAGTCGAACACAAGGCCCTTGGCCGACAGCCCGATGAGGCCGAGACCAGAGCGGTCAAACTCCCGACGCGCCCAGTCGTCAAACGCCTCCTTGTTCTCCGCGTCGATGGCCCCGCCAGCCGACCAGATGAGCGCAAAGGCAAAGATTCGGTCGACGAGGCGCATCATGCGCTCGCGGTTTGCTTGCGTGAGGCCGTCTTTTGCGCTCGTCCCGAGCGCGCCTGCATCGGCACCGGGCTGCTCAAAGTTGCCGACCTGCCGCAGGAATGGCGAGGAGCAGAAGATGACCTGAAAAATGGAGCAGAATGACGCCGCGAGCTGCACGTTCACAGTTGGGATCGGCTCTGTGCATTGCTTGCGCAAGAAGGTGAGCGCTGCCGCAAAAACTGCGTCAACATGGGCCGTAATGCGCTCCGTGAGCCCTTGCGTCTCTGGGCCAAAAAGAGAGGACATGTCGCGCTCAAGCCAGGTCTGCACGAAAGGGCGCCAGCCTAGGTCGTCCGGCGTCATGTACAGGACGCCGAGGCGCGAAACTGTCGCAGGCGAGGCGACCTCGAGGTCCTGCACCTCAAACACGCACTTCATCTGCGTCTTGAGCTTGATGCGCTCGCCGTTGGCAAGGCACAGCGTCATGTTGTCGTCAAGAACCGTGTTCATGTTCTCGATCCACAGCGCGTCGATGGGGCCGTCGAAAACGATCCACTTGGAGTCGTCAGTCTCGCTAGACACCATGACGCGCATGATGGACGAGGCCAAACCGTCCGTCCATTCCTGCGCGAGCAGGTTGAACTCGCCGTACAGCTCGCCCATCGTGATGCACTTGGGGTTGAGCACGTTGCGGTGTACGATGCGGTACGGTAAATCGCCGAGATTATCCGCATGCTTGTTGTGCAGGTTGGTCAGCGCTTGCGCCAACACCTCGTACGCTGTCGTCTTGCCGCCACCGGTGGGGCCTACGATGGTCACGCCAAAGCGCACGTTCATTGTCTCGTAGAGCTGGATAATCTTCTTCACGAAAGGGTCCACGAGCTGCAGCGATCGCTCGCGCAGCTGGGACTCGATCATGACCTGCAGCTCGCCCGTGTCCTGGTAGGGCACCGTGACGCCCGGAACAGGTCGGCTAGGATCCCGAAGAAGAGCGGCACGTCCTGGCTGAGGAACTTTGGCAGATTGCTATCACGCATGGCGCGAATCAGCACCACGTCCTCGCTCAGGTCGGGGTTTCCGCGCTTGAGCCCGCCCGCCATAACCAAGACCGACTTTACCGCGCGCAGCCCGTAGTCGTAGTGGCACTGCTGCGAGAGCTGCTCACTGCACAGGCTGTACATCTTGGTCATCTTGACGCTGAGCGACTTTGCCGCGCTAAAGCCCTCCGCGAAGAGCATGATCTCTGCGATGAGGCTGTAGTCGGGCACCATCATGGCCACCGGTCGGAACAAGACCTTGAGGTTGTCCGGAAGCTCAGTACGGCCGGCATAGCCCGGATTCATGGTGATGATCACATGGTGCTCCTTGAGCCCGATGTCGCGGCCCTCAAACTTGATCGCCTCCTGGCCGGCAAGACGACCCTGGCGGAGCGTCAGAAGCTGCTGGGCCACCACGGAAGCACCTCGATGTCGATGCGATTAAACTCGTCCAGGCAGGTCCAGCAGCCAGCCTGCGCGAGGCCGCTGAAGAGCTTGGCCATCATCTTGTAGTCGATCTGATCCGAGCAGTTGAACACAATGCACTGGATACCGAGGGCCTTGGCCAGGTCCTTGGAGGACTCGGTCTTGCCAGTGCCGGCAGGCCCACTTGGCGAGCCTCCCAGCTTGAGGTGCAGCGCGCCAGTGAGCGTCATCCAGCAGCGGTCCGTGAGGGGCGTAATGACCAATCGCGACGTGCAGCCCTCGTACTCGTACGCGTAGCGAATCATCGAGTTGGACTGTCGCACGATGCAATCGTCGATGTCCTCCTTCTGCCAATAGTAGCGAAGCTGCTGCTGCCACACAAAGTTTTGCGTCGAGACCACCTCGTCTTCGTGCAAGGTCTCGACAATGTCACGCGCGTGCACATCCGTCGTCACGAGGGCCACGATAATCTTGCGCTCGCGCTTGGTCAGGTCGGACCTGACAAGCTCGGTAAGCTTGTCAAGCTCGAGAACATTGCGCTCGTGCCAGGCCGCAATCGATTGCACGCTCGCACCAAAAAAGGACTCCATGAAACCTTGCTCGTCCGAGTCAGGGGAGGCGCTTCGTGCCGTCTCGCTGGTCCTCGCGGCCCCTCCCCGCCCTTCTCGGCGTTGGCCAGCGCGAGGCCGTTGTTGCGAATCGCACACTCGGTGCCCACGACCCAGGCAATCTGCGCCACCGTGGCGACGACTTGACCCGGATGGCTCCGCACCCACTCCTCGCGGGGCCGCTCAAAGTAGTCGAGAAGACCAGCCTTCATCACCTTTTGCAGCGACGACTTCATGTTGGTCTCGACCGCGGTGAGCCAGTCCTCTACGTTGCCGCGCGCCTTGAGGTTCTTGCCAAGCTCGATGCGCTCGCCTTCCGGCGAGATCATGGCCTTAATGTCGATCGACTTGGGCTGCGAGCCAAAGTCAAGCGCGACGAGCGCGTCAAAGCATTTGCGCAGGTGTGGTTGCACCGCCTGCGGGTCCTTGGTCTGCGCCAGGATCTCGAGCAGCTCGTCGTTGGACAGAAAGTAAAAGCGCGCAAAAGCGGCTCGCTTGGTCTCGAGGTAGTCCTCGAGGCTCTTCTGGATGCGCTCGAGCGCCGCATTGTGTTTTTGCAGCGTATCCTTGAGGCCGGTGCGTGTGCAGCACTTGATGCAGTTCGGATCGTCCGCAGTGCGACGCATGTTCTCTCTGAAGGAGCTGTCGATCTTGGCGAACAGCTTTGACTCTTGCGGGAGCTGCCGCTGAATGTCCGGTGCGCCAAAGATGCTCTCCAGGTACATCCAGTTGCGCTGGCAGGTGAGCCATTCCTCCAGGGTCTCTTGGAACAGCACGAGCTTGTGCTGCCACTCGTCCACGGCGCCCCTAATCGGCTTGACGTAGCGCGACCCCAGGATCGTGTTGATGGTGACTAGCGAGTCGTCCAGGTCGACAATGACTTCGTCCACGCCACCAAGGATATGATCTTTGGTCTCCTTGAAGGGCAGAATGGTAAACTCGGCCGTCTTCCACTTTTCCACGACCTTGTCCAGCATGTTGACCAGAACAGCCTCCTGCACCGCCTCCGTCGCGATCCCCTCCAGCTCGTCGCAAAAGTCCATGGCTCGGCGCTTGATGAGCTGCCCGAGCAGCAAGTCCTCAACGCCGTCAACCTGGTAGCCGAGGATGTTATGGATGCGGGTCCAGTGCCGCTCGCGAAGGTCATGGCACCGCAATGCCGTGACGACCGGCATGGTGCGCTTGAAGTCCAGCACCTTCTCGCGCAACGTGGGCGCGACCAAGTTGCCTGCAAGAGCGCGCTCGGATTGGAGCGCGGTCTTGAGGTATTTGTCCACCTCGGCGAGGATGGCCACAGGATCCACCTCGCAAAACTGCGTGGCGCACCAGCCTTCGGCAAGCGCGTCCCAGGCGTGCAGCGACTTCCACAGCTTGCTCTTGATCTTGAGGTCCGCCTTGACTTCGTCAAGGTCGTCGTACGTTGAAACGGGCAGGCCTAGCGTCTTCTCGTAGCGCGTGTACTTGGCCCGCATCTCCTGCAGTTCGTCGAGCAGCGCTTCCTGCTTGGTCAGGTAGTTAATCACCTGTGTCGCATTGGAATCGGGGTCAAAGATGATCACGTTGCCTAGCTGCGTGCGCAGCGACCCCACGCGGCTCCGCAGCCTCGGAATCTGCTCCTCCAGCTCCTTGGCAAACCGGGCTGTGTTGTCCCCAATCTGGTCCTCCGAGGTCTGGATGGATGCATGGAGCGCCTTGTTGGTCTCCTTGAGCATGTAGATCGTCGTGTTGTCCTCCTCCTCGACCGGCACGTTGAAGTTGAGGCACAGCTTATAAAGCTGGCTTGCAAACTCGAAGCGACGGTCCACCGTCTCGATACTCCCGCTCACGTTGCGCAAGAACGAGAGCTGGTCCACGAACTCCTCCACAGAGTACGACACGCGCGACAGCGTGTCATTGGACGTGCGCATCTCCTGCAGATTCTCCGTGGCGCGGAGCCGCATGATCTCGGGGATGAGGGTCTTAATCTTGGACAGACATCGCATGGGGCTCGGAACGAACAGCTCCTTGAGCTCGGTCGAGTCGATGCGAACGATGCCGATGTTGCTCTGCGTCGGCATCGCGTCGAAAGACACCTCCTCGGCCGTGTACGTGCTGAGCATGGCCGCAAAGTCGTCGATAGGTCTGTCGGCGTACTCCTCGACGGAGAGGGTCGCTAACAAGCGCTCGTTCTTGATGAACTGCTCCACGTAGGGCAAAAACACCTCGCAGTATTTGTCGGCCTCCTCGAACGCGCTGCGTAGGCAGCCCGAGATCTCCTCGACCATGCCCTGAAACTGCTGGTCTTCCACGATCATCATCTCGAGGTCGATGCGGTCCCCACCTGTGCTCTCGTCTAGCGTAGGCTGTGCGTACAGCGCAAAGTCTGGGTGCGTGAGAAGTGGCTCGGGGTCGGTCACCACCTTGAGCGTGTCAAAGATGATCGCCTCGGTCTCAACGCGAAAGTCGTCCGCGGTCGGGAAGAAGCTCAGCGTCTGCTCCTCATCCAGACCCTCGTCCATGGCATGTGGGTCAATGAGCGAGTCCATCTTGACGAGAAAGATCGGCGTGACCTGGGCTTTGCCTGCCGGAGCCTGCCCCGTCCCGTTTGCCGCGTTCTCGGCCAAGCTGCTCATGTAGGTACTCTGTCGCGAGGAGATGGCGGCTAGCAGTTCCGCCGTGGAGGACGTAGCCAGCACGAGAAGTGTGTCGATGACCAGAAAGTCCACGAGGCGGATGTACTTGGTTAGCTTGCGGCACTGCGTCCGCATCGCCGCGCGCTCGGTAAAGGTGATAGCGCGCTTCACAATGCCACCGCCTGCTGAATAGCGAGGGAGTCCTCAACCGCGCCGTCGCCCTTGGCCTTCCGGCGAGGCTTTTTGGTGCACGTGAACCCGTTCTCTTGCAGGAAGCTCTTGAGCGCCCCATCACACGCGCTCGCAAGAAGCTCGCGCACGCTCGCTGAGAAGCGCATCAAGTGCGCTCGAACCGACTCGCGCTGTGCCTTTTGCGCTCGTAGAAACTCTTCCAGCTCGTACGTCATCGAGGAATGGATGGAGAACAGCTTGAAGCAGGCAGCGTCGAAGCACAGCCGCCGGAGCTTGAGCAAGCTCGTGCGGAGCAGCGGGTGAAGTATGAAAAGCTGCTCTTGCAGCCGCGCCTTGCACAGACCGATCTTCTTGGACCGCACGTTGACCTTCCAGTGCATGAAGGACTTCCACACCCGGTATTCTCTGAAGAAGCGGATCCGCTTGATCTGCGAGAGGTAGAACTCGCGCTCGAACTGTTCGGTGGAAATGAACGAGGTTGTCTCATCGCGGTAGTGCGTCGTGACCCCACTTGAGGAAACGATGTAATAGTCCTGGGCCCGCTGGCTCAGCGCAACCTTGTCCCTGCAAAGCTCGAGCTCGTAAGCGGTGCCCCCTGGGCGGCGCACAAAGTACAGGAAGGAGCTCGGCTCGCCCATACGTGCATCCTGGCTCGTTCTCGATCATGCGCTCGACAAAGCTCTTGAAGTTGGACTTGAAGCGCTTGTTCTTGGCCATGTCCACGGACAGTTGCATCAGCGGGTCGAGGGTGTCTCCGACGCACTGCTTTTGGCCTTGGACTCTTCTTCCGCGGCGAGCAAGGCGGCTTCTCGTCGCTCCAGCCGCGCGTCGCCAGATGAGGTGGCTTCACCGACAGGCACCTTGGCCCCGGCCTTGCGCAAACTCCGATTCCTGAACGGAAACGCAATGGGCTTGCTCCCTGCTTGCCGCCGCTTTCCCTCGGCCATCGGCGGCCGCGGCGCAAGCCCCTGCCGCGCCGCAGTCGCCGCAGTCGCCGCAGTCGCCGCAGTCGCCGCCAGCGCCATTGGCTCGTCCGCCTGCTCCTTCGTCTCCCCTAACCATAGCGGCAGGCATCGCCGGCCCAACGTGGTAGAGCCTTCCCTCAAGCTGGCCGCGCGCCGTCCTCGCTGCGCGCGGCAGTAGCTCGTCGGCCGCGCGCGCGCCCAGCAGGGCGTGGCGCGCCCTCACTCTTCCCGCCGGCCGGCTCCGGCTCCCCGCGGCGCATCATCGCGTCTCGTGCCTGAGACTCGGCCCTCACGCTCACGCCAGCCGCTCCTTCCCGCGGCCCGCCGCGCCCCGCGCCCCGCGCCCGGCGACTCGCTCCGCGCTCCCCGCCGCCCCCGCGCCGCCGCCCGCCCCGCCTCGACCCTCGCGCGTCGCAAAGCTCGCCGCCGCCGCCGCAAAAACCAAACCTTCTCGGCGTCGCTCGAACGGTAAAATGCTGGACATTGCGTTCCCCAGGTCCCCGCTTCAGTTAGGGCGCGGGTCGCGCGGGTTAGGGCGTTGGGTTAGGACGTGGGACGGTCGTCCGGTGGGACGCGTTGCGGCTGGGACGGCGGCGGGCGGCGATGGCGGAGGCGGGCGCGCAGGAGGTGTGCTGGGCAAGCTCGGGAAGCTGCCCGAGGAGGTGCGGCAGCGGCTCGAGAAGGAGCTGAGGGCCACGGAGGCTGCGCCGCCGGTGGAGGAGCTTGAGGCGGTTCTGCGCGAGAGGTTCACGGAGCAGCGCGCGCGCAAGCTGCTCTTCCGGCCTGGCCCCGGGACGGACGGGGAGGCCAGGTTCTACCCGCTGCTGGTGTGCAGCCCGCCGGACGGGGCGCGCCGCGAGCACCCGCAGCTGCGCTTGCAGACTCTGCCTGTCGCTCTTCTACCTCGTCCACGTGCACGACCCCGAGGTGGCGTTCGAGTTCGTCGTGCGCGATGGCCTTTCGCGCTTGCGCAGCTGGTGGCGCACGAGAATATGGTTGTGCGCGCGCAGGCTCTGGAGTCCTTCATGGCGCTGACGGGGTCCGAGCACCTCGACTGTTCCAGAACCCGCCCGGCCCGCGGCAGGTGCGCATCCATCCGGGCTTGCTTCGCCTGACGCGGAGCAACTTTCTCGAGGATCTGCTGGAGAACTACAATGAAGGCTTTCCGGGCGGTTCGTTCCTCGCGCTGCAGATCCTCGCGTTCTACTTGTCGTGGCTCCGCTGTTTTACTGTCCCAAGGGCCAAATCCGCGTCAGCCGCAAGATCATTGACACGCTGCGAGACTGGTCCGAGCGTGGCGATCTTGGCGAGGATGAGCGACTTTGCGAAGAAGTTGTATAGGACTTTGGCCGCTTCCCGGCGCAGGATAGCCGAGCTTCCATTGCAGCGTCCAACGAAAGCATGGAGGAAGCTGTAGAGTCAGCTGTTGAAGCCACGGCGGCGTCAAGTGAAGCCGAGGACTCGACTGGGGCACAGGGTTGGACCCGCGGTCCAGTACGAGCCTCGGGAGTGGTGAGCTCTCTAGCAAGGCGGAGGGGAACAGTTGCTTTGTGCGTGGCGAGTACGCGCGCGCCCTCGAGTATTATGAACAAGCCCGCGAGACGTGGCCGCCGGCGAGGATCTGGCCTCGCGCGCGTGCTTGCCAACGCGGCTGCTGCGCACATGGAGCTCCTCAAGCAGTTGAAGGCAGCGCCTGACGGTGTTGAAGTGGGCGGCTCTGAACATCTCGCACAGGCTGTCTCGCTCTGCAAGCGCGCACTTGAGCTCGATGCTAGCTACGTAAAGGCACAATACCGCCTGGCGCAGGCCCTGCTGGAGGATGGCCAGCTTGACGCGGCCCGGCAGGCCATCGAACGCGGGCAGAGCTTGTGTACGGAGCGCGGGGGAGCGCGCTGCGTTTCGTGACCTGCACGAGACGCTTTGCTTCCAAGACGAGGAGGACGAGGACCGCAAGCGAGAGCTCTTGGAAATCTACCACGCGGTGCTGTCCCGCCTTGACCCTGCCCTCGCCGCGGAGGAGCGAGCAAAGGAGCAGAGCACAATGTCGGCGGCCCCGGCTAAGCGCCAGGCGCCGCTTGAGGAGGAGCAGAAGCAGCTGCAGGAAGACAGCCAGTGGAGCCCACGACGGAGGCGAAGCGCCCTCCCGCCGAGCCCGTCCCGAAAACGAGGGCTCCAGCGACGCGAGGCAAGCCATGCGCCTCGCAGACTTGCGCAAGGCGTCACCGGACGAGCTAGTGACTGCTGCTAGCTCTGGATGCGCCGCGGACCAAGGCTCTTTGGCGACAACCTGGACGAGGGGCTGCTCGAAAAGGTGATTTCCACTGCTGACGGGATGCTTCCCGCTCGCGCTGCGGACGTCTTACACGTGCTGGGCAATGTCGGGGGCGTCAACCGCTTGTCGTGTGCTCATGTTTGTTTCGCCGCGCGCCACGGATCGCCTCGCGTCTATTTTCGCCATCCTCAAGTCAGCGCTGCGCGACAGGCCAGAGCTCTCGGAGGCCGCCGAGGCCCTCGCGGCCAAGTACAAGTGAGCAAGCGAGCTGAACGAGTGGGGCCTAGCTTTTTACACGTGAGTTGAAATCTTCAAAACGCATCGTCGTCGCAACGATCATTGTCGCAACGATGCCAAGAGGCGGTCCACGTCTGCGTCGCGCTGCTCGAGTGTGGCCTTGATCCCAGCCACGTACTCACCCTCGAAAGACCGCGTTGGCCTCCCACTGGCAACCAGAGCCTCGAACTGCCGCAGCATCTCGAGCTCCTGGGCCAAGCCACGCACGCGCTTGTCCAAAAACACGCGATGTGCGTCCGCCGCAAGTCGCTCCGCGCTCTGCAGTGGTGGCCGCTCCTCCGAGACCTCTTGCCGTGCCTCGGCGTGTGACTGCGGCGCTGGCATCGGCAAGGGCGGGGCTTGCGACGGGGGGCATTGGCGGTGGGCCTGGCGGCGGCTCAAAGACCACCCCCGCCAGCCTGGCTTGCAGAGCTCCATATGCGGGGGCAAAGGCGGCAAGAGGCTCGCGTCCTCCGGCACTGGCGGCTCCGGCCCCGCGGGCGCTTCAGCGAAGTCTTCGTCCTCGCTCAGGTTGAGTTGCTTGATCGGCGCCGCGGGAGCATGGCCAACTGGCCGGCTGACGGTATCATGGCCCGCTTGCCCCGAGTGACAGGAGCTCGTCCTCATCGACACCGAGGTAAGAAGAGGCCGTGCTAAAGTTGGGCCGTGCTCGTCGTGGAGGAACGGCGCGAGCGCCAGTGGCCGTCGTCCTCGTCGCGAGATTTCGTCTCCAGCACGTCCATGTCCTCATGCTCCGCGTTTGCTACCTCCTTTCGCAGAGCGCGCTGCGCGGTCGTCCGTGCGGTTCAACAGCATCGCGCCCTCCTTGGGAAAATGCCGGTGGAACAGCACAAAGCAGTCCCGCGCCCGCGCCCGCACCTTGGAGGATGCGTCGCGCAGGAGCGAAAGTAGTCCGTCCTCAATGGCGAGCATGTGCCGCCGCAGCGCCCGCCTTCCCCAGTGGCGGAACGCGATCACCAGGAACCCAATGCACGACTCGCGAATCTCCTTGTTCTTGCTCTCGCCAAGCACCTGCAATAGCCGCGGGATGGCGCCCGGGACACGCAAGGTCCGGAACACGTGCGTGCAAACCTGCTCCACGTACGACACGATGACCTTGTTGCCCGAAGCCAGCACCTCGAGCAGCGTTGGCAGCAGCCCGCCCACGCTCTTGGAAAAGTGGCTTCCAGGACGTCGCAGCAGACAGTCAGCAGCTGGCACGCTTCGCGCACAATCGCCGACCTCAAATCCTTGATCTGCACCTCGATTGCGCGGCGCACCTGCAACAAGGTCGCGCGGCAGGTCGCCGAGCTCCGCGCTACTCCGCACAAGCTGCTGCAGGTCCATGATCAGTCGTTCGCGCTCCTCCCAGTCCTTCCGGCTGCCCTCGCCGAGTCCGTCCACGCATGCGAGCATGTCCACGAACACCCTCGCCATTTCGCTCCTGGCCGGCCCTGGCCCGCGTCGTCGCCTTCACCTGCAGCTCGTGCCGTCGCCCGTGGCTTGCGCCGTCGCCCGTGGCACCCGTCGCCGTGCGAGACCGATGCCGCACCACGAAGCCGGATCCGTTGGGTCCGTTGGGCGAGGACGCTGCCGAGCTGAGAACGCTCGGTACCGGTAGCGACCAGAGAGCTCGGTTGACCGGCCCCGGACGCAAAGCTAGACCCGCCAAGGTCTCTGCGGCCTCGTCCTTGGCGTCGCGTCCAGTAGTCACAGTCCCGCGTGGCGTCGTTGCTGTTGCTGTTGGCGGCTGAGGCGCGGCGGCCGCGGCGCTGCTCTCTGCGCGAGCTGGCCGGGGACATGCGGCAGCACGACCAGAGCGCCAAGTCCAGGAGGGGCGGGCAGCAGGCAGAGTGGCGCGGGTGCGGTGCTGAAGCGCCGCGTCGCGGAGGTTGATGACGCGGTCGTCCGCGCGCCGTGGGCGCAGCTTGGAGCGGAAGCGGAAGGGGAGGGAAGGGGCCGGCAGGTGATGCAGACGCAGCAGCAGAAGAAAGGTTCCGCCGCTCCTCGCCGCGCTCGAACAGCTCGGAGCGCGGCTTGGGCACAAGACGAGCAAGTCGCAGAAGGAGAAGCAAGGCGGCAAGTCGCCAGTGTCCAGCGGCGAGCCTGCGCAACCGCTTGCGGCGGATGCGCCGGACAGCGACGGTGAGGCCGAGGAGAGCCGCCGCCGAAGCCGGGCCGGTAAACGGCCGACCTTGCTCGGGCAGCGGGCCTTGCGCGGCAGCGTGGCCGTGCCTGGGCTCGAGCAGCCTCGAGCATTGCCAGTGACTTTACCGCCAACTGCTCGGTGTGGCAAACGTAGTCAAGGAGCAGAAGACGCGCAACGTCAACGCACGGGAGCGCAAGCCGACAAGGTCGAGTTACATCCCCTTCATGCGCGAGTCGGACGACCAACGGCAGCTCCGCAATCACTCGCTTCGCGTGAACAAGATCCAGCGCGCACAACAAGCAGCAGGGGCTGGAGTCGTGGTGGAATGGGACCCAGGGAGCCGCGCCATCGACGGCAGGCATCAGAATGGGGCCCACAGCAATGGCATTATCGCGGTGGACGACACCAAGTTCAAGACGGACGAAGAGATCGTGACCAAGATGATGATGGAGATGAGCAGCAAGCAGCTCCAGCTTATCAAACGCGACTTTCAGGACAATGACGGCGAGCTGGACCTCGAAGAGTTTGTTGCGGTGATGATGAAGTACCAGCCGGGCGCAGCTCGAAAGAGGACGAGGTGAAGACCGTTGCCAAGCTGTGCGAGTTCTTCTCCCAAGTGGACATCAACGGGGACGGGTCGATGGAGTGGGAAGAGTTCACGGGATACATTGTGGAATCGTCGCAGGACCGCGACAACTTTCGCGTGGACAACATCAAACCATACAACCCAAGCGCGATCAAGCCCGTGCAGCTGTGCACGTACGACACCCGCGTCGACCACGTGTTCTACGTCGAGGACCTTGACTACCTGGTTGCTTGCGACACTAACCGCATGCTCAATATCTACGACGCAGCCGGCTGCAGGCTGATAAAGAGCGTCAGCGGGCATAGCGGCGTTGTCCACAACGCCTCGTACTTGCAAGGACGCGGCGCGGCCAGCTACTTGGTGACGTGCGCCAATGACAACACCATCGGCTTCTGGGACACGGTCAACTTCAACCTGTGCCAGCAGATGCCCACGCAAGACGTGCAGATGACGCTTGAGTGGGGCGGCATCCACAGCAATCGCCTATTCTCCGGGGGCGTGGACGGCGCCATCAACGTCTGGGATGTGGACAAGCTCGCCTGCGTGCAGCGCATGACGAGCCATAAGGACATTGTCATGGACCTGCACGGCATCGAGTCTATGGGCGTCGTGGTGAGCGCTTCCCTGGACACGGAGATCAAGTTCTGGGACATGCCGACCTCTACGCTGCGGAAGAGTCTGCCGGGCCACTCCAAAGGCGTCTTCAGCCTGTCGTACGCGCCCGAGTACCGCTTCTTGGTCTCGGCTGGATTTGACCACGACGCGCTCGTCTGGAACCCGTACGTGGAGCACCTCATCTGCCCGCTCAAGGGTCACAACTCGTCCTTGGTCGGCGTGAAGGCCATCCCAACACGCCCGAAATCATCACGGCGGACAACGAGGGCTTCTTCAAGGTGGGGACATCCGCAACTTTTGCTGCGTGCAGACCTTCTCGGCGTGCGACGGCAAATTTGACGGCGACGACATGGCCGCCGCGGCGCACTTTGCCAACCCTGGCCGCAAGGCGCCAGCGCCGGCCAACGCGGCCTCAGTGGGGCCATTGGTACCGGGGGCGCGCTGCGGGAGAAAAGCGAAGTGCGACGCAACGTGGAGAAGCGGCGCAACCTGGCCAACACGGTCCTGTTTAACTCGGCCAAGGCGGTGGACCTAAATACCTCGCTCAGCTGCTTTGCGTACGCCACCAAACACAAGCGCATCATCGCCGCGAACTACCAGCTCGACCTGTTCGACTATGACCAACCTGCCGATCCTCTTTAACCGACAAGGCGCCGACCATCGGCATCATCTACAACGAAAGCGCGCTCACGTTCACGACCGCATCCGGCAAGTCGGTCAAGCTCTGGGACGCCGAGAGCGGGCGCTTGCTCCGGATCTACCGCAACATCAGCGAGAGCGAGATCACGGCGCTCTGTTTTGACGGCCGCAAGCGCAAGTTCCTCACCGGGCATCTCGGCAACGTCACAGTCTTCAACCTGGCCAACGGGGCCCGGATGAAGGAGCTGAGCAAGCACGACAGCGAAATCGTCGAGCTGCAGTCCCTCGCAGAGGAGCAGCACATCATCTCGTGCTCCTGGGACGGCACCATCAAGATTTCGGATGAAAGCGACCCGGAGGAGGCCGTGGTGCTGTGCCAGATCAACCATCGCAAATCGTCGCTCTTCCTGCTCCGCGCGATCCCGAACGGCGCCAAGATGCAGGCCGCCGTCGAGCAGCGCTTTCTTGAGCGCGCGCCGAGCAGATGGGTCGCGTGGCGGACCGGACGTCAATTTCTATCCAGCGCGACCTCACGTCGATGGCATACTCCAAGGAGCTCCACTTGATTGCCACGGCAGCGCTTGATATGACCGTGTGCATCTACCGCGCGGACGGGGGCAGTGCGGAGGCCATGTGCTTTGGCCACACGATCGAGATCTCGTCGCTCGTGTTTCTGGACCCGTACCCCTTCCTCGTGTCCGCGGATATCCACGGCAGCATCTTTGTGTGGCGCATCAGCCCGATCGTGCTGCAGACAACCTACTTGCTGCGATTCAACAATGCCGCTACCGCGGAGGACGCCTCGGGAGACGGTGGCGACAAATCGACAAAGCGGGCGCTATTCCGCACGCCGAGCTATGACAACGATTTGGGGATGCGCAGCTCCAGTATCTCGAGCTCACCGAGGCCAGCGCTCGCCGCGGCGGCGACGACGACGACAACGAGAACGAGGACGAGGACGACGATGGCGCCAATCTTGGCAAGGTCCAGACCGAGTCAGCAGGGAGCGCGGCCACGTCAAGCAGGCCACTCCACAAAAGAAGATGCCTCCACCGCTGAGACGATTCCCGGCGGGGAGCACTCAGGGCCCGGCGCGCGAAGGCCAAGCGGTGACCTTGAGGCCACTGCCAACAACTCGGAACCCAAGGGGGTCATCTGCATGAAATGGATGCCAAACACCACAACGCTCTACACCGGCGACGAGCACGGGTTTGTCCGTGGCTGGGACCTAGGCCCTGTTGTCGCGCCGCCTGCTGGCGCGGCCACCGAACAGCCGCCCTCATGCACGATCGGCAACACGAGATGACAGCAGCACCGTCCTCGCGCAGCATTGCAACTAACGACGACGCCGACTCGCAAGCGAGCTCGACCTTCCTCACGGAGGCGTCAGGCGCAAAGGCTGCAGTTGCCCGGGCCCGGCGGCGGTGCAGCAGCCTCTCGAGCAGATATCAGCGCTTCGCACTGCAAAAGAGCAAAGGGCAACTGACCGCATCCGGGCAAAGGACTCGAGCCGCGCCCCTGGCCTGAGGGCCTGCTGGAAGGCGCACCACGCGCCAGTGCGGTCCATCTTCTTGATTGAAGCCGATGAGCATCGCCACCTCCTCGTTTGACTGCATGGTCTACCTCTGGACACTCACTGGGGCGATCATGGGCAAGCTCCACCAGGGTTCGGCCCAAGATCGCTTCGTGGACATGGCATGGCGATTCCCGGTGGACCGGCAGGAGCAGGACCGCTTGGCAATGGACCGCGCCCACGAAGTGCTGGACTCGATCCGCGAAGAGAACGGGAGCATCAAGCGCATCAAGGACTACGAGATGATCAGCGTGGCGAGCAACAGCACAGCCAGCCTGGAAGCGGCCGGCGAAGAGCGCGTAGAAGACGACAAGCCCAAGCAACCGCAGCCTGGCCAGCTCGGCGCGGACGCAAATAGCAGGAGCAGCAGGAGCAGCAGGAGCAGCAGGAGCAAGAGCACCAGCAGCACCAGCAGCGGGAAGAAGGAGGGCGCGGCGCGCCAGCCCGTCCGCCCGACGGGCACCGCGGCCGAGCGCAAGTCGTTCGCCAAGACGCGGCCCAAGATCGGGCGCTCCGTCCGGCTGAGCGCCAAGGAGCAAGAGGCCGCCGATAAACTCTATAAGGCGCTGCTTTGATCAGAGTATTATTCTTGCATGAGAGTGGCGAAATCGATGTACGGTTCTGCCGCAGTCCCCGCCCGTCAGTCCCCGGCTCTCCTCTGCCCCACCCAGCCCAAGCCCGCCCCGCCCGCACTTACCGTAGTGGAGACCGCCGCCGACGTGCGCTTGGTGTCCAGCGCGCTGAGCTTGGCGGTGTAGTTTGACAGGCCCAGCATGACATCGTAGGTCGAGAGCGGAGCGTGCAATATCGGCAGGTTCTGCTTTTTGATCACCCCAAGCACAGAGTCGCTGACAGCGTGCTGCGGGGTCTCGCCCGCAATAATAAGACCGCCGCGCCACTCGGGGCCCCAGCGCTCCGCGTGCACGGACGCGTGCGCAACAAAGCCCAGGATGATGTCGGCGCGCGACGAGTGCGTGACGAACAACGTTTTGGTGTGCTGCTCGTTGTGCAGCCGCTCGAGGAAGCGGCCCAGGCCCATCGCCACGAGCGTGGTCTTGTCATAATGCCACATCATGCTCTCCGCGACCCGCACAGCACCTTGCTCTTGAACAGCTGCTCGTAGTCTGTCATGGTCGGCGAAGCCAGGTTGGGCGCGTCTGGCACGACGCCGAGCAGCGGGATGTCCCAGCGCTTAGCGCCTTTTGAAAATACTCTGTTACCATGTCGATCTTGTCGTGCTTGACCTTGTTGAGGAGCACGCCGCGGATGCGGACGCCGTGGTGCTCGCACATGAGCCTGTTCAGGGCCAGCTCGTCAAAGGCCGACCCAAGGCCGCCGTTCACAATCAGCGCCATGTCCAGGCCCAAGAGCGACGCCACGCGCGCGTTGTCGAGATTCACAATGCTCCCGACGCCGCAGTGCCCCGTGCCTTCCACGACTGTAAAGTCGTTGGCCGCGTTGATCTTGGCGTACGCGGTCTTGATGGCCGTGACCTGCTGCTCCTCTGTGATCTCGCCGTCCAGATACTTGCGCGTGTACCCACTGTGCCCGCTCGGTCAGCCGCGTGAGCGCCGCGCGCCCGGTCCCGCCCTGCCCGCGCCAGCCTTACCTAGGGATCACAACGGGCGACATGTCGGCGTAGTCGCAGTTGGCGAGCCCAAAGTAGTCTTTGAACAGCTTGACGTCCTTGTCCACCCTGAGGTCGCCGTCCACCAGCACATGCCGCTGCCCCACGGGTTTCTGCGCGCCCGTCAGCCTCTGCGCACCGGGCGCCGTTGCACCAACTTACCATGAACCCCACGTCGTCCAGGCGCTTGCGCAGCCCGGACATGATGGCCAGGCAGGACGTGGTCTTGCCCACGTGCTGCCGCGTCGCAGACCATGACGCCCATCGTGCCAGCGCGCCTCCTCTCGCCCGTCTCGGCACTGTGCGCTCGCCCTGACCTACTGAGCGACTTTCCTGGGCTCTTCTCGGGCCAACAAAACAATCGTCAGATGACGGCGCCAAGATCCATGGCCGGCGCCGCCGCTGGGTGTGCGCCCGGGGCAGCGCTCTCGCGGCTGCTGCTCCGCCCCATTGGCGCGGCCGCCTTCCAGCGCGCGGCGCTCGCCGCGCTTGCCGTGGGCCGCGCGGGCGGCGATGCTGATGATAATCTTGCTCATCACGCCGTGGCGGCGGACTTGCGCGTCGTCTGCGAAACCCTAGGCACGAGCGGGAGGCTGCGCGCGTGCTGGGTGCCGTGCTGGGTAAGGGAGAGCAGCGCGACGCGGCTGGGAAGAGCGCGCGCCGGCTGCTGCGCTGGCTGGCGTCTGCCAAGCCCGAGGAAACCGCTCGGGGCGCGCGGCAGCTGCTCGGGTCCGCAGACAAGGCCACCGTGCTCGCCGCGGTGCGGGCCGTGCTTGCCCTCCTCGGGCGAGGCGGCGCGCAGGCCGCAGCGAGCGCCGGACCCTTCCAGCGCGCCTGTGCCCGTTGTCTCGTCCCCGAGCTCGGTCGACTCAGCGCGCGGGCCTCAGCTGCGCTCCCGGATAACCGCTATCGGCAGCCGACGCGGCTCGCGGTGGCGGCGGGGGACCTGTTGCTGCGGCTGGTGTGGCTTCTCGGCGTGATGGCGCTGCGCGACCGCGGCGGCGGCGACGTCAACGTTCTCTGGGAGGCGCGCAGCGCGGTTCTTGCGCAAGTGCGGCTGGTTGTGGAGTGGAACCTTGCGCAGGGCCGCCCGCAGTCGCACCTGCTCTTGGCCGGCGCAGAGGACCTTGTCGAGGTGCTGGCAAGGCTCGTCGACACAACGGCAGGGTCCAGTGCAGCGCCGGCGTTTGCCGCCAACCTTCACGCTGCTGTAGATTGCCTCGTGAGCGACGCGGATGGACCGTGGAGCGAGGACGACTCTGTGGCTGAGCTTCAGACGTGCATGGCCGAGTTGGGCCGCACGCCCCTTGGACAGGAGCTGGGTTCCGCCGACGAGGACGACCTCAAGCGGCGGCAACTGGAAGAAATCGCGCGTGCGCAAGTGCGGCGCTTGTGCCTTGTGTTGGGCAAGATGTCCCCAAGCGTGCGCGCCCGCGCGCTTTGGGCCGCGGACGGCCCGCTGCTCGGCAAGGCGGCCATGCAAGTGTGCTCGAGCCAGTTCGCCCGCCGCGACTGCCCCGCGACCGCGCTGGCGGTGCGTGCGCTCAGCGACTGCCTGAACGAGTCGCTCCTTCAGGGCGAAACCAAGGGGGCCGAAGACCGCGAGGCCCAGGTTAGCGCGGCGTTCTCACCAATGCTGAGCATGCTGCGGGAACGAGACACCGTGGCACGCTGCTGCATCCAGGTCGTCGCCGACGGAGCCATGCGCTTCCCGGAAAAATTGCTGCCTGAGCTCCTAGGCCTGCTCGCAGCTGCGTCGGCGAGCGACTCGGAGCGCGCCAACGTCCTTGGGGTGCTTGAGGCCTACGTCAAGCAACGCGCAGCGCAAGGCTCGCTTCGCGAAACCGCCTTCGTGGACGACTTGGCTCTCCGTGTGATGGAGATGGTGCAGAGCGACAGTTTTCGCGTGCGCGAGCCTGCCGGGAAGGTGCTTGGCAGCATGGACGCCGAGTACGTTGTGCCCTTCTTGTGCGCTCGCATCGCGGGGCAGGAGCAGCACGCGCTAGCTGCTGAGGGCCGCAGTGTCGCGGCAGCAGCGCTGGTTGAGGTTTTCAGAGTCTCGGCCCGCACGGGCCCTGTCTTCGACGCCTTCCTCGGCCAGCTGTCAGGGCCAAAAGCCGAAGGGTTGAACACCGCGCGGATCCTCGATGTTGCCAAGCAGTGGGCCGCCGCGGTTCCCGAGCACGTGTGGGACGCGCTTGTGCGGAGGCTTGCCACCGCCGTTTTTGCTGCGCCTTCGAACCCCGAGCTTATCGGCCTGGCGCGGACGCTCGCAAGGCCCTGGGTGGAGATGTACGCGGCGCAAGCTATCGGGGACACTGTTGTTGGCCGGCTCGGGCAGCAGGACGAGCTAAGTGAGGCGCTGCTCTCGCGCGACAGCGCTGACGCGGAGCTCCAGGCGCTTCTCTTCGAGCGCCTCTCCCCGCTGCTCGTGCTGCGCACTCTGAGTGCTGCCTATTGGGAGGCCAACGTGGAACAAGCCGAAACACTGGCGCCTGCGCTGCTTTACCGAGTACTCGCAGTCTACGAGTTTGACCAGGTGCGCAAGCTTGCCATGGAGGTCTTCGCGGCTGCCTGCAGCGAGCCTCTCGTGGCCATCGCTCGAGGCCCTGCTGGCCAGTCTGCTAGAGCCGAGGTGCGCTCTCCCGCACGCCTTGGAAGTGGCGCTCTCTGCGTTTCCCCAGGGCGAGGACCAGCGCCCGCAATTCCCTGCGGACGCTCGACTGGCCAACTCGGCCGTGTATGGCCTGTGCCATGTCGCGATGGAGCGTCCTGACGCGTGCTGGCCCATGGGACTTTTGCGCATTCTCGTGGACATCATGAGCGCCTCTGCGGCGCCGGGCCAGGACCAGAACGCGTTCGCCAATCTCCAGCAAGGATGCGCGCATCTCCTCTCGCTGCTTATTCTGGGCCGTGGGACAACCGCCTGGGCCTCTGGGCCCGCGCCCGCGCCCAAGATTGTCGAGTTGGGGGCGGATGCGGTGGTCGATGCTGCGGAGCCGCGTGACCGCGCTGCGTGCGATGTGCGCGCGGGCCGCGAAGCGAGAGCATTCGCGCTGCGCGTCATCTGCGACACCAGAGCCCTCTTCGCGCTCGCATCGGGGCCGGTAACGCCCTGGCACTGGCGCTTCGTCAGCTCGGCGCACAAGCTGGACTCTTAGCCGTGGCCAGGGCGGCGGGGACGGGACTGCCCCCACTGACGGGTGACGGGCGAAGCCCGGGCCGCCGCGCGCGAGTTGGCGTCGGATGCTGTCATTTCGGGTTTGCTGGAGTGCTGCAAGGGCGCAGCGGCCAGCGACGGCGGCACCGGGGCTGCGCGATTGCGCGCGGGGTGCCTGCAAACCTTGTTTACATGCGTCATGCTGCGATGTAAGGCGGTGGGCCGGAGGAAGGCGCTGCCGCGATTCCCTTCGCGACGTTGGAGACCGTGTGCGCGGCCTGCAGCGGCGGCCTTGGCGACGAAGACGAAGCAGCGCGCAAGGAATCTGTCAAGCTGGCGGGCGCCGTGCTGAGCCTGCCCTCCACGACGCCGCTGCCGGACGGCACGCTCGCCCACTTTGTGCACTTGTTGCGCGGCGTGGCTAACCTGGACCCAAGCGAGCAGGCCCGGCGGCTCGCGGAACAAGTGCTGCGCACGATGGACAGCTAGCTCTAGGCTAGCTAGCTCGACGCGAGCGTTTCCAACTGCTAGAGGTCTGGCTCCAGATGAGTAGATGACCTTGACTTACATGCTTCGTGAATAGAGCGAGTTGGAAGCAGCGGCCGAGCGCTTCTCGAGCGCCTTGGAATTGGGCGCGTTGACGCGCATGATGTAGTTGTACCGGCGTCGAAAGTTCTTGCTCTCATTCAGCGAGCGCAGCGCAAAGTAGTACTTGGCGTACGCGGCGCCCGAGATGAACAGGTCCCACTCGAGCATACGGAGCACGTTGCGCTCCAGCAGGTTGATGCTCCTGACCGAGAACTGCGGGTAGACGCGCGCAAACTCGATGTTCCATGAGGAGAGGTCCTGCCAGACCTTGGAGGCCAGCAGCATGCCGGCCATCAGGATGGGTCGCCAGTTGACGGCCAAGAGCTCCACCTCTGCTCGCATCATCAGGCGCTCGACGTACACGAGGCACACGACGGAGCACTCACTGCTCAGCTCGGCCTCCACGAACAGGTGTCGGATGAACGAGTAAATGCGCTCCACCGTCGGCACCTCGGGGGTGCGCACGACGCGGTCCATGCGGTAGGGCGTCCACAGCGGCAGCCGCGGCAGCTGGATGAAGGCGTATTTCCACTGCGACTTGAGATAACGGTCCTCGCTCAGCTGCAGGCTCGGGTCTTCGTAGCTAGGTGACATCGGCGCGTCGTCGTCGTCGTCGTTGTCGTCGTCGTCGTCGTCGTCGTCTTCCATCGCCAGGCTGCTTGGGGCTGGACTCTGGGAGTCTCCTGGGCTGCGCCCTATGTCGCACTCCGAGCCGTCCCACTCGCTTGAGGCGCGCGAGTCAAAGCGCCGCATCTTGGTCGTGGCGTTGCTCGCGCCATCATCGTCCCTGGCGCTGCGCGCGCGCGCTCTGTCGGCGCCGCTCGCACACCAGGATATGCCTGTGGAACACAACCGCCACCCGGCGCAGCGTGTCGTCGCAGTGCAAGTTGGCCACGGAGCCTTTCTGCGAGGCGAGATTGTCGCGGTTTACCTGCCGCAGCGCGGGCGGCTTGTACCGCATGTGCTGCCTGTCGGCGTTGCGCATGGGTCCGAACGTCTCGTATGCGGGCTGGAACTCTCGCCGCGGAGCCCCATCGCGCGCCTGACCGCCTGCGCCGCGTCGGGTCAGCCACGGCTTGCTTGTGTGCGCGCCCGCCTCGCCCCTCGTCGCCTACCTTGCCTCCGCGCGGCACGCGGCTGCGCTCGCAGCGGCTGCTGCGTCATATCTCGTTCGTCCCTTTTCGCCAACAGGCGGGGATTGGATTTCAGGCAAAGCTGCTGCAGGCGGGACACCACGGCGCGCGTTGCTGGCTGACGGCCGTGCCTTGCTGGCTGACGGACGGGCGCGCGTTGCTGGCTGACGAGCGGGGGCTGGCAGGGTGGGTGGGTCGTCGCTTGCTTATTCTACTTTGGCCGAAAGGGCACGGCCGAGAAGTCGTCGTTCCAGCGCTTGAAGGCAGGGTGGTATCGGAATTCTGCGATAAGGAGCTCGATGCCCTTGGCGTGCTCTGCCTTGGCGTTGTCGTATAGACCGCTGATCTCTTGCGTCAAGGTGCTGTATCTGGAGAGCGCGCGCGGGTCTGGTTAGTATTGTCTTGACGCGCCGAGAGAGAGCGAGCAAGCGCGCGAGAGAGAGAGAGAGAGACTGCCAGCAGCGCTATCTCGCCAGCATTCGCCACGGCCGCCGACCCCCACTGCCGCCACTGCCGCCACTGCGCCCCACCGCCCGCCCGACTTACTTCTTCTCAAAGGGCCCGATGGCGGCGTCAAACTCCTTGGCCCAGGCGGCGTTCGCCGCAAAGTTCTTCTCCAGCAGCTCCCGGCGTCGCTTGAGCAGCCCAAGCTGGTCCTCGAACTCCTTCTTGCCCACCCGGTCCGCCCTGATCTCCCGCTGCAGGTCGCGCAGCTGGCCCCTGAGCACCTCGAGCGTGTTGCCGAGGTCGCTGGAGGTCTTGACGAAGGTCTGCGACCCCTTGGCGAAGCTCTTGTTCTCGAGCGCCGGGTGCTTGCGCCTAAAGTCGCGCGCCTGCGAGCGCATCGCCTTGCCGACCGAAGCCCTCTGCCCTCGCGGCGTCGTCGGCGGCATGATTGCAGCGATGAACGGCTCTGCTTCGCGCGGCCGAGTCGGATCGCGCGGTGGCCTGCAGAACGCATTTGGCAGGCGACGACGACGACGGCGACGATGGACGGCGTGGCGAGCACCGCGCAGCTGGTGGACAAGGCGCAGCAGCTGCTGGCCGCCGGCAATGAGGACCTGGCGATCAAGTTCCTGAAGCGCGCGCAGGAGGGCGCGCGCAGGACGCGGCCGTGGTCAAGCTGCTGGTGAAGCGCTCATGGACGTGGCCAAGCTGGACGAGGCGCGCGCGGCGTTCCAGCGCTCGGCTGAGCTGGACCCCAAGGACGGCGGCGTGTGGATGTACCTGGGACAGATTGCCGCCGGCAAGGAGGCGCTCGGGTTTTATGAGAAGGGCGTCACGCTGCTCATGGCGGAGGTGGCGGCCGCCAAGGCTGCCGAGGACGAGGCCGAGCTGGCCTCCCTGGCGGACCAGCTGGCCTGCGCCTACTGCAGCCTAGCCGAGCTGTTTATGAGCGACCTGTGCTTTGAGGCGGACGCGGAGAGCCGCTGCGAGCAGGCGCTCAAGCTCGCCCTCGAGGCGTGCCCGGACCACCCGCAGGCGCTGCAGGGCATGGCGAGCTTCCGGCTGAGCCAGTGCAAGCCGGGACGAGGCCAAGCCGCTGATCCTGCGCTGCCTGTCGGTCGTGGAGGGCCTCATGTCCTCACAGGAGGAAAAGTTCGCGAGGCCATGGCCGCTGAGGAAACCGCAGAGGCGGAGGCCGCGGACGGCGACGAAGCGATGGAGGACGGCGACGCACCGGACCTGGAGGACCTGGTGCCCCCGTTTGAGTTCCGCGCCGCGATGTGCCGCATCTTGCTGGAGGTGGAAGAGTTCGCGCGCGCGGTGGCGATGCTGGAGCGCCTTGTGGAGGAGAACGACGAGATCGCCGAGGTGTGGCTGCTCTTGGGACAGGGTCAGATTGCACTAGGCAAGCTGGACCTGGCCCTTGAGTGCATGGAGCGCGCACGGAGCTTTGCGACAACCTGATCGAGTTTGACCCGAGCTTGAGCGAGGACGAGCAGTTCGTCACCATGATGAACAAGGCAGCGACCTTCAAGAAGCAGATCGAAGAGAAGCAGGCGGCGAGCGAGGGCGCTGCCCCGGCGACGAACGGCGGGGCCGCTGTCGCCGGCGCCGGCGCCGGCGCCGCGGAGCAGCCGCCCGCCGCGCCGTGATGGACAAAACAAGAACAGATGATGTGACATTGCGAGCTGCTTGATCCTGATCAAGAACGGGAGTTCAGGACGAGAAGACGGAGCGCATGTGCGCCGCGGGGATGCGGCTTTTGTCGGTGGTCCCGAACCCGCCGCTTGCCGGCCCCGATCGACTTGATCTTGTCCTGCAGCCCAAACGGGCCGACTTCCTTGGCAGGGCCGACGCGCTTGCGGCCGGGCCGCTTGGGCACGGGCGGCGTGATGATCTCGAGAAACTCGCGCAGCTCGACTACTCTGGCGGGCTTTGCACCTGCCGACACGGGCGGGCCGCGGCTGCGGGCCACGACCGGGGCGCTGCTAGAGATTCCTGCAGGATGCGAGGCCGCGGCACCGGTCGCGGGCGCGGCCTCCTCCGGCCCAGCGTCCGCGTCGACGCGCCGCGCCCAGACCTGCTCGAGGTACGGCTCGTTGGCTCGGAGACGAGAGTGCTGCACGACGCCGTACCAGGCGGAGGCCCGCTTGAAGAGCGTCAAGAGCGAGCCCCGCACGTCGGGCGGGGCCTGCACCGTCCGGCCTAGGCGGCAGGCCACCTTGCAAGCCTCCGCGTAGGCCGGTAAGAAAGGCTCCCCCGGTAGTGGCCGGGTGCTGGCGAGAGGTAGCCTCGCCGGCGAAAAACACGCGACCGTCCACCTGCTCGGCAAGCAAATCGTAATCGCGCCCTGTCGCGCCCACGGCACGAACGAGTACGCCCCGCGCGCGTAAGGGTCACTGGCCCATCGTGTCACGGTGGCGCGCAGCGGGTCCGGCACGGTCTTGGAAGGATACATGTTACGCAGCGCATGCATGAGGCTCTCCACGACCGCGGCCTCGTCCACCACCTCGAGATTGTGCGCCGCCTTGGCCACCAGGAAGAGCAAAACGGGCCTCTTGTCCGGCAGGTACCGGTTGAGCGACCAAAGGTGAAGAACTCCCCGCGCCGCTCGCTAAAGCCCACAAACTCGGTGCCCACGCCGCCTGCCAGCGGCAGACGCGTTCGCGGTGGGTCGCTCTCGCTCACCACGCGCCCGGCCACGTCAAACCGTTCGTCCCAGAACACGGACGGAAACTCGACGGCCACCTTGTTGAGGTTGCCAAATCCCAGCCGCTCCACCGAGGCAAGCTTCCAGTCCGGCAGCGCCGGCTCGAACGCGATGGCGCGCTTCTTGAGCACGCCCAAGGGCACGGTCACCACGACCGCGTCCGCCTCCACGCTCTGCTCCTTGCCACCCTGGCGGAACTGGACCACGGCACCCGCGGGCCCACCATAGTTGATGGACGCCACCGCGGCGCCGTACTTACGTCGCGAAGAGGCTGGGCCAGCGCGTGTGCGAGGCTCTGGAACCCGTTCGGAAGCAGGTAATGCGGGCCCTGGAAGCTGTACTCGTCGTCCTGGTCCCAGTGCGTGTTGGACACGTTGCGGAGCTCGGTGGCGCAGGCGTACTCGAGGTTGGCCATGTGCCACTGCAACAGCGCCTCCTGCTCGCGGTCCTTTTGTCGGCTTGTGGCGTCGGCCAGCAAGGTGTCCAGCGCGCTCTGGAGCGGCACGTCGTACACGTCCTCAGTGCCCTCTTGCGATTCGAGCAGGGCCGCGACGGCGGACGCGCTCGATTGCGCGGGTGCGCTGCTGGGCTGAGCGGGCTGGGCGCGCTTGGCACGCTTGGACTTTGGCTTGTCGTTGTCGCCTGGCGACTGCGCGGCCTCGCGCTTCTTCGCGGAGGCGGTGGGCGAGCGCCGTTTCCCGCGCCCGCCAAAGCCGCGGCCGGAGAGGAAAGAAGACGCGCGCTCTGCCACGCGGGCCGCCAGCACGACTGACTGCGGGGCACGCCAGCTCTCCTCGTAGGCCCTGCTGTAGGCCCCGACGCGCTCGGCGTTCATGAAGGTTTCCAGGCGCGCGACCTCTTCAGCCGCCTGCGAGGCGCAGACGCCCGCCGCTATCGCGGCCCGCGCGGCCTCCACCTCAGCTTTCTCGGGAGTCGGAAGGAGCGGTTTGGCGGGCGTGCCGCACACTGCACGCAGCTGTGCGCTTGCGGCCGAGTGCGAGGCCTCCCGTTTGCCGCTGGCTTGCGTTCGTGGCGCCAGCTCAGGGATCGCCTGCACGGGGAGCCATTCGCAGCGCCGTGTCGAGCTCTTTCGAGCCGATCGGCGGGGCCTCGGGGCGGGGGCCTGCGAGGGGCCTGCGCGGCGGCCGCGACCAAAACCGCGTGGCCGTCCTGCGCCTCGGAGGTCGCCCCGGGCGCCGGGGCCTGTGCCGGGTCGATTTCTTGCTTGACGACACTGGGTCCCCGCACAAGCACGCGGCCCTTAAAGTCGGGTGCCGTGAGGAAGCTGCGCTTGGCTTCGACGGCAGTCTTGGAGGCAGAGAGGAAGGTGTGCTCTGCCTCCTCATCCTTAATGGGCAACACGGTGGTCTCGGGGCGACCGTCGCTCCACACGAGCGGACAGGCCGGCTTAACCTCATGCCGCGGCTGCTGCGTCTGGTGGCACAGCATGTTGGCCGGGTGCGCCACGCCGCCAGTGATGAGCATGGCGCCGAGGTCGACGGCGGCGCCGTCAAAGCTGCGGTCTGTAAAGACGCGGCCGCCAACGCGGCCCGGGCCTCGAGCACGGTGACCTCGTGGCCAAAGTGCTCGAGCTGGCGGGCTGCGGCGAGGCCCGCGAGGCCCGCCCCCCGACGACGACGCGAGAGGGTCCGTTCCTACTTGTCGCCGAGCCGGGAATCCAGCACTCGCTCGCGAGCGGGCGCGGGGCGCGCTCAAAGCAACCCGCGTTGATGCAACCGGCCGTCTCGAGGAAAGCAAAGGCGGCCGCGAAGAGCTCGCGGTCCAGCTTGGCGCCGGCGGCTTGCAGAGCAGCTTGGTTGCGCCCAAAGCGAGCCTTGAGCGGCTCAAGCACCCCCTCGTCCAGCAGCAGCTCGTGCCGCAAGCGGCGCGTCCAAAGCAGGATGTGGTTGCGCACGTCCAAGTAGGCCCGGCGGCGGCCCGGCGCGCAGTCGTAGCCCAGCTCGGGGAACGCCAGCAGCTCCTCGGGCATCATGGCGCGCGCATTGAAGCCGACGGCCACGGCGCCGGCGTCCTGCTCGGCTTCGTTATGCACGAAGGGCGCAAAGTCCAGGTTCTTGGGATCCGCCCCGCGGCGCTTGACGAGCCAGGCGCGCATCTCGTCTTCCACGACCATGAGCACGTTCTCGTACTGCGTGCGCATCTTCACGCCGATGGCAGAGCACGCCTTTGGCAGGTAGAGCGCCAGGCCGCACTTTTGCCACTCGCGCGCGGCCGTCACCTTGGCATAGCCGCCGCGCCGCAGCACCTCTTGCAGCAGGCGGTACAAATCCAGGTCCTTCTTGCCCACGCGCGGCCACCCTTGCCTGGCCGCGTAGTTTGTCGGCTGCGCGCCCGCCCGCCGGGTCAGCCTCGCTCTCCCTGACCCGCCACCGCCCACAAGCCCGCAAGCCCGCAACCCCGCAGCGCGCAACGCACCTGAAAAACCCTCGGGCACCGCTCAAACAGCACAGCCTGCCTGAGCCTTGCCTCCAGCCGCGACCACGCCGGCTCGCGCTCGCCGCGCGCCAGCAGCTCGATGCCCGTCATCCCAAAAGCCTCTCCCTCCTTCTGCCGCCCAACTTCCAAGAGCAACGCGCCCTAACCCGCAGAACGAAACCGCGCAATCACCAGACCCGGGGACGGACGAAACCAGACCCGGGCGCGGCCGGCGGCGTTCCGGGATCGTTCCCTGGGTGCGAGCAACGACGGACCGACGGTCGAGTCGCAATCGACGTCGACGACGCGCGAACAGAGCGAGCAAGCCGGCGGCGGGCGAGCGGGCAGGCGGGCGGGCGGGCAGGCAGGCGCACGAGGGCGGGAAGGATGGTCGCGAGCAGGCTGGCGGGCGCGCAGCGGCTGCAGCTGCTGCGGCGCGGCGCGCGCGCGCTCTCGAGCGCGCGGCCGAGCGCACCGGGCAGCTGGTGGTGCAGAAGTTTGGCGGCACCAGCCTCGGCACGGCGGAGAAGATGGAGAAGGTGATGAACATCATCAAGGGGCACTATAACGAGGAGGAGGGCAAGAACGTTGTCGCGGTGGTGAGCGCCATCTCGAGCGAGACCAAGGAGGAGGGCACCACCTCGCGGCTGCTCGCCGCGGCCGAGGGCGCCGTCAAGCAGGGCGAGTACTTGTCGTTCCTGGAGAAGATCGAAGACACGCACATGGAGATCATCTTCTCCATGCTCAGCGACCGCCGCATCCGCGACGAGGCCAAGGTCCTCGTACAGAAGGAGCTCGACCGTACGCGGTCCTTTTGCGAGTCCCTCGGCGTGATCCGCGAGATCTCGCCGCGCTCGCACGACATGGTAATCGGCTGCGGCGAGCGGCTCAGCGCCGGCCTGGTCTCCGCCGTGCTGCGCGAGAACGGCGTGCCCAGCGCCTACGTCAACCTCTCCAACGCGTTCCCGCAAGGCCTGGACACGTCGCGCCGCGGCTACCAGCACCGCGCCAAGCGCGCCTTTGGCGAGCTCCTCAAGCCCCATGTGGCCGACGGCGTCGTGCCTGTGGTTTCGGGCTTCTTTGGAAGCGTGGAGCGTGGCATCATCAAGGGCGTGGGCCGCGGCTACACGGACCTCACCGCTGCGCTCTGTGCCGGTTCCCTGCAGGCGGACGCGCTCCAGGTCTGGAAGGAGAGCGACGGTGTCTTCACGGGCAACCCCACCAAAATTGACACTGCGCGCCTTCTCTCCGTCGTCACGCCCGAGGAGGCGAGCGAGCTTACCTACTTTGGCAACGAGGTGCTGCACCCCTTCACCATGGAGTGCGCCATCGAGGACCGCGTCCCTATCCACATCCTCAACACCTTCAAGCCCGAGAGCGGTGGCACTGCCATCGTGGAGAAGCCTCTCGACGAGCTCGCGCAGCTGCGTGGAGAAAAGTGCTGCGGCATCGCTGCCGTGTGCTCCAAGAAGGGTATTCCCGTGCTCAACCTCATGAGCAACCGCATGCTGGATTCGACCAGCTTTCTGGCCCGCGTTTTTGAGAAGTTTGCGGAGCACAAGGTCAAGGCGGACCTTATCAGCACGTCGGTGGCCAACCTGACGGTGACCATCCACGAGTCCACGCCGCCCGGCCAGGTCAAGAAGCTTATCGCGGACCTGGAGCAGTACGGCAAGGCTGAGTTCGAGGAGGACCGCGCCATTGTGACCTGCATTGGCGCCGGCATGCGCAACCAGAAGGGCCTGGCCAGCAAGGTGTTCCAGGTGCTCTCTGGCGCGGGCATCAGCCTGGAGATGATCTCGCAGGGCGCCTCGGAGATCAACATCTCTGTGGTCATCCCCTCGGAGGACATGAACAAGGCCATCCACACTATCCACGACGCCTTCCTGGAAGAGTAAGGCAACCGAAACTACAAACCATCCCTGCCTTGGCTGCTTGTTGTGGTCCTCGAAAAAGCGCTTTGCTTCATGGCCCGCTCGCCGCACGCTTTGGGCGTCAGGAAGGTTGTGGTGTGCTTCGTTTCGCTTGGCCGGCGCCACAAGGAGGCCGAATTCCGACTCACTCAGAGGTTCGTCTCGGCTGGTCGCTTGCCGCGAGCGTTGTCGCTTGGGTCTTGAGCAGATGCACGCCAAGCACGGCTCCAGCCCCGTCTTTGATCTGGAACCTCCTGCCTGAGCGATTGACATGTGAGCTCTCTAGAGCTTACTTTGGTTGGAAAGCATCCGCTGCAGAATGCTTGCCGTGTAGTCCACGTCTTGCGCACCCGGAATCTCAAAGCTGGCGCCGCCAATCACCTTTGCGCGCACGTGTGGCACGCCAGTTAGCGTCTCGAGACCCAGCGCAGGGGTCTCGGCCTTGACTTGCTCTTCGAGCTCGGTCGACTCGAGGAAGGACAGCACGGCTGCGTCCGAGTCCGCTCTCCTCCTGCAGCCCGGCCTCGCGATAAGCCGTGAGCAACACGCTAGGCTCGTCGAGGTTGCGCCCGCGCGAGTGGTAGGCCCGGAAGAGCTCGTTGGCAAGACGCCACTGCGCCTCGTCGCCGAGCCGCTGCCCGACCCAGGCGGTCAGGCGATGCGCGCGGAGGGTGCTCCCCACGGCGCCGTCCACGCGGTACCGCTCGCCGAAAGGGGCCAGCATCTGCCCAAACTGAGCCGCCATCCGGTCTACCTTGGCGGCGTCACCGAGCTTTTTGGCATACATGGCCCGCTTGTCCAGGGTCCTGGTCAGCCCGGGCACGAGAAAGTAGGGCCGCCAGCGCACGGATATGGTCAGCTCGCGGTTGACGAACGCGCGGCGCACGCGGATGAGCGCTGCGGCGAGGCGCAGGCTACCCACAAAGCACCAAGGGCACATGAAGTCGCCTGCCGCACAAGCGTGTCAGGCCACCCACCCACCAGCTTCTCGCGCGCACTCGCCTTACACAACGTCGAGCTCGAGCTCGAGCGGCGCTGCGGGTGCCGCGCCCGTCATCTCTTTCTTCGTCCGCCACCACCGCCGCGTCCTTCCGACCGGCGCAGGACACGGAGGATTCTTCATGGTAACAACGAAATCGCGCGCAGACGCCGTGCCGGCGAGCGCTGGGCAAGCGTGCCCGGCTCCGGCGAGGCGCTGCCGTAAGAGCGCGTACATCATGCGTTGTTGGAGTCGCCCGCAGAAGGAGAAGGTATTGGTCGTTATTGTCTGTGTGCGCGTCGCGCGAGCGAGCAAGATCTTAAGGGCCCAGCGCGCTTGCCTGTACATGGTTTGGCTCAGGCGGGCGGGGCGGCCTCCTCCATGGAAGTGTCCTCATCGTCGTCCAAAAGCTGAATCTCGCAGAACTCGTTGCTGCGCCGCGCCCGCGCGCGTCGTGGTCCCATTGCCGCGTGCGAGGCGTGAGACCTGGGTTGGCGTTCGCCTGCTGCTGCCGCGCCAGCGCCGTCTGCCGGTCGTACACCACGAGCGGCATATTCGCGCCAGAGGTAGGCGGCGGCAAGCCGTCCTCCAGCAGCTTGGGTCGCACGCGGTCGCAAAGGTAGTAATGCTGCCGCTCGGTCTGCTGCTGCTGCTGCGAGTCCCACGGCTGCTGCGAGCCCCATGGCACAAGCGCCGTCTCGGTTACTGGAGGCAGCTGCTGCGGCTCCTCGCACGTCGCAACGACGCGCTGCCGCTTTGGTCGTGCAGCAGCGGGGCTTTCCATGGCCCACGGCTCAGCGGCCTCCCCCCACCCTCGCTTGGCGCCCCTGCTCTGCGGCTGCTGTCCCTCGACCTTCATAGGCGCCGCTGCCGCCTCCCACTGCGGCTGCCGCTCCACGCGCGCTCGCTTCGCCTGCACGCCCTGCCACGCATGCTGCAGCTCCTCCGGGTCATCCAGCTGCCGCTTGCGCTGCTGCTGCTGCTGCTGCTGCTGCTGCTGCCACGCCTCGGCACTAAAACGCCCGCCAAAGGTCGCGGTCATGCTCGGCATCCCCGACAGCCCTCTCGCCGCCTCCGCCGCCGAAAGCGCGCGCGCGTCGTCGGTCCTCGTCGCGCGCCACCTTCTCCCCGCGCCGCACACCCCCGCGCGCCGCCACTCTCGCCTCCGTCGCGGCGTTTCCCGCGCCCTCGCCACTCGTGTCTGCCTGATCGATCCAATCAACTTGAAGTTTATTGCGGGCTCCAGCCCCGCAATCCTGGACGAAAATTTTTCCAGAGTTTTCCCCGAAACAATCAGATCACACCATAAGTGACTGTTCGTCGTCCTTGCTTGCTTTACCGACCTGGTGTGAGGACAGATTGGCTTCGAAGAGTCGATCGAGCTTGTCGAGAGCTCGCGAGCGGCGCGGGGCTGTCGGCGCGGGAGGGCGGGTCGCGGAGCTGTGGCGGCTGTCGTGCGACTTGAGGGGACTGTAACGGTGACCTACCGGATCTCCCTGCTATGTCTACGAGGCCCAAGCGGGGCCGTGCCCCTCCGCGCCCGCCAAGGACAATGCGCGGAAGCGACGGGTCACCAACGACCCCGACGCTGTTGAGGAGCAGATCACGGCCATCATGAGGATCCGCGGCAGGCCCACGCTGACGAGGGAAGCCCGCCTGGACGTCCTTCGGGTGTACTTCGGCATCTGCAGGGCCTGGCACGAGAAGAAGCAGAAGACTGGCCGTGTGGAGAAGCTCGACGCCATCAACAAGACCGCAGCACTGCTCGGCCGCAGCTCGCGCATGGTCTCGAGCATCGTGAAGTCTTGGACGGACGCACTCGAGGCTGCTGGTGGCTCTGCGGACGCACTCGACGCCGGCGACGTCGCAGAGCCTGGCACCGACCGCGGCAACTTCAAGGCCAAGCCGGCCCGCGTGAAGCACTCCCGCGAGGTCTACCATCTCGTCCGCGACTTTGTGCGCGAGAAGCGGAAGAACCGCGAGCGCGTCACCGCCGCCCAGTCCTGGACTTCCTCGTCAAGGAGCAGCAGCTCGAAGACCCGCCCAAGACCATCAACGGCGAGATCCCCAACAAGGTGTACAAGGCTGCGTTACAGGCCGTTCGTCGCTTCCTCAAGCGCCGTGGCTTTGTCCGCGGCAAGAAGCATGACACCGTGATGGTCAAGGCCGAGCACATCGCCTGGCGCAACCAGTACCTTGCGGCCTTGAAGGCCAACCGCGCGCTGCCTCCCAAGGAGCGTCTCCGCGAGGTGTACCTGGACGAGTCGTACATCCACAAGAACTACCACCGCTTCGAGTACAGCCTGCACGACCCGAACGACCCTTTCGATGAGGTGTACAAGACGCCGAACAAGGGGCAGCAGTACTGCTTCCTGGCGGCGATCCAGGGCCACAGCTTCAGAACGACAGAGCTTCCTGGCCTCGTGCCGGGGTCGGTGTGGATATTCTGCCCGCAGCACAAGAACGGGAAGAGCAACCCACACACAGGCGACTTTCACAAGGTGTTCAACGGCGAGAACTTTATGACGTGGTGGAAGGAGCAGCTGCTGCCCAACCTGCACGAGCCGTCGCTCATCATCATGGACAACGCCGCGTACCACAAGACCAAGCCGCCTGGCACACCAAAGCCGGCAAAATGCTGAAGGCGGAGCTGCTGGATGCGCTTGTGGATCTAGGGATCCCACACGTGGCCACCATCACGGCGGTGGAGGCCAAGCTGAAGCTGTCCAGCTTCATCAACGACAACGTGCCAGCCGAGGCCGTGCAGCTCGCAGAGGCGGCGGGCCACAAGGTGCTCTTCACGCCGCCGCACTACTCCGACCTGCAGCCGATCGAGTTGGTGTGGGCGCGCATCAAGGACAACGTCGGGCGCGCGCACTCTGCCAACGGGCATGAAGGACGTGAAGGCCCACTTGGACGCCGAGTTCGCGGCCCTGGACACGGAGGAAGGCAAGCTCGCGATCAGGGACATCATCAAGTCGGTCGACAAGAAGATCAACGAGTTCTGGGAGGAGATCGAGGCCTTTGAGCGACAAGCGGATGTTCAAGACCAAGAGAGCGACTCCGAGTGCAGCAGCGTCGACGAGGAAGGCGGGGAAAGCAACGATATAGACGAGTCGCAAGCCCTTTAAAAAGCGTTTCTTTGAAATTGCCCCTGCTTGGCTGTCTTTGATGCTGAGTTGTGCTGCAGCACACGTCTGTGGAGAGCTCAGAGGCAGGCCAATCCAAGCCTTGTATCAGAAACCCACCTTCAATCAAGAACGTACTTGTGATGTGACCAACTGTCAATCGCCTCCTGTTTTTAAATTTTAATTAAAATATAATTAATTAATTAAAAAAATTAAAAAATTAACATTTTTTTTTTTTGTGTGTGTGTTGGCACGCAAGTCCCGGCCGTGGCGTCCCCGTTGATGCCTTGGCGGGCGACGTGGCCAGCGCGGGAAGGTGCCTCGAAAGATCCTCGGATTTGACAGTTGCCTGTGACACGTGTGCACAGACAACAGGAGCGCAGAAGAGCGCGTCGATTGATCGAGCGCGTGACACGTGGAGGGCAGCAGGCAAGGCGCACACCGCACACGCAGATCGGCCGCGCCTTGGCAAGGAGGCGAGCAGTGACCGGGCAGCGCACAGACTCCCAGCGAGAGCAGCAGCAGCAGGAGCGAGCAGCAAGCACAGAAGCAGAGTGGGGCAATGTGTGGGATCGTGGCCTACCTCGGCGACGGGGACACCGTAAAGGTGCTGCTGGACGGCCTGCAGCGCATGGAGTACCGCGGGTATGACTCGGCCGGCCTCGCCGTGCAGGAGCGCGGCAACCCCAAGGTGCAGGTCGTGAAGCGCGCTGGCAAGGTGGTCAACCTCAAGGGCGCCGTCGCTGGCGAATCGTTCAGCGGCAACACCAGCCTTGGCATCGCGCACACGCGCTGGGCCACGCATGGCCCGCCCACGGACAAGAACGCGCACCGCACCCCTCGGGCGATGGCAGGCTGGCCATCGTGCACAATGGCATCATCGAAAACTACCAGTCCATCAAGAAGCGACTGATGGACCTCGGCTGCACTTTCCAGAGCGACGGACACCGAGGTGCTGGCGGCGCTCATTCGCCACGTACAGACCCTCGAGCCCCAGCTCTCGCTGGCAGCGTCCGTGAGCCTGGCGCTCACTCAGGTGCGCGGCGCCTACGGCATCGCCGTGATCGACGAAGCGTTCCCCGACGTGCGTGGGCGCTCGCCGCGGCTCGCCGCTGATCCTCGGTGTGAGCAAGGACTCGCTCATGCTCGCTTCGGACGCCACGGCGGTGGTGGGCATGACCGACCAGGTGGTCTACCTCGAGGACGAGGACCTTGTGGAGTGTGTGCTCAACCGCAACGATGAGAAGCCGCTCCAGTTTACGATCGTGAGCATGCGGCGCGACAACTTGCTCGTCAGCGTTGGCGAGCAGGAGCGCGAGCGCGCCAGCTCGTGCCTGTCCTCGGACGACGAGGGCGCCGTGCGGGCGAGCGGCGGCAGCAAGCTCAACTCGTGGATCCGCCGCAGCATGACGCTCTCCAACAGGGCCATCTCCACGCACGTGTACCGCGAGCTGCACGAACTGACGCTCAACCTGGAGACCATCGAAAAGGGCGGATACGACCACTTTATGCTCAAGGAGATCATGGAGCAGCCCAAGGTCCTGCGCGACTGCATGCGCGGCCGCGTCAACCAGGAAACCGGAGAGATTATCCTGGGCGGCCTGGCCTCGGTCATGGACCGCATCCTCGCCGCCCGGCGGATCGTGATCTGCGCGTGTGGCACCAGTTGGCACTCTGCGCTGTCGGCGAATACCTCATCGAGTCGCTGGCAAAGATTCCCGTCGAGGTCGAGTACGCGTCGGAGTTTCGCTACCGCAACCCGGTGCTCTTCAAGGACGACGTGGTCGTGGTCATTAGCCAGTCCGGCGAGACCGCGGACACTCTCGAGGCGATTCGCATCGCCAAGGCCAACGGCTGCCTCGCGCTCGGCCTTGTCAACGTCGTTGGCTCTAGCATCGCGCGCGAGACCGACGCCGGCCTGTACCTGCACGTGGGCCCGGAGATCGGCGTGGCCTCCACCAAGGCTTTCACCGGCCAGGTGATGGCGCTCACCATGATCGCCATCTTTCTTGGCCGCAGCACCAAGGCGCTCACGGACGAGGTCGCCTTCGAGTATGGCAAAAAGCTGCTTGAGGTGCCCAGCAAGATCGAGGAGATGCTCACGGAGAAGACGCTAAGCACCATCAAGGAGATGGCCTCCACGTACCGCTACGCGCACAACTTTCTCTACCTCGGCCGCGGCTTCCAGTTCCCGGTGGCGCTCGAGGGCGCGCTCAAGCTCAAGGAGATCAGCTACATCCACGCCGAAGGCTACCCCGCCGCCGAGATGAAGCATGGCCCCATCGCACTCATCGACCAGATGATGCCCGTCGTTGTCATCGCGCCGCGCATGGACAGCACTTACGAGAAGGTCAAGAGCGGTATCGAGGAGGTCATCGCCCGCAAGGGAGCGTCATCATCATCACGGACAAGGGCAACCGGACCTGGACGGTCTCGCCGAGTACGTGCTCGAGACGCCGATCACGCTCGAGTTCCTCTCGCCCATGCTCTCCGTGGTGCACCTGCAGCTCCTTTCCTACTACATCGCCAAGCTGCGCGGTTGCGAGATCGACCAGCCTCGCAACCTGGCCAAGAGCGTCACCGTCGAGTGAACGACGACGACGACGACGACGACGACGACGAGGAAAGGAGGGTGCCGGGCAGCGAGCCACTTGACCTTGAACAAGTGATAAGCGTTTCCTCTCCACCCGCTCCTCCTGCTCCACCGCCGCTGTCCGTGCCGCCCCTCCATCTGGTGCCGGCCGCTTGTTACGTCAATCAAGATCACCTCGGCCTCGGCCTCGTCTTGCTTGTCCATGTTTTTTCCCCTCGATCGACAAGTACAGTTGGAGGAGGAGCGGGAGACGCTGGGGAGGCGCCATGGCGGGGCGCGACCGGCGGGACGGTATGCAGCGGCGAGTCAGGTCTCGCGAGGTGCGGCTCTCGCTCGCCAGGAGCGAGACAGGGGCCGGCAGGAGGCCCGGAGCGCGACACGGCCCGGCAAGGGACGATGGACCCTCGGCGCGCGAAAGTGCGGGCAAGCGGACGGGCTTCACCGCCAAGGAAGGCGCGGCGCGCGACTCGAACGGGATGGAGGCGCTCAAGGCGTACTTTTCATCGCCAGAGTCTGCTATGAAGCAGCCGCAAGTGCCGCCGCACGAGGCCAAGGGAGAGACTCGAGCCAACGCAGCTGCACTGCCAAAGAACGCCAAGGCTAAAACGCAGCCGAGGCCAGCCGAGGCCAAGGCAAAGACGGAATCCGGGCCCAAGCAGCCCCAAGGCGCGCAAGGAGAAGGGAAGCGCCGCAGAGCGACGATCACGAATGGCGCTTGAGTGCCGCAACCGCCGCCACCGCAGCCTGAGAAGGGCGGGAAGGACAAGGAGGACGAGGCAGCGCCGGCGCCGCCCAGCTGGCGCTTCCCAATGCCAAGGGGAGCCGTACGGGCTTCGAAATCGGCCCAAACGTGCGTCGCGACTCCATGCAGATGGAGCCCCTTAACGCGTACTTTTCATCGCCAGCAACGACGACGGCGAGACGCCACAGCACAAAGTGTCGCGCACGTCCGAGCGCGGGCCAGGAAGTCCGCCAAAGGCTGCCGCGATTGAAGCGCCGTTTGAACCGCAAGTTAGGAGGTCGCCGCGACGAGCCAAAAAGGCAAAGCCGCCGCGAGACGCCACATCCAAGTCAGCGGTGCCCAAGAGAGCGGAGGCAGAGGGAGAAGTGGACGAAACCAAGGGAGCCGGACGGGCTTTCAGATCGGCAAGAACCTGGCGCGCGACTCGCTGGAGATGGAGCCGCTAAACGCTTACTTTGAGTCGCCGCCAATCAGCAAGCCCGCGGCACAGAGGAACGAGCGAACGCCCGAGGCGCGGGCGCTGCCTAGCAATAGGCGATCCGCGCTGAGGCTGTGGAGAAGGCGCGCAAGGCCCTAGCGCTAGAGAGCCGACTCGTGTGTCCCTCGGCCCTGACGCGAAACCCAGGCCTTTGACGCGGGGAAGCTGCCTCTTGCGATAGCTGCTCGGCCCGCCAAGGCTATCGCGCGGGCTCCAAGCGTCGCGGCGTCGCCAGTGGTCGACGACTTTGAAGCGCCCTCGCCTGTCAGGCAGACGCCCGACACCGTGCGCTCCGGGGTCGTGCGAAGCGGCGTTACTTCCTCGAGGCGGACGCGCAGCTCGAGCGCGGGCGAGTCTATTCTCCCTCCGGGCGCGGCGGACACCCCGATCAGCGGCCCCATTTCGCAAGGGGGGCGCCGCTCTCGCGGGCCTTTTCGAGCGCCTCTGGGCCTGCCGGCCGGCCAAGCGTCGGCGCTGGGCAGCACTTTTCGCCCGTGCCGTTCTCACCTGGTGCCTTGAGCTCGGAGATCAGCGAGCGCACGCCCACCCGGACGCCCAGCACGGTGCAGCAAGAGCAAAAGCGGCGGCGGGCCCGGTTTTCGCTGGCTTCGTCGCGCCCCTCGACGGGCGGCGGCAAACGCCGGCGGCTGACTCCCTTGTCCTCGTCGTCCAGCCTGCGCACGCCCCGCACTGCCGGCTCTTCCAGCACTTTGTCGAGCCGCAAGCGCCGCCGCCGGAGCAGCGGCGTGTTGTACTCTGACGACGACTCGGAGCTTGAGACGGTAGACTCCAAGTGGGACAGCGAAACCGATGACGGGCGAGACGACGACGACGACGGCAGCGTGGAGTCGGACGGGGAGCCCGAGGTCATCCGCGTGCACGGCACCCACGCTAAGAACCGCTACAATGTGCCGCCAGAGCCGCGCGACCCGTCCTCTCGGTCCCGGCGGACGCGCTTTGCGCCGCTCCGGTTCTGGGAGGGCGAGCGTATCCAGTACAAGCGGCTGGACCGGTACAACACGCATGTAGACAAGGCTGTCAAGGCCGGAAAGCCGAAACTGATGGTGACGCCCGAGCCGCTGCGGCTGCGAAGCGAGATGAACCGCATCAGCGCCGAGCGCGTTCGGAAGAGGGCAAGCCAGCGCCACGTCAGGGCGCCTCTTCTGCCGAGCAACCTGAAAACCTCGGACGAGACCGAGGAGGTCGTGGTGGAGGCGGACGAGCCCGGGAAGGAGATGCCGTGCCGCGTCGTCACCCGCGGCACTGGTCTCGTCTTGTCCAACTTGCGGCAAGACGGAGACAAGGCGATGCGGGTGGAGAACGGGGTCACGGTCGAGGCCAAGGCCCCGCAGGCGGCCTTCATGCTCAAGGACGAGGAGTTCTTCACCGGCTTACTCAAACTCCCGCCGTTGGGCAAGAAGGTTGCTGAGCGGAGCACCACGCGCTGCGTGTTCCACGTGCTGGCGGCGCAAAAGAACGGGACTGTCGTGTCGGTGAGCGACAAGAACTACGTCGTCAACCCGGGCGACCAGTTTACCGTGCCCAAGGGGGTCGAGTTCAGTATCGCCAACTACTCGGGCCACGAAGAATCCAGCATGGCCTTCTTTGTGCTCGAAAGTGGCAAAGAGGGCAGGCCGGGCCAGGCGCAGAGCCGCATGCAGAGCCAGACGTTGAGCCAGACGCAGAGCCTCGAGGACTAATAGTGATGGTCCATCGTCATGGCCAGCAGGCGGCCGACGAGGCAAGGCGACGGCGACGGCGATGGCGACGGAAACAATCACACACAACAAAGCAAAGCTCGAGTTTTGACCAAGATCCTTGCCTCGCACGCGCGCCGCCACCAGTCACGTCACAGTCAGTCACGCCAGTCAGACATCCTGTGGTCATCGCATGTCAGTCAGTCATGGGACTGTGGCCATTTCAACCCTCCATGCCAAACTCGTGCGTCCACTCGACGAAAGCATCGAGCTCTTCCGGGGCCACCGAGGACGAGCCCTTCTCAATGGCGCGGAAAAAGTCCTCCGGCTTGACCTGCGGGACCTTGAGCTTGTCCGGCTCAACGTCGTACAGGCCCATGCTGAGCGCGCCGCACTTGGTGCACTCCTTGCCCTTGCTCGGGTCGCTGGCCTTGTTTACGGGGCAGCGCGAGCAGTTGGGGTA
The DNA here is from genome assembly GCA_022244645.1 of Thraustochytrium striatum. Lineage (NCBI taxonomy): Eukaryota > Bigyra > Thraustochytrida > Thraustochytriidae > Thraustochytrium > Thraustochytrium striatum. The sequence continues at coordinate 275,902 of JACDIV010000044.1, forward strand.
CTGTTCGCAGGGCTCTAGCATGCCATTGCGGTCCGGCATGAACTGCTTGGCCTGCTGGCACACGCGCAGCGGCCACATGAGCGCGTCGCGCACCACGATGGAGATGTCCGAGCCCGAGAAGCCGTCGGCGGCCTTGGCGAGCTTCTTGAAGTCCTTGCTGGTGAGCGTGTTTGGGGTGTCACCGATGCTGAGCTCGAAGAGGCGCTTGCGGGCCTCCAGGTCCGGCAGCGGGATGTAAATGCGCTTCTCAAACCGGCGCCGCATAGCGGGGTCCAGGCTCCAGGGAGTGTTAGTCGCGCCAAGCACCAGCACGCCGGCATCGTTGTGCCCCACGCCCTGCATCTGTACCAGGAACTCGGTCTTAATGCGGCGCGCGGACTCGTTCTCGCCGTCCCCACGCGCACCGCACAGCGAGTCGATTTCGTCGATGAAGATGATGGCCGGCTTGTTCTCCCGCGCCATCTCAAAGAGGTTGCGCACGAGGCGCTCGGACTCGCCCTGCCACTTGGAGACCAGGTCCGAGGACGACACCGAGTAGAACATCGAGTCGGCCTCGGTGGCCACCGCCTTGGCGAGGAACGACTTGCCAGTTCCGGGCGGGCCGTACAGCAGGATGCCCTTCCAGGGCCGCCGCTCCCCCTCAAACAGTTTGGGGAACTTGACGGGCAGGATCACGGCCTCCTTGAGCGCCTCCTTGGCGCCGTGCAGCCCGGCGACGTCGTCCCACTTGATGTTTGGCTTCTCCGTGACAATCGCCGACGCCAGGGCTCCGCGCAGCTTGTCCTTGTCCCCATCCGCAGCGGCCGGTCCGCCGGACACGGCAGCGGCCTTGGGCTTCTCCTTCTCCTCCTCAATGGCCTGCTTGAGCTGCTCGGCGCGGTTCATGTAGCCCTCGATGCGGCTGGTCAGCACCGACTTGGACTTGGGGTTCTTCTCATACTTTAGCGCCACGAGGAACTGCTCCAGCGCGCGCTGGTACTTGCCGTACGCGCGCTCGTACTCCTTGTCGTTGTCCAGCCGGATGGCCTCCGTCACCGTGTCCGTGGCCTGCTTGAGGATCGACGAGTTGTCCATCCTGCCCGCTCGCTTCCTCCCGCGCTCGCACTCTCCTCTCAACACAACGCGCGCTGGATCATCGCCGGACAAGCGCGCCGAGGGGTTTCGCGAGGGGAAATCCCTTTGGCTTTGTCACGAGGAACGTTCCTTCGCGTGGTGTTGTGAGCGAGTGGGTGGGCTGCGCATGGTTTTTCGAGGGCGGATTGGCCGGGGTTGTGTTGCTTACCTCCTTGGCTCGCCTCGGCAGCGCTGGTCGTGCCTCTTCTACTAGGCGGTCTGCGAGAGAGGCGGCTGGGCTGCAGCCAGTACGAGCAGGCGTACGTGCATGCGCGATTGTGGCTCGGCTTGATCGCCTGGCGTTGGTTGGGTGGGCCACATCGTTATCAAAGGCTTTGGAGCAGCGGCAGCGGTTTTGGCTTCTGAGCCATGATCTTTGATAGAGCCATGATTAGGCCTACTAGCTTTAGCGCTCTGCACAGGGGAAGAGCGAAGATGTCGGCGAAAGGGCTGCCGTGCCCACCAGCAGCCGCAAAAAGGGATCCACAGGAGCGAGCCCCAACAACGCTGGTACTGTGCGGCAGAGGCCTTGGCCTGAGCGCAGAAGAAAAGCTTCCGGACCCAAAAGCCGTGCTTGGACTGTTTCTGCTTTTCGCCAGCTTGGACGACACGGGTCGGATCTTCACGAGCCGGCCGAGCCTTGCTGGTTCCGGATACAGCCATCGTGTCCATCGCTGCCCATGGCAGCCTGTGACATGTGACTGCGACTTATACTGTGAAGTTGACTGTGAAGTTGTCTGTGATTCTTGATTGACCAATCCCCCTGCTGTACCAGAGCGCTAATCATGGCTCAATCAAGGATCAGATTCCAAGTTCAAACCTGTGACACCAGTGCGGAACCGTCGCAGAACGTAAAGTGGTTTGCTGGGTCGGATTCGGTTAGGGTGGGTTCGTTTTTTGAATGCAGGCGTGTCGCGGGCACGGGAGAATGGCGACGGAGGGCGATGCGCGCGACGAGAGAGTGGAGGAGGAGGAGGAGAGGGAGGTGATGGTGAAGGGCCAAGGCGAGGCTGCTGGCATGGCACGTGCGAGCACCGACGACAGACGGCTGGGCGACGCTGATGCCGGCGACGATCCAGATGCGGCGAAGGGCGACGCGCCGGCTGCAGTCAAAGAGAGGGCGAAGGCACTGGTTGGGACACCCGCCCAGGCTGAGGATACAGAAGCTGACGAGGCGTCTGCGAGCACTGCGAGAGCTGCCGTTCGGAGCAGGAAGAAGATGGTTTTAGACGATGATGACGACGACGACGACGACGACGGCGGCGGCGAAGGCGGCGAAGGCGGCGAAGGCAAAGAGGACAAGGAGAACAGGGCGGCTGATGCGCCGGCCGCCGCAACTAAGCCCAAGAAGAAACTGAAGCGGCTTGTCGACTTGAAGGACGTCTTCTCAAGCGATGAGGAAAGTGATAGCAACGACGGGAAGGAGGAGATGGGCGACGATGACGGCGACGCAAGCGTCGGCAATAGCGGCAGTGAAGGTGGCGATGTCGACGACGACGACGACGACGACGACGAGTTGGATGATGGGAAGAAGGGCAACGACGGAATGCGCCGCGACTTTGCGGGAAACCTGGACAAGCTTTCCAAGGACCGCCTGAGCCAAAAACAGACGAACAAACTCCCGATTGAGGCCTTCCTGGTCGTGATGGACGAGCAAAACCGCAAGACATGGCACTTCCCCGTGCGCGACGCAAGCGGCAAGATCAACCTGCCCCTCCTGCAAGCCGCGCGGACAGAGCTCAGCGGCGGCGCGATTGCCAAGCGCAAGGGCTTTGACTTTGGCCTGGCCCCGATTGCTGTCACCAGACTGCGGATGCTGTGCGCCAAGGTCTGGCCCGGCACGCCCGCGATAAGGCTCGCGCCCTGCTACACCGAGGCGGAGGACAAGTACGAAAACCCCCGTTGGCTCGGATCCGCAAGCGACTTGCGCGCCGAGACGTCGCAGGTGCTTCGCGAGGTGCAGGACGAGATGCAGCTGGACGATGAGGACGAGAGTCCAGAGGCCCAGCGCCGCGCGGACGAGCGTCGCGCCGAGCTGGAGGAGGCAGCTCGCGAGCGCGCGCTCGAGCGGGATCGCCTCGAACAAGAGCACCGCCGCGCTGCGCGCAGCGTGCTGGACAGGCTGCGTGCCGCTCGCGAGGCGGCCCTCAAGCGGCCACTTCCCTTCAGGCTGCAGCTGTCGCAGCAGCAGGCCTAAGAAGGCCGCTCCCGCGCCTAAGGAAACCTGCGGGCCGGAGACAGTTCGCGTTGCACAGCCCAAGAAGGACGTCAAGATGCTGCTGAAGTCGCTCAAGGCCACGTCTATCGACATCGCGCTGGACGACGGCGGCTTCTTGCAGGTCGAGCCGCCGCGCAAAAAGGCGGCTGCACTGCGGCCTCGTAAAGAGCACGGAGCTGAGCCAGCCGCGCAGTCAAAGGCCGACCAGCGCGGGCGCTTCGCGATTCGCAACGCGCTCCTCGGCCAGGCGCGGCAGCAGCTCGCGGACAAGCGCGCCATCCAGAACGGGTACAAGAGCCTCGAGCACCAGCTTCGCGTTGACTCCAAGCGGAAGAAGCGCGCGCAGTCTCGACAGGCCGCCGCTCGGGCCGAGGCGGAGAAGGCGGAGAGCGAAGAGGAGCAAGGTGAGGACGGTGAGGACGGGGAGGACGAGGAGGAGGTGCTTGCCCGCAAGGAAGCCGAGGCCGCTACTGCCGAGAGAGCCGAGGTGGCTACCGAGCCAGCTGAGGCCGAGCCCGCGTCACCGCCTGCGGAGAGTGAGGGGCCTGCCGCGCCGGTAGAGGGCAAAGAGGCCGACGCTGGCAAGGAAGCAGCGGCCATGGCGTCAAAACCGATGCGGACCTACGGGTCGCGACCAGCCGCGCCAGTGAATCCTGCCTCTGAGGCGCTCAAGCAGCTCAACATTGTGCGCAGCGACCCCGTCGCAGCCGACGGCGAGACCGGCGAGAACACTATGGGCGACAGAGACAAGGACGCGGACGCTGCTGCGCCTGCCACCGCCGATGACACCGAGGAGAAGGATGCGACGGCGGCGGAGGAGAAGGAGGAAGTGGGGGCACCAGAGAAGCCGGGCGACGAGAACAGGGAGGAGGAGGAGGAGGAAGAAGAAGAAGATGGCGACGGCGGGGCCAAGGCGCCCTCAGGGCCCAAGAACTCCGCGTACCGCAAGCTGCTCGAACGCGAGAACCGCCTTGTCCTCAACCGGCGGCGCAACCGCGACGGCGTAGTGGAGGACGAGGCGTCGGAGGAGGAGGACGAGGTCATGCTCGGGGACTACGGCGGCAAGGCCGGCCTGCTCCGGCGGCAGCGCTCGGACAGCGACGAGCTGGACAGGCACCTGGACAGGAGCCTGAACCGCGTGACGGACGAGGACCTGGAGAACATCGTCGACGACGTCTCGGACGGCGAGGGCGACGGCGGCGGCGACGTGGACGACCTTCACCGCGACATCCTGCGCAAGGAGGAGGACGCCCAGCTGGAGCAGCTGGAAAAGGGCGTGCGCGAGCACAACCTGATGAAGGCGCTGCGCAGCAAGCGCCAAGCCGTTTCCCGCGTGGACGACGCGCTTGGCGAGGCCTCCGACGAGGAGGACACCGACGAGGAGGACGAGATGGCCGCGGAGGAGCGCTTCCGCGTCATCGACGAGGAGCGCCGCGCCCGTGCCGTGGAGACAGGCGAGGCCGGGAGACGCTGGAGGAGATTGACCACGAGGCGGAGGAGCAGGCGCAGTTCTTGCTCATGTCGCGCCTGGCCCGCCGCCGCCGCCGCCACAAGGAGCGAGAGGCGCGCAAGGCAGAGCAGCAGCAGCGGCAGCAGCGGCTGGCGGCCGACCCGGCGCTCGAGGACGCCCGCGCGCAGGTGCTGCGCTGCGTGCGGCGGTCCACGAGCCTGGCCAGCGGCGAGGGCGGCTCGCGCGAGGGCGGCTCGCGCGGGCTCCTGGAGCGCTCCGACTCGCACACCTCGGCGGTCGGCGCTGGGCCTGTCCAACTCGTCCAACTCGTCCAGTTCGTTGTCGCTGCTCGGCAAGCGTCAGCACTCGAGCAAGCGGCCGACCTTCGTGGGCGCAGGCCGGCAAGGGCGCCCAGCCAAGGAGCGGCGCAAACTGGGCGGCGTGAAGACGGTGAGCAGCACCTCCTTCGCGTTCGGCATCACGCGCACGGCCGCGCCTAGCGCCAGCGATGCCACAGCTGAGGCACTGCCGGCCGCGGCCGCGGCGGCCAGTGCGGCCGCGGGTACCGCGCCGCAGCGGCCGCGCCGCACGCCGCTCTTCTCGCGCCGCGCGGCGCCGCAGCAGCCGCGCCGCAAGCGCGTCCGCGGGCAGCTGGACGCGCTGCTGTAAAAAGGCGTCCCAACTGGGCCGCGCCTCGCGGCCGAGTCGGGACGGCGGCTACAACGGTTGGCAGCAGTGGAGGGCGAGGGCGTTCGCTGCCTCTGCTTGGTGCGAGGGCGGCGATGCGGCGCGTGCGCGCCTTATCGGCGGCGGCGGCGGTAGCCGCGGCGGCTGCGGCGATTGCCTTGCTCGCAGTGCCGGCCGGCGCTGACGAGGAGCCGCGTGAAGAGCAGGGTTGCACGTATGAGTGGCAGGTGCTCGTGACGCTGCTGGCGGAGGACGGGTGGCGCGGCGACCCGCCGACGATGGAAGAAATTGTGGCTAGGTCCGTCAGCGATTCAGCAGGGCCTATGTTCAACGCCGAGGCGACGGTCCAGCTGACTTGGGCCGTCGCGAGGGCGGTGGGCGAGCAAGGCCGGCTGGAGATCGACTGGCGCGTGACCTCGCAGGCATGGAGCATGGGCGTGTGGCCCGGAGTCCACCTGACGCCCTTCTTCCGCGACCCGGTGGCCGGCCTGGCCATGAGCGAACTGGAGGCAACGCTTAAGAGCGAGGTGAGGTACAATTCCGGAGACGGCACGCCGGGTTGCCTGGCTGGAACTTTCGCTCAACATGACCCGCATGATGAACTTTCGGCCCATGCACCTGCGCACGACCTCGGACTGGGACACTTCGACGAGCAAGATTCTGATCTGCGACACCAACATGGTGCTGCGCATGCCCATGCTCGAGCTCACAAAGCTAACGACCGACGCGCCCTTCGTGGTGCTGGGCTCCAGCTTGCCACCACGCGACCGGCCGGGGGTGGCGCCAGAAGACACGATGCGCGAGTCGTTTGCCTTTGCGCGCGCTGGCGTGTGGGACCGGCTCGATTTGAACACGGTAATGGGCCTCTCCTGGGGTGGTTTCTCGTGGCGAGCGGCGGGTCACAGGGCCAGGGCATCGCCGTGTGGGCCTCGTCCACCGCGTTCCGCCACTCCAATGTGCAGGTGCTCCCGAGTCTTGACCTGGGCTTTATTTCCGTTCACCTGGCCACGATCCGACGTGGAGCACGAGTGGGACTTGGAGCCTTTCGACGAGAGCATTTACGACGAGCTGCCCGAGAAAGACACCTACCTAGAGGGACGCCATCACGGCCACCACGCCTTGGTACACGGGCCCGTGTGCCCGGTACAACAATTCGTGGGTCCCGCAGCTGCTTTCTTCGGGTCGGTGTTTGTGGTCTCGTCGTCTTGGGGCCTGGCGTACCGCAGCGCGCGCGATGTGGCGATTGACTCGCCGCTTCTCAATTACGAGTGGGAGGTTATCGCTCCGTATTGCGGGGTCGTATTCCCAAACAACCAGGTGAACAGCGCGTCACCTCAGTCTTCGTGCACCTTCTTCTTTGTGCCGTCCAACGCAACGTCCACGGCGGAGGGACACGCTCCCGAAGGCAGCTTTGCAGACACGGAGACGCTTGAGCTGCCCAGCTTACTGCGTGTGAGTGGCTCGTACGAGCTCTGCTTTGCGGGCGACTCGGAGGACGGAGCGTCTCCCGAGGACGGTATTGTGTCGGCTGAGCAGGTCCGCGACCAGACGGGCAAAACTCTCGCTCAGGCGCTCGGGCCTGACGCCGCCCAGTGGCGCGTCGCGGGCGTGGTCGCGCAGACGACGCACCGTGGCTCGAGCGGCGCCATCGTTCTACTCCGAGACGGACAGCGGCACCGGATCGTTTCGCTCGAGAGTGGCGTCTGGGAGTCGGTCTTTGTGTTCCCGGAGGCGGGCTTTGTGCCTCGTGTGCCTGGGCCGGAAAGTACCTTTGAGCGAGTGCCTGGCACAAGGCACGGCGCCGAGGAGCGCGCCGGCGCCGGCGCCGAGCACGTGCCTTATGACCTACAGATGATCCAGACCATAGCCGCACTCGGCACCGGCATGTACGTGTGGGGCAACCAGCTGCTGTTTAGCCCTTCGAATGGGCGCTCGTTCTGGAACATTGCTCAGGCGCCGAGGCCGCGCGACGTAGGCGCCCACTGGCTGGACCTGTCCGACATGGGCTTTGACAAGGACCCGATCAAGGCGCTGGCGAGCTCGGCAGATGGCTGGGTCGCCGTGCTAACCGAGAAGTGCGCCGTGTGGGCTGGGCAAGTGGGCTCACCGACCGTGTTCCTGCTTGAACAAAGCGTGTGCGAGGCCTTCGGGTTGGTGGCCCCGCTGTCGCTTTCCTTCAGCGAGTCCAATGAGCTGCTTGTTATGGGCCTGACTCCCGCAGGCGCCACCGGCGAGCTGCGCGTGCTCGATACGGCTGTGCAGCTTGAGCTGGGCTCGCTGCGCACGATGCAGGCAGCCGAACAGTCTGCCGAAGGGTGCGACCTGGACAACGTGCTGGTCTTTGCGCAGCACATGACCGGCCTTGTACGCAAGCTGTACAGCCGCGAAGGCTTTTTGCGGGAGGAGCTCGTGGAGATCCAAGACAGCACGTTCTTCAACGAGTTGCCGAAGAAGATCTTCCTCGACCTCAACTCGGAGTACAGTTTTGTTGTGCGTCCTACCCCGCCTTCAACCCCGCCACGCAGTGGGAGATTGCCGAGCCGGGCTTTGCGCGGAACGCGCGTGGGCCTTTGAGGACATGCGACTGGGTTTCGAGCTCGCCACCGAGGCCTGGTAAGCCTGCACGTGGAACGCGTGGAGGACTATGTGCAAACCTCATCGAATACCACGTGGAGATCCGCGACCTGGGCGCGTGGGGCAAGCTGGTAAACTCCAGCTCCGAACCCTTCTCGCAAGGCGGCGAAAAGCAACGTCTCGGCTACTCCAGGCGAGCTGTACTCGTACGGCCTGCCGGGCATCGACCTGAGCCTGTCCATTTTTCGCATCAACGGGATATCGCGACTGTGCGGGAGCCACGTATCGCCCTCCAACGTGGTGTCCCACCAGCTCGCGTCGCAGCCGCTGCAGCTAAACATCTACTCGGGATGCCCGCCGCAGCAAAAGATCGTCTTTGACGCCGAGCTCACGCGCGCCAAGGTCGACAACGGCTGCATCGAAGGCGAGGAGGACATTTGCTTCTTCTACGCCAACGAGTTTGAGCCCGTGTTCAAGGTCGTGGACGAGGTGACTGGGGCAGCCGTGTACCGAGGCGCGAGCTTTGGCGTCGTGAGGGTGATCGGGGCGGGCTCACCTTTGACACGATCGAGGACTACCCGGCCGAGTCGGTTGATTCGCTCTCGAACCAGGTGCTCACGCCAGCGTCGGTGGAGGACCTGGACAAGCTCCGCTTCTTTTGCCTCGTCAAAGGCAGCCCGTGCTACGCGATCCCGAGCCACTTTCCCGAGCCGCCGCAGTACTTTTTCAAGATCTTGTTCAAGAGCAACTCGCGCAGCTCGTACTGCGACCACACGACCACCTTTGTGGTGCGGGTGCACAACCTGCCGATCACGATAGAGGAGATCGTGACGACCAACCTCATCACCATCCTGGTCTTGCTCGTGCCGATCATGTGCATGTTTTACCGCCGACAGCAGCAGATCCGGAGGCGGCTCATGCGCGTCGAGGACGTGGATTTGACGCGCTACTCGAAGCGCAACGAGCAGGACTACAGCGACTCGGACGATGCGGACGACTCGGACTCGGACTCGGACGACGACCTGAGCGACTCGAGCCGCGACAGCGCAGAGTCGGGTGACGTGAATCAGAATCAAAACAATCAGTTCTGCTGCACATAAAAGAGCTTTACTGTGGTACTACCGGCAGTCATTGCTTCTCCTCCTTCTCCTCTTCTCCTCGCTGCGCGCTGCTGCGGCCTTCTTGTACGGCGCGGCCTTCAGGCTCGAATCGCCAGTGAATAGGCCGCACCCGTACACGGTGCAGAGGCCCTGCGGACGCTCGTTCTTGCGCGGCAGCTGCTCAATCATGTTGAAGGTGCGCATACCGTACACTACCTTGCCGAAAGCCACGCGCTTCAAATCGAGCCAAGGGAGCGGCGCGAGCGTCACAAAGAACTGGCTGCCGTTGGTGTGTCATGCCCTTGTTCGCCATGGACACGATCCCCGCGCGGTCGTGCTTGACCGCAAAGGTTTCGTCAGGAAGCGTATCCGTGCCGCCGAAGACGGCCTCGCCGCCCGAGCCCGAGCCGCCGCCCGTATCGCCGCCCTGCACCCATCCGCCGGCCACGACACGGTGGAACGGCGTCCCGGCAAAGCAGGGCCCGTTCTCGCCAGTGCAAAGGAGCTCAAAGTTGCGGCACGTCTTGGGGCACAGGTCGTCAAAAAGCTCGATGACGACGCGCTCCGTGGACACGGCGGCCTTGCTCTCGCCCGAGTCGTCGCACAAGGCCACGTCCAAGTAGCAGAAGCGGTGCTTGGTCTTCTGCAGGAAGAGCCTAAACTCGGACCGCGCAGTGCTCTGGCACACGACGCTGTTAATGGGTCGCACGAAGCCGTACGCGCGCTCGGCCCAGCGGCTCAGGTCCTCGCTCGTCCCGATGTAGTGGCGCGTGTTGTAGAACACCAGCGGTGACACCTTGTGGCGCTTCCCGAGCTGCGCGGCCTTGGCCTTCACGTACTCGCCCCACTCCGTGGCAAACATGGGTTGCGCCACGCAGGTCACGTTGCTGTGTATCTCCGCCAGCTCCTGCGCGATCTTGCGCGCCGCGTGAAAGTTCTTGTCGTCCACGCGCCCTGCCACGACGATCTGGCACGGCACCTCCGACATTCTGCCTCCGACTTGCCGCCCGCGACTGCCTGCACTCTCCTTCCTCGTCGCTCGCCGCCTCTTGTCGGTTGGTCGCCGCGCACAACGCACAGGATCGAGAACAGCAGCAGCGGCGGCGGCGGCGGCGGTAGCGGCGAGTTGCTGCTTTCTCCCCAATGTGCCAATGCCGATAGTTGCAGCAGAGCCAACGGGCAAATGGCGGGGTCCATCATGGTGTCGCACGGCGTTGGGGCCTTTGAGGCTAAGCAGGCGAGGGCCCGAGATGGTGCTGCGCATTGCACGCGGCTTGTGCGTTGGGGACGGACGGAGCGGCCGCCCGCCTGAGCGGTCTGACGGCGACTCGGTGACGGCGACCAAGGCGGGACAGGCGACCGAGGCGAGACTGGTGACCTGAGAGCTAGCTAGCTCGACCGACCGACTGACCGACTAACCGACTGACCGGCCGAGCAACCCGCCGGCCGACCACGGGTCGACCCGGTGCGAGCGGGCGAAAAGCGGCGAGGAGGGCGGCGCGGGCAGGGGCAGGGCGGGCGAGCAACATGAACAAGCTTATGCATGGCGAGGCCTCGCGCATATTGGCGGTGCTGGACCAGTCGGTGCTGTTCATGGACCTGCTCGCACACGTGCCCGAGCGCAACTGCTTGGAAGAATTGCACGAGGAGCTCGAGGAAGCCGGTGCGCCGGCGTGATCGAGGCGCTGAAGCAGCTGCAGATGGCGGAGATTCGCTTTGTGAAGGCCAGTCGCGGGACTAGCAAGGAGCAGATTGAGAGGTCAACCTCGGCGCTGCACGAGGCGGCGCGGGAGTTGTGCAGGCACCTGCGTCACGACTCGCGCGCCACAGACCTTATCATCAGCTGGAAGAGGGAGCAGGATCGCGAGCTCGAGCCTGAGCACAAGCTCGGCGAGGAGAAGGACGACGAGCCGGACGAGGCGACGCTGGAGGACTTGGTCCAAACGCTGCGGCAGTTTTCGGAAGGACGTGCAAAGCAAGCTCTCCACGACGGTGGAGCAGACGCAGGCCAAGCGCGACTTTTTCCTGGATATTTAAGCTCCGTATCGAGACGCAGGAGGAGGAGCTGCGGCAGATCAAGAGCGAGCTGCGCGTGGAGGCTGAGAAGGAGAAGGAGCTGGAACGGCAAAAGGACTCTATTGACAAGCTCTGGTCGTCCATTAACGAGGTGCGGGCCGCTTACGACAAGGAGATGGCCGAGATAACCAGCCAGCGCAGCGAGAAGAACGGCGGCCTCGTCAGCGAGCATACCGAGCGCAGGAAGGACGCGCTGGACCGCTTTGACAAGGCCTGCGAGGCCTTCATGGCCGAGTGCAGTGCGCACCAGGAGATGGAAGAGTCGCTGCGCAAGAGGATGAACCGCGGCCACGCCGAAATCAACGTCCTGATCGACGAGTACGACCGGGTCCTGCTAGCAAAGCGCCGCGAGCACGATCGGCTCAAGCGCCTGCACACGGACGAAGCGGAGCGGTTAGCCGTGCTGAGCGAGTATTTTCGCAAGGTGGACCGGGACCTCGCCAACGAGGCAGAGGAGGAGCGCCTGATCGCCGAGGAGCTCGCCCGCATCGCGGCCAAAAAGAAGGAGAAGGACGACGCCGCGGCCCGCATCCAGGCTCTCTATCGCGGCACCGTGTCGCGCAGAATGGTGCGCAAGAAGCGAAAAAAGAAGGCTGGCAAGAAGAAGAAGAAGAAGAAGTAGCTGTCAAAACACAAAGCACCCGTCTACTCGTCGCCGTCCTCGTCACCGTCCGGGTGCTCCTCGCGCCACTTTCGCAGCATCTCCATCTCGTTATAGTGATGTTTGCGCTTCTCGCAAAGTCCTCGTGCGCCGCAGTCTGCGCTGCCCGCGGCTCCGACCCTTCCGCCGCAGCAGTTTCAAGCTTGGCCTGCACAGCCGCCATGTCCAGCATGCCGGCTTGCTGACGACTCTGCGCGGCAGGCACCGGGACCTTGCCCGCCTTCTCCGCCTCGTCCGAGACCACCACGTTCACGCGCTTGGCCGAGTCGGCAAGCAAGTCCTGCGCGTCCTCGTCGGCCTCCGAGCTGCTGCCATCCAGGCTGTCGCGGTGGAAGGGAGTGTCGGGCTCGTCGATCTTTTGCCGCGTGCCGCGCAGTTTGTCGTGCTCGCGGATCGTCTCCTCGTCGAACTTGACGTGCCTCTCGCCGCCAGCGCCCTCCGCCATCGCAGCCTCGCCCTCGCCCGCTCGCTCGCTCTAGCGCGCGCTTCTCCAGGTGCTGTCCACGGCTCACCAGGCTCATTGACTCTACGAGCTCTTGATTGAGAGCGCCACTTGCACCACCGCCAGCGCCAGCGGCCCCGGTCAGTGCCAGAGGCTGCCAGCGCCAGCGCCAAGGCCCTAGGCCCAGTGCCGCGGCGGATGCCGCCGCAGCCCGGCCCTTCTGCAGCTCATGGAGCCCCAGAGCCGCGGAACCCCTGCGGCGCAGGTTTGGCCGGACGAGCGAGTTGCGAGCGAGGAAATCACTGCTTTCGCGAGGCAGACGAAGCCTCGCTTTGCTTCTTGTCTGTGCTATTGGCGGTGCTGTTGCTGCTGCCGCCGTTGTTGGTCACAATGGCCCGTGAGCTTGCGCCCCCGTTCGCTTTTCGTTCAAGCGACGTCGGCAGTATGGAGGACGAGCGACGGCTTGGCTTGGGCTTGTTCTTGCTCATGTCGCGCAGGATGGTCACGTGGAAGAACGGAACCGTGCCCACCATAACGAAGTGACGAGAACGAGCGCCACGGCAGGAATGTGCGCCACCTTGGTCAGCGCAATCACGCCGAAAAGAATCACCGAGAAGGCACAATTCATGTCCTGCACCTTGATCATGGACTGGAGCTTGCCCACGAGCGTGTCAAGCCGAGCCTGTACCTCCAGTGAGGCCGCTGATTGGTCGCGCGCGTTTTGGACGGATTGAAGCACTGGCGCACCATAGTAGCGCACAAGACACACCAACGCAGCGGAGGACGGGATGGAGCAGAAGATCCCGATTCGGTATGCCACGACCGGGTCAGTGTACACTTCTGCGATGACGAGTGCGTCGAGGACCAGCATCACGACTGCATAAGGCAGGGCAGTGACCGACAGAGCACTAGCCAGGCTGATCTTCTTGAGCTTGATGCCCGCGTTGAAGGCCAGTACATTGCGAAAGATAAGAATCACGCATGCCGCTGCGCCGCCGTAGAAGCTGATGGCCGTGTTCATCATAATAGGAAAGCTTGCCCCTGGAGTTGTCCAGCGCGGTGCCGAAAAGGTAGCCTGTGGCGGCAAAGCAAACCACGCACGGTGAGGCTGCTGACAGGAAGGCCGATATCGCGAAGCGCAACAGGTAAGACTGGCGGCCTGTCTTGCTCTCATGCTTGGTATAAGTGAGTTCGTACCAGGTCTTTGCAAGGAATCGCAGCGACACGAACCATAAGACCGTGTACACAGCGGCGACAAGCGGCTGCATGATCGCCAGCGCGCCGCCGACCTCCAGCTGCCAGGTCGACGTGCAGTTGGCCCCGACCGCCGGGTACGCGCACTCGGGCTTGAGCCATTCCCATGCCAGCGGTGAGCTCCTTCTTGTCGCTCTCGATCCTTTGTTGGACAGAGCCACAGCGTGCTCGCGCATCTGATGTCGGTTACCGATATGCAACGTGGAAGGGGGGCAGGCAACGACCACAGGTGAATTCGGATAAATATTCTGTTTTACCGAAGTGAGTGATGATTCGAATGCAATTCCGAATTCACCGAATATCGGACTCAGTTTGCAGGACTACCCCGCCCGCCCAGCGAAGGCATCCAGCAATGTGCGTCGACGCGCCCGATGCCCGAGCTCGAGGCAACGGGGCTGGGCCAGTCCAGCACAACGAACGAGCCGTGCGCGCTCTCAAAGCACCCCGGGAGGCATTGTCGTGCTGTTAAAAAGCGATTGCCGCGCACAGAGAAACTGGCCATCGAGACATTGGTGCTCGTGAAAGGCCGAGTCCTCGTGTGCTGCCGCCGCCGCTTGCTCAAGTCACGGAGGACGGCTAGATGGAAAGCCGGGATCACCCCAAGCCACATTGAGAGGTTAGCAGTAGCGCGACGACCGGGATGTGCGCCACGTTTGTGAGCGCCATCAGGATAAGAAGGAGGACCGTGACGCTGAGGATCTTCGTGATCCTCATCATGAACTCGAGCTTTTGCACGAGCGAATTGAGCCGTGCGCACACGGCGGGGGACCCCTTGGCCTGGTCCCGCGTTTCAAAGACAGCTTTCACGACTGGCGCCCCGTACTTGCGCATGAGCAACACGAAGGCCAGCACCGACGGCATTGTGCAGCCCAGCCCGATACGGTACGCCACGATGGGGTCCGTGTACACCTCAGTGACGACGAGCAGGTCGAGGATGGCGAGGATAACCGCGTAAGGTATTGCATAGACGGCAAGGGCGCGGCTGGGACTGATGCCCTGGACCTTGATCTGGATTTTGCAGGCCAGGACGTTGCGGAAGAGCAGGATGACGCAGCCCGAGGCAGCAAAGTAGAGGCTGATGGCCGAGTTCATCAATACGTAGCAGAGCTTGCCTTGGGCCACCTTCAAGTCATGGCTGACAAGGAACCCGTCGCCACGAACGCTGCCGCACATGGCGAAGCCAACGCGAGGAGTCCCACAGCCCAGAACCGCAGTGTAAACGCCTCGTTGCGCTTCTTCGCGTTGCTCGGCCGCGAGACCTTGAGCTCGCGCCAGCACCGCGCAAGTGGGCGGAAGGTGGCCAGCCATAGCGCGGCGAACAGCACGCTGGCAGTGGGCTGCAGCACTCTAAGCGCGGCGTCCGTCTCCAGCTCCCAGCTCGATGAGCAGCCAGCTCCCGTCGCTGGATACTCGCACGCAGGCTTGACCCACTCCCATCCCATCGCGCACGCCGAAGCCAGCCGCGCGAGCGCCGCAGCCACCCTCGCCTTCGTCACGTGCTATTTCGATTCGCACCTCGGTCTAACGACTCGATCGAGGCGCTCGGCCCGCAACTCGATCGATGGTCGTGCAGCCCTGGCCGACCGACTGACCTGGTCTGTCTCTTGCTCCTTCTGCTCCTCCAATGGGACATAAAAAAGCGAAATTCTCCTATCCGTTCAACGGAACTCTCAATCCAGGCTCGTGACATCCAGGCTCGTGAATCGAGCCTTGGCTGGCCCGCCGCGAACTTGGCCGCGCCGGCCCGCCGCGTGCAAAAGTGAACGTGCGCCCAAGCAAGAACCTGCTTGCTTTGCTTGCTTGCGAGCTGCGGATCAGGCTACTGCGTGGAGGCGCTGTGTTGACATTGGAGCTCATCGGGGCCGTGGACGGATGACCTGGAAGGAAGCGGCGCGAGCTTTGCGGCTTCTCGCCCGTTCTCAGGTCTTTGAGGATCATCAGATGGAAACCGAGGATAGACGAGCCCCAGAATCCCCATGATTGTAATGCCGACCACGGGGTTGTGCACGATCTTGTGAGGGCGATGACGATGTACATGCCCGCCGCGACGCCGCAATTTATCATCTGGAACCGAATCATGCCTTTCAGTTTGGTGGCCAGCTGCTCAAGCTTGCCGTGTGCGCTCTGGGCATTCCTGCTGCGATTGACACTCTCCTCGATGGCCTCGACTGGGTTCCCATACCGACGAGTGAGGATGGCGAGGTTCACGACTGGCAAAATGGCAAAGGCCAAGCCCACGCGAAAGGCCACTACAGGATCGGTGTACACCTTGATGGCCAGCAGGAAGAGCACGAGGACGACGAGCAGGTACGGCACGAGGAAGATGGTCAGTGCAGGGCCGATCGGGACGCGTTTCACTTTGACGCCGATCGACGAGGTGACGAGGGCCCGGAAGATGAGCATCATGCACCCTGCGGCGGCGTAGTAGAAGAAGATTGCAAAGTGCATGCAGGTGTACGAAGTCATGCCCTGGGTGAGTCTAGCGTGTTCGAGAAGAGCAAACCCCGCGCGGCGAAAGCGGACGCGCATCCCGAGCCTAAAGTAACCGCCGCAGACGTCAGGAGCCGGAGCTTGCCCACGTCGCGGCGCTCGTTTGACTTGCCCTTGGCTTGCCCACACCGAAGCTTGTGGACGAAAACCGCGAGCGAGATCATGAGCACGCCGTAGATCCCGGCAAGCGCGTACCGAAGCACGTCGCGCCCGGCCCACCTCATCCTCCCAGGTAGACGAGCAGTTCGTCCCCACGAACGGGTAGTTTGCACTCCGGCGCGAGCCACTCCATCGCTGCCGCGCGCCACAACTCCTCCCTCCCGTCTGCGCTTTCCTCGCCTCCGATTCCGCTGCCAGCCTCTCCTCGTTCAGGGTCTGCAATGGCTGCGTGCAGGCTTTGCCAGCCAACGAAACTGCTTGCGACAGCGAGCAGGCCCAACGCAAGGGACTTGGTCGGCTCCGAGATGGCACTTGACCAACCTCGAAAGCGGCACAACGAACCGTAGCAAGGCCCCCATGCCGTTCAAGGGCCTCGGAATGTCGGGCGCTTACGGCGCTCGGTGTCCGTTGCCGCGCGCATGTGTCCGTTGGACGAAACCGTCAACAGGACCTTGGAGACGGTCGAGTCGCAACGTGAGCGAGACCAGCTCGACGCCAAGGAGCCTGGGCGCGATGGCGACGGGGGCGGAGGGCGCGGTCGACCGCGCGATGCGCAGAGCGCAGGAGGCCTTGGACAAGTGGGCGGCCGAGACGCCGCCCGTCACGCGCGCTGCACGCGGCTGTGCTCGCGCTCTTCGTGCTGCAGCAGTGGGAAGCTTTGGTCGCCACCGTCCCGTAAGTGGTTTGGGGCGCTTCTTCTTGGCTGCGCTGCGGCGGGCGCTGACTGGCGAGGGCGCGGGCGGCGGCAGGCTGTTTGTCGTGAACAAGCTGGAGGTGCACCGGCTCCTGTTCAGCCCGCTGTTCGAGCGCGGGCTGCTCGGGATGTTCTTTGCGCTCCTGTGGCTGTCGCGTTCCGGCAAGGCGCTCGAGAAGCGGCTGTCGTCGCGCTCCTTCGCACTGCTCTTGCTGCAGGTCGCCGTGTCGATCAATGTCGTGTTTTGTGCGATGATGGTGGCGCTGTATCGCATCACGCGGTCCAAGCGCTTCATGGTGCACTCGTGCCAGGGCCTGGTGCCAACATCGGTGGCCTTACTGCTGGTCTTTCCGGCCCATGGGAACGTGTCGCTCATGTTCCTGCCGGTGTCCATGCCTGCCAAGTATGCGCCTTTCGTCATGGTGGCCCTCTTCTTTGTGCTCTCGGGCGGGGCGATGCCCTTCGACTTTATCGCGGCACTGGCCGTGGGCTCTCTCTATGGAAGGTCGCGGCGCTGCCCGGCCTGGGAGACTCGGAGGGAGGCGCGACGCTGCCGCGATTCGCGACCCCGGCGGCGCCTCCAACTACGCCGGCCGTGGGAACAACCAGTCCGTCAGCGCCGGCGCCGGCGCCGGCCGCCAAGGATGCTGCGGCCCGCGCAGCCGCCCGCGCGGCGATGCTCGAGGCAGCGGAGGCACGCATCGACAAGCATGGGGCCGGCGGGACCTGGCCCTTAAAATATGTGTTACTCGCTTTTGGAGTTCGGTCGGGCGTCGCCAAGCGGCACCGGTAAGAGGGCTACCAGTCTGCACTTGCCGCGAGGGCAGACGTATTTGCGCACCCCCTGAGCGACGCTGAGGTCCTCGTTCTCGCCCGCGCCCTGTATCGCGTCGATCCCAGGGATGCCAGTCGTAATCGCCTCGTACTGGTCGCACGACATGGCCACTACATACACGGCGAAGAAGCCGCAGAGCAGCACCGAGAGCACGCAGGCCATGGGCCACGGGCTTTTCAAGCCCTGGCGCCCGCTCTCGCGCACCGGCGAATAAAGCACCACAGAGCTTCTGTACGCGAAGAGCACCAGCGAGAAGGTCGCAGCGATAAAGACAAAAAAAAAAAAGAAGCGCAGATTCGCCTCTCCGACGCAGTTGTTCACCCACGGGCAGTGGTGGTCCATGCGCCGCACGCAGCGCCCGCACACGCTGCAGTGGTGCGCTCCGTCGGGCTTGAAGGTCTCGCAGATGTTGCAGTAGCGCACCTTGCGGCGCGTAGCGCTCTACAGCGCGCTGGCTCTTGAACGCGATCTCGCTGTCTGAGATAACCGTGCGCCGCCGCCGCACCGCGCTTTCGGCCGACTTGGAGTTGTCCACGGCCCCCTCCGCCTCCTCCAGCGCTTCGTCCCGCTGCGCTAGCTTGTCCATGGCCCCGCGCACCTTCTTCTCGATTTCGGCCCCACTCGTCCTTGCCGAGGCCGCGCGGCATAAAGCCCGGGTCGGAGAACATTGCCATCGCGTGCGATGCCAGCGCGAGCAGCACGCAGGCGGCATAAGCGACGCGCACGAAGGGGTTGAGGTCCTCGAGTGGTCAGCACAGTGTGGCTACAGAACAGGAAACAAGCCAGGTCAGGCCGCTGCAGAACACGCCGCAGCCGTCGTAGCGCCCGCAGAGCTTGTCCGATGACATGCAGAGAGCAGGAGCAGAAGGACAGGCACGGGCAGCAGTCAACGCACAAGTCGTCGTCATCGTCGTCGCCCAGCGGCCCGGCCAGGGGCTCGCCCAGCAAGTCGGCGTCCGCTTCGTGGTGCACCCTTCGCGACGCCATCCCGACACACCGTCGCAGGTCGTCCGCAACGGGCTCGTCCAGGCTCCTTGGTGGCGCGAACGCGATGCCGCGCCGCGCAGCCTAGACTGGGGCCTGGCTTGGCCTGGCCGGGCGCCCGGCGGACAAGTCAGGTGCTCGGAGGCGACCTCGGGCCCCAAGCGCAGCGAGGACGAGCGGCCGGAGCCCTGACTGCAAGTGCCGCCTTGCCCTTTGTGAAAATGGAAACGTCTGTCTACCAATCGTCGTCGTCCTGCGCGGCCGCCTGCGCGCGGCGGCTCTGGAAGAGGTTTACAGAACCGATCGTGGGCCGCGTGCTGCGCCGGCGCGACGTCCACCCCGGACTCGGCCTGCTCGGCGCGCTCCTGCACCTCGGCGCGCTCCTTGTCGGTGATCTCCACGCCGCTGAGCGGGATCTGGTAGTGACTCGAGATGAAAAACTCGATCTCGGGCAGGCCAAAGTCGCCCGAGCCAAACATGTGCTCGTTGACGCCCACCGTGCTCTCGTTGACCAGCTCCTTATTGCGGTACACCAGGAAGGCGGGCAGCGCACGGTGTGACAGCGTCTGGCTGGCATCCGTCGCCAAAAGCTTGAGCACCTTGACGTGCCGGTGCTTGGCCGCGAACTGCTCGAGCACCTGGTTCATCCGGCGGCAAGCGCCGATGTAGTCCTCGTACACGTGCGTCACGACAAAGGTCCGCGGATCTGCGTTGTCGACCTCGTCAAGGAAGGCAAACTTTTCCACGAAGATGACCTGCCAAACTGCGGCAGCTGCTGTGAACCCGTTGAGCTGCTGCATGCGCTTGGCGGTACTGCTCGAGGAACTCGTCCTCGTCGTCGTCGTCCTCCTCCGAGTTGTCTTCCTCGTCGGCGTCGTACTTTTTCAGGTGCGACGCGCTCAGGTGCTGCGCGCTGTACGACACGCTCTCGCCTTCCATCTGGGCGCCGTACGCCTGCCGCTTGAAGGCCTCGGCGTCCTGCAGCTTCTTGGTCTCGTTCTGCGAACGACGGCTGGTTAGCGCGCTGCCGCCACGGCGCCAACCCACTTCGCGCGGGCACTTACTCTTCGGCGCATAATCTGCTTAGCCTCCTCGTAGTCGGCGCGCACGCCTTTGACGCCAGTGTTGTGCTTCTTGCGCACCTTGGTGTGTGCTCGCTCCAATTCACGCTCCGGCCCGGCCGGCTCCTCCACGGCGTTCTCCTCCTCCTCGCTCAGACTAGCCGCGCCTGTCAGCCGCCGCCCATCGGCCCGCCCGCCTGCCCATCGGCCCGCCCGCCCGCCCGCCCTGCCCGCCCACCGGGCCCGAAAACTCACCTAAAGTCCGAGTCCATCTCCACGCGGCTTTGGGGCCGCCGTCCTCGTCCGTCGCGCTCCTTGGCCAGATCCTGCGACAGCAGCTGGCGCTCCATGTCGCCGCTGATGGTCTTGAGCCCGCCGTTGCCCTCCATGGTCTGTGGCGCACCTTGTCCTCCCTCCTTGCACCTCCTCAACGTCGCTGCGAGAATTCGTGGGCCCAATTTCGGCGCCGACCTGCAGCGCACCGAGAGCAACGACGAGGCGAGGAGGACGATGGGGCGCCAGAGCAGGCTGGTGACGTGGCTCGCGGCCCTCCTGGCCGGCTGCATGCTCCTATCCGTGCTCATGCTGGTCACTGTGCTGGACGAGGAGCCGCCGCGGCCCAGCGGGGCCGGCGTGCTGGAGCTGCAGCAGCAGGTGGTGGGCATGCCGGCGGGCCGGCCGGCCGGCGGGCCTGCGAGCGGCGATGCGAGCGCGATGCGCGTCAGAGGCGCGGGGGCTCAAGGTGGCGTTTGCGGTGACGATCACCAAGGATGGGCCGTACCTGGATGGCGCGGCGGTGCTCAAGCACTCGATCGACAGGAGCGGCAGCCGGCACGAAGTGGAGGTGGTGGCCATCGTGCACCCTGAAGTGCAAGAGACGCGGCCCGCGCTGAGAAAGCTCGGCATCAGGATCGTGGAGTTTTGATGCGCCGATCACGTCGGCCGAGATCGAGGGAAAGCATCTCCGCGAGACAATCGACAAGTCGGGGTGCTGCGGCGCGCTCGAGCTGCTCAAGTTGCGCGGGTACGAGCTGACCGAGTACGACCGCGTGCTGCTGCTAGACATGGACACCCTGATCGTCAAGAACCTGGACCCCTCTTTGAGATCGACAAGGAGATCGTGCTCACGTACGACCATGCCATGGACAACAAGAACAGCCCGGCGCCCCTGCGCAGGGCGGCTTCTTGCTCATTAAGCCGAGCAAGCAGACCTTTCAGCGCATGATCGACATCGTCCGCGAGGGCGACTTCGCCCGGGCACCGGCTGGGGCGGCACCGGCATTGGCTGGTGCTGGGGCGGGCAGACTGTGCAGGGCCCGTCTCGTACTACTACAACATGGTGGAGCCCGACAAGAAGCATTTGTTGGACCACTGCCTGTACAACGCGATGGTGAGCACCCGGGACTGCGAGAGCACGCCTTTCGACTCGGTCTACTCGATCCATACACGGTGTGCCAGAAGCCGTGGGACTGCCGGCCAAGTGACAAGCCGCTGTGCGTGCGCATGGTCAAGGAGTGGTGGAACGTGCGGCGCAGCCTCGAGCGTAGCATGGGTCTGCCCGAGTCCACCATCGACGGCTGCCGCAGCCGGCACCGCGAGTACACGTCCATCCCGCTCCTCTAGCTAGCTAGAGCCAAGGTGCCCTAAATGAACCGGTGTGTTTTACAAGTGCAAATGTTCGTGTGAGCCCGAAAGAACCGGTGTGTCCAGAGGCATATCTACAGCCGCTGGCCGAGCCCGTGCTCCTGCCGCTGCTTGCGCCCGAGCCGGCCGCGCCCTTTGCCGCTCGCCGTGGCCGCTTGGGCGTCCACGGGGAACAACGCCTCGTCGTTGCCCGACGAGACCCGTTCGCGGCGTTCGCGCGGCGCTCCTGCTTGCTGCGACGGGCCGAGCGCTCCGAGACCAAGTTTGGGTTTCGCTCTTCCTGCGCCAGCGTCGGCGGCGTCGCCCGGGCGTAGCCCGGCCCGCTTTCGAGTTCTGTTTCTTGTCGAATTTGCAACAAATTCTGTTTTGTGCAGAAAATGAAACTCCCTCAGACGGTCGAGTCCAATTGCTTTTTAAGGCCACGTTTTTTTTCCCCTCACATCAGGCCACAACGTTTTTCAACAATGTTGTGAGAGAGAAGAAAGAATCGTTGAGTTTTTGGTTGCTCTCACATCAAAATTGTGTGGCGGAGGATCCTCATCTTGTGACCTGTGAAATTGAGCCGTGAGGAAAACAGTGCGCAGTCCCAGGTGCCCCCTTTATTGCCTGAGGGTTTTTCGAGGGAGATGATCCACCGCTTCAGAAAGAAGACACCCCACCCATATCTACGTGCTGTGCACGTGACGCGAACGAGGAGGCGACGCGAGGTCGCTGGCTCGGCGCGCGTTCTTGTGAGGGAAGGCCATGTCGGGGGCTCATGGAAATGGCGCGAGCGTCAACGACGCGCCGGAGGAGGCTGCTTGGGAGTCGAACGCCAGCTCGGAGAGGGAAGATATGTCGGACAGCTCCGATGGTGACGTGGTCGAGGACCTGCTTGATTTCGAGGCCTTCGACGACTTGGAAGCCTTCAACGACCTCGAGGGTGATGAAGGCGCGGGCCTTCCCGTTCACTCAACTGCTCATGTCCCTGTCTCGGCTGGTGTGAGCGACGAGCTCGACGCGCCCATGGCCGAGGCCCCAGGGCCGGCGCCAGCCTGGCGCAAGGTGGAGGAAGACGAGTATGACGGCATCGAACTGTTCGTGGACGAGAACAAGGCGGAGACCATGGGTTTCGCGGCCGAGGTGCTTGCGATAGCCGAGAGCTGGAGAGGGCTGGCACGCGTCAAGTCACTCGAACCGACTATGTTTTCTCACCATCTTGGGATGTGGCTCAACGGCAGTGGCCTCTCTACTTCTTCAACTCTCTCAAGGATGTGCAGCCAGCTGTCACGGCGGAGGAGCTCGTTTGCTTTTTCTTTACGGTGGCCGGCTGGGTGTCCACAACATGAGCATAGAGGTTCTATGCTATGTTTCGCTGTCGCGAGGTCGTAGGCCCGAGCAACCGCCCGTTCGTACTCGAAGAAAAGCGCTTCAGGGAGCTCCTTTGCGCTGTTTACCCGCGCTCCGACCGTGGCAGTGCAGGGCGGGGCCGGCCAACCGCTTACCGTCACCGCAGGCTCGGGCGGCCGCCTCCGGTGCTACGGAATGGCACGGCCACTCCTGGCTGGCCGGAAGGAGAAGGAGATGCTGGAGTTGATGAGGGAGATGGCTGAATTCGCCTGCAGGCACTGCCTCACGAAGAAAACGGTGCTCTCTCTCGACGACGACCTTGTGCGCATGTCTTCGTCCGTCATGCGCGAGTACGGTATGGTGCTCGAGAACAACAAGGTGAAGGGCTCGGGCTCGCACATGGACGCTTGCGGGAGCGTGGGCACGGGCATCATTTTGTCCCAGACGCTGCACATGGGGGGCGCGGGGATCAATGAGTCGGTCATGAAGGTGCTCGAGCCAATCCTTACGGCTCGCGAAGGGGCCGACGGAGCCCTGCCAGATCACACCAAATACCTTCTCGCTATGGATCGCGGCTACAATACGGATGGGCTTACGAATATGCTGCTCGAGAAGGATGTCTTCGTGGTCGGCACACACGCGCGAAAGGCCGGCTTTCCGTTTGCTTGGACCCAACATCGGTGAAGGTCCCGGCTTGGGGACTCATCCCGGTCCAACAACCGCGCCTTGCGACGTGGGCACGGCGTGACTATCTGGGCTCAGAGCTCGAAGACGAGGCGATTAAGGCTTCAGGGCTCGCACTCGCTTATGCCGAGGGGCGCGGGAAGAGCATGGTGGCTCTCCTGCACACGAACGACCGAACCATCAGGCACAACCAATGGTCCTACGTGACGTACTCGCGCTCGAGGCTGTCGCACGCTGAGCCGCACCGTGATCGTGCTGGTCGGCCTCGCCAACCACGCGCTACTCGCTCCCTCGCGTTTGCCCTGAGCCATGCCGACCAGCCCGCGGCGAACGTGCAGGACCAGACCGCGTCCACCACAGACGACTTACCAGCCCCGGCTCCTCGATCAGGGCGCTGCTCGAACTTGGGACTCAGCAACAGTGGCCGGACGAGAGAATCAAAACGCTTTTGCGCGCAGATGGAGTACCACCACTGGAGGTGGCGAGAGTCGTTGCCGCCTGGCGGCGCGCAACTGGGCGGGCAGAGGCTCCACGTCGGGCCTTCAAGGACCTCAACGACACCGACAAAGCTGCGCTCCGGCAAGGCCTTCGAGGATGTCGAGAAGCGCTTCTTCCGCCTGACCCAGGCGCAGCGCTCGCAGGACTGGTTTGCCTTGCGCTTTGGCGCGTCACCTCAACAGGGCTCGTCACTTTGCTCGCAACTCTGCGGCACAGGCAGCGCCGCCAGCGGCTCCATGGCGTCGAGGGCTCGAGCGAGGACGGTCTGCCCGAGTACTTTGGCGGCATCGTCGAAGACCTAGGCAAGTGCCTCCACGCCTCCTGCAACGACAACGCCATGCATGACCTCTTCGCTAAGGTCGCCGCCGGATGGGCCTCCAGCAGGCTCTTCAAAGCATGACCGTTCCTAGCCTGCGTGCGGTCGGGGCTGCACTGGGCATCAAGGCGCCGGCGGCGCAAGCAAGGAGCAAATTGTGGGCCTTCTTCAGTCGCTCGTGGGAGGTGCTGACGTTGTCCAGACGTGCCTTGCAGCTGCGACGCTCAAGCCGCTCAGGTCCGTCGAGGGAGCTGCGCTTGCTGTTGGGTCTGCGAATGAGCAACCCGTGCTCGAAGCTCTTCCGGCCTGGCTCGAGAAGAACAGCAAGCGTCTCAGACGGGCACGTGCAAGATCGAGGGCGCCTTTAAAGCAAAAGAGTACGGGCTGGTCCACGCGGAGGGTTTGCCGACCCACGCGACCTCGGTCGACGGGCTGCTCGCCTTCGTTCCGCTTCGAGCAGCACGGCGAGCGCCCGCGGGCTGGGAGAGCAACATCCCGCGGCTCGTCGACGCGGAGCGCTTGAACGGACGTGCGTGGAACGAGGAGACCCGCGCGGCTTACCGAGAAGCCCGAACGGCGGCCCTCGCACATGCTCGAAGGGCGGACGCTGCCCTCGAGAGTGACGTACTGGTCGCGGCGGTGGAGATCAAGACGCGCACCACGCCCGAGTCGTTGAAGAAAGATGTCGACGCCGCAAGAGAAGGCAAGTTCGCTGAGGTGGTGCTGGACCCGCTCAGCGAGAACTACGCTGCCGAGCTGGATCGCTTCAAGCTCCTTGTGTACGACGGCGGCCATCGACACCAGCTGCTGCAGCACACCGCCACGGGCGTCACGGACGTTTTTTACGTCGTGTCGCGGGCCCTGAAAAAGGAGAAGGCCTCGAGCATCTTCCGCGTCGTGCACGTGCGCTTTGCGCCCATCATAATCGCGAAGCTCGCTATGCTCGTGGGCTTTATCGGCCAGCGGGAGATGCGCTGGGTGTGGGACCAGCACGCCCGACTCCCAGCGGACGAACAGCTAACCGTCGGGCGCGCAAAGTGGCGACTTACCCCGGCACACGTCAAGCAGATGCGCGCGCTCTCCCTCGCGCTAGTGGCCGAGGTCAAGCGGCGCGGCGAGCCGCTTCCGCCAGCCCGAAGATCGTGCCGCGCCTCATCGACATCTGGAACACGGCCAAGTGGGTCACAGACCAGTACAGCGAGAGGGTCAAGACTGTCCAGGGCCACTTTGCGCACTTGTCGCCGCCCATGCGCATCCTCATCCGCTTAATCTCCACGTGCATCCTCAACGCGTCCAAGACTTATGCGATCTGCAAATTGCAGACGACAACGAGTCCTGGGCAACGTCGCCGCGCGCGCTGCGCCGCGCTATGGCAAAGCACGGTAGCGCGCGTTTGTGCCTTGCCCGCCTGAGTGGCAGCGATCTCGAGACTGCGATGATCTTCCTGCGGCAAAGCCAGGCGGCACGCACCGCAGCA
Organism: Thraustochytrium striatum; assembly: GCA_022244645.1. Lineage (NCBI taxonomy): Eukaryota > Bigyra > Thraustochytrida > Thraustochytriidae > Thraustochytrium > Thraustochytrium striatum. The sequence goes on from JACDIV010000044.1 coordinate 301,648, forward strand.
AGTACCGCAGCCGCCGCGGTGCCCACCGCGATCAACACAAACGTCCGGCCCATGTTCAAGAACAAGCCGTGGCTGCCCCACCCCCGTGGCAGCAGAAGGAGCTAGATGACGCAACAAAGGCCTTGGCGGAGTGCACGGCGTCGCACACGGCGCGCTTCAAGCTCCTCAACAGCAACGCGCTGCCGGTTCCTCCGCGAAACCAGCTGGACTTGCGCGAGCACGTGCCCGTGAGCATCCCGGCCGACCCGGCTCGGCGAGCACGAAAACTGGCCGTCGTCCCTGCTGGGTGTGCTGCACGCGCGGAGAGAGCACGACAGACGGGAAACACGAGAAATCGTGCAAGGGCGCCACCACGGCCACTTGGTGCCAGACGTGCCGCGGCATTCCACTCTGCATAAAGAAGCGCGATGCCCTGGGTGGTCTGACCTGCTTCGAGGTTTTCCACCACCCGGCCACGGAGACGCGATTTCAAGGTCTGCCCAAGGACCGTTTCTGCGCCACCCGGCTGCCAGACATCATCCAGCACGGCGACCCACTCAAACTTGGCCCGAGCCCCCGGTCTGGACAGCGACATGCCTCGCCAGGTCTCGCTCGAGCAAGGGTATTGCAGGTCGAGGCGGCCTTGGCTCGCAAACGGCAGAGGCTCTCAAGCTCAGGTTCAACTCGAGCCTTTGCTGAGTAACAACTCCAACAGCAGGGGAGGGGGGCATGAGGCGAGTTTTAGTGCTATGGTTCTGCGTTCATGTCCGCTCCTCCCGGCCAAACTTGTCGTCGGCGGCTCTAGTGGCGAGTTACTGTGTGTCAGTCGATAAGCAGGATAAACTGGTATTTGCATTTTCGACAAAAAAACAGAATGTGTTTTGGCGCCCCTCACAGGCTTTTGCAAGTTCTGAAAAACACAGAACTCGAAAGCGGGCCGGGGTAGAAGGTCGAGGCCGGCGCGGCATAGTTCGGGTCCTGATTCGGCGTCTCCCGGGCGAAGAAGGTCGTGGCCGGCGCGGCATAGTTGGGGTCCCGCTGAACCCCCTGTGTCGTTTTTGTCCAGCCTCCCGCTACCGCCGCGATGGCGGCCTTTGCCCCGCCGCGGCGCCAAAAATAGCCCGTCGCTCTCTCCCGCTGGCTACGGGCATCGCGTCCGTCTCGGGCGGCGCGTACACCGGGCTGCTGATCTCGTCCTGCATCTCCTCCAGCTCCATCGTCAGCGCCCCTTTGCGAGAGAACATGCGCCGCATCCTCCTTGCGCCGGCCCTGGCCCCGACGTACGCGCTGCAGGCGCTCCAGTCGCGGCAGGCGCCCCAGCTGCCGCAGGTCCTGTTGGATCCACGCGTCCGTCTGTCCGGCTCTGTGCTCGGCTCGTCCCTTTCCCCTGCGTCCCATAATGAAAAGGGCGGACCTGAACGCCGACTGCTCAGAGTACGATATGTACGCGACGCCCCTCTGGTCGGCGAGAGCATGTTATGCCGGTCGGCGAGAGCGTCGCGGTTGCCGAGGATCTGTGCGAGCTGATGGACGAGCGCAGGCAGAACCTGAACGTGCAGCATCCCGAGGAAGCAACCAAACCAGCCAAGCAACCAAACAACCAAGCAACCAAGCAACCAAGCAACCAAGCAACCAAGCAAGTAAGCAAGCAAGAATGATGATGGCGCAGCGGCTGGCAGGCCAGCGAGGCGGCGTGCGAGCGCTGGCGACGGCGGCGAAAAAGGCGGGCGCGGTACGGCACCCTGTGCCGCCGTTTACCGAGAGACGGCGAGGCAAAAGGTCCAGGCGGCCGATGCCTGGAACAGCCGCGACGCGGAGACGGTCAGCCTGGCCTATGCGGAGGACTCGGTGTGGCGGAACCGAGGCGTGTTTCTGCGCGGACGGGAGGATTCGCAAGTTTTTGGAAGGCAAGTGGGACCGCGAGGAGCACTACAGCTTGAAGAAGCACTACTTTAGCCACACAGGGGATCGCATCGCCGTGACCTTCCAGTACGAGTTCAGGAGAAGGAGTCCGGGCGCTGGTTTCGAGCTTACGGGAACGAGCATTGGACGTTCGATGAGCAAGGCTACATGAAGGTGCGCAACGCGTCCATCAACGACGTTGAGATCACGGAGGCGGAGCGCCGCCTGCAAGACCGGCGGACCCGCGGCTGGAAGCGCTTTCGACGGGAGTAGTGCGTTGATTGATCTCAAGATGTAGAGCTTGCTTCTTGTGATCAAGAGATTGGGTTCAAGAAGGGAAGGAAGGAAGGAGAAAGACGCTCCTACTCGCTCTCGGTTGACGATGGATGACGAGGCCGAGAGCTGACTGATCATTCAAAGCGGGTGCGTGGGAAGGCCACTCGTGTCCGGATAAATGTAGAGGCAGTAGCGGTGTCGGAGACCCCCGGGTCGGAGCCCGCCGAGCCCTCCCTCGGTGCCATTCGTCCGCTCGGAGGCATGCAGAAGCAAAGATCAACAGCCCGCAGTTGCTCGTCGAATCTGAGCCTCCAAGCACGACGTTGGTGAGGATCATGCTAACCACGTGCTGGCGAAAATGACCAAGAAAAAGTTGCGGTGCCGCATCCGCCAGGCCCGCGGCAGGTCGAGACCGCGGGCGATCTCTACCGCGCCGCACAGCGTGTCGACTGCGAGCTCAGAGACAAGCTGCAGCCCGGCCCACGTCAGGATGGCGCTGACGCTGGCGGCCTCCGTGAACGGGTTCTCCATGTTGTTGTAAAACTCGGAGGGAAACTGCAGCTTGGCCCCACTGAAGATAATCAGGTCGGCGGCCACGACCAGAATGGCGATAACTCCGCGAGCATCTCGCTTGCCAGCACGGTGGCCAAGAACCGCCGAGTTCTCTCCTCCTCGTCAGCGGCGGCTGTTGCGTTTTAGCGATTCGACAGAGTCGGCCGGCTCGCTGGTTCCACACGCTTTCTGGACCGGCGCATCGAGAGCTGACCTCCCGCCACGCTGCGCACAAGGCGGTGTCGCTGCGCAAGCGAGAGACGCATAGTGACTTCCAAGATGCTCTGGAAGCCGACCACGAGCACCATGACGCCAAAGTCTTCGATGTTGGCGATGAACACCCGGGAGAGGGTCGAGAAGAGGATTTGCGGCCATAGAAACAGCGGCCACACGGCTGGCGAGCGTTCCCCCGCCGCAAGCGCTGACTTGGTGAAGTGCTCGCACGACTTGCGCCAGCCCGTACGTGATCTCGCGAGTGACGGGGATAACGCCACACACGAGGATGATCTGGGAGAGCTGGTTGGAGCCGTCCGTGGTATTGAGGAACATGAGAAAGGAGAACCCCATCAGCATCGCGAGCAGCTGAAAGAAGCACATGGACATGGCCGCCGATCCCCGCGCGAGCCCTGGGAACCAGGGCACAGCGAACGCCGCAAGGAAGCTGCTCATTGTCAGCAGCAAGCTCCCCGACTGCGGCAGCGAGTCGCTGGCAATCTCCGCGGCCAGATCCGAGGCGGCGTACACGACGCTTACGATGAGAGACGCCATGACGTAGTGGCGAGGCCTCCCGCGCAAGGCCGCGACGACGCAAAGCGGCAAAAACAGAAAGGTGGGCAGCTCGAACAGCCAGTCCGTCCGCACGCGCTCGGCGCGGGTCTCTGTCCAGTTGGGGGTTATGACTGGCTCGCCGGCGCTAGTGTCCACGCGCCAGAAGTTATACGTCGGGGTGTCGGCAAAACGCCAGGGCAGCACGTTCGTCGCCAGCGGCCCGAGACCGACCAGCGCGTGCCCGGCCAGCGTCAGCGACAGCACCGCGGCTTGGCTGGCGTGCCTGCCCACGGCCTGCAGGCCCCAACTGGTCTTATGGCCTTCCATCTCCGCCGTGCAATCCTTTCTCCAGCGACGCGGCGCTGCCTCGCGGCGCCGAGAGGCGGCACCGGGCCTGTGCTGTCCTGCGGCCACCGCCGCGCCTCTGTGCTGCCCTTGGCGAGGCGAGGCCGCCGGCTCTGCTCGCGAGAGCAGCAGCGTCGCCAGCCGCGGAGTATGGCAACGGATCTGCTTTCGCTGCTCTTTCTGGCGGTTGGACGATGGACGAGCTCGAAGCTGGGATCCTCGCGGGCGACGCCGGCGCCGTCAGCAGCGTGCTGCGGCGCTGGCAAGCGCGCGCGCAGGAGGGCACCGGCCAGTCGCCCGCGGAAACGCTGGCGCGCGCGCTGGAAAGGCCGCTGCATGCGGACACGCAGCTCACCGCGCTGCACCTGGCGTGCCTGACGGGGCACACGGAGGTGCTCAAGGTGGTGCTGGAAGGCAAACCCGACCTGCTCAAGATGGACGCCAAGCAGCGCCTGCCGCTGCACTGCTGTCGAGGGTGGCTGTCGGGGAACGCTGGAGGCGCTTGCCGAGGCGATGGACGCGAACGGGTGGACGGCCAAGGCCCTCACGCTGCGAGACGCGCGAGGGCTAACTCCGCTGCACTTGGCGTGCGCAAAAGCGCCTCTGCTCCGGTTCTTGCTCGGCTACGCGCGGGACGCCCAGCAGGTTTGGAGCTGCGAGGGCCTCCTGAGGCGCGCGGTAGCAAGCGCACCCGGCGCGCTGCGGGCGCTCGTCGAAGGCGCGCCGCGCGACGGGCCACTCGACGCCGCAGAGGCCAAGGCGAGCGAGAGCGGGCGGCCCCTTGCCCTCCTCGCAGCCGAGCATGGGAGCGTAGAAAACATGGCGCTGCTCCAAGAGCTTGGCGTTGACCTGGCCGTTGCGGACGAGGACGGGCAGAACGCGCTGCACTGGGCCGTCCTCCCTCGGGCACGACGACCTTGCAGAGTGGCTTAGCAGCGCCAACACAGAGCTGGCTGCCAAACTCGCCACGCACAAGGACAACGCGGGCCGCGTGCCCGCCGAGTACGCCGAGCCCCCAGAAGACGCCGCTAGCCCTGCCGTCCACGACACCACGACTGGAAGCAACGAAGCGGAACAAGCAGAGGAGGATCGAGACGCCACAGGCGCGCAAGCGGCAAGCCCTGCGCCCAAATTCGCAATACCCGCCGTCGCAGTCGAGGCGCCCACACCGCCCGAAGCATCGCACACGGCGCCCTTCCTCGCGCGCTAATTCCTTATTTTATTGCGCGCGCCATGGCACGTCCCGCGCCACGTCCCGCGCTTCCTCCAACAACCAGTACCGTACGTACGGAGAAGGCGTGCTTCTCTAGCGCTAGAGGTCCTCGGAACCGGACAGCGACCACCAAATCCAAGTTCTCTCGCCCAAGTCGTCGTCGTGCTTGCTTGCTTGCTCACTACGGCACCGTGCCGCACAGGTACTAGTACGGTACTGGTACGGTACCGTAAACTGTATTGTACGCAGTTACCGTACGCAACTTCTTAGAGTGCGGAACGTGGCATGGAACGCTCCAAAGACCTTTCTTCGCTTTGGAGCTAAGGAGAAGCGAGCCGGCTCTGCTTGTTTCCAATTGATCGTGGTCGGAAGCATTCCGCTTTTAGCCGAGAAGCAGCGTCAGAGTAGGTGGTCCTCTCTTCTTGCCTCAGCAGAACCGCAAGGAGGAGAGGCAGCAGAAGAGCAGCAGAAGAGCATCGCTCCCGGGATCACTGACACCGGTCGAGCTTGGAGGAGATGAAGGGACAGCGCACGTGGGTGGTGCAGGTGAACGGCGTGGTCCGCGGCACTTTCGCCCTGGACGAGGACGAGTATGGCGTGATGGCCATCGCGAAGGAGCTCAAGAACGTGCTCGGCTTTCCGGCGCCCAACCTCGGCGTGCAGGATGCGGACGGGAAGCTGCAGCTCGTGCAGTCGGAGGCGGATGTCTTTCGGCTGTGCGGGGCCAACGACTTTGCCGTCATCGAGCCCGTGATGGACCCCATCACGGAGGACGGGTCCGACAGCGAGGACGTCGTGCACGACTTTGTGCACGTCAAGAGCGACCAGGACGACGACGCGGACGGCGACAGCTCCAGCGACACCAACGACAGCGAGGCCGAGGACGAGGAGGAAGACGCCGCTGGCCCCAGCGTTGCCGCCACGCTGGCCAAGTTTGAGAACGTGTTTGCCAGCCAGGCCGACCTGGCTGCCTTCCTGGCCCTCATCAAGGCTAAGAAGGGCCGGGCGCAGTACATGCATGTCGACAAGACGACAAAGCCCATGGAGTCCGCCCGCGCCTTCGAGTGTGAGGCGGCGCTCAACGAGCAGTTGTCGGACGAGGAGCTTTCGCTCGTCATCGCCTTTGTCGGTCTCAAGCCGCGCCGCATCTTCGCGGCGGGTCTGCCGAAGCTTGCCGCTCGCGTCAAGAGCGTGCGCAAGCTGCGCTTTGGTCGCCCCTGCGGCATGCGCGAAGGCCGCCACGGCCCTGGGCGCCGCCACGGCCCCGGCCACCACGGCCCCGGCCACCACGGCCCTGGCCATCACGGCCCTGGCCACCATGGCCCCGGCCACCATGGCCCCGGCCACCATGGCCCCGGCCATGGCCCCGGCCACCATGGCCCCGGCCACCACGGTCCTGGCCACCACGGCCCCGGCCACCACGGCCCCGGCCACCACGGCCCCGGCCACCATGGCCCCGGCCACCACGGCCCCGGCCACCACGGCCCTTGGCACCACCATGGCCACCACGGTCCGCCGCACCATGGCCCCGGCCATCGCGGCTTCGGCCATCACGGACTCCATGGCCATCATGGTCCGCCGCACCCACGCCCCGTGGCATCCCGATGCCCCGTACCACGCCTTTGCCGTCGAGCACAACGAGACTGCCTTCGGCGAGGGACCCGAGCACCGCCCGTGGCGCGGGCGTGGCGGGTGCCGCGGTGGAGGCCGCGGAGGCCGCGGCCGCGGCGGCTGCGGCGGACGTGGGTGGCGCGCGCGTGGCAAGGGCGGCCTGTGCAAGAACAAGCAGATGGCGCGGCTGGTGATGCACGCCAACGTGGAGGACGAGACCAGTTCAACGCGGGCGACACGTTTATCAAAACGTGGCTGGTGCGCAATGACGCGCAGGAAGCCTGGCCGGGCGCGAGCGCGGTGGTGCACGTCGGCGGCGACAAGCTGCACAGCGCGGAGAGCCGCTCCTTTGTGGTTCCGCCGCTGGCGCGGGCGAGCAGTGCGAGGTATCCATCGGCCCGCTTGCGGCGCCGGGGCCTGGGCTCTACAAGTCCTTCTTCCGCCTGCAGACGGTCGACGAGCCCGAGGTCCGCTTCGGGCAGCGCCTCTGGTGCTCGATCTTCAGCGAGCCGGGCGACGGTGCCGCGGACGCCAGCGCTTCGGCGGCTGCCGAGCCCGCCAAGGCGTCGTCCTGAGCGCCGGCGTCGCCGGCGTAGCGCGCTGCTCGCGGGAAGAACGGACCGCCACCTGAGCACAGATTGCGCGCGGGGCTCGCGGGAAGAACGGACCGCCTCTTGAGCCTTCTCGATATACATCACCAGCGTCGATCACCCAATCAAGCAAAGCCATGCAGATCGACCATCATCCCTCTCCCTCTCCATCTTGTCTCAAGTCTTGCTCTGCGGTCGTCGAGGGTTGTCGTGAGGCGGGCGCCAGCGATGGCGACGGGCGAGCGGGCGGCGGCGCTGGGCGCCAAGCTGCGACGCGCGGCGCGAGAGAACAAGCTCGGGAACGCCGACAAGGTGTACAAGGCCCACACGCGGCACGCCAGTCGCGACCAGGTGGACGCAGGCGTGCGCAAGCTGATCGAGCTGATCGGGGCGGTGATCGAACAGCACGAGCTGGCCGGGAACGGCGTCAAGGATGAGCCCGAGGAGCAGTACCACGACGGAAAGGGGTTTCTCGTGCTGCAGCTCGAGATGAACGTGGTGAACGAGGACGAGGATGAGGGATTTGGCGGCGGCTTTGATGACGCTACCGAGGACGACGGGGCGGTCATGCTGCTGCCGCACTGCGCTGTCGAGATTGGGTCCGGGGACGTTTACGGCGTGGACGCTGCAGGCGAGCCGGCGTGGGACGAGGGCGTGCGCGCCAACGTACTGGACGAGGGGTCGCTGAAGATGGTTCTCAACCCCAAAACGGCAAGCTTCACTTCTTCGGCGGCACGGTGGTGGAGCTGGTGTATGCGCTTGCCGTGGACGTAAACAGTGCCAACGCGTTTGGTGAGACGGCGCTGATGCAGGCCGCGCGCTCCGGGCACCTGGACTTGTGCAAGTGGTTGGTGAAGGGCGCTGGCGCTGACCCGAATTGTGCCTCGGTCTCTGGCGCGACGGCGCTGATGGTGGCCACGGAGCGCGGATCGGAGCAGCACGTGCCCCTGATCCAGTTCCTTGTGCAGGAAGGCGGGGCGAATATCAACCAGCAGAACGCATGGGCGTGACTGCCCTGCACCTGGCGGCATTTCGCGGCAACCTGGCGTGCGCCAAGCTGCTGCTGAAGCTCGGCGCCGACCGGTCGCTCAAGGACGCGCGCGGCAAGGTGGCGGCCGACTATACGCACGAGAGCACGAGCTTTCAGGGCACAGACGGGAGCGCAGCTACAACGATCAGGTGGAGGCCCTCTTGGTGCAATAGTTTTACTTTTTCTTCTTTCCCTTCTTCCCGCCGCCCTTGGCCTTGGCCGCGCCGGGCACCTTTGGGATGGCTCCGTCAGGCACGTCGTCGCCCACCATCCAGAACTTGCGCTCGCGCAGGAACTGGCAGTACCCCGGAACGACGGCGCGGTGCGTCTTGTCGAGCTGGTAGTGCAAGAGATCGACCTTGCTTGGCGCCGTCTTCGCCTCCTCGGGCAGCACGTCAAAGGACGCCTTGCGGTACAGTAGCATGAGCTGCGCGCGCCCTGGGGGCAGGTCCACCACGGCGTTCTGCACCTCTGGGCCTTTGCCGCCGCCGCCGCCCTTCTTGCCGCCCTTCTTCTTCTTGGCCATCGTCCGTCTCCTCGAGCGTTGCCTCGCCTGGCGTCAGCAGCGCGATCTTGCCGACCTTGATCGCAAGCAAGTACGAGCGAAAAGAAAACTACGGCAGATGCCGGACAAAAAAATTGTTATCGGGACGCGGACTCCGAACCCGCTGAGTTCGCCGCGTCGATGGCCCTGCGACGAGCCCTGCAGCGAGCCCTGCGGCGAACTCAGGAGACTGCGCGCGACTGCGACCTGTTCTGCGTGTTCATCTTGTCCTGGAGCGAGCGCACGAATTGACCACGCGAACGGGCATCCTGCCCACCTCGGCGTTCTCGCTGCGACGCCGGGGCGCTGGGGGCACGGCAGTGCCGCCGCCGCCGCCGCCGCCGCCGCCGCCGCCGCCGCCGCCGCCGCCATGAATGCCCCCGCGAGAGGAGCCTGATGCCTCGCGCGCGGACGCCCCGGTGCCGCTGCGCGTGCCGCCGCTGCGCGTGCTGCCGCTGCGCGTCCCACTGCTGCGCGTCTCGCTGCCGTTGGTGAACGAGGGGCGCCGCAACTCGTATTCCTCGTCGTCGTCGTCGTCGTCATCATTGTCGTTGTCGTTTCGTTGTCGTCTTCGTCGACGTGTCGCGCCATCGTCGTCGTCACTATCGCCGGTGATGCAGTTTTCCCCGGAACTGCCGCCCTCCATGAGCAGGTCCTCCGAGTCATCCGCGTCCTCATCGCCCTCCTCGATGCTACCGTGGGAGGTCGTCCGGAAGGCTGCCGCTGCCCCTGAAGAGGACTCCGCGCCGCCTGACGGCGTGATCCGCGCATCGCCACTATGCGGCGCATCGTGGGCGAGCTGGTCGCGCGTAACGATCCCGACCACCTGGTTGATCGTGTTGACCACTGTGAGATGCCTCAGGCCGAGGTGGCGGAAGAGCTGGTGCACACGCGACATGAAGACGGAGTGATGCACCGTGAGCGCGCTCGAGTTGAGGTAGGGCCGCAGGTCAATGACGCGGTTAAAGTCCTCCGGCGTGAGGCGGCTGCAGACGTCGCGAATGCTGGGGCAGCGTGGGTAGTGCCGGTTAAAGTCGCGCCAGTTGATGGTGGCGTCCATGCTCCGCATGCGGTCGCGCAGCGGCGCCGAGTCGTCTACAAAGATGCGCTCGAACAGCAAGATGAGCAGCTGGCTGCGCAGCACCGTGCCCTCAAAGACGCCATATCCTTGGCGCTCATCCGGGTCGTCCTCGCCCGAATCGTCTGGTACATGGCGGCGGTTGGTGCGTCGGCGCCGCGCCTGGCGCGTCCGCTTGCGCTGCCCCGCTTCCATGAGCTGGATCAGGTGCTCGTCAATGGAAGCGTCTGTGCGCCCGTCGATGCTTCGGTGGCTACCGATGCGCGAGCGGCCAAACTTGAGCGGGGTCTTGGGATTACCCTTGCTGTAGGCAGAGTTGGGCGAGTGCGACTTTGGTGACCCAAGCTGCTCGGAAGCGCTGAGGTTGGACACCACGGGAAAGCCATTGTGCGTGCACTGCTCGAGTGTCTCGATCACGTCGCCCACGCGCTCGAATAGGTTGAACACGATCGGGTTCTTCACCATGCAGTCGCGCACCTGCTTGAGATGGGCATCAGCGGGCGGTTCGTCGTGCACAAACTTGATGTTCTGCAGCTCGATGTGCATGTCGTACAGACCCTCGGTGAAAAAGTCGCCCACCACCTTTGCCGCCATGATGGTCACCATAATCGGGATCGCGTAGGTCGAGTTGTTGGTGGTCTCGATCAGGATCACCACGATAGAGATGGTCATGCGCGTGATGCCGCCGAGCGTGGCCGCCGCGCCGATGAGTGCGTACGTGCCTGGGTCGATGCTGCCCAGGACAGTGTTGCCACCGTCGTCGATGTCCCACAGCATCTGGCCGATGGCGCGCCCGCCAGTGGAGCCCATGGCGATGGCAGGCACGAAGAGCCCGCTGGGAATGCTGGTGCCATACGTGAGACAGGCCAGGAACATGATGGACAAGCCCGCGATGGCGAGCGCGCCCGGGCTAAAGATGAGCCGGCTGTGGAACAGCCGCATCACCGTGCGGTCCAGTGAGGTGACGGTGAGCGACTCGAGGTCGTTGATCATGCCTGCGCCGGTGCAAAAGGTCCCGAGCGCGACGACATCCTCGCAGTCGGCGCTCGAGTTGCTCGGCATGGGCGCCGGGCCCGTGTACCGGGCGGAGGCCGCCTCGCGGCAAGGGTAGAGGTACGAGAGGCCAAAGAAGACAATCGAGGTGAAGAGCGACACGAGCAGCGATTCGACCATGCGCGTGCGCGGGTCCGTCACGTACTTGAGGCGCAACTTGCTGATGTAGGAAGGAGTTGAAGAGCGCGCCGACGAGCCCGCCGACACAGCCCATCAGCATAAACACCGGCAGCTCTGCGAATCGGTAGGGCACCTGCTTGGGGTAGCACGGGCTGCGGCTGGCGCCCTCAAAGCTCCCAAACGAAATGATGGCGCTCTGCGACATGAGCCCCCACTCAGCGTTGTCGTTGACGCCCGAGATGATCACATCCACGGTAGCCGCGCACAGCATCGTGGAGAAGAAGGTGAGCCAGGTGAGCTTGACGCTCCAGTACGAGGCGGCCTCCTCGATGACAAACAGCACGCCACCCAACGGGGCCGAGAAAGCCGCCGCCACGCCACAAGCGCAGCCGATCGAGACAAACTGCCGCTTGGCCGCATCGCTGCGGAAGGAGAGCATGTGATCCCGAAAGAGTGCAGCTCGTCGCGGCCTTGCGACACGATGGCGCCCACGACAGCGCCGGCGTGCATCATCGGGCCCTCCTTTCCGAGCACCATGGACCCGCTGACGCTAAAGATCACGCCGGCCAGCTTGGACAGCAGCGTCCGCACCGAGATCACGCGGTGGATCTTGCGCCCGTTCAGAAAGCTCTTGATCTCAGGCACCCCGCTCCCGCGGGCTTTGAGGTCCAGAAAGGCCACGAGCAGCGTGGCAAAGCTAACGAAGAGTGCGTTGTACCCCGTATAGTGCCAAAAGGCAGCCCAGACCTCCTGGTCCTCCATCTTGCGCCGAACCGCGTCAAACTTGGAGCGCGACAGCTGTTTGACGCTGAGGTCCACTACGATGGCTAGGCCCGCCACGATGATTGCGATGACAAACCCCGTGAACCACTTCATCAGCTCCACGTTGCCAAAACAGCTTTGGTTGGTTATGTTGCGCTCTTCCTCCAAGCGCTGCATATAAAGCTTGTTCTCGCACGTGTCAAAGTCGAGGCCCTCCTCTTTGCTGGGCGTGCGCAGCGAGTTCCAGTGCCGGTGCAGCTTGTCCACCAGGCGCTCCAGGCACGAGGCGTCCCGCTCCGCCTCACACTTGTCAAGCAGCTTGCGGTACGAAGCGCCTTCAAAAGCTGCTGTTATTCCCCATGCCCCCGCTGCTCGCCCCGCCGCGCTCCAGCAGCGGTCGTTCCAACATGGCCGTGGCGTCGGGTCCCACCGCCACGGCACCCACGCCGCTTCCCGCGCCAGCGGCGGCCGCGGCCTCCGCCGCCGCCTCCGCCGCCGCCTCGGAGGCGGCCCTGGCACCCCGCACGACGGGCGTGGGCACGTCGTCGCCCAAGGCCTCAAAGCCCGACTCGTCCTCCTCGCGCAGCGCCGCATACCCGTCGCGATACATCGCTGGCCGCGACCGAGCCCACCTCCGCCCGCGTCCAACTCGTCGTCGCGTGCTCGTCGATCGGTCCACGTTTTTTTTCAATCTTGGGACGCGGCGCTTGGAGTGGTCGCGAGTCCCCCTCGAATATTCCCTTGGCGAGGCCGCCAAAGCGACAGGACAGGTGAACTGACTGCGACATGTGAGCTGGGGTTGTGCAAGGGCAGGGCAGGGCAGACCAAGTCGGCGGTTTATGACGGCGGCGCTCGGGTCGGTTGGTTGCGTTGGCGGGCGGCGCTTCACATGATGAGGCAGGCCCGCTTCTGTGTGGCCTCTTCGTCGCCGACCAGCGCGTCATAGTCCACGTCGCAGTTGGCCAACTCCTCGAAGAAGGTCTCGCGGCGCACCCACTCCAGGTCTTCGAAGATCTTGGCGTGCTTCTCGTCCGTGAGCGCCAGGGACTTGCGCCGCTCGCGCCGAGTGGCCTCGTTGCCCTCCCACTCGCTGTGCTGGAACTCGGCGTTGACGCGGTTGGACGGCGGGCGGAAGGGCGGGAGAATGTGGCGCTTCTCAAGGCGCTCCCAGTCCATATTCTTGAAGAAGCGGTGCCGCATCACCTCCTTGGCCCCGTCTGGCCCGCAGCCCAGGCGCTTTTCCGGGTCAAAGTGCAGCAAGCGCTCAATGAGGTCCTTGGCGTCAGGCGTCAAGCCCGTCGTTGGCGCCTTAAAGTGCTTTGGGTCCCGACGGTGTTTTCGGGCGAGCGCCGTGTTCTTCTCGAGCCGGCGCGCGGCCATATCGCTCCAGCGGACGTTGCCGTTCATGATGTTGTGGAGCATCGTGCGGTGCGAGCGCTTGGGCCCGCGCGTGAAGGGCATGCGGCCCAAGCAATAAAACTGGTGGAGGATGACGCCCAGGGCAAACCAGTCCACAGACTTGCCGTAGTCCTTGTACCGTGGAAAGTTGTCGCTCGGCTTTTCTATGGCTACCGAGGTGCTCGCGGAGCGCGTTCGGTTGATCACCGTGTCGTGGAATTTCTGGCGCTGCAGCTCCTCAAAGTCAGTCGGTACGGCCGCAGTATTCATACTGGTGGGGGGCAATACTGCAGATCGTCGCCGGGTGTTCTCGGCGATGGTGTCCTGATGAAGCAGCTGCGGCTTGGAGCTAAGCGCTGTGGAAGGCTGTGGGATTTGATCGGGTTCCACCGTGTCCACCTTGGAGGTCCGCGTGGTAAGCGACGCATCGAAGATTGGATGCTGTTGACGAACGAGCTCCTCATCGTGCTCCCCTTTCGGCTTGAGCTGGCACCACGGCTGCGCTTATCCCACGCAGGGCCGAGGTACATTTCAGGCGCGATGTAGCCCGGGGCCGCAGCACTGCGTGTGCCGCACCTCCTCCTCCTCGTCGTCGCCAGTGACGCTGAGGCCAAAATCAGAGATGCAGACGTACCCGTCGGCGTCTAAAATAGCGTTTGACGGCTTGAGGTCGCGGTGGATGACGTTGCGCGAGTGCAAGTATGCGATGCCAAGGACGAGGCAGGCGGCCCAGAACTGCGACACGTCGTTCTCGATCTCCGGCATCCGTTTGAGGTGGAACTTGATCTCGCCACCCGTGAGGATTTCAAGCAGAAAGTAGATCGAAGTATCGTCCGTGAAGACTTGGTGCAGCTTGGCGCAGAACGGGTAGTTGCACTTTTTCAGGATTTTGGCCTCGTTGAGCACAGTGTTGACGCGAGATTTCGTGATGATGCGCACCTTGGACATTTCCTTGAGCGCGTACATGCCGCCCGTGTCACGGACGCGCACGGCGTGCACCTTGCCAAAGCCGCCCTCGCCCAGCACGCGCAGACGTTCAAAATCCTGCATTCGGCGCGGCTTGAGAGCATAGTTCTCGTAGCGCAAGAGGCTTTCGCCGTACTTTGAGCTCACAAAGTCGGGCAACATCCGCTTTGCCTCACAAAGCACCAGTCCGAGCGCATTTTCCACGAGGACTTGGGCCTCGCACGGCGGCTGGAGGGCGTTTATTCCCGTGGCATCGCTGCATTGCGTCGTCTCGCTCTGCGCTGCGGGCTGACAGCGATCGATCTTGCGGGCTCTCGTCACGCACGCTGCTTGCTGGCGATGCCGCTGCGCAACCGAGTTCCGGGTCCGGTGGCTCTCGGGCTTTTCTTTCGCGCAAAGCCAGTTGGCGTTCCTTATGCGCCCTGTGCAGCTCACAGCACCAGTTTTCCAGCTGCTCGCGCGTCGTCGCGCAGATCGCCTCGGCGCCTGGCTGGGCGGCAAACCTTGCCTAGGTACCAAGGTGACTCGGGGCGCAAATATAGGCGCGTCAGCTTGCGGATCTCCACTACCTGTCGCTGGCTTCCGGCTTGCAGCTCTAGCGCGGCGTTCACCGAGTCATAGAACGTGTACAACGCCGCCAGCGCCGGGTCCCGCGACTTGAGGAAGCGCGAGAACAGCGAGCGCTTGACGCCGCCGACGAGCATCTCCTCCGACGCCGCGTCCTTAAACGCGCTCGCAATCCCAGGCAATCGCGACTCGGTCAGCTCGCGCTGGGCTTTGAACACGCTAAAGCGCAGCACGCCCTGCTGCGCGTCCATTACGCGCTTGTCCTCCACCACCTGGTTGATGAGGTTCATCCTCCTGCCTGCAGTCGGGCGCACGCGCAGCCAGCCAGCCAGCCAGCCCCGCGCCCACCGCCTCCAGCAGCACCTCTAGCAGCGCACCCCGGCAAACGATGAAACTGACCATCATTAGGTATCCGTTGCCAACGGACCTTCGTCCCGTCCCGTTGTCCCCAATTTAATTAACTTTTTAATTAAATTAAAATGAATTGAATTAATTAGGTTTCGAATGCGTTCCGCAGGTGGCGCGCAGGGTAGGGCTGGTGACCGAAAAGATTCGTGGCTGTGCGCCCGACAGACCAGAACGGCTGGAGGCAGGCCACGGGCGCGATGGCGGACCTGCAGGGCGCCCAGGCGCTGCTGGGCAAGGACCAGGTGCAGATGAAGTCGCTGCGCAAGATGGTGGACCACACCAAGAAGTACAAGAAGGCGGTCAAGGTGGCGGACGGCATCCTGCGCAACAACCCCAACCATGGCGAGACGCTGGCCTACAAGGCGCTGGCGGTGCGCCATCTCAGCCGCAAGGAGGAGTCTGCCGACCTCATCAAGCAGGCGCTGCGGGCCACTATGATGAAGGCGTACAAGCCCTGGCACATCAGCGGCACGCTGCACCGCCTGAATGGCAACTATGGCGCGGCGGTGGTGGCCTACAAGAAGGCGCTGCAGCTCAATGACGACGAGCTCGTGCTGCACGACTTGGCCAACCTGCAGATTCAGGTGCGCGACTTGGACGGCTTTTACCGCACGCGCGGAGAGATCCTGCAGAAGGGAATGCACATGCGCCGGTACTACGTGGCACACGCGTAAGTTTTGGCTCGGACAGAGCGGCAGGGTGGCGCGGGCGCGAGGAGGGGGGACGGACGGACGGACGGACGGCTCTATCGAAGCATGTTCGGGGGCACCTTTTCCACCCCCGACTTGTCAAAGTGTAGCCAACAAGAGACCTCGGATCTGTATATGGTCGTAGCTGCACACGAGCTCAAGCACGTGTAGCCACACTACCCAACGGACCCACAGCCCAAGAGAGAGATTGAGCGGAGAGAGCGCGCGCGCGGCGGCATCGTCTGGAAGGAAGAAGCTGACCCTTTTTACCTGCAGTGTCGCCCAGTATGTTCGCGGCAACCATGCGGACGCCCTGGAGACCATGGACTACTTGCTCTCCACGGCCAAGATCGCCAACAAGGACTTTTACGAGCGCTCGGAGCTGCTCATGTTTAAGGCCCAGCTCCTCGACGAATCCGGCCAGCACGAAAAGGCACTAGAGTTCCTCACGACCTTTGAGACGGTCATCGTCGACAAGTCGGGCATGAACGAGCGCAAGGCCGCCATCCTGCTCCGCCTTGGCCGCCCGGACGAGGCGCGCCCCGTGTTTGAGTCCATGTTGGAGGGCAACCCGGAATGCTATGACTACCACCGCGGCCTGCAGGTAAGTGCACCAGAAGTGGAGGGTTGGGTGGAGGCGGACCGCGAAGCATTTCTGCCACGACCTTTCGGTGCATTCATACCGTCAGAGTTGCCATTGTGTCGCGAAGATAGACGGGGGGTCGTGTCCAACCTTGAGGCGTGCACTACACGAGCGTACTTGGGATCGGGCGCCTCCTCGAATATCTCGAGTTGGCGGGCGTGGGCGGGCTGCTTAACGGGCACTAACTCCTTGAGCGCAGGCGTGTTTGCTTGGGATCTTGGACATCTCTGACATGTCGGGCTGCGAGCTCCCGGTGCAGAACGTGACGTAAGTACCGTGTTTGGGGGAGAGGCTCGCGTGGCCGGTGGCCGATGATGAAGACTCGTGAGGGGAAGCGCCTCTGCTGTCTTGGAACCGTGAGTACACGGAAGAACCCTCCAAGTCCAGAAGTTGCTGCGGACCGGAAATGCGGCTTTCGTCGCGGTCTGAGGCCTCATCGGCGCGCGGTGGCGAAAGAACGGTGTGGTGCGACGGGAAGCTGACCTGGAATCGCAACAGACTCACGGACGAGCAGCACACGAGTCTCTCGGAGCTCTATGAAACGATGCTGGCGCGCAACCCGCGGCCGTTCGCGTTCCGGCGCATCCCGCTGGACTTCTTGGAAGGCGACGCGTTCCGCGCCAAGGCCGACTTGTTCTTGCGCAAGGGCCTGCGCAAGGGCGTTCCTTCGCTGTTTTCGACGCTTCGGCCAATCTACAAGGTGGCCTTTGGGCGCCGCCCGGGCAAGGGCTATGTGGCGCGCAAGACCAAGGTTGCTTCCTCGCCGGAGGCGAAGGCTGCTGCCCGTGCACGCGTGGAGATCCTCGGCGAGCTCGTGCAGGGCTATCTGAAGGAGCTTGAGGCGAACGGCGCACTCCCGTCGGTCGCGGCCGACGATGCCACGCCGGAGGACGGCAAGGAGGCGCCCACGACGCTGCTGTGGAGTCTGTACTTTATGGCGCAGCACCTGGACATGTCCGGCAAGCTGGTACGTTGGAGGCGAGAGGAAGGATGGGGCGGGCGGGCGGATGGCAGAGCGCCCCAGTGATGCAATCTTGACTTTGCAGAAACTTGAATTCCGAACAGCGATGTGGAAACTCATCAACGTCTGAGGGTTCGCTCTGCGCGTCGGGTGTGGGGAGGGCTTGGGCTGCGCATGCGCGTGGGTTCCACAGGACGAGAAAAAGAAGTTCACAGACCTGTTCCGAACCAATGTGAGGAGGAACACCGATACCAAAACCGATGGATCTACGCGCTTTGCGCTGCCCGAGGGGCTGGAGAGGGGGATGGGTGGGCGCGTTTGGTCGCGATGACGGCTGCTAACCCATCATGTGCTGCAGGATGAGGCGCTTAAGACATCGAGCAGGCGATCGAGCACACGCCTACGCTGGTGGACCTGTACCACGTAAGTTGGCGGCCGGGTGGGTGTGGCAAAGGGCGGCGGTGGTGGTTGAAGGGATGTTCGATCAAAAACTTATTCTACACCTTTCGAGCGGCGGGTACCATCCAATCGCATGAAAACTACACAACTTCGACTGATCACCCCACCGCGCGCCTGTGCTGTGCTGTGCTGGGCGGGCCACTAACCTCTATGCGGCGCAGGTCAAAGGCAGAATACTCAAGCACGCTGGGGACTTGAGCAACGCCGCTGACGCGGTCGAGGCCGGTCGCAAGCTGGACCTGGCGGACAAATGGATCAACAGCAAGGCGGCCAAGTTTCTGCTTCGCGCCGACCGCGTTGAGGAAGGCGACAAGGTTGTGGCGCTGTTCGCTCGGCACGAGGGCGACAGCCGCAGCTACCTGATGGACATGCAGTGCATGTGGTACGAGATCGAGGCCGGGTCGGCGAGCCTGCGCAGCGGCGACGTGGCCATGGCGCTCAAATACTTTCGGAGCGTGGAGAAGCACTTTTCGGACTTTGAGGAGGACCAGTTCGACTTTCACTCGTACTGCATCCGCAAGACCACCATGCGGCCCTACGTGGCGCTCCTGCGCTACGAGGACCGCATCCGCTCGGACCCGTTCTTCACCCGCGCCGCGCACGGCGCTGTGAAGAGCTACCTCATGCTGCACGACCAGAAGGACAAGTTCGCCAAGGAGACCTCTGGGGAGAAGCCGGACTTTTCGCACCTGCCCAAGAACGAGCGCAAGAAGGCCAGCGCGCAGTGGCGCAAGGCGCAGAAGCGGCGCGAGGAGGCTGAGGCCGCCGCCGCCGCTGCGGCCAAGGCTGCCGCAGAGGAGAAGGCGCGGGAAGAGGCTCTCGACGATGACGACTCGAAGAAGCCGCGCGGACGCCTCCGCAACCTGCCCGTCGACGAGGACCCGAACGGCACCAAGGCGCTCGGCGAACTGACGGCAGATCCGCTCAAGCATGCGCACGAGCTGCTCAAGAAGGTGGTCAAGAACGCGCCGGACAGCCTGCAGACGCACCTCGACACCTTCGACGTCGAGGTGCGCCGCCGCAAGTACGTGCGCGTGGCGCGCGCTCTTCACGAATGCTGCCGGCTGTGCCCCGAGGAGGGTCTGGAGCACCCGGCGGTGTTCCCGCGGCTCGTGCCTTTCTTGCACTTTCTGCAGACTGGCAAGATCACCTACGCGCCCTGGGCCGGCGCGTCCACGTCGCTCAAGGACATCAACACGCCTGTTGACGTGGCTGTGTCCTGCGACGCAGTAGTGCGTGAGGTTGTCGAGGAAGTCCTCGCTGACTTTGGCGCCAAGGGCAGCGCCGCAGACCTCGCCAAGGCATACTTTAGCAAGTACGCTGCGCAGCCCGTGGATCTCGAGCGTGCGGTCGCGGCCGCCAAGGCCATGCTCCTGGTCAACCCGACCGACCGTTCTCCGCTCACGCAGGTGGCTGTCGTGCCGCCCGGCGCGAGCTTTGAGATGGTCCGCGACACGCGTACGTTCCTGGTGGACTTTGACGCGCCTGCGGACGTGATCAAGTCTTTTGACGCCGCTACGCGGAAGCCTTCCCGCAGGGTGAGCCTGTCAAGGCTAACGAGTCTACCTAAACGCTCTTCCCTATTTGTTGTTGGCATTCAGACGCGAAGCACCCAACCCCGCCTGTAGCTCGCGCCCGCAATCGCCGCGAGGGCCGCCGTCTTGACCGAGGCGAAAGCGACCGCGTTGCCACCCAAGATCGAGTCGCGCAGCACACTCATAGGCGGTACCGCGCGTAGCCGGCGCCATCGCTCCAGTACACGGTGTCGACGACGGCCTCCAGCGGGCCGTGCAACACAAACACGAGCAACGCGTTGCGGCCCGTCCACTGCAGCGGCTGCCACCACCAGCGGTCCGCGCAGCGCCGCACATCGCCGACCCAGTGGAGCGCCGCGAGGACGAGAGCGGCGGCTCCTGCCGTTGCGGCGACGTAGCTGAGGCTGAAGAGCTGCTTGTTCCAGGCCAGGCCACCAAAGTGCGCTGCTGTGCCGGCAATCAGCAGCGAGGCGCCGCTGGCGCCAAGCGCGCCCAGTCGCTCAGCGGGTGCGGCGGGCCGCAGCACGGCGCCGCCGCAGAGCACGCCAATCTTGACCATGGCCACGCACGCGAGCGTGGGCAGGACGCCTTCAGGGTCGTACATGTGCGCCGTGCACCAGGGCGGCGCGGTGTCGCTGGGACACAGCGCTGGCGCACAGGCCGAGCACTGCGGCATGCGCAGCGAGAACCAGGGCTGCAAGTGGTTTTGTCCGAGGAGAAGGCGGTCAATGTGCCCCGCCGCCGTGCACTCGGGCGACCGCACATGGCCGCGCAGGTCGCGAGGACCTCGAAGGTCTCGTTGCCGGGCAGCGCGCGGTGCGGCGCGAAGCCGCCCCAGGTTGAGCGCCACGAAGGCACGTAGAGCCCGTACGTGGCCGTCGCGTAGACGCCGAGCAGCAGCGCGTGCGCTGCGAGCCGCGCTCGCTCGCTCGCGAGGCACTTCTCTATGGCCCCAGCGGCTAGGTAGCACGCCCCAATGCGATTCAGGATCCGCACAGCCGCAGCGTCCGCAGGTTGTACCCGAAGGGCTCGGGCCCTTCGAACGCGCTACCTCCTTGCAGCGCCACGCCCAGCAGGAAGAGCTTGCCCGCTCGCGCCGCAAGCCGTGCCACGACGGCCTTGGCGGGCTCCTCCGGGTCGGCCCGCGAGGCTGCCAGCGCCAGCGACACGCCCACGACAAAGAGAAACCAGGGCATGACAAAGTCGGCCAGCCGCAGCCCGTCCCAGGCGCTGTGCCCGATCCACGCCGGGTGCGCGTCCCCGCATTCGTCCACCCAGATCATCAGTAGCACGCAGAGCCCCCGCAGCGCGTCCACTGAGGCCGTACGCCCGGCGCCGGCGGCGCGACCTGGCGCATCGGGCGACGCGAGGATCAGCGGCTCCTCTTCGGCCGGTGCCTCCGCTGGCGCCGCTTCGGCTGCCGCGCCACCGCCAGGAGCTTGCATTCGTAAAGGTTGATGATGTTGACGATGATCTTTGAAAAGGCTGAGCAAGCTTCACGGGCGCGAGTGGCTGGCGGTAGCTTGCGCTGGCGGCACTGAGGCCGTGCTTGGCGGCCACAGCAGCTCAAAAAGCGCCTCTGGCGTCGGCTTTGCGCATTTTACCAGCTCGCGGCCCTCGGGGCACGCTGCTCGCAGCGCGGCCAGCGTGGTGGCCCCGATCGCAGCAAAGCGCACGTCGGCGGCGATGGGCGGCGCGTCGGCGGCCAGCGCGCTGCGCACGCCGCTCGGGCTGAAGAAGACCGCCCACCGAGCAGCAAGAGCCGCC
Organism: Thraustochytrium striatum; assembly: GCA_022244645.1. Taxonomy (NCBI): domain Eukaryota; class Bigyra; order Thraustochytrida; family Thraustochytriidae; genus Thraustochytrium; species Thraustochytrium striatum. The sequence goes on from JACDIV010000044.1 coordinate 322,864, forward strand.
CGCTCGTCTCCGGTGGCAGCAGCAAAGGCCGGCGGGAGGGCAAGCGGCCGTGCCGGCACCGTGCGGTACACGCATACCTCCTCGTACGGCACGCCGGCGGCAGCCAGCCCATCCGGGAGCGTGTCGCGGCGAATGCTCCCGCACACGAAGAGCACTTGGCCGCCTGCCGCCGCCTTGGCAGCGTACGCCGCCGCGACGATGGGGACAAGCGCAGCAGCCGAGCCGCTGTCGCGGCCCTCCGCCTCGACGCCCAGGCCGGCCTCGACGCGCGCGGCGGTCTCCTCGCCCACCACAAACCACCGCACCTTGCGCACTGCCCCCTCCGCGCCCGGCTCGGCCCCCGCGATGCGCACCACGGCGTCCGCTGCGCGCGGGCTCGTAAGCACGACGCACCACGCCTCTCGCAAGCCGCCAGCAATGCGCGCCTGCAGCGCGCGCACGCCTTGAGCGTCCTCCTCGAACGCGACGACGGGACAATGCCAGCTCTGCCCGCCCCTTTCGCGGATACCGGCCGCGTACCTGCAGGCCTGGCCCGCCGGGGGCTCCTTCAGGAGCACCACGGCCGGCCCGGCAGCGCGCGGCGGCGGCGAGGCCGTGCGCGGCGCCGTCTCGTCCATCCCAGTCGGCCTCGGCCAGGCTCCTTGGCGGCGGTCGGAGATTGCGATCCGTTGGAGCAGGAGGAGGACTTGGTCGAGGAGGACGCCGACGCCGACAGAGCACGCTGCGCGAGCGAGGATGGCCGAGAACTTCAGCCACTGGCTTAAGGCCGAGCGGCCAGCTGACGTCGTGGCCGGAGTGCAAAAGCCCAGGGCGGCCGCGCACAGGTACAAGTCCAAGCACAACCCCGACCCGACGCTGGCGCTGTCCTCGTTCGGGCCGAGGCACGTGGGCGATGGTGAGTGACTCCTGTGCGCTGGTGCTGGTGGTGGTCGGCGGCGACGCTGTGGCTAACCAGGCGCTGCAGAGTACGAGTATGGCAAGCGCATCAAAGTGCGGCCGACAGTGCCCAAGGTAGGTGGTGCTTTGCGTGCGAACGGACCCCAAGGCGAGGGCGGAGCGGGGTTGCTGACCCTTGGCAAAGCGGTCGGAGCGCGGCGTGGCCCCGGCGCGCACCAAGAAGAACTTTGTGATGGCCAACGCCGTGCGCGCCATCCTGGCAGGTAGGTTGTGGCGCACTATTGCGGGGGCCGGGACGGCCACTAATCAGCGGCACGCAGGCGCCGAGCTGCGGCGCACGACGCAGCAGCGCGACTACCTTCGCAAGAAGAACTTTGGCAAGGTGCCCGCGTACCTCGACCGCGTCAAGGGCCAGATCGAGGAGGAGACCGAGGCGCTCAGGGCCGCGCAGCGCGAGCAGGAGCGCATCGAGCGCGAGAAGAAGGCGCGCGAGCACGAGCTGGACGAGGGCGAGCGCGCCGAGCTCGTGCAGCGGCTCAAGGACGAGTGGGACGAGTGCAACCGCCAGTACCAGCGGCAGGCGCACGTGGTCAACCTGGACACGATGGGCAAGGTTCGACGGTAAGTGAGCTGCGCGGGGGGACGGTGCAAGACGCGGGCGAGCGGACCGGCAGGCGGGCGGGCGGGCATGTGGCTAACTTGCCTTTGCGGCGGCGTGCAGCAAGGAGACCCTGGACAAGAAGCTCAAGAAGATCGAGGCGGCCATCGATATCCTGCGCAAGGGCCCCGTGACTGTCGTCTCCGAGCCGTAGCGCCAACATACATAATACCCAGTCTGCCTACCGCTCCCTGTTCAGCTCGCCGTGCGGTTCCTGCCCTGCGCGGGCGCGGCCGGCGCCGGCCCTCGGATCCGCTGCTGCGCGGTCAGCCCGGCGCGCGGCTGCGAGTCGCTGCGGCGCCGCGCGCCGCCGCCACTGGCGTCCTGCTGGCGCACCTGCTCGAACTCGGCGATGTCCTCCTGCTTGAGCTCGATGCGCGTGGGCTTGCGGCGCAGCATCGTGCTCCTCCTCCTCCTCCTCGTTGGCCAACTGTCGATCGATCGATCGATCGATCGATCGATCGGAGGACGAGGACGAGGCGGAGGACGCTGGCGATGACCAGGTGGAGCTGGCTGCGCGCGGGGCTGGGCCTCGCGGCACTCGCGGCCCGCGGGCGCGGCCTGGAGGTGCTTGAGCTGGAGGAGGGCCTGCTGCAAGTGGACGATGACGGGGACGGCGTCCTCGACCTGAACCTTGTGGTGCAACGCGGCCCGCAGCTCGACGACGCGCTGGCAGAGGCACTGGAGAGCGGGCCTTGTCCCACCGCTAATGGCCGTGGGCGTGATGCCGGACGAGTCGCTCTTCAGCAGGCTGTTTGGAGAGTCCGCTGACGTGGTCTTCCTCAAGGTCGGCACCGAGCTGCGCGACGTGGACGCGCTGTTCGAGCCGCTGGAAGGGCTGCGGGGCGCCAACGCAAAGGCGAAGCGCGCCATGCTTCAGCGGTGGATGCCCACGATTCTGAAAGTGGACGTCGGCTTTGTCAACTTTGAAGACGAGGAGGCCGAGCTGTTCTGGGTGCGGCCTGACGGCACCTTGCAGCCGGCCGGCCTCTTGACGCCAGGAGAGCGCATGACAAAGTGGCAGGTGACTTACATTGGGCACCAGTTCCGCGTGCGGCGCGCGGACGGGACTGAGGTGCCGTTTACGATCAAGACGGACTCGTTCTTCAAGCTAAGCGACTTCAAGCCCGGCCACACGCACGTGCCGGAACCAACGGAGGACAAGCTAGCCTACGTGGAGAGGTTTGAGCGCAACCGCGCCGCCAAAATCAAGCGCAACTTCACCTCGGTGGGGTTCAAGCGCATGCGCACTCCTCGCAAGCTGATGGCCGACATTCGGCGCTTCTGGAACGTGAACCGCGAGAGTAGCTTCACGGAGGACTGGGGCGGGCGCAGCTTGTACGCCAACTGGTGGGAGGCCGGCACGCTGATGCTGCCGCCTTCGTTTGGGCTCAAGGCCAAGTGGCACAAGTGGCTGCAGCCAGTGCTGGAGGAGTGGAGCGGTGTGGCACTTGAGCCGACTGACTTGTATGGGATCCGCACGTACCAGCGCGGAGCGTGGCTGCGCAACCACGTGGACCGCGAGGCCACGCACGCGGTCTCGGCCATCATCAACGTGGATCAGGTGGGCATGGACAAGGACTGGGAGCTCGAGGTTGTGGACGTAGACGGGCGCTGGGGCAGCTACCGGATGGACCCAGGCGACGCGATGCTGTACGAGAGCGCCAAGTGCATGCACGGGCGCCCGGTGGCGTTGGAGGGGGATGCCTACATCAACCTGTTCTTCCACTACCGGCCTTTGGGGGAGGGCGGCACTTGGTACGCAAACCAGCAGCCAGTCGTGGAGGAGGAAGAGGAGGAGGAGGAGGGAGAGGAGGAAGAGGAGGAGGAGGAAGAGGAAACCGAGGAGGAGCCAGACAGGGTAGAGCTATAGAAGTGACAGTGACTACCTTTATGGTTTTGTTGATCAGATCATCTCTTCCACACCAAGCGGCGCGCCAACAGCCATCGGCTTGCCCCCGACAGACCTTGCCGGGTGGCCGCTATTGCACCTCCGGCTGGGGCTCCGGCTTGGAGAGGCAGTGCTTGTTGACGCGGTTGGCCGTGACAATAATGGTAGCGATGCCCACGATAGCCGCGCCCGCGAACACCATGTATTGCAGGCCGTCGGCGGTCGCGTCGGGGACGATACCGCGCGCGGCCGCGGCGCCCATCATGCACTCGGCGACGCCGCCAAGGATCATGAAGGCCGCAAAGATGAGGTGCGACGCGAGCCATACCGGGCGGTACTTGCCCTTGCGGCAGTAAAGCGCGAGCACCGGCTGCGTCGCGGCGAGCAGGATGATCACAAGGCCCAGGGCCTTGTGCGGGGTGTCGAAGTGCACGTCCTGGGTGGACACGGCCAGGAAGAAGGCCACGATAACCATGGTGCAGGTGGTGAGCTGCACGCCGCGGTGGATCAGGTACCAGGTGGCGGGCTGGCCCTTGTTGAGGCCAAGCGTCTCGCGCAGCGCCGAGGGCACAGCCGCCAGGGGCATAAAGTAGAGGAAGCCGAGCGCCATCATGACAGCGTGCGCGGTGATTACCGCAGCCTTGTTGTCCTCGGCGACCCCGCCAGCGTCGGCGCCGGCCTTGAGGTTGATCGTGATGGCCGGCACACGGCCGGTGTGAACGACGACCGCGGCCTCGTTGCCAAAGGCCATGACGAGCGTGTTCTCGCCCTCCGTGTCAAAGACCTTGTTGCCGAGACCCTTGGCGGTGAAGGTGAGAATGGTCTTGCCACCTTCCACGGCAAAGCTAGCGTCGATCAGGTCGGCCGCGCCGATGGACTCGGTCGCGCCAGCGCCGGCCTTGCCGAGAAGGTTGTACACGTCCACCTCGCCGCCCACAACGCCGATGACGGCGGTGCTGCCGATCATCTTGCCGTCGTCCGAGAGGCCCACGGCAAGGTAGCCGACCTCAGTCTCGTGCACGAGTGTCATCTTGACGCTGTCGTCCGCCAGCACCTCAAAGCTCAGCTTAGAGGCGCCGTCCAGCAGGGTGATCTCGCCCGCGGCCTCCTCGGCGTCGTCGGCGTCGTCGTCGCCGTTGTCGTCGTCGCCCGTGTCGTCGGTGTTGCCGGCCTTGCCCCACTCCATGGGGATGTTTTCCTGGCGGAAGGCGTGCGCGGCGCGGAACTCGTCTTCGCCGCCCACGGCCACGATGAGCGTGTCGGTGCCAGCGCGGTTGATCGGCTGGCCGGCGATGGCCGCGGCGGTGAAAGTGAGGATCATCTCGCCGTCTTGCACGGTGAAGGACGCGTCACGGATAGCGCCCTCCGGGTACGGCTCGATGGCGCCGAGCGACTTGCCGCTGAGTTTGTACTCGGCGACACCGGCCCGGTCCCGGTTGGCCTCCTCATTAACGCCAATGACAACGCGCCCAGTCGGCATCTTGCCAGTGTCAGAGAGGCCGACCGCGAGCCAGCCCTGGCCGTTCTCCGCCACGGGGTGCTTAAAGGTGATCTCGACCTCGTCTTCGCCCACGAGGGCCCACTGCAGCGAGGCGACGTTGTTGAGCAAGCGGAGCTCGTTGGGCCTCACAGCCGGCTCTCCGCGATGGGCTCCTCGTCCTCCTCGGTGATGAGCTTGATCTGGACGTTGGCCTGGCGGTTGAAGTCCTCGCCCCCGTGGTAGCCGAAGGCATCTTGCGAGCCCGCGGCGAAGACCCAGGTGTCAAACTCGGCCACGTTGAGCTTCTGGCCGGCGATGGCGGTGGCGCTAAAGGCGAGGATCAGCTTGCCGTTGGCCTTGGTAAACGACGGGTCAGTCACGTCGGAGAGGCCGTTGTAAGCCTGGGCGGCGCCGGGCTTGATCTTGGCGGACGAGTCGAGGTTGAACTCGCCCACGTTGGAGCCCTCGCCGATCACCACGTTGGCGCCCAGCATGCCGCCGTTGCGGCTGACGCCCATGGCGAGCCAGCCCTGCGCGGCCTCGTACTCGAGCGTGAAGGCAAACTTGCTGTTGCTCAGCTCGGTCCACTTGAGCACGCCCTTGTTGTCCAAACGGACAGCTCGCCGTCGGTCACCTTGGGCGCCACCACGGGCGCCTTGGTCGGGCGCCACGTGGGCGAGCTCGAGGGCGCCAGGGTGCCCACGACTTCCTTCCAGCGCAGGACCTTGCCGCCCCTCTTCGAGGGCACATGCGCTTTCAGCGCGTCGTTGTTGTCCGAGCCCCAGGCCACGATGATCGGGTCGGTGCCGTCCAGGTTAAAGTTGGTGCCGGCGATGCCGTCGGTCGTAAAGGTCAGCACGCGGTTGCCGCCCACCGTGGAGAGCGTGGCGCCCTCAAGCGAGTTGGTGTTCGCCACAGTGACGACGCTGGTGTCCTTGCCACCGAGCTCGTACTGATCGATCGAGTCCTCGGCGAGCCCGATGACCGCCCGGCCGCCGACCATGCGCACGGCCGCGCCGTTAAGCACGCCAATGCCCAGGCCCACCCAGTCCGGGTTGCCCGGCACGGAGACCGAGATCTGCATCTTGGTGTTCTGGCCGCCCGGGATGGTCCACGACACCGTGGCGCCGTTGATCACATCCTGGCCGGTGATGTCGTCGTCGCTCGGGGGCGGCGCCTCCACCGGCGAGCTCGTTGGCTGTTCGGTGGTCACAGTCGGGCTCGCCGTCGGCCGCTTGGTGGGTTCGCCGTTCTTGGGGTCCCAATAGATGTGGCCAAGGCCCTTAGTGTAGTGCTTGCCAAGAGTCCAGGTAGGGCCCACGGCGATGGCGATCAGGTCCGAGCCGTCAAAGTTGATGGCGCGGCCCGCGATCGAGGTCGCCTTGAACTGGAGCGTCATCCAGCCGTGCTGGATCATGAACGACGCCTCCAAAAGGCCGCTCTCGCCCTCGTAGGGCACGATGCCGCTCACGTCGCGCGCTTGGATCTTGTACTCGCCCACGCGATCGTACGTCGGCTGGTATGCCGGGATCAGGCCGAGCACGGCGTGCGAGCCGAGCATCTGGTACTGCGGCGAGATCGCAAAACCCACCCAGCCGACCGAGCGGCGGATGTCGATGCGCACCGACAGGCCTCTCACCCCGTTGCCCTCGTCGTTCACGGCGTACAGCATCTGCCCCTCGATGCCAGCGCCCAGCTCGCGGCGCATCATCGTGCCGTCCTGCGCGGGCATAGCCAGGTCGATCTCCTGGTACAAGGTCTCCTGCTCGCCGACCGCGACGAGGGCGACGAGGGCGAGCACGACGCTCGCCAGCGCCTTTGCAAAACCGCGCGCCATGGCCCTCTTCCTCTCTTCCTCTGCTGCTGCTGCTGCTGCTGTTGCTGCTGCTGCTGCTGCTGCTGCTGCTGCGAGCTTGTGGTTTGGGTGGCGCTCTTGCTAGTAGTGGACTCTGGCCAACTTGGACTCTTTCTTGTTGTGGTTCTGCCCCTCGACCACCTGATTCCCTCTTGAGGAGACCAGCGTCGCCTTGCGTGCAAAAAGTGTCATCGTCCACATTCCAAGAAGGTAATTCCCCGACAGTGGCCGACCTTCCGTTGATAGGCATCGCAACCAGGGCGCGCTGGCCTCCGGCGAAACCGGGCAAACCCTCGCGCATGCGGCCGATGTGGCCGACGGACTCGCCAAGGCGTGCTGGCTGGCGGCCAACCACGTGCAAGAGAGCAACCACCCACCCACCCATCCATCCATCCACATCGCACGATCCGCGGCTGCATCTTCATCGCCGATCGATCCACTTCAACATCGAACATCACTGGTGTGCGAGATGGAGATGTTTCAGGACAGCCTGGCGCGCCGCGCTCAAGCCGCATCGGTCAGCTTGCCCGCGACGCAAAAGACAGTCTGAAATGAAGCAGGCGAGGGAGGCGAGGCGAGGATCTCCATCGGCCTTCACTCAACTCACGAAAGCGAAACGAGCGCTTCAACGGAATCAACGACCCGAACGCAAACTCCCTGGCGGTTTAAAGACAGATAGATGGCAGGCTGGACAAGCTGGTGCTGGCGATGGAGGAGCCAACTGGGAAGAATGCACAGCGGCGGAGGAGAGCGGAAGCTCGGACTCTCCGACCGGCACTGCAGTCTTCAGCTGCAGGCTGGCACGTGCCGGAGCCGATGGTGATGACGCGGCGTGCATCTCGACGGCCGTCCCCAAGCAAACCGCAACGGGGGAAGGAAGGCCTGGACACACCAGCGCTTGCTCTGCTGCTTGCTCTGCTGCTTGCTTGCTTGATGCAGAAGATCGATTCATGTCAGTCTTGGTCGAGAGGTCGATCGATCGATCGATCGATCTTGGCCGCCGGAAACATGGTCTCACTCGAGCAGGCTGGCAACCCGGTCCAGCACCTCTTCGAGGTGCGGGTGCGCCGCCGAGACCTTCTTGAGCGTCTGCACGATGGTCTGCACCTGATCGTAGGACTGCTCGAGCATAATATCCGCCTCCTCTTGCGCGACCGGAGACTGCGTGACGGGGCAGCGCGCAAAGTCCACGTACTTTGCGACCATGGCCTGCATGCGGCTGAGCGTCTCGATGTTCTTCTGCTTTTGGTACAGTGCCGCGTTGATGTTTTTCTTCTCGGCGACGATCGAGTCCTCGACGGAGGCAAAGATGTTGCTTGCCTTCTCGAGCTCCATGGAGGTGTTTCGCTCTCCTGCAGCTTTTCGGCGATCTGGAGCTCATAGGCGGCGCACTCCTTGCTATAGCGCTTGATCTCCTTGCGCTCCAGCTTGAGCTTGCGAAGCAGCTCGCTCTGCGTCATGGCGGCAATGGCCTCGTCCGAGCCCCGCCTGGGCGCCGCAGGGCCGTGCTTCTTGTTCTTGGCGCCGCGCTTGCGGTTGGCAATGGTCTCGCGCTTGAGGATGGCCGTCTCCATCTCCTTGATCATGCGCTCCTGCTCGCGGATGAGGTTGTCGTAGCGGATGCGCATGCGGTGAATCTCCTTCTCCATGGCCTTGACCTCGGACTGGCCCACGGTGGGGTCCAGCGCCTGCTGCGTCTCCTTCTCGAGCTGGATCTTCTTCTCCCAGAGCTTGATCTGCCGCTCGCTCTCCATGATCTCATCCAACAGCGCCTGCTTTTCCAGCTTTGTCCTCTCGATGGTGGCCTCCGCCTGCACCGACTTGGACTCGAGCTCTTTGAGCTCGGCCACAAAGTCGGCCTGCATCACCTCATTGGCGTCCGCTAGCTCCTCATGCTTGCCCTTGTGCTCGGCAATCAGTTCGTTCAGTTTGTGCATGTCGTTGTGCATGCGCCGCACCTGGGCCTCGAGCTGCTTGAGCTCTGACTCTTGCGAGGCGATCTTGTTGTCCAGGCGCTTGCGCTTTTGCAGCAAGATGGTCTCAGTCGAGCTCAGCTCGTGCACCACGGCGGTCTCGTTCTCCATCTCGCTCACCACCTTGACAAACTCGGTCTGCAGCCGCAGCCACTGCCGCTCCAGCTCGCGGTTCTGCTGCTTGAGCGCGGTGGTCTCGCGGCCGAGGTTCTTGATGGTGGCCTCCAGCGGACCGAGCGACTCGGGCTCCTCCTTGGACGCCGACAGCTTTTCCAGCTTGCGGTTGAGCCGGTCCACTACGTACGTGCGCTTCTCGATCTGGTCATTCCGCTGCCGGATCTCCGCCTTGTACTTTTCGATCAGCTTGTCCTTCTCCTGCAGCTCGGCCAGCCGCGCCTGCAGGTCCTCGTTCAGCTTTCGGTATGCGCTTGCGTGGTCAGCTTGTCGATCCGCACGCGCGCCATCTCGTTCTCCACGTTGGCGACCTCCAGCTCGGCAGCGTGTACCTGCTTCTGCACCTTGCTCGCCTCTCGCGCCAGGTTTTTCGTGGCCTTGGTGGCCGTCAGTCGGTCATTCAGCAGCGCCGCCGTCTCCACCTCGAGCGCGCGCCGGTTGCGGTCCACGATTTCGGTCTGGCTGCGCAGGCTATTGAGCTCATTCGTGACTCCAACGAGCATGCCCTTGAGCTTGCGGGCCTCGGCGTCCTGCTGCTCCAGGCTCTTCTTGTACAGCGCAAAGCGCCCGCTCAGTTTGGCGTACGCGCGCTCGCACTGGTTGAGGCTGTCATCCGTCTGCTTGAGCACCTGCTCCTGCCGCAGCTTGCGCTCCATCAGCCGCTCGCTCTCGTACTGCACCTTTTGCGCACTTGTCTTGTACCCTCGGATTTCCGCGAGGAGGGCCCGGTTGGCCTCCTGCTTCTCGTGCGTCGCGTCGACCATGGCCTGAAAGGCCTCGTCGCGACGTTGCAGCGCGACTAGCGTGCTGTTCCACTGGCCCATCACCTGCCGCTTCTCGAGCACGGTGGCATTCATCTCCCGGCTGGCCTCCCGCAACGTCTCCTCCGCGGCTGCCGTCTCGGCGCCCTGCGACTGCTTTTGGGCCTCGATCAGCGCGATCTCGTCCTGCAGCTGCGCCACGCGCTCGACTCTCGAGTCGATGTACAAGTCCTGGTCCGTTTTCTTCTTCTCGAGCTCGCCCACGGCTTCCTCCGTTTTGTGCGTTGCGCGGCATCACCGCGATCTCGCCCTTGGTCTCTTCGAGGAAGGCCTGCACCTGCTTGACCGCAGCTTTGACCGCATTCTCCTCGGCCTGCGCGTTCTTGAGCTTTTCCTCCGCCTTTTTCGCCTCCCGCTGAAAGTCCTCCAGCACCTGCTTTTGTTCCTTGGCGGTCGCCTCGGCCTCGCTTCGCGCCTGCGCCGTGGTCTGGTGCGACACGTGGCTCTCCTCCAGCTTGATCTGCAGCGTCGCCAGCTGCTGCTGCATGCCGTACAGCCGCACGCCCAGCGACTCGCGTTCCTTTTTGCGCGCGCCGGAGGTCCTCCTGCAGGTCTTTGAGCGCGAGCTCCTTCTCGCGGACCTCCTTTTGCTGCTGCTTGCGCAGCATCTGCTGCACGCTGTCCAGCATGGGCGCCTGCCCGATGTTGCGCACGGCCTCCTCGGCCTCCTCGGCGCTGCGAAAGTTGCCGGTCAGGTTGCCGTCCACGCTGGACAGGGAGGAGCTCACTGAGCTTGCGCCGTCGTCATCGTCATCATACCCCGCCATCGTCTCTGCTTCGCCGCCGCCGCCGCCGCCGCTGCCGCCGCCACCGTCGTCGCCACCGCCGCTGCCGCCGATCGTTCGCAATGACAGAGATCCGTTGGGCGGCGTTAAACAACGGACCTGAACGCAGACTATCTAATGAGACTGCGACCTGAACGTCGAACGGACGGTGTGCGACCTGAACGATGAATGCATTTTTAACCGACAGAGCAGAGAGGACAAAGCAGAGAGAGCGAGGGGATGGACGAGGCGGCGCGTTGGCGCGAGAGCTCGCGACGGCGGCGCAGGACGATGCGCGGCGCAAGGCCGTGGACGACATGAAGAAGCGGTCCGTTCTTACCGCGCGCTCCTACGACGAGTTTCGGCACCTGGTGGCGTGCGCCGAGGAGGGCCAGCGCCCCGTGAGCAGCAAGGAGATGGCCTTCCTCGGCGAGCCTGGCCGCCGCGAGGGCTTCATGCATGCGCGCGACCGCGCGCCAATGCGGGCCGTCGCGGGGGCTTGGGGAGCTCGGCCCGCGAGGTGCTGGCCCGCGCGCGCGCGGCCAAGGCTGGGAGGGCAGCTGCGGACACTGGCACCGCGCAGGAGGCGCTGCGGCGCGGGCAGGACGACGTGCCGCAAAGCTCGCAAGCCTTTGAGCGCATGTGGCGCCGCACCGACCTGGAGGACGCCGAGAAGCTGCGACTGACGCTCGCTTGCCGGCCTGCGCAGATCTTTCGCGTTGAGATAGGGGACCTGGCCGGGCTGCTGGCGCTCTTGGCGCGCGGGTTTCGCGAGAAACTGCTTCCTGACGCCGACTCGCCCGAGAAGGTTACGGGGTTCTTGACCGAGCTTATTGCGCTCCCGCACTTTGCGTTTGCCCGGGACTTTCTCACCCCAGCAGAGCGCGCGGAGGGCGCCGCAGTAGTGGCGGCGCTCGCTGGCGACGGAATGCCGGGAACCAACAACCCGGCAGCGGGGAGCGCGCTGCAAGAGGCGTTCGGCGCCGCCTCTAGAAGCTAGAGATGTAAAAAAAAAGAAATTGTCACTTACCATGGCGCTGTCCAGCACCGGGTTCTAGGCCAGGCGGGCCAGGCCAACTAGCCACTCTCCTTTCAGCCGATGTCTCTCACCGACAGGTCACGCGCGCTCTGCCGTGCCAATCGCCTCAAGCTCGGCGTCGTCCTCGTGCGGGTCGACAGCCACGTGCTCGCGCTTGTTCCGCGTCTCGCGGTTCCACAAGACCATGGCCACGCCCGCAGAGAGCAGCATGATGATGAGAAGAACGCCATGAGCCTCCCCTGCGCCTCGAGCTGCTCTTGCTCAGTCAGCGGCGCGTGCGAGGGAGCTGATGTCGGTGGCGGCAAGTCCGTCGCCGTAACCGCGTCCGCCATCGTCTCCCTCAGCACCAGCACAGCAGGCGCCAAGTAGGGCCTGCCCGTCCGGCTCCGTGGGCCGAGCCAGCCAGCAGTGGCGCGTCGCGTGCCGCACCCTCCTGGAGCGTGGTCGGTCGTCTGCTGCACTTTCGACTCCGTTTCCGCCTGAGAACGGGGAAGCCGAGATGTGCGTTGACGACGCGTTTTCGCCGGATTTGCCACAGCAGGGTATCGAGCTGGTCGAGCTGGTCAAGCTGGTCGAGCTCGACATGGCTGCCGCGGAGGCCGAGCGGGGCTCTCTGGCCAACGAGCCCAGCCTGATCGGCGACTTTGCCGAGCCGCAGCAGCACGAGGAACAGCTGGAGCAGCGGCGGCGGCGGCGGCGGCGGCGGCAAGACAGGGGCGACAAGCCGCGATCTCGACGACGACGCGGGCACGAGGCGAGGCACGAGCAAGGGCCGGGACTGCTGCCGCGGTCGCTGCTGCAGAGGCCCCGGGCGGCGACGAGCTTTGTGGAAACGCTCGACATGTTCTCCAAGTGGGGCCTCACCTCGCGCGAGCAGAGCAAAGGCCTGCGCGCGCTGAGGGTGGAGATGCAGCAGCAGGAGCTCAACAAGCTATACGGGCCGCCCGGCCGCCCGCGCACGGCAGACGTGCCGCGCACGCGGGCCAGGTCGGCGGCCGGGCGACAGCGAGGCGACAGCCGTGGCGGCAGCCGTGGCGGCAGCAAGAGCGCGATGCATCAGGAGCAACAAGAGTCATTCGTGCAGGGCTTTCATGACCTCCTCCGCGGAAGCAACCAGGAAACGAGCAGCGAGACGGAAGAGCTGCGGGCGCGTCGCGAAAGTCTGCGACGCATGATCGAGGAGGTGGAGGCGCTGGGCGACAGCGAAGCACTACCGCCGCATGTGCTCGCGCACGTGCAATCGGCGCGGGAGGTGTAGATTGTAACATATGACCAGCAGTAGAACAAAACACGAGCAAGACCAAAAGAACGGGGCGAGGGGGCCCGAGACAGGCAAGAAAGGAGGTATTGCTCACGGTAGTTGCACGAAGAACGCGCTAGCATACCCCTGGTGGTCTTTGCCGAGTCGGTAGCTAAAGCCGTGCCGGTCGAGGTAGTCCTGTGCTACGTCCAGGAGCTTGTGCAACCGTTGCGTGGTGTGATGGCCAGACCCTGTCACGACCCACACGTAGGCAGCACCAGAGTCCGGATCTCGCTCAAAGGCGGGGTCGACCGCAGCACGCTGTCCAACACCGTGTCGACGGTCTTGCTCGTCTGGAAATGCAAGTCCACAACGCCCGGCACCTTGTTGGCCCTGTTGACTGCCCAGAACCGCTCCAGTGGGTCGGCGATCTTGAACGCGTTCGAGTTGCGCTGCGTCGAGTCCACCCACAGCTCGCGTGGGATGACGACCGTGCCCAGCGCTGCACTGCGTCCCGGCGCCAGCCCGGCGCCGTTCTCGACAAGGTCTGCCATTGGTCGATCAGCGGTGAGCCGCACCCGTTCTGCCAAGGTCAATTCCCGCGCCGCGCCTTGTGCGTCGCCCATGGGCAGACCTGCAGCGGCACGGCGCGCGGCCTCTGCGGGCGTGGGGAGTTCGGGTGGGCCCAGGCCGTCCACGCGATCGCCCCAAGGCGTCTTTCCCGGGCTGGCGCCCTCGCCGCTCCCAAAGGCACCCGCACTTTCTTCTGCAAACGAGTTGAAAAGAAGCGCATCACCTTGCGCTTGCCCCGCCCCTGCTGGTGCCGGCGGGCCCCATGTGGGGGTGCCAGGCGCTGCCATCGCAAAGGAGCCTGTTTGCTGGTCGGCGTTGAACTGCTGCTGCTGTGTTGCTGCTGCTGCTGCTGCTGAGACGCCGGGACAAAGGGTGCCGCGGTGGGGCTCCCCAGCGACCCACTATACGGCGAAGATGCATAAGGGGGGGGCGGGGCAGCCGCCGGCGCCGGTGCTTCTTCAAAACCGACGCTGCCTAGTCGATCCTGCTGCACCCGCATGAGCTCTTCAAACTCCCGCTGCTGCGCCTCTTGCTTGGCCAGCCGCGCGTTCACGTCAAAACCATCGCCAGATTCTGCCTGCTGCTGCTGCTGCTGCTGCTGCTGGCGCTCCCCGCGCTGCACTGGATGCGCATACAGGCAGCCATTCGTGCGACAGTGCAACCCAAAGCGGCACGGCTTGGACGCAAACTTGTTGAGCATGGCCTCCGCTCCCCGTCCGTGACGTGCTTGTTGCGGCACTTGCTGCCATACAGGCACTGCCCACTGAGGTATGGCATGCAGACCACGTCGTCATTCACCACGTGCTTGGTCGGGTGCACATAGGCGCAGCCTTTGCGCGTGCACGCAGCGCCGTACAAGCACGGCGGCATCCGCTGCTCCTTGCGGCGGCCCATTGCGCGGCCTCCCGCCGGCACGCAACCGGCCGGCACGAGCCGCTCCCGCGCGCGCCCACCAGCCCTCGCCTGCCGCCCCTCGCCGCCTCCGCCTCCGCCTCCGCCTCCGCCCCCGCCTCCTCCGCCTCGCCCGCCTGCTCCTGCGCACTCTACTCGTCGTCACTCGAAAAGCTCCGACCTGGGCGCGAACTCCGAAGCGCGGACCCGGCCGCCAACTCCTTGCCCTGTGCACATGAACACGCGCACGGGCAGCTGGACACGCGCCCCGTTTCGGCTGTGCACTGCGCTGGGCGCTGGGCGCTGTGCTTGGCGCGTCGAGAAGGCCAACTCACCCAAGTGCTTGCTCACTTGCCTGAGACTTGGCGCTGCGCGCGTCTGCTCGGGCTCAGCAAGCAAGCGAGAGCTTGGAGGTACTTGCTCGCGAGCAGCTCGGCTTGCAAGTGGGACCGCGGGCCGTGAGCGCGGGCCACGAGACGCAGCAGCAGCAGCAGCAGCAGCTGAGCAGCTGCTGCAGCAGCAGGCTGTTGGGGCCGCAACGCGCCCCTCTCATCCCCCAGGCGACAATCCGCCCGCGCGCGCCGGCTAGGAGGGACCCCGCGTGGATGAGCCGTGGGCGCACGCGGGACGCCTGCTGCTGATCCGCGAGCGCGAAAGGTGGCCAGCATGGGGGCCGGCGGCGGAGGCGCGAGAGCGCCGCGCGCGCGCCCGGGGAGCCGCAGCGGTCGTGGGCGACCGCACAGTCGCTTGCCTTATTGCTCGCAGGCCTGGCCGCGGCGAGGGCTCGGCCGGTGGCGCCCGAGTGCGTCAACCAAACCTATTACAGCGCTGCAGCAGCCGAAATTCTCGCCGCGGACGGGAGCACCGAGCTGCTGCGAGTGCTCAACAACCTGGTCGACGGACAGCAGGTGGTGTCGGCCAAAGGTGGGGCGCTCTTGAATGCGGTCAAGCTCCTCGCAGCCTACCAAGCCGGAGAGGGCGCCGAAGAAGAGGATGACGATGAAGAGGAGGGTGACGTCGAGGTCGAGGAGGTGAACGAGGTGCTCACCTTGTACCAGACCGCGCCCGTGGACGCCGACGACGCTGGCAAGAACGGCTGGGAGCTGCACCAGCTCGTCACTCCGGCCTACGGAATCAGCACCAAGGGCAAGGACGCATTGGACCTCTTTAACTACTATGCTGCGCTCAAGTCCATCGCCGAAGTACGCACCGATCACTACTTTGACTGGTGCCGCTCCGGCTGCACCGGGCCGATGGCGCCCAAGGCCGCCGCGGACACCGCCATCGACGACGTGCGCGTGCAGCCACCATCAGACATGCGCGGTGACATCGCGCGCGCGGTATTCTACCTGGTCACCGTTATGACGAAGGCAAGCTGGGCGACATGCCCAGCGAGGACCCCGACGACGATGACGAAACGCGCCAGATTACGCTGAGCAACTGCCCCAACACGGTTGAGAACCGCATGGGCAAGCTTGCAACGCTCATCGAATGGCACATGGCCGACCCAGTCGACGCGTGGGAACGGCGCCGCAACGATATCGTGTGCTCCGAGTTTCAGGGCAACCGCAACCCGTACGTGGATATCGACGGCCTCGCGCAACGCGTATTCTGCAGTACCAGGACCCTGACCCGGACTGCCCGGCCGTTGAGGTATCGGGGTGCGGCACGGAGACTACGTGCGCCAACATCGGCGCGCTTGTGCTCGCGAGACAGGCCAGGAGGGGCTTGCGACAGCATCAAGAGCATGTGCGTCACCTCGCAACTCGTGCGCGAGCGCTGTCGCGTCACTTGCAACACCTGTTCGGCGCCTCCTTGCCAGGACCTCGCGCCGACCGGATTACAATGGGACGACGGCCGTGAAGTGGAGTGCAGCGAGGCGGCCCACCTTTGCTCTGACGACATGGTGCTCAACGCTTGCCCCAACACGTGTGGCGCTTGCAACAACAAGCGCCTCTTCGCGGTGTCCACTTCGGCTGGGTCCGCGCCCACCTCGGGAAACCCGCCGCTTCCCACCCAACCCGACCCAGAGTCAGACTCTCTCACGGTTGGCCTGATTGGCGTCACGGCGGCCTTCGTTCTCGGGGCCGTCATCGCCTCTTTGGTGGCAATCCGTCGCCGGCGTCGCGTGCAAGACCTCAGCGCCAATCGTGCGTTGCCAGCCACCCTTGCGCTTACCAAGGGACCAAGGCTGAACATGGGTGACCTGTGATAAACGAGATTGGATTGACATGTGAGATTGATCGAGCCGGCCGGCTGCATCTGCGCGCTTTTCTTCTGTGATCGTTCACCCTGGGTCCGCCAATCCGTGTCCACGGACTCGCCTCGCGTTGTCCACAGCATTGATTGGGGCTCCAAGACCCGGGATGATGGAAAAACATCATCCGGCGAACCCCAAAAACCCTGTCTGTGCCTCTGCAGTCCACACGTTGTGCCGCAGTTGCAACCAACCGAACACGAACACACCACGTGTTGATGTTGGGTGACGCCACCACGTACCTCTGCCTATCTCCATGACGTCACTTTGGCGGAATCGGGACGCCACATTGTTGCACCGTGGTGTTGCAACGCAATCGCACAACGCCGACAGGAGCGTGACTGGCGCGTACGAGATGGCGATGGCGGTCTTCGGCGCACTGGCGAGGCTGTGGCCGCGGCGCCGCGGCGAGGAGGAGAAGTGGCAGAGCGAGCCCAAGCCCGCCGCGAGGCCTGGCAGGCGGAGCAGGAGCGCGAGCAAGAGCTGCCGCCGGTCGCGGTCTAGGTCCAGGTCGCGGCTGGTTCATAGCCGGGGCTTTGTGGAGGCGCCGACGGCGGCGCTCGCAAAGCTAAGGCCCGGCAGGGAGGCCTCGACGACTGCGCTGGCGCCGGTGCCGCCGCCGCGGCCGCAGGGAGACGATTACCTGGCCAAGCTGTGGGACAACATCCACGGCGCCTCGCAGCAAGGGAAATCGCAGGGGCCCGCTTCTGCGCTTGAGCGCGACGTGCGCCACCGCCTGCGGCGAGGCGATACGGCGCGAGAGCTCTTGGAGCAGGTGCACGCGAGTGTGGACGTGTGATGTGCGCGCGCCTTCTGCGTTGGTAGTCGATGTTTAGTCTGGGCGCGAGGTTCACCTCCGCCCTTGGTAGTCGTTTTTGAACCCTCCATTTTACAGTTTTACACCATCTACTTGCGCGCCGCCAGCGCGCGCTTTGTCAGCACTTCGGCCGCCTCGCGGCCCTTCTCGACGGCTTCGCGTGCCTCCTTGCGCGACCGGATTGCGTCTTTGAGCGCCGCCTTCTTCGGGGCCAACAACCACTCTAGCAGCGTGGCGAGCTTGGCGAGCTCCACCCGCCCTAGCTGCGCCCCCGCCGGCCCCGCCACGAGGCGAGGCACGCACCCGCCCGTGCCACGCTGCGCCTGCTCGAGTGCGCCCCAAATCGCGTCCAGGTACCCCGACGCCTCCTCGCCGCCTGCGCAAGCGCGCTTCACCAGCCGGGAGCTCTCGAAGGCCACTGGGGCCTCCTCCGGGCGCTCGTACAGCGTCGAGCCGGAGGCAAAGTCGTACCAGAACACGTCGCCGTCGTCGTCCACAAAGGACAGCACAGACTCGGCAGCCAGGCGCTTTTGCTCCCGGCCCGTGAGCACGCAGCGCCGCTCCCCGTCGAGGAGCAGCGCAAAGACAGGGTCCAGGGTGATGCCGAACGACCCGGAACGTGGCGTGGTTGGCAAAGAAGGGCTCCCGCGTGAACTCGTCGTAGCAAAGCCACCATTCGGCGGGCAGAGGCGCGAGGCAGGCGGCCTTGACAATCCAGGCAAGGTGCGCCTCCTCGGGCAACCTCAGACCGAAATAGGCCCCCAGCTCGCAGACATCCTCGGGCGTGAGCTGCTTGCCGTCGACTTCAAGCTGGCTTGTCTTGGCACGACTGCCGCAACGCCGCCACCAAATGGGCCGCGTCTCCTCATCCGGGAAGGGTGGGTGCCGGATAAGAATCGCATCTGTTGCCGCCGCCGGGGCCGCCGGGGCCGCCGCCTCCCCACTGCCTGGTTGTGGCTTGCGCGCACTAGCGGCAAGGGCCTCGCATGCGTCGACGGCGCTTACCGGCTGCACGCGGCCCTGCCGCTTGCTTTTGCTGCGCGAGCGCCGTGGCGCTCCGCCTGCGGCCGTGCCGAGCGCGGCAGGCGCTTCGAACGAAGTGCCCCCGTACTCGCCGAGTGCGCCCGAGGGCATGACTCGGTTGCCCCGCCCGCTTGCACGCTTTGCCCGCCCGCTTGGACCCGCAGCACGGCCTGCATCAGACCCAAGGACGGACTCGGTCTGCACTTGTCCGGCGACAGAGCGGGCGACACCGCGGAGCGCCGAGAGCTCGGCCTCGTTCCCGACCTGCTCGTCCGACGAGGCCCCCATACGATTCAGTGCCATCGCGCTCTTCGGTCGCGCAAGCGTACGTCGCTGCCGCGCAAGGCTCCTATTGCCGTCGCTCCAATCGACCCCGTCGCGGAGGTCCTGCTCGCGCTGCTCGTGTTCTTCTTTGAGCCGAACGTAGAGCTGCCGGAAGAACTCATCTAGCGGGTGCTCCCACTGCGTCGAGCCTTGGGGGTCGCCGCTGCGCCAGTAGTAGAGGTCGCCCGTCGCCTGGTCGCGTGCTTGACTCCACCCGTCTGGTAGCGGGGCGTACAGGCACTCCTCTGCGAGCCATAGCCAGTTTTGGTCCTCGTCAAGGTCCATGCCGAGGTAGACCGCAAACTCGCGAATGTCCTTCTCCACGGGCGCTGCCGCTTGGCTCTGCGTGGCACGCCGGCGGTGCCGCCCTGTCCCTTTGATTTTTTGGGCGGCGCGTATTCTACGCGGGGCACTGGTTCATGCTCGGCTGCGGTTCCTTGCGCCTCTTGCGCGGGCGCCTCTTGCGCGGGCGCCTCCGGCCAGTCGTAACGGCCTCCGTCGCCGCCTTGTGCCCATGTCTCGCCTGTTCCCTCCTGCTCCGTCCAGGCGCCGTAGTCTTCGGCGTTGTATCCATCGTAGCCGGTCTCAGCTTCAGCCTCGGCCCAAGCCCCCGTCTCGTCATAGCAAGCCGACTCGGCTGCGCCCCAAGTCTCGGCCTCGTCGCCCCAAGTCTCGGCCTGGCGGCCACATGTAGCGTCGCTCGTCGTGTGGGTCCCGGCCCACTCTGCTTGCGATCGGTGGTTCCAAGTCGCAAGCGCGCGGGCCGCCTCCTGCTTGTCCGCTTCGGCAAAGACCATTGACTCATATGTCGGCTCGGCGCACTCCGCAGGCGCCCCAGCTTCCGCGGCGCTGCCGAGGATGGCTGCGCGCGCCTGCTCGAGCCGCGCGGCGAGCGCATCGCCCTCTCCAGCTGACCCAACGGCGCGCTCGGTGGCACCTGAATCTTCGCCCAGCATCGCAAGCACGGCGGACGTGAGGCGGTCCACTCTAAACCACGAGCTGCCGTCCCCAGCGCCGGCGTACCGACGCGTGGCACGATCAAGGTCTTCGGCGACAAGCGCCCCAGGACCCTCAAGCACCCCAAGGCCCTTGAGAGCAGCACGAAACGCCTTGGCTCCGTCGATCCAATCATGCGCCGCGACAGGAGCGCCTCCGTCTCCCAGCGCGTGAGGGCTGACTCGCCGGTCCCGCATATCTTGTCGGCGAGCCGGGGCAGGACCTCAGTGTCAAAGTTGGGGTCGCGCAGAAAGCTGGCGACGTCGCAATACGCAGCACCGAGAGCGCCTGGAAACATGGCGCGGAGCACGGCGAGGGCGTCCTCGTGCGATATCCTGCCACCGGAACGCGCCGCGATGGCGCGTATCGTCGCCACATCCGCCTCCGCGGAGGCGGCGGGCCCGACGAGCTCTTCAAATAGCGGGCGCAGATCTTCATGCAAGCCCCAGTACCTTGCCTCACGCCGCAAGAGCCAACGGAAGCGCGACTGCTGCCACCGCTCGCCTGCACTCGAGGGCCGAAGCGTTGAGCATCTCCAAGCACCGCACGGATGACCCGTCGCTGTGCCGAAATCGCTCCGCAAGGGCCATGCACCCGTCCCGACCCACGGCAAAGCACTCGCTCACGCACGTGACAAAGATGCGCTCGTCCATCTGATCGACATCGCTGTCCGGAAGACCGTTCGCGGCGCGCGCTTCGAGCGTCAGCTCCAGCGCCTCGTCGATCGAGCTGCGCCACTCGACGCCTTTCGCCACAAAGTCGTTGATTGCGTCGGTCACCAAGCACTCCACTGCCTGCATGTCGACGACGACGGGAACTTGCTTGTCCGAGGCTTCAAAGTTCGGCGTGTCCCACTCCTCCAGCATGGCGTCTTCTTCCAGGCACGCAACGCCCGCGACTTGCGCCGCGTCCTGCTCGGCCGGCTGGCTTGGCCCACCTTCGAGAACGACTTCCTCTGCGCCTTCCTCTGCGCCTTCCTCCGCGCCACGATCGTTCGTCTTGGCCTCGTCCTTGCCGTCGCCATGAGAGTGGCGCGCTTCTTCCCCGGCGCCGTTGGGCCCATCGCCAACATCAGCAGCGGAATGGTCTCGATGCCGGCTTGGGCGTCCCAGGTGTCTAGTTCGTCATCGCTGTCGGCATTGCTGACTTTGTCGAGCGCGGCGCGCGCGCTCGGGAGGCGCGGCGGCGAGAAGACGGGGCCAGGCGCGACGTCGGCTCGGATCTCAAGCGGGCCCAAGACCGGTTGTTCCTGCGCGGCCTTTGCCTCCTCAGTGCTCTCGCCGCCGTTTTCTTTGAACGCGGCGTGGTCCTCGCTCGTGTCGAGTTTGTCGAGCGCGAGCCACACACTCGTCCGGCTCAGTCTCGGCCGCAGCGGCCGGCGGGGCTTCGCGGGCTTCGCGGGCTCGATGGCTGGCTCGATTTGGACTTGCGGACAGCCCGCCCCACGACACTCTCTGCGCTCGTGCCGGGCGCCTGAGCTCGTGCGGACAGCTGGGCCCTCGCAGAGGGCAGCGGGGACTTTGGCGACAGCGCCGCAGTCCGCGCCGAGCGCAGTCCGCGCAGGCATTTCGCGCGCCAGGGGAAGTGGGCGACTCAAGCGACTGCAGCGCCGAGCTGGCAAACTGGCTCCGGCTCGGTGACGCCGGCTCATCTTCCAGTGAGGTCGCGTCCAGACGCTTCAAGCCAGCTAGCCTGCGCGTAGCCAGCGAATTCTTGCCATAGTTCTTGAAGCTCGACCCGGTGAGAGAGTTCCACACCGCCTCGTCCTCCTGCTGAGCCGCGCGCTTCATCCTCCCTCCTCCTCCTCCTCTTCCTCGCCCTCTTCCCCACGGCGCTTGTGCGCCGTGGTCAGGAATCTGGCGCCAGATTTGCTCAGCGCCGAGTCGCGCTGGCCGCGCGGCCCACCAGGGCTCTGCGCTCGTGGTGTCTCCATGCTGGCGCGCTCCTGCCCTCGTGCGGCCTCCAACGGCGTGCTGGCGCTCGAGCGGTGACGGCGGCCGCTTTGCACGAAAACGGACATGTTGGCGCTCCAGTTGCAACACGCCGCCGCCCGCCTGGTCTGCGACGCGTCGTGGTCTGGGATGCGCGCGCGTCGACAGGCGGCCGCGGCTTGGGCGCGGGGGGACGTTAGCGCCCGCAACTGGTCGGTCACCCACCTTGCCTCGTCTCTTTTACTGGCTTGGCGCCCGATGCTGTCGGGGGTTGCCAGGACAGTGTTGTTCGACCTGCTGTCCGCCGTCGCACGTAAACCAAGTCGAGGACGGTGAGCACGCCTTGTTCGGGCCGCCGCGAGCGCTGAGCGGTGCTGAGCGCTCCCGCGCTCATCGGAGCGCGCCGCAGCCGGGTCCCAGTCAGGCCACCGAGGTGAGTCCCAGACCATGGCAGATTCCTTTCCCATCGATCGTCAATCAAAAGCGATGGCGGGGCGAGAAGCAAGCCCAGGCGATGCCCACCTTTGCAATCCTGCCGCGCTGGCCACGGCGCTGCGCGAGCTGCGCGAGCTGCGCGAGCTGCGCGAGCGCCTGGACAAGCAGCAAGCGCTTCTGGACGCCTTGGTGGCGACAAGCCGCGAGGAGGACGCCCTCATCGCGGCGCTCCAGCGTCAACGCGGATCCCAGGACGCGCCCGCACAAGGCCTGAGCGGCGGCGCCGAGCAGGCGCCGCGACGTCGCCAGCGCGAGCGTTGATCATCCATCGAGTCCAAGCCGAGCTGTGCCATGTTGTACCACAAGTCCTTTTTTCCCTTGCTTTTGGCGGTCGAGTCCCATCCCGCAAAGAGCGAGCGGCACGCCAGCACCAGACCCGGAGATCTCAAAAATCCTAAAGCATTGCAAACGCCTCCGCGTCTTGTGGGTTTGCACGGGGTGAGCAAAAGCGTTCCGCAGGTCGCGCAGGCTGACCCAGCCAATCTTTCTCTCGGGGGAGCGAACGAAGCGAGGGGAGGCGCGGCGCAGAGGCGGGTGGAGGCTGAGCGAGTGCGGGCGCTGAGCCCCGAGACAGAGGCGGCGCGGCGGCCGCGAGGCCGCGCGATAGCCACGGGGCATGTCGAGCTTCGCGTCGCCGGTGTTTTGCCAGCTGCAATTCCTGGTGGAAACGCTAGCGAAGAAGAACTATGAAGCGCATAGCGCGGAGATTTCCGAGCTGACCGAGCTCTACGGGCTGGACGCGCAGGTGCACACGGTGGCCTGCCTGCTGAACGAGCTGGACCTGGAGCCCTTCCTGCAGGAGGGGGCGCAGCAGACGCCCGTGCTGTCTGGCGAGAAGGCGCTCAAGCTGCAGCTTGCGGGTGGACCAGATCGAGCGCCTATGGAAGCGGGACGCGCGCATGTTGGCGCGACGATGCGCGATGCGCTTGAGGCTGCGTCGCGGCGCACGCAAGAGCCCGAACAGGGCAGCAACAAGCAGCAGCAGCAACGGCCGCTCGGCCCAGCGCCGGTCAAGGCCGTTCGCGTGGAAGTGCTGTGCCGCAAGGCGCTAAAGCTGCGCACCGTGCAGCAGATCAAACTGGCGTGGGGCTTGTGACGAGCAGCACGCAGGCGGTCTCGGAGGAGGGCGCCAAATTCCTGGCGGCGATCCTGTTTGGGCTCAGCGACGCCTCGGACCTGGGCGAGGTCGACGCTGCAACGCTGGACGACGTAGTGTGGATCCTGCGCAGCCACCCGTTGTTTCGCGACGACGATACGGGGCTGGAGGGGAGCTGCATGGTGGCGCTGCGAACGGCGCTGCCCAAGCCGTTCACGGAGGTGGGCCTGGCCCCGCTTTTGCTGGACGACTCGATGTGCGTGGACGTGCTGGCGCCCGTGCTGGATGGCGGCGCCGTGGGGCCCAACTGGGGAAGCGATGCGGTGGCCGCAGTGCTTGGGATCGACGGCGTGATGCTGGACATGGGCCCGTCTTGCACGGCAAGCTCTGAGACGCTCAAGGGCGTGTTGGAACCCCTGCTCCAGGGCCGCAAGGCCAAACTGGCGGACGGGGACGTAGCCTCGGTGCTGGGCATGATGGCGCGCACGCAGGCCGGCTTTGTGGAGGAGGCCAAGAGCAAGGCGAGCAACGAGGTTGCTGTTGCAGAACTTCAGCAAGAGTTCGCCAAGCTCAGTACCAACAGCGGTGGCGCGTCCAGTGGCAAGGGTGGCGGCAAGAGCGGCAAGGGCAAGCGCGGCGGCGGCGGCGGCGGTAGTAGTAGCGGCGGCGGCGGCGGCGGGGGCGCCAACGGCTGGGACGTTGGCATCTTCGTGCACGTGGCCAAGGAGCTCTGCGAGGGCGCCATTGACGCCGACAATGTCATCCGGCTGTTCCGGAGCAGCTGCCCCGAGCTTGACGTGCACTCGCTGAGCGCCGCCGGTTTCCAGCTCATCGTGCGCGCCTACAAGTTGATGAAGGGCGGCAAGCCGATGCCCGGCCTGCTGCTCGTGCAGCGCGGCGCAGACGGCCAGGTCGAGCTTTGGGAGAACAAGCAGACCCAGATGGCCCTCTTGTCCTTCGCCGTGCGCGCCGCGGCGGACACGTGCACGTTCGCGCTTGGCAAGGGCGACCCGGACTCGCGACAGGTCAAGCCGCCCGAGGGCGTCGCGCGCAGCGACAACCTCGCATGGGAGACCGTCGACGTCGTGGCCACCTTGGACGCCCTAGCCGGCTCGGGCTTTTACAACCAGGTCAAGGAGCTGTTCGAAGAGGCCGTGAGCCGGTACGCCGAGGTGCTGCTCCTCGCGCTCTTGCAGATCGACTCGCCCTTCGACACGCTGCGGGAGGAGACGTACGCGGCGCTGCTGCCAAAGTTCCTGCTGAGCGTGAGCCAAAAGGAGGAGCCCGTAGCGGCCAAGGCGGCAACCGTCAAGTTGGTCTGGGAGACCAACCACTACGTCCTACTGCGCGCCCTCGTGGCCATGTTTGCGCGCGACGCCATGTTCCTGGGCTTTGTGGTGGACACCGTTCTGGAGCTTCCCGACGGCCTGACCAAGCTGCTCAACCTGCCGATGCCGCGGCTGGTTTTCGATGCGGCCTGCTTTGCGGCGCGACGCCAGCCGCCAGCGCTCGACTTTGAGCGCTGGCTGCAGGATAAGATGGTCGCGGCGCAAAAGGAGGGCCCGAAGGCGCTGCAGCTCTTCGTTCGCTCGCTGATCTTCGTGCTGCAGCTCAAGACGAGCCCTCAGCACCAGCAGGCCGCGGGCATCGCGCTCAAGCAGCTCAAGCTCAAGGCGATGGCCGGATGCGCCCAAGCGCTGGTGCCGCTCGCTTCCAGTCTGCCCATGGAGGGCCAGCTCGAGCTTCGCAAGACGCTTGACGCCGCCCTGGAGGGCCTGCGCGTGCTGTCGTCTGCCGGCGGTGGGAACGACGGCGGCCAGGCCAACTTTGTGGAGAAGCAGGCTAACGCTAATCTGCAGACGATCTACAAGAGCAGCAAGGCGCCTGCCGAAATCGCGATGATGTTCTCGCGCCTCAAGAACTCGGACAAGCAATGGACCGCGACGTATTCAACTGCATGGTGCACAACCTCTTGGACGAGTACCGCTTCCTGCACCGGTACCCGAACAAGGAGCTGGTGACGACCGGGGTCATCTTTGGGGTGCTCATCCAGCACGATTTGGTGAGCGGCATGGCGCTCGGCATCGCCTGCGCTACGTCCTCGAGGCGCTGCGCAAGCCCGGGCAGTCGTCCATGTGCCTCTTTGGCATGGTGGCGCTCGCGCACTTCAAGGGTCGGCTCGTCGAGTGGCCGCAAACGGCCGCGCAGATCGTCAAGCTGCCCAGCGTGCGGGAGCAGCGGCCCGAGCTTGTGGCTGAACTGGAGAACCAGCTCAACCAGTCCGCTGCGGGCAACAAGTTTCCCGTTGCGGAGGGCCCCAAGGCGACGATGCCCGAGCCCAAGGCCACGGTTGGCGCTGGCCCCATCACCGCGGCGGCAGCGCGCAATGCCTCCTCAAAGTCCCTGCCGCTTCGCGGCGCGGAGCAGGGCGACGAGGTCGTGGCGCTCGTCGCGCGCTTGGACGAGTTGATCGGCGGGCCGCGCGACCTTGGCGATTCGCTGCAGCCGCCAAGCAGCGAGGTGGAGGACAAGATCACTTTTGTGATCAACAACCTGACGCAGCGCAACATGGTCGAGAAGGTGGCGCAAGCCAAGGAGGTGATCAAGCCAGAGTACCACAAATGGATCGCGTTCTACCTCGTCGCCAAGCGCGTGAGCACCCAGGCCAACCTGCACTCGGTCTACATGGGATTCCTCGACAAGCTGGACGACAACGCGCTGCTGACCCAGGTGCGCTTCCGGACGCTGCACACGGCGCAAGCTGTTGTGCGGCAGTGAATCGTGTCCTCCACACAGGAGCGCTCGCTGCTCAAGAAGCTTGGGTCGTGGCTCGGCAAGCTGACCCTGGCCAAAAACCGCCCGCTGCTGCACCGCGAGGTGGACCTCAAGGGCCTCCTCATTGACGGCTACGAGCGGGGCTGGCTCATTGCCGTCGTGCCATTCGCCGCCAAGGTGCTCGACGGCAGCAAGGGCACGCGCGTGTTCGGCCCCAACAACCCGTGGATCATGGGCCTCCTCAGCACGCTCGCCGAGCTGTACCACCTGGCAGACCTCAAGCTCAACCTCAAGTTTGAGATTGAGGTCCTGTGCAAGAACCTTGGCGTCGACCTCAAGGAAATTCGGCCGTCCAACCTGCTGGCCTCGCGCCGCAAGCCCCGCTTTGAGTCCAACCCGGACTTCAACGTAAAGCACGCCGAGGTGAGCAAGCTGCAGGCGCCCGCTTCGCCGGGCATGAAGCGGGACCCGGCGGCTGGGGGCAACGGCGGCGACCCCAAGGGCCTCGAAATCCCGGACACGGTCATCCCCAACCTGGCGGCCTATGTGCACGTCAACCCAGCCTGCAGCTCTTCGCGCACAACACACAGTTGCGCCGCGTCGTGCCGGTGGCTGTCGACCGGGCCATCCGGGAGATCATCCAGCCTGTTGTGGAGCGCTCGGTCACAATCGCGTGCATCACCTCGCGCGAGATGGTGGTCAAGGACTTTGCCATGGAGCCCGACGAGAAAAAGATGCGCAAGGCCGCCCACCTCATGGTCTCCAACCTGGCCGGCGCCCTGGCGCTCGTCACCTGCAAGGAGCCACTGCGCGTGTCCATGGGCAACCACCTGCGCTCGCTGCTGTCCATGGCCACGCAGCGCGAGGACCAGGCGCTCGTGGAGCAGGTCGTGCAGGTGTGCGCCGCCGAGAACCTCGAGCTGGGCTGCATGCTCATCGAGAAGGCGGCCACAGAGAAGGCCATGCGCGACATCGACGAGCAAGTCGAGTCGGGACTTGCGGTGCGCCGCAACTCGCGCGAGAAGCACAACATGCCCTACTACGACATGAGCGTGCTTCAACCGGCAACCGTACCCCGGCGCACTGCCCGAGAGTCTGCGTCCTTCGCCCAATCCAAGCGGCCTGCAGTCGCACCAACTGCACGTGTACGAGGCCTTCCAGCGCAACCCGCGCCAACCTATCGTGCCCCCGACGCGGTCGTCCATGGCGGGTGCTCCGATGCCGGGCGGTGGGCAGCCCAAGCCTGGCGGCGGCGCTGTCGCGGGCGGCGCTGGCGGCATGCCCAAGGGCCCCGGCGGCCCCAAGAACCCGCTGACCTCCAACCAGGCGCTGGAAAAGTGGCGGCTCATCCTGGGCCACCTGGACCGCTGCGTGAACGAACTCAGCCCGCAGCGCCCGCAGCCGTCGCTGTCGCGGCTGCCGCGCGACCACGAGATCCTCACGCTGCTGCGCGAGATCCGCAATGTAGGCGCGATGACGCAGATAATGCAGCGCGACGAGGCCTGCCTCATGATCGTGCAGCACTTGTTCAAGCGTCTGTACGAGCTTCCGGCCAGCCAGGAGTTTAGCATGGAGGTGCAGCTGGCCGTGCTGGCCGCGTTCCGGGAGGTGATGACCAAGGACGTGCTGCGCAAGAGCCTCACCGAGTGGGTTATCTACGCGCCGGCGGAACACAAGCTCAACCTCGCGGTGACCATCGGCCTGGTCAAGAACAAGCTGATCAACATGCCCGACTTTGACGCGTACCTGGCCAAGCTGCTGGACATGGGCCGCCAGCCCGCGGCCGTGGCCTTCGCCGTGGAGGTCGTGCAGGAGTGCGTGCTTGCCAGCCGCTGCGTGCAGATCAGCGAGATGCTAGCTACGCTAGATGCGCTCCAGAAGATCGCCGTGATGCGCAACAAGCAGGGCGACAATGCTGCTGACTTGCAGATGCTTCTCGACAATGTGCGCTTGCTGGCCTCCGACAAGCGGGCCATGGGCCACATGCAGCCCCGGATGCAGCAGCAGCAGCAGATGCAGCAGCCGCAGCCGCAGCCACAGCAGCCCGCCCCCGGTCTGTTTGCGCTCGAACGACTCGACGGGTCTGCGCCAACAGGTCGCGCAGCTCCTGCACGCGTGGATCCAGATCTGCCAGCGGCCGGACGGCGGCGCGCACGAGGCGGTGCATCGGCCCTACCTCGGTCTGCTCCAGCAGCAGGGGCCCCTCAAGGGCGACGACAATGCCAACCGCTTCTTCCGCATTACGACCGAGCTTTGCGTGGAGTCGTCGCTGACGCAGAGTGTGACCGTGAACGCGAAGAACGCCTCGCCGCCCGCGCGGCGTCTCGCGGCAGGCCCTGTCGTACACAGCCATCGACGCTTTCTCCAAGCTGGTGGTGCTGCTCGTAAAGTACGCCGAGGTGCGCGCGCGCACCTCGCTGCTGTCCATGGTGCTTGAGGTGATCGCGGGCGTCATGTACCGCGAGTTTACGCTGCGCAAGCAGCGGCAGGTGGAGGGTCAGCTGGACAGCGGCCGTACTTTCGGCTGCTGCTCAATCTGCAGCAGCAGCTGATCGAGTCATACGAGGCGGAGGGGCTCCCCGAGGAGCACACCATCTCGATGCTTTCAGCGTTCGCCGACCGGTACCAGCGCCTGCTGCAGCCCGCGATCATGCCGGGCTTCGCCTTTGCCTGGTTGGAGCTGATCAGCAACCGCTGCTTCATGCCCAAGCTGCTGCGCAGCAAGGACGGCGGGCTGGCTCATCCTGGAGCGCCTCCTGGTAGACCTGCTGCGCTTCCTCTACCCGTTCTCAAGGACATGCGGCTCACGCCTTCGCTGCGGCTCCTGTACAAGGGCACGCTGCGGGTGCTGCTTGTGCTGCTGCACGACTTTCCGGAGTTTCTGTGCTCGTTCCACTTTTCGCTGTGCGACGTGATTCCGGCATCGTGCATTCAGCTGCGCAACCTGATCCTGTCGGCCTTCCCGCGGTCCATGCAGCTGCACGACCCCTTCACGCCCAACCTGCAGGTCGACCTGCTGCCGGAGGTGCAGACGCCGCCGACTATCATGTCCAACTACCAGCAGGCGACCGACCACGACGTCAAGCAGATGCTGGACCAGTACTTGCAGTCCACGGACGCGGCGCCTCCACGGTGTCCGACCTGGTGGAGCGCTTCTCGGAGCTGGACGCCACCACGGGAATGCGCGAGTTCCGCATCCCGCTGATCAACTCGGTCATGCTCTACGTCGGCGTGCACGTGATCGGCCAGGTCAAGACCATTCGCGCGCAGCCGCAGGGGTCCTCGCTCACGCTCATGGAGCTTCTCGCGCACGACGCCTCGGTCGTACGCTCGCTCGGCCTGCTCGAGGCCGTGATCAACTCGATCGAGCCCGAGGGGCGCTACCTCTGCCTCAACGCGATCGCCAACCAGCTCCGCTTCCCCAGCAGCCACACGCACTTCTTCAGCTGCCTGCTGCTGCACCTTTTCCACGAGGCGCAGTCGGACCTGGTGCGCGAGCAGATCACACGCGTGCTGCTGGAGCGTCATCGTGCACCGCCCGCACCCGTGGGGCCTGCTGGTCACGTTCATCGAGCTCATCAAGAACCGCCGCTACAACTTTTGGGAGTACCGCTTTACGCAGTGCGCACCCGAGATCCACCGCCTCTTCGAGCTCGTGGCGCGCTCGTGCGCCAATGTCACGGCGCCCGGCCAGCAGGGCGCCGAGGGCGGCCCCGCGGCGCCGGTCTGCGCGCGGCTGAGGCCAACTAGCGGTCAAGCAATAGTTCCTCATTCATCTATTTCCTCTTCCTACTTGGCCAAGACGTCAATAATGTCTCCGTCCTCCAGGTCTTCGCTCTGCGGCGTGACGCTGGTGTCCAGCTCCTCGCCGTCCAGCGTGAACGTGATGCGGGCGGCGTTCACCGCGGGCTGGGCCGCCTTGATCACGGCCTCGAAACTGGGCCCGAGCGGCGCGCCCATCGCCACGCGTAGGCGGATCGAGTCTTTGCTCGCCCCAAGGGACTTGCACAGCCGAAACTCGAGGGCCACACTTGGCCCGGCGTCGGCGGTCGACTTTGCCCCCGACGCCGTGGCCGTCCGTTCCCGCGCCGCGCTCGCGTACTTCTTCACGATGTCATCTGTGTTGTGTCTCTGCGGTGCCCGACGTCACGTTCGTGGCCTCTTCCTCCTCGTCCTCCATCGCGACCACGACTGGCGCCTCGGCAGTTCCCGTGCTGGCCAAGAGCTGCTCCGTCTCCCTCAGCAAGCGACTGCTCAGGCTGTTGCTCTGCCGCTTTGGCAAAGGCTTACGCGGCGTTTCGTCGTCCGACGAGTCCAGCACTTCCACCACCGGGGCCGCTTGCTTGCCCGTCGCCGTCGCCGTCGCCGTCGCCGTCGCCGTCGCCGTCGCCGTGGCAAGCGCCGCGGCAGGCGCCTTGGGCTTGGCGGGAGACAGGTCGTCATCCTCATCGCTGCTGCTGCTGCTGCCGAGGTCGCTGAGGCCGCTGCTCCCCTCGCTCTCGCGCCGTTTCTCGCGGCGTGGCCGCATGCGCTGTTTCATGCGCTCGTACGCCGCGCGCTTGCGCTGCAGCAGCTTCGCGTCCAGCATGTGCTCCATGCTGGGCGGAAGCACACGGTCGCGCCGCTCCATCAGGTCGTCGCCGTCCTCGGCGTGGCCGGCCTCGTCCCCCGCAACCATCATCATCGCCGTCGTTGCCTGGTTTGTTTTTGCGGTACCGGACCGTACCACGGTACGGTACAGGTTGCGAAACGCCGCGCTGCGAACGGACATGGTCGTCCCGAGGCTCGCCGGCCTCGAGGAGCTGCCGCGCGACGGCGGCACGGCCGATGGCGCCACGGGAGCGGCCTGAGCCCACCCGAGCTGTGGTGAAACTCGGGCGGCTGACCGGAAGGGCACGGTGAAGGGCATCACCGATCTGCCAACACGGGATGATGATGCCGCCGCACCGCCGAAGCAGCAGCAGCAGCGACGCGCGCAGGCCGTCGAGAGGGTGGCGTCCACCTCACGCGTGACCGGGTTTCTGGTGCTGCCCGGGTTCAAAAAGCAGCTGCCCGATTTTAGCGCCGGCGTGGACATGTGGAACGCGCGGCACAAGCGCGACCGCGCGCTTGACGAGCCCGCGGCAGCCCTATGTTCCGAGGAGGACGCCGCGCCGTTCTTGCGCAAGCTGCTGCCTTCCGCGGGGCACAAGCGGGTGCTGGAGATCGGCTGCGGCATGCGGCCGCTGGGGCCGTGGATCGTGAGCAACAAGTGCGGCGCCGGGCGCGTCGTGTGCGTGGATTTTAGCCCAATATGCGTCGGGTCGCTGCGGCAGCGGTTTGCCAAGAGCTCGGTCAAGTTTCTGCGCGCCGACGTGCGCAGGTTGCGCGCCGACCTGGAGCGGGCGATACGGGAGGACCTTGGCCCCGACGCAGGCTTCGAGGCGCCGCAGTTCGACGCCGTGTGCGACAAGGGCACGCTGGACTGCCTCTTTGCGGCGGAGGACAACGTGCGCACGGTGTTCCGCGTGCTGCGCGACCTGCACGGCTTGCTGGACGAAGGAGGGGTGTTCCTTTGCTTTACGGGGGTGGACCCGGCGCTTCGCAAGCCGTTCCTGGACGAAGCGCAGTGGGACGTCACTTGGGACCGCGTGGGCGAGCGGCGTTGCTGGGCCCTCCTCTGTGCCAAGAAGACGGCGGCCGAGGTGTCATGACGTTGCCTCGGCGGCGGCGCGCTCGAGCGCCGACGCGGGCAGGCAGTGGATCTTCTCCACGGAGGCCTCCTTGGTCGCCGTGCCGCTCTCCCGGAAGAACGGGTGCGCGCACAGCAGCGGCGTGTTAATCTTGACCACGTAGTGGCAGGAGGAGCTCCGTGACGCTGACGATGCTGGTGAGCCCCGGGCCCGCCAGCGCGTCGTGCGGCGCTGCCGCGTTGCCGGGCGTGGCGCTGCACGAAAAGTACACTTCCGTGGAGCGATACTCGTTGGTGAGGTCGCACCGCGTCCCGTCGAGATAGACCTGCTTTAGGACCGGCTGGTTGGTGCCCCGCTCCTTGGTGAGAAACTCGAGGTCCTTTTCGAGCTTGAGGTTGGCGCGCGCGTCAACTCGCCAAGGATATACTCCGTGACGCGGCCGTCCTGCTCCTTGTGGAACTGCCGCAGGTGGCGCTCGAAGCAAAACTCATAGGTCCACCAGTCGCCCTTGCGCTCCTTGCGAAAGCACTGGCCGCGCAGCGCGGAAAGCAGCTGCTTAGCCTGCCACTCGGGCGTCGCCAGGCAGGCCAGCGGCGTGGACACGTGCACCACGTACTTGTGCAGCTCTTGCTCCTCGATCGATTCCACCTGCATTGTGTCGATGTCGAGCCGGCACGTGAATACTAGCTCGGTCTTGCGATCGCCAGTACCGCCCTCAAAGTGCTGCACCCACTCAGACTGCTCGAGGCTCGGCGCGGCCTTTGCTTCCCGGGCTGCTTCCGCACCGTCCTTCTTCTTGGAGTCGGCGGCGCCGTCGGCAGCGGCGGCGGCGGCGCGCGCACGGCGCTCCATGCGCGTGAAAGTGCCGAGGCTGAAGCTCATCTTGTTGATATGCCCTCAAAGTGGATCTGCTCCACGCTTTGGAAGGGGCAGACCTTGTAGCTCCAATAGCCCATGCGCTGCACAAAGCAGCCGCCACGCAGCGTCCCAAGCTGGCTCTCCACGACGGCGGCCTGCTTGGCGACCTCCGCGTCTAGCGGGTCTTCCGCCGCGGCCGCGGCCGCCCCTGCGGTGGCGGTGTCCTCCTGCTTCCCCGCCGCGTCCGCCTCTTCGGCCCCGGCCGCGCCGGCCACGCCGCGCGGGGCGAAGCACACGAAGGGCTGCCCGGCCTGGCCCGCCATGGGTATGCTCCTGTCCATGTCCACGGGCGGCTCTACGGCTCGCAGCGCCTCCATGTCGGCATGCACTTGCACGACGAGCTTGATCTCGCGCTCCTTCTCGAGCGGCGACAGCTCAGCCGGCAGCGGCGCCGCCCAGGAGGCGCCGAGCAGGACCAGCACCAGCGCCAGCACCAGCGGCGGCGGCCGCAGCCGCAGCGGCGCTGGGAGCAGCAGAGCCGCGGGCGCCATCGTCCCTCACGAGCAGCACCAGGCTGTCGACTGTTCTGAGGAAAGCGAGAGGTGGAGAGCGGCAGGCGGAGGCGGGCGGCGGGCGGGGCGAGGGCAGCGCAGGGCGAGAGCGCACGATTGCGGGGGGCTCATACGAGTCGCCGCTAGCGAGTGGCGGCGGCTAGCGCGCGCGCAGGCGCTCGAGTGGAGCGCGATGGGGTCTTTCCTGGAGAAGCCCATCACTGAGAAGAAGACCGAGGAGGGCGAGGGCACCCTCGGCGGCGAGCGCATGCGCTACGGCGTGTCCGCCATGCAGGGCTGGCGCACGAGCATGGAGGACTCGCATGTGCACCACCTGGCGCTCGGCGGCAAGGACTTGGGCTGTT
The DNA here is from genome assembly GCA_022244645.1 of Thraustochytrium striatum. Taxonomy (NCBI): domain Eukaryota; class Bigyra; order Thraustochytrida; family Thraustochytriidae; genus Thraustochytrium; species Thraustochytrium striatum. The sequence goes on from JACDIV010000044.1 coordinate 356,280, forward strand.
CGGAGTATTCGACGGCCACGGCGGACATACGGTGTCCGAACTAATCGCCAAGAACCTCGTGGAGGAGCTCGTCGCGAACGACACCTTTAAGGGCGTGGACAACTGCAAGGGCGAGGCGGCCGCCAAGAGCCTCGGCTGCGCGCTGCGCGAGACCTTCTTGTCCCTGGATGGCAAGCTCGCCGAGGACGGCGACGAGCAGAGCGGGTCCACCGCCGTGTGTCTCATGGTCACGCCGACGCACCATGTCGTGGCCAACTGCGGCGACAGCCGCATGATTGTCGTTACCAGCGGCGCGGTGCGCCTCGAGACGGAAGATCACAAGCCCACCAACGTCGGCGAGACGGAGCGCATCGAGAAGGCCGGCGGGACCGTGTCCTTCAAGCGCGTCAACGGCAACTTGGCCGTATCGCGCGCGCTCGGCGACTTTATGTACAAGGGCAACACCAAGCTCAAGGACGTGGAGCAGCAGGTGTCGGCCGAGGCGAGCTCACCGTCGCCGAGCGCAAGCCCGGGGACCAGTTCGCGCTGCTGGCCTGCGACGGCATTTGGGACGTAATGAGCAACGAACAGGTGGCGGCGCTCGTGCTGGGCAAGATGGAGGCCGGCTACCCCCTGGGCCTCATCTGCGAGACCTTGCTCGACCTCTGCCTGGCCAAGGGCTCTCGCGACAACATGAGCGTGGTCATCGTGCCGCTGCAGGGCGCCAGCGGCCCTGGGCTCTCTCTCTCCTGACGAGGTGCGCCGCCGCCAGAGCGTCGTACAGCTCGGCGACGCCACGGACGCGGCGGCCACCACCTCGTCCTGAGTGGCCAGTGTGGATGGATGGATGGCCGAGCACGCACGCACGCACGCACGCACGGGCGGGCGGGCAAGCGGACGGGCGGACCAAGCCACGGTTGCAAGCGACCTTATTCATCTTCCTTCCGCTGTCCTACTCGCGTGCCGACCGAAGACCTTGCCGCCCTGGCGCCAGACCTGTCGGACAGGACGCGGGCAGACCCCAGGACGCCGAGCCGCCAGCGAAGCCAGCCGCCAGCGCGGGCCCGGGGACACGGGGAGCGGGCGAGGCGCCCAGCCTGGGCCGGGGAGAGGGCAGCGCAGCGCGATGGGCAAGAAGCTCAGAATTGCGCGAGGGGTCGACCCCCTGCTCGAGCAGGCCGTGGCCGTGCGCACGGGCGGCGCGAGGAAGATGTCGCCCAAGAGCTGACCTCGCAGGGCGTGAACGTGCGGATGTGCACCCCCACGCAGATGGTGAGCTCGTTCGATGACCGGCATCTGACGCACGAGAGCATTACTCGGGCGCTGAGGCACGAGACGCACGAGGGGGACGTAGTGGTGTGCACGCCGCAGCGCAGCGGGGAGGGCATCCTGCTGTGCATGTACATGCTATCCATCGGCGCCAAGGGCGTGCGCGACGACGGCAGCTGAAGAACGAGCAAAGGGCCGTGAGGCAGCGCGTGCCGCGACTGGAGGACAAGGCCTTTGACGCCGAGCCGCAACGCCTGGACGACCTGCAAGACGGCGTGCTGCGACTGTACCAGAGCGCTCTGAGCTGCAAGTCGGCGTCAACAAAGTTTGGGCAGAAGGGCAAGTTCATCGCGGTGCTGCGGGACCCAAAGGACATGCGCATCGCGTACCTCAAGCACCTCGAGCGAATGTACGAGCGCGAGCGCGCAGGGAGTAGCCAGGTCCCGCCTTTTGTGGCCCGCTTTGGGCCGGACGACTTTGTGGGCGTGGAACTGCCGTTTTGCCACGGGCTGGAAGGGTCGGTCTCGCTGGAGACCAACATGCTTGACTGGGTAGAGGCGGCAGAAAAGCACGACAATGTGCACGTGGTGTTCTACGAGGACATGATCAACGCGCCGCACACGGTGCTGGAGCGGCTGGCCGACTTTGTGCAGGTCAAAGTGAGCGCGCCGACGCTCGAGCGCGTGTACCAGCACACGACCTACGAGAGGATGATGTCCTACTACGACGCGTTCCACGACTTTAGCGCGCACGACGCGTCCGTGGGCGTGGGTCAAGGCGTGAAGAGCTTTTCGCGGGCGGGCAACGTCAAGCTGAACCAGGCTTGGAACTTGCACGTGCGCAGCCGCGAGCCCAAGCTGTTCAATTACTCTACGCTGTACGAGCGGGCGACCCAGAGCAAGTACCCGTTCGAGTACCGCTTGTACGATCGCGCAGAGGACACCTTTATCACCGGCTCCGGGTCGTCCCGGGGTTGCTGCTGGCCTTTCGGGGGCATGCGCCGCGGCGGGGCGCGCCGCGGGTCGGACAAGCACAACTCTTCGTGGCTGTAGCAGCGCGGCGCAGCTCCCCCTCGCCACGTGCGTGCACGCTACTAGAGCAAGGGGATACAATTGGTTTGCCTTTCTTGCTAGTAGCTAGCTCGACTTTGCCCGCTTGTTCATCATTGTCACGAGCCAGAACAAGTTGAGCGAGTTGAGAGCGCAGTTCGCCGCCATGTAGTAGACCACCACGCCTACCGAGTGCGGCGTGCCCTCCGTCAGCAGCGCAAGCGACTCCTGAAAGAACAGGTACGACAGCGGAAAGCCGTAGCAGATGCGCACCGCCAGGAACGAGTAGCCAAACATGTTTTGCATCAGGTTGTGCACCGTGCCCATCCGGCCAACTTGTCGCAACACGAATGTTGAGGAACGGCGTGCTCAGCTCGAACAGCAAGAACCGCACGCCATAGTAGTGCAAGTACGGGAACTGCCCCCACAGGTAGCACAGCGTGCAGGCGATCGCATGCAGCATAAAGCCCAGTCCATGCGCGACATCTGCGTGCAGATCCAGATGTCCCACAGGAAGAAGGCGCACGAGTGCGCGAAGAGCAAGTTGGCGGCGTCCGAATGCCCATACATGTGGTCCTCGGCCAGCACCGCCGCGTCTTCGGGGGAGAACAGGATGCGGAACGCGAGCACGCATGTCGACGCCGAGTGCACGAGCGCGGTGATGCGCTGCGCAAATCGCTGCCGGTCGTCCAGGTCGGCCAGCGAGCGCGGCGCCCACTTTTCCGCGACCACCGCGATGCCCGTCACGCCGAAAAACGCCAGCGTGCGCTGCAGCTGCTGCGCCTCGGTGGCCATGCCGAGCCAGCTCAGCGCTCACGTGCGCGAGCCCATCTCTCCGCGCCGGCCATGCTTCGTCGTTCTGCCTCGCGAGCCCTGTCTGCAAGGTCACAAGAGAAGATGGAAGAGGAAAAAAAAAAAAATGAATCCTACGACGTCGACAGACGACGCCCTGCCACACACACAGTTGCAGTCGCGGTTCGCGGTTTTCATCCACAGTGCGCCACGCACACAGCTGGTGGGCACTCTAGTTGTGAGCGAGTGCAACTTGATCTTTGTTCATGAAACAAGGTCTGTTCATGAATTCAATCGCGACAAGCAGTCAATCATTAGATTTGTCGGGTCACTTGGCGCGGCCCGCGGCGGCCCTGTGGAGGTGGTCGTCGTCGTCATTGTTGTTGTTGTCGATCTCCAACAGGCGGCACAGGTCGTCCCGCCGGGTGGGCTTGCCCAGGTAGAGGTCGAAGCCAGGCGGCAGGGAGGGCTCGCGGTTGGCGCTCAGGCCGCAGATGAACTGCGGGCGGTTGCGGCGCGCGAGGTTCTTCGACTCCCACGTGCGGAAGGCCTGCACGCACTCGTGGCCGCTCATGCGCGGCATAATCTTGTCGCACAGCACGACGCGGTACCGGTTGGCCTTCATCTTGAGGCCCTCCACGCCGTCGCAAGCGGTGTCCACCTGGTAGCCCATGGACTCGACGCGCTTCTTAAGAAGCATGCTCTGCACCTTTTCGTCCTCGATGATGAGGATGCGCTTGGCCGACTCGTCCTCACGCCTCACGGCGCTCTTGACCATGTTGGGCGTGACCAAGGGCAGGCTTGCGTTGGTGATAAGGCGCGTGCGCGGCCGCCGGTTCTGTACGTTGACGCGCAGCAGGCGCGGCGGCGCGCGGCAGGCCGCCTGCTTGGACGTGGGCACGTACGGGACTTCGAACCAGAACACCGACCCGCTCCCCTCGTTGGGCTCGTAGCCGCACATGCCGTTCAGGCGCTCGATGGCGCACGAGGAGAGGAAGAGCCCAAAGCCGCCGTACTTTTCGGACTTTGGCGGAATCGTGAAGAGCAGGGGCCACAGGTCGGGACTCACGCCGCTGCCGGTGTCGCGCACCTCGATGCGCAGCGAGCGACCCTCCGCCGAGTAGTTGCGCGAGCAGAAGACGACGCCGTCCGGGCCGACCGTAGTCATGCGGTCGGCCGGGCGCTCGGGCCGCGGCCGGGCCGCGCGCGTCGACACGCACACATTGACGACGCCCTCGTCCACAAAGCGCTGCGCGTTGCTAGCGAACCGCAGCAGGAGCGAAAAGAGCAGCATGCTGTCCGTCACGCACGTTTCGAGGCCGCTCTCCACCTCAAACTTCTTGAACACGCTCGTGAGGCCTGTCTTGGCGCGCTCGCTCTCCTGAAAGTGGTTGAGCGCGTGCTCGCAGCGCTCCACAACCCACTCGACGTTGGTCGGCTGCTTGATGCACGCCGTGCTCAGCTTGTCCAGCGAGTCGCAAAGCAGGCCTTCGTGCATGTCGCGGCACGTTACCAGCAGGCCGTCCAGGGCGCTGAGGGCCATGTCGGACAGCGAGTTGAACTCGGCCACGCGGTGCTCCCAGGTCCGGTCTTCGGTGATCGAGGCATTGCCTGGCTCGTCGGGGTCGTTCGCGACCTTCAAGCGCGGCGAGCGCGGCGAGCGCGGCGAACCAGCGCTGCGCGGCTCGGCCGACTTTTCCTCCTCATCGTACGTCCATGTGGACACCAGGGCGTTGATCTCTTCCATGACGTACACAATGCTCTGCACGGGGTTGTTGATGCGGTGCTCGATGAGGCCGAGGTACTCGCGGCGGAGCTCTTCCAGGCGCGGCTTGTAGACGCCAGACCGCGCGCCGGCGGCGTGGACTTCCGCCGGTTCCTGATCGTCCTCTTTCTTACTTTCTTGTTGTTCGCTGTCCACGCGGCGCCTCGCCTGCTCCACTTCGTCCTCGATTCGCTTGGCCTCCTTGACCAGGCGCAGATTCTCCTCTTTCGCCGCCTCGAGCTCCCGCTGAAGGCTCGCCATGCGCTCGCTCTGCTTTGCGGCCTGTTCGACAGCCGGGCGTTCTCGTTTTGGAGCTCGACACTGGCCGGTGCCGGGGCTTGCTCCGCGGGCGTCATGGCCGGCGCGGTAGGCTCGGCCGTTGTCGTGGTCGCCGCCGCCGCCGCCGCCGCCGCCGTCTCCGTCTCCGTCTCCGTCTTCAAGGCGCTGGGCTGGCCGAGGGTACAGCCGTGCTTTGTTCCTCAGCCAGATAGATCGCGCCCGCAAGCGCGGCGCAGGCCACACACGCAAAAGCAATCTCGTAAATCCACGCCCCAGTCCACAGCTGCACAGTCGACACGGCCCATGCCGCCGCAGCCACGGCCGCGGTCTCGGCTAGCCTCCGCCCGCGCAGAAGCACCCACATCAGGCGCGCGCACATCACAACCGCACGCACCCGCATCGCACCATCTGTCTCTGCCATTCCGTTACTCGCCGCCGCCTTAATCACCAGCCAGTCGCACGCCGCGTGCGCCCAGAAGGCGGCATCGCCGGCGCGGCCCGCCGCCTCTGCCACGGGCACCCCGGCGGCCTCAAGCCGCAGCTGCCACTGGGCCTTGTCCGCGTCCTTGGCCAGCGCGGCCGCGGCCACCCCGCGCCGCACGCCACTCCCGCCGCCAGCGCCGTTGCGCCGGCGAACGAGCTGGCGCAGCCCACCAGCGGCGCATACGCCACCAGCACCGCCCCGCACGCGGCCGCCGCCTGCGCCTCCCGCGTCGCCATTCTCAGCACCTCGTCCTCGTCCTCCTCCTCCGCGTCCCTCTCTTCGCGCTCCTCCTCCTTCAGATCTATGTGCGCTGCGCCACGGATGCGTCCGCGCTGCATCCGGAAACCTCATAACCGAAAGGAAAGGTCACGCGGAATAATTCGGCCGCGCTGCCTGCCTGCTTGACAGACCGACTGACTACAGACTGACTGACTCACGTGACTACTGACCTGCGAGTGCCGGCGCGGCTCTCCCTCTCTCTGCCTGCTCGATGACCGAGAGGGCCAGCCGGCACTTTGTAGGCGGAAGGCGCGGAGGGCGGAGGGCCGTTTCTCATGTTTCTCGGCCGTTTCTCGGGGATCGGATGAAGCCACTCCGCCCGTACCGTGTACGGCACCGTACGGTACCGGTGCCGTACGGTACCTTTTTTCGGAGTGTCTTTCAATAGTCCGATTATTTTTAACATTAAAATTAACAAAACGTATTTTAATTAATTAATTAATTAATTAATTAATTAATTAATTAACGTTTTTAAATTAAAATTTAGTACGTAGTGATGGAGGAGGACGGACGAGGAGGTCAAGATGGCGCCGCTGAGGGGCGTGGAGGCGTGGGGGGGGCGCGTGGCGGCCGTGCGGTCGTGGCTGGGCCGCGACGGCAAGGTGTGCCTGGTGTGCGTGGAGAGCAGCGACGGAGTGCGCGGCTGGGGCCAGCTGGGAAACAAGGATGCCGACCTGTCCGAGGAGCTCCTGCACCGCCGCGTGGCGCCTGCCGTGGTCGGCGCGCGCATGAACGACCCCGCGAGGCTGCAGGAGCTCGTGCTGGGCTTCGAACTCAACTACAAGTGCATGGGCGTGCAGCTCAGCAAGGCCATGGCCGGGCTTGACAGCGCCGTGTGGGACGCCTGCGGGAAGGCGGCGCGCCGACCAGTCAGCGAGCTTGCGCGCGCCGCCCTGCCAGGGGCGAGTGCCGGCCGGCTGCGGCCGTTTCCGGCGTACGCGAGCAGCATCAGCCGGGCGGTGGCGCCCGAGGCACTGGCCGGCCAGCTCGCGCGCCTGCAGCGGCTGTTCGGCTTCTCCGCCTTCAAGATCAAGATTGGCCAGCGAATGCAGGGCCTACGGGGCGGCACGCCAGAGGAGCGCGCGCAAGACCAGTGGGACGGCCGGTCGGAAGCCGTGGTCGCTGCCGCGCGAGCCGCCTTGGGGCCCAGCGCGAGCTTGGCGGTCGACTGTAACGGCGCCTTCCCGGACATGCGGGACGACCCCGGCCCAGCGCGGGCCGCCTGCGCGCTTGTGCGCGCGCATGGCCTTGTATTCCTGGAAGAGCCCTTCTTCTGGTGCCGTACGAGGCGTACCGCGCGCTGGCCGAGGTCGAGCCGGGCGTGGTGTTGGCCGGTGGCGAGCAGGAGTTTCGAATGGACGTCTGGGAGTCCGTACCGCCCTTTGCGATCTTCCAGCCGGACCTGGGCTACTGCGGCGGCCCGACGAACGCCGTGCGCATCGCCCAGATTGCCGCGGCGAACGGCCGCCGCTTCGTGCCGCACTCCCACAAGGCGACCTGCACCTCGTCTTCGCCCTCCACCTGGCATGCGGCCTGGCGGACGAGGCCACGGACCACATCGAGGTCGCCTGCGTGGGCGACGGCATCGTCCAGGTGCCCCTAGAGCCAACAGGGCCTGGCCGCGGCGTCTTCCACTCGCCCATATTTTCCACCCCACTGGTCGTGTCCGGCGGCCGCCTGGCGCTCGACGGCGCGGCCGACGCCGCCGGCTGGGGCGTGGAGGTGCGCCCCGAGTGGCTCTCCGCCGCGCGCGAGCGCGTCTTCGACGCTGCCGCCGCGGCGAAACTGCGCAGCGGCTTGTGACGCTGGCCCAGGCCTGCCGGGCGTGCAGTCTGTGCGTGCTTGTTTGTGCGGAGGAAGGCACTTGCCCGTCTCGCCCGCGCCAACTCGGCCCTCGTCCATCCTCTGCCGCAACAACTACTCACGGTACCGGTACCGTGGTACCTGTAGCGGACCGGTCCTCGGAGTTCGGAACTCGGCGAAAGCGGCCGGTTCCAAGTCCGGTTCCGGTTTTCGGGAGATGTTGCTAACCGGGCCTTCACCGGCCCTACTAGTCCTAAGTTTTTCCTATGTCTGCAATCGATCCCTCAGAAGAGAACTGAACGAGGAATACAAAGTACCAACAACACCAAATAGCACCTGGAGTCTGTTTGAACACTGCGGTCGGCTGGCTCTCCGATGGCCTGACTTTGCCCTGGGCCGACGGCGAATTTCAGCTTGCTGGCCGCACCAATGCCCTCGTACTGCTCCTCTGGTGGCATGCCGAATCTTGAGCTGCTCGATGACGCTGAGCTTGAAGAGACTATCGCGAAGAAGGTTGTCTGATTTGAAAAAGGTTTCGTCTTGGTTGTCTCGAGGGCACCGCAGCTGGCAGCATCTGCGCGCTCCTTGCGTTGCTCGCTGCTCATTTCGAGGTGCGTGGCCTTCAGCTCTTCGAGCTTTTCGAACCGGGACACTCTCGCCAAGTTCATGTCATTCACCAGACTCAGAGCGAGTATGTGCGAAGCAGCTCTTGCATCATTCGTCTGTTGGCGTTGCCTCGTAGCGCCCGTGAAACTTCCCGTTGTTGACGGTGCGCTTGGCTACATGTGGCGTTCCCGGTGCCCCTGGTCCTTCAACAGCGCCGCCTCATTTTCGGGACGGCCACGTTCTCAAGCCACTTGAACAAGCCGTACTCCGTGAGTACGCGATTCTTCACCGCTCGCGTCTCGCGTGAGTGCAGATCAGCGTGAAGCCGTTTAGCGAAGCTCATGTCGATCATGCCATCGATGACGCAAAAGCGATACTTGCCACCTTTCTCTCCCTGCTGTTCAAGACGGTGGCCCCGGTGGGACCTTCGCCTGGCAGAATCGTGGCTAGCTGGTTCTGAACCTAGTCTCGGTGCACGTGATCTGGGCCGGAAGGGCTAACCTGTGCGAGGCTAGGGAGAACCAGTGCCCGCGCAGTGTTGTGGGCATACTTGCCAGCACCCAAAGAACAGCCTCGACAACGGGCTTCACGCCACTCTTCTCCGCCTTGTCTTGCGCCATGGTCCGCAGACACGCGCAAACAGCGCCTTGGATCCCTCAAGGGTGGCCTGGAGAGGAGGTTGCCCGCGCGCGATGGTTGCCTCCAGTAACCTGGCGCCCGCGCGAGCGCCCCGACCGCCCGTGGACGCGAGTCCTGCTGCTTGCTGCTATCTCTTTTACGGCATGTTCAAGATCGGAGTAGGCCGTTGGGATACGAAATCGTGGCCGCCACGATTTGGTTGATAGGACGCCAAGCAGAGCCCGCGACTCCTAGGCGGACCATAAAGTGTCTTAAGTGAAGGCCCGGGTATGTTGCTTCCGAGCTTGTTATTCACATGTCAGTTCGCCAGTCACAGGCCGTTCTGCGCTGTGGTACTAGGGCAGTCCCAGAGTTTGCTAAGAGCCAAATCCGCGCATTTTCTGCCCATTGAGAAAGAAGGCCAAAACAGCAAAGTGGAGTGATGATCGATGTTGGGCGCAGGGACCGCGACGACGCGGGAAGGCGCCGCGGCAGCGGGAGAAGCGGGCGCGGCGGCGGCAGCGGCGGACGCAGCGGGTGGGCAAGGCGCCAAGGAGGAGAAGGCGGCGCCTGTGGGAGAGCGCGAGGAGGCCGGCGGCCGAGATGCGGATGAGGTGCGCCTTTCGGTTTCCGAGAGCAACAGCGACGGGCCGGGCGGAGGGGCGAGCTGGGCATGGATCTGGGCCATGACGCGGACTATGATCGTGCTGGGCCTGTCGGCGGCATCATCGGTGGGCCAAGTCAACTACGCGTTCGGCGTGGTCGTGGTGTGCGCTCGATGAGGAGCAGCCGAGTGGTCACGCACCGAGGTCAACGCGGCGTTCTCGATCAACCAGGTGGTGGGCAGTCTCACTGCGCCCTTGGTGGGCATGGCGATGCAGACCTATGGGGCGCGGCTCACCGGTGCCATAAGCTTGCTGGTCCTGTCCGTTGGCTTTGGAGTACTAGCAACGGACTCGGTGCTGGGCTTCCAGCTGGTCTTTGGCGCCTTTGGCGTGGGCAACTCGGCGCTCGTAATGCTCGCCTCTGGGCGTGTCGTGTCGCACTGGTTCCCGGGCAAGCAGCGCGGGCGCGCGCTGGGCATCGTCACAACGTCAAAGAACTTTGGCGGTCTGCTCTACCCGCTTGTGGCCGACGCGCTGGGCCGCTTCCGCGCGACAATGCTGGGCTTTTGCATCATCGATGCTGTCATCGCGGTTCTTTCTCGCCTTTCTCCGCGACGGCCCGCCGCAGACGCCAACATGTTCCACGCCGACGTCGGACCAGCCGGAAAAGCCTCGTGCCAATCAACGACGTGCGCGGCCGGTGGTGCGGACGGGTGGGTCGAAGGTGATGGCCGCGCAGCAGAGCGCGTGCCTAAAGAAGATGGGACCCACCCCAAGCCCGCGATGCGCCTCCGCGACGTGCTCAAGACCAGGGTTTTCTGGGCGTCCACCATCGGTCTCATCGGGGCCTACTGGAGTTTTGTGGGCGTGCTGTCCCAGATTCCACCTGCGCTAGTGTCCAAGGGGTTTTCGCGTTCGAGGCAACGCTGGTGCTCTCTGTGGTGAGCGTCCTCGGCATCCCAGCCAAGATCGTCAGCGGCTTCCTGAGCGAGCGTTGGCAAGCGCGTCGCGTGTTCATGGGCTCGATGATGGTGCAGGCCGTCGCGACCTTGATCCTGGGGCTCCTGCCCTCCGGCAGCTCATTGCTCTGGCCAGCTTCGCTCTTGTACGGCGCAGGCATTGGCGGCGTGGGGATGCTGGCGCCCTTACTCGGCATCGAACTGTTTGGCGACCAGTTTGCGAGCGTGTTCGGGGCCCAGTCAATGAGCTTTGCCGTGCCGTCGCTGGTGGCGCCCCTCGTCGCCGGTGCGCTCTTCGACCGCACCGGCTCGTACCAGTACAACTTTTTCTTGTGCTCGGGCGTCTTCGTGGCGAGCACGCTGGCTCTGTCCGCGGCGGCCCCTGCCAAAGAAAACCCAGCGCAAGGCCCTGGCGGCCCAAGAAATCACGGCGGCAGCAGTAGCAGCAGCAGCGGCAGCGGCAGCGGCAACAGCAGCCGAGACTAGAGCTCTGGAGCTCTCTCTCTATAGAGCTCCAATAGACAGAGCCACTCTCTAGTAGCTCGTAGCTCGAGAGCGAGTAGAGAGGACAATCCAACATCAATGATCATCTCACAGTAGCAAGTGCACCATGCCCGTCTCTACTACTCGATGCACTTGTCCAGAAAGTCGACAAAGCGCTTGCGTAGCGGCGGCTGTACCGAGATGCCGTGGCGGTCAGAGCAAAGACTTGCCGAGACGCTCCAGCTTCTTGGTGCCATACAGCGTGAGAAAGTCAATCACGCCCATCACGTACGTCTCTTTCTTGTCCGTGGACAGCATGCCGCCGTTGTCTTGCTGGAAAAACGGCACCGGCGGCGGCGCGGCCTCCTCGGCGCTCAGGGCGCTAAACTCCGATACGGCGCCGGAACTGGTGCGGCGGATCCGAGAGGGCGCGCTGGAGAGGCTCCGGCTGCTGCCCACGCTCATAATCCCCTCCGGGCCGCCCTCGGCGTGCCGGTGGATGCCGACGAGAAGGCTGTAGTCGATAATGTGCTTGTCCTCGAGGAACTGTGCGTCGCGGCGGAGCGTTTCCATGAGCTGCTGCTTGCGCTCCGGCCCGATGGACACCTTGCGATTGAGATCGACCAGTCGAGGTCTTTGAGCGTAGTCTTCGGGTTGCGCCGCGCCTCGTCGCTCGATTTGCGCCCACCCAGCTGCCTTTGAGGTCGAAGCGCTGGTCCAGGTCCAGGTCAGTGTTGAGTACGTTTTGCATGACCACAAAGTAAATCTTCTCCGCCCCGATCTTGCTGTTCTTGCTCAGTCGCAGCACGTGGCAGCCCACGATGCGGCACAGCAGCGAGTCTGGGCCGCGGTCATGTGGTAGTATGCGGAAGGATGCTGCGCAGCAGCTTGTGCTCGTCCTTGTGCACCGTCTTGACCATGAACTGCCCGTCGCTGGTAAAGTAGAAGAAGCTGCCGCTCTTGCCCTCCGAGCCCAGCTCGGCCAGGGAGCTCAGGCTCCCGAGCATGAGGTTGCTCAACATGTTGCCCGGCCCGATGGAATGCACGTACTCCTCGTTGCATATGCCCCAGTGCTCGCGGAGCTTGGCGAACACCACTGGCGCGTAGTCCACAAACCGGCACGACCGCCCCGACCGATCCGAGTCAATCTCCTTGAGCCCCACGCCGCCGCGGTGCCCGCGCTTGTTGGTGATCTTCGCGCCGGCCACCAGCGTGTACTTTTCCTTGATGCTAAAGTCGAACACGTTGAGCGGGCGCGACGCCTCGGCCGCTGACCGCCCTACTGCCATCTGGATGCCCTTCATTACGTTGAGCACCAGGTCCCAGTTGCGGTGCCCGAAGAACACTGTCGAGCCTTTGTTGGCTGATGACAGGTACCGGCCAAGCGCGCCGTCGTCGCCGTCCTCGGCCGATCCGGGCTGGCCAGGGCTAGTCCAGGGCTTTCGCGCCTGTGTGGGGCTATTCAAGAGGCTGTCCATAATAAAGTCCTGGTCCACAGCAAACTCCATGTTCTCGCTGCGGGCGTTGTTGCTCTCCGTGGCGTCTTCCGAGAAGCTCGCGCTCAGGTTGCGGTCCACTGGCGCAGGCGTGGATAACAAGGATCCTGTCTCCGTGCCCGCGTCTGGTGTGGGGGGCAGGCTCATGGACGCGTGGGAGGTGCCGCGCCCAGGGTCTAAAGCCAGCCCCTTGCGTAGCGCCGAGCCGTCATCTAGCACCGTTTGCGCCTTGGTTTTGATCGTGTGCAGCAACGTCAGCGCTCGCTCCTCTAGGGACACCAGCACCTTGCCGTCGCTTGCGGCGCCATTGTTGCGACCCGCGACGCTGCCGGCAACCGCTGGTGCGTTGAGGAACGACGAATTTGCGACCTTGACCCGGAGGGAGGCGTTTTTCCACCCATTCTGTGGCGCGCTCGCGGTTGCTTGCGCTTTCGCGTCGCCCTGCGCAGTTGCCGCCGCCATGCTCGGTCCCAGCGAGTTGCCGTCCTCGTCCTCGTCGGATTCGTCTTTCCTCCGACCACACCGTGGCCTCAGATTCATAGCCAGACAGCGATGCTCTTTCTGCCGTCTCCTCAAGTGGGCCGCCGCCGCCGCCGCCGCCGCCGCCGCCGCCGCCGCGGCTCTCTTCCGACAAGTTGGTGCCGCGGCTCACTTCCTCGCTGCTGGGGCCCAGAAATATGGCGTCCAGCACCGCAAGCGTCTCCTCAACATCTTGCAAGATGCTCTTGGCCACGCGTTTGTAGCGGCGCATCTTTTTCCGCTCGGCCTTGATCACGCCCTCCATGCCCACAGAAAACAGGTCCTGCCCGCGCAGACTCGCCACAAAATCCGGATGCTGCTTCATGCCGCGCTTGTACTCCTCGAGGGTGATGTAGCCGTCTTTGTTCTTGTCCAGCTGGTTGAACATCTTGCGAATCTTGGCTCGGTCGAGCGCTGCGGTGTTTACCGAGCCCATGATGCCAGAGTAGATGCGCATGATCGAGTCCACGGTGATCTCCAGCTCCTCGGGCGTGATTTCGCCGCTGCCGTCAATATCCGTCATCGCAAAGGCGAATGTGAGCTTCTCGTCCACGCTGCCCTTGACCAGCACGCCGAGGCCCTTGGCAAATTCCTCGAAGGAGATGAAGCCCGAGTGGCTCTGGTTGAACACCGAGAACAGCCGCTGGCACAAGATCGAGTCCTGCACCATGCCGAGAATGCCCAGGCTCTGCCGGAACCCGTCCGGCCCGAGCCTGCCGTTGCGGTCAGCGATGGCCGCAAACTGCGAGTGCAGCTTTTGGATCTCTTTCGGCTTGAACCGCGTGGAGAGCTCGACGTTGCGCAGCACATCCGTAGTGAGTCTGGCCGATGACAGCCTAAACCGCGGAAGCGAGGCCCGCGGCTTTGGCATCGCGCCCCGCAGGTTGTCCATCCCGCCCGCAGGTTGTCCATCCGCCCGCGCTCGCCGACGGCCTTCCCGCGCTCGCTCACCTTCCGCGCGCGCGCCGGGTCGCCGTCGCCGTCGCCGCCGCCCACGCGCGTCAAGCGTCTCTATGCTCGTTTCGCCTCATCGATCAACGAGCAAGCGGTCGGATCCGGCCGCCAACTGCATTCGAACAAGTTGGCAAGTTGGGGCGGGCAGAGCGACCGACAGGCAGAGCAGCGCTGCTCGGAGGCGGGCAAAGGATCGATTGTGCATGTCGCGTGTATCACACTCACTCACTCACTCACTCCCTTGGCTTGCTCAACCCACTCGCGAATGAATGCTGGGCTGCCCTACATTGCTGCTTCTGAGCTGGCCTTTCTGCTGGGTGGCGCAGAGTTACGGGGAAGTCGGCGTTCTGCGTCTGGATGATGCCCACGATGAGGCCAAAGATGCCGAGCGCAGAGCCGAAAATCTCCACGATGAGGATCTTGACGAACAGCGACGAGTCCTGCGCGTCGGCCAGCGCGCATCCGCTGCCGCTGATGCCACGGTAATGCCGGAGGCCAGGTTGGTCATGCCCACAGAGAACCCCGACCAGAAGATGGCGTAGCTGCTGTAAAACATCTGGGCGCATTTGTTGGCGATCTCCACCGTCGCGTCGCCGTCATCGGCGATCGGCACCGGGCGCACCTTGCCGAGAAGAATGATCGAGATGATGACGCCGAAAATGGCCGTGGCCTCGCAGAAGATCACACTCACCAGGTTCTTGGACCTGATACGCGGCGCCTTGACGGCCGCGCCCACCAGCGTGCTGCCGGTGATCCAGATACCCCAGGCAGCGCCCAGCACGGAGAACGCCAGGCTCATGGCCAGGCCGGTGTACGCCCAGGCAAAGGGCGAGATGTTTACCAGCACATCGGGCCACCCTGCGCCGCCTCGGTCAGTCCCGCGCGGCCTTCGCGCCGAGCCGTGTCGTCACGCGCCACTTACCGCCGCCCTCGCCCGGCGGATACCAGGTCACCGGGGTGTTGCTCGTGTTGGCGCACGTGTACCCGACAAACGCGCCGCCGCCAGCGGGCCCGAACAGGGTCATCCTGCGCTCCTGCTGTCCCGCGTGCCGACCTCCTCCTCCTCCTCCTCCTTCTTGTACTCTCTCGATCTCCGTTGCGGTGCCGCTGACGTCATCAGTATGCTTCTTCTCCTATAATTGCGTCATCGCATCGCTGCTGGCTTTACCCTAACCTACTCGGTTAGGTCGGAACGCGGTGCGACCACCGCAGACTCTGTAAGCGGAGATTGTCAAGCAGCCCACGCTTCGTGTGCTGGCTGCGGCGCCGGCAAAATCAGAGCCGGGGCGGCGGCGGTGCGTCCGCGCCGGGCTTGGTTCGGGCGGGAAGAGGGAGCAGCGCGTTGACTTGCGAGGCGCGCGCCACGACGCGGCCGGCGGCCGAGCCTTCGCGCAGCTCGGCCTCCAAAAAGGCGAGGCGGCGGCCCGCGCGCAGCACGAAGGCAAGCGCGCGACGAGAGGGGTGCCGGGCGCGACCGGTTCCAGAAAGCTGCACTTTTGCTCCAACGTGGCCACCGTCTGCGTCAGCCGCGAGTGCCAAACCACGGCGTTGGCGCAGACCGCGTCCAGGCAGGCACACAGCACGCCCTCTTGAACGGCGCCACCGGGCGCCCGCGCGAAGGCCTCGCCCACGCAAAAGTCGAGGCACAGCACCGGCGCGCCCGGCCAGGCGAGCGCCGCGCGCTCGGCCGCGTCCAGGCCGGCATGCTCGGCAGGATCCGCGTCGCGCCAGCCGCGCACGCGGCCGCCGAGCAGGCGCACGGCGGGGTTGCGGTCCTTGGCGTAGCTGGCGTCCAGCACTCGCGCCGCCTTGCCCGCGTCGACGGCCATCAGCAAGCTGCTCTCGCGCGGCCCAGCTGCGTCCGACCCTTCCAAGTCGCCACACCGCGGCGTGCGCCCAGAGCCAGGCTCCTTGATATCACCAGGCTCCTTGGTATCACCAGGCTCCTTGGGCGCAGAAGCTCGCGATTGTCACGAGGAGCAGCACGTGCGGGCGGCGACGGCGCTCGCCATGGCGACGGCAAGAGGAGGTGCGGCGCGCGGCGGACGTGACGCGCACGGCAAGCTCTTTGAGCTTTTGCAAAGCGGCGCGCTCGGCGCGGCCGTAGAGGCGCCTGTGGCCGCGCTGGAGCTGGATGCTGCGACCGAGCTCGGCCTCACCGCGCCGGCAGCTGCGCGGGAGGAGCGGGGCGGCGGGGCGGCCGCGGACACTGGGGACCGCACCTCGTGCAAGTCGTGCGGCATGGCCTTTGCCGACCTGGCCGAGCAGCGCGCGCACTTCAAGACGGACTTTCACCGCGTCAACCTCAAGCGACGTGCCGCGGGCAAGCCGCCGCTGAGCGAGGAGGCCGCGGAGGCACTGCTGGCGGAGGAGGCGCAGGATGGCGACGACAGCAGCCTTTCCGGGTCCGGGTCCGAGCCGAGCGACGCGAGGACGACCCGGACGACGGCGGCGACGACGGCACGGCGTTGGTACGCAGCGCGGGCAGCATGTTTGTGGGGCTGCGCATGGCGCGCGGCGGGACACGCGAGATCGCATGGGCGCCCAAGGCCGTCGTCATGGACCGCGCGGGCGACGAGGTCGACCTGGCGCGGCTCGCTGAGTCGGACGTGTGGGTGGTGTTTGCATGGTGCGGGGCACTTTGCCGGGGTAGTGGTGTCGCAGGGCGGCGAGAAGCTGCTCGCGCACAGGTCTTTCCATCGCTACGTGGTTCGCAAGAAGCAGGGCAAGGCACAGAGCGCGAACGACATGTCGAACGGCAAGGCCAACAGCGGGAGCGCAGATTCGGCGACACAACGAGCGCATGCTGCGCGAGGAGATCGGAGCGCTGCTGGCGTCCTGGAAGGCGTACCTGGACAAGGCCAGTCGAGTGTTTGTGGCCTTCAGCAAGACCAACCAAGCCATCCTGTTCCAGGACGAGCCGTGCTACAACGCAAGGACCCGCGCATCAGGCGCGTGCCATTTGCGACGCGGCGCCCGACGATCAAGGAGGCACAGGCCGTGGCGACGCGGCTGGCCGTCGTCAAGATCCAGCCCGAGGAGGAGTACCTGGCCGAGCGAGAACGTGCCGCCGCCGCGGCTCAAGCGCCGCCGCCGCCGCCGCCGCCGCCGCCGCCGCCGCCGCCGCCGCAGCAGCAGAGAAGCAAGAGAAGCAAGCGGGGAGGAAACCGATCCCCCGGCACTAGCGGCACTACTCGAGGCGGCACGCAGCGGGGACACTGCAGCTGTGATCATGGCGCTCGCGGACAACCCCGAGCGCGTAAACGAGGCCAGCCTCATCACGGGCACGACGGCGCTGCACGAGGCCGCTCTTGCCGCCCGCAGCGAGACGCTGGTGGTGCTACTGGAGAACGGCGCGGACCCGACGCGGCGGGACTTTCACGGGCGCACGGCGTATCGCTGCGCATCCGCGTCCAAGGCGGTTCGCGACGCGCTGCGCAGGTACCGCGGCTCCCAGCCCGACCGCTGGGACTACGAGGCGGCGGACGTGCCAGAGCCCATCACGGAGGACTCGGCGGAGGAGCGCAAGCGCAAGAACCGCGAGAAGAAGAAACGGCAGGCCGAGCGGCGCAAGCAGGCCAAGGAGCAGGAGCGGCGCGCGGCCGAGCAGGCCGAGGCCCAGCGCGCCGCGGAAGAGGCGCGCCAGCTTGCCGACGCCGACCCGTGCGCCAGCTGCGGCTCCAAGCTGACGAGCCCTCCCTCGACGTGGTTCCGCCGGCTGCACTTCGCCTACTGCTCGGCCGCGTGCATGCAGCGGCACCGCCGCGAGCTGGCGGCCGAGGCGGCCGAGGCGCGCTTCTCCTCGTCCGCCAAGTAGTATGGTGCGTACCGGGCGAGCTCAGCTCAGCTGGGCCGCGCCTCGGCGCCCAAAGACCAGGCACCATATAATAATGGTTATCCGTTGGCTGCAGGCGACCGGCAATGACCTGCGATGACCTGGCCCGTGACCTGCGCAGGTGATCCGCCAGGTGAACTCTAGACCTGGCGCGGCAGATCCGTTGGACCGGCCTTTAGAGCCGGGCAGGACAGGACGTCGGCCGCGCAGTGGCGTGCGGGGCGGCGAGAGGCGCGCGAGCGAGCGGGCGGGCAGCCATGGGCGGGTGCCCATCGACCGCGCGAAGCTTGGTCGTGCCGGACGGGAGCGCCAAGAAGCCGCGGCGCAACCCCGAGTCGTGGCTGGTGAGCGACGGCGGCGAGGAGTGCGGGACCTTGCCACCGCGGGAAGGTGACGAGGACGATGGCGGCGGCGGCGGCGGCGGCGGCGGAGGAGGAGGAGGAAGCGGCGCAGGCAGCGACGGCGGCGGTCGAGTCGAGGGTAAGCCCTGGTTCGTGCTGACCAAGGCGAACCAGATGCGAAGGCGGTCCGTAGTGCTGGAGGAGGAGGGGTCACAGTCGATGCTCAAGATGTCGTCGTCCTCCTCGTGGGCGGCCCTCCAGCCCGGACCGCAACCGCATGCAGATTACCCCAACCTATTACGGCTCGAGAGAGATGGGTACTTGCTGCACACGAGCACATGCGGGGCGGTGCAGTTCGGGATCCCGCCCGAGTCGATCAAAGACTGCATGCTGTACGGGCTGGAGGTACCGACCTATTACGTGATCTTCGGGGAGATGTTCGACCGCGAGTGCGGGCTGAGCACGGCCGAGTTCGAGTTCCCCATCTATTTCAACTTTTTCGTCAAGAAGCGCAAGGTGACGATTCTGACGAGCAAGTCGCTGGAGGAACGCATCCGAACCGCCTTCCAGGAAACACTATTCTCGCCTCGGGCTGAGCTCCTCCGACTCGAACAGGACTTTTCGCCCACGCTGAGCAAGGACCACTACCCGAACTTTGCCGGCGAGGGCATCGGGCTTGACGCGGCTCGCGAGACGCTGTCACTAGACGACCTCGTCGAGTTTGTCACGCTGAAGGACACGCTGCCGACGGTCTTGGGCGAGAGCCTATCAATCAAAATGGCGCGAGAGTCGGACGACACGGGCATGGTCAGGACCGTGTTTAGGATCACCGAGTTTGACGAGCTGATCGCCAAAGTGCCAGCCAACTTTCGTATGCGAGCGCAACCGATCGACATGAGCGTCCAGCACGTGTTCACGGCACCGCTCTTTGGCATCACCGTGCTCGGGTCCTCGCACGGCTTTGACCCGAAAGGCAAGACCACGGGCTTTGTGCTTTGGCTCAACCGGATCGGGCTGATGGTAGACCCGCCGCCAGACAGTTCCAAGCACCTGGAGCGGCTGGGGATCGCGCCGAGCAGGATACAAGGCATCGTTTTGACGCACTGCCACGCCGATCACGACGCGGGTACGTTCCAGAAGCTGCTGCGGCAGCGGCAGGTGAAGCTGTACACGACAACGACAATCAAGGAGTCATTCGTGCGCAAGTACGCGGCGATCACGGGCTTCGAAGCAGAGTTTCTCGAGAGCCTGTTCCTGTTCAACAAGGTGACAATCGGCGAGCCATTGGCAGTGGGCTGCTGCAGGCTGCACTTTTTCTATTCACTGCACACGATCCCGTGCATCGGCTTTCACGCGCGCTGGCACCAGCAGAGCATCGCCTACAGCGCAGACACCAACTACTCGCCCGAGCTCATTAACGGCCTCCACGAGCGCGGCATTATCGGCAAGGGGCGGCGCGACCAACTCTTGGCCTTCCCCTGGGACGCCACCGTGGTTTTGCACGAGATGGGCGTGCCGCCCATCCACACGGCCGACGCCAACCTCACGGCCCTGTGCGAGCAGGTGGAGGGCTTGCGCGACCGCTTATTTGTCGTGCACGCCGCGGCCAACGCATCAAAGGACCTCAAGCAGCTGAGCGAGATGGACACGCTCGACCTGCCCATCCAGCGGTGCGAGCGGTGCAAGCGCCGCGAGTTGGTGTCCACCTTTCGCACGCAGCAGTTTATGCGACCGTGGCCAACAGCCGCTCCGTGCTAGCCGCGCTGAGCATGGAGTCGGAGCAGCTCGAGTTCCAGCGCGGGGCAACGATCCTGGCCGAGGGCGAGGTGATGGACTCCTTCTTCGTCATCGCCAGCGGCACGGCCCAGGCCATGAACAGCGACGGCTCCGAGGGAGCATATCTTTATACCACGGCATCTCTTTGCGAGCGCGGCATCTGGGCCTACCTCAAGAACAGGAAACGGCTGGACGAGAGCTGCGTTCAGGAGAGCTCCGTGGTGGCGCGAACCAACATGAGCATCATCCGGGTCCCCATCCCGGCCTTTGTGCGCGTCATTGACGCGTCTAGCCAGGGCAGGCAGGTTTGGGACGCGCTCCACCTCTGCGAGACCAAAGACTTTCGCATTGCGAGCGAGACCATCCAGTGCAACTCGAGGCTCAACAGGATCCTCGAGGAGCAGATGTGCGTCCTCGACTTTCACAAGTTGCTGCGCTTCGAGAAGGCCAAGAAGGGCGACATCATCGAGGCTCCGCTCCTCGTCATGGAAGGCACGGTCGTGGTCAAGCGCGCCGAGGCGGCGACGGGCACTTTCCGCGGCATCTCGCACGGCAACCTCGACTGCTTTCCCAAGCGGGGCGTGGGTCGCGGGGCACTCATCGGCAACATCAACCGCCTTCTCAAGGACGCCTCCGGCTCAGACCTGGTGGTGCAGTGCGAGGTTGAAGCAGCCTACTATAGCATGGAACCGGTCAGGTTGAGGAGGTTCCTCAAGAACTATCCTGGCTGCATGCTCCAGTTACTGGACAAGACGGTCATGGGGGGCTTTCGCTCCGGCTCCTCCACCATCCTACAGCCGCCTGACAACCGATAGCCCATGTGGCACAGAAATCATTTATCGCTGTACCACTAGTAGTCCACAATCGGGGCGCTTTCCAGCGCCGCCTTGAGCCGCCGCAGCAGCAAGCGCGACATGCGCTGCCCGTTCAAGGCCACGTCGCCAATAAGCGGCGTTTGATGCACGCGGACCTCGCTCTTCTTGCGCGCTTCCTCCAGGATTTCGGCGATGTCGCCGCCTTCCCCTGCGTGCCGGCCCGGCGCGAGAAAGCCCATGGCCAGGATCACATCGCCAGAATCGAGCCCCCCTTGTGAGAAAACGGACTCGAGCATGGGCTCGTTAAACGCGTACTCGGGGCCCTCGCGTCGTTCCATGGAGCAGTCTACCACGCAGCGCGCCTTGCGGCCGAGCATGCGGCGCATCTGTGCCGCCAGGCCGCGCCGAACGCGGTTCACCTCGCGGCTCGGGGACCCGTGGTCCACCAGCACAACTGCGTACGGCGCCTGTAGACCGCGCTCCTCGGCCACGCGGCACACCATGTCGCACAGGATGCTGGCGATCTCCCCGTCCTTGGCGTCTACCAGGGGGGCGCCAAGGCGCACCTGCTCAAGCGACTCGCGGAGCTTGGTAGGCACAAACTCGGTCGCGGTTGCGCTCGGCCCAAGAAAGTAGGGCAGCGCGACCACGCTGTGCTCGGGCCCGTGCGCCTTTGCGATCGCCTGGCCGACGGCCGCAGCAGTCTCCCCGCGCTTGCCGTCCAGCAGCTCGGGCGCGATACGGTCGCTGAAGCGCGCGCTTACCGCGCGGACCTCTACGAGCGCCCCGGGGAGCGCCTCCTCCGCGGCCGCCTGCAGCGCGGCGGCGTGCTGGCGCAGGGCCAGGAAAGGTTCGGGCCGAAGAGAGCCATTGTCCACAAGCAGGCAGGTGCTCAGACGCGGCGCGCGCCGCCGCCGCCGCCGCCAAGCAAACCCGAGGGTGCTCGCCACGCTTAGGTTGTCAAACACCCATCGCACCCACCTGCAGCAATCTTTCACCATGCTCGTACCAAACGGCCGCCGCACAGCCTTGCAAATTGCGCGGTACAGCCACCCCAGCGACGCCAAGATGCCCCATCCATGCGTCGCGCCCCGCCGCCCTCGCGGTTCCTCCTTTTCCTGCTGCTGCTGCTGCTGCTGCTGCTGCTGCTCTAGGGGCTGGTCCTGCGGTTGCTGCTGCGCTCCCGACGCCTTTTTGGCCGGCGTCTCGGCCTCGACCGGAGCCGGAGCGGTCTTCGATGCGGCATTCCTTTGGCCGCCCGAGGCCGAGGGCGTCGTCGGCAGCTCGTCACCGGGCTGCGGGTCAATCACCGTCCAGCCGTTGGCGAGCTCCTCCTCGAGCTGCGCGCGAAGGCCCTCCCTAAAGCTAGGGTATCGCAGCTCGTAGCCGAGCTCGGTCTTGATACGCGCGTTGCGCACGCGCTTGCTTTCGGAAAAGAAGGACCGCGACATGGCGGACATGGTTTCAGACGCCAGTGCGAAATCTTCGCGCGCCGGTGCCTTGACGCCCATGATGGAGCACGCGTATTCAATCACCTCGTGGTTCATAGCCGGCTCGTCGTCTACCACGTTGTACACGCGACCGGGGTTGGGCCTTGCCATGGATGCGCGCAGCACGCCAACGATATCGTCGACGTGCGCGCGAGAAAAGGTCTGGCCCTCTTTGACGATGCAGCGCGCCGAGCCCTTGCGCACGCGCGAGATGGGCCCGCGGCCGGGGCCGTAGATCCCAGGCAGCCGGAACACGTGCATAGGCAGGCCCGACTCGAACAGAAAGGCCTGCTCGGCCTTGACGCGCAGCTCCCCGCGGCGAAGCGTGGGCATCGCCGGCGTGTCCTCGTCCACCCAGGCGCCGGCATGGTCGCCGTACACGGAGGTGGTGGACAGATACCCTGCCCAGTCCACCATGCCGGCCTCCGCGAGCTCGACGAGCACCTGGCGCACCTCCGGCTGGCCCCAGAACGGGTCCTCGCCCGAGGCCCTGCTCACCGGCGCGGTGAAGAGCACCGCCGTCGCGCCTTGCAGCATCTCGCGGCACCGCGCCGCGAGCGCCTCGCCCGCGAGCGCCTCCGCGGGCGGCCACTGCCACACGCGCACTTCATCGCCCAGGCGGTCGTTCTCCGGGCTCTCGGGCTCCACCTGCCGCACGCTGCCGCTCACGGCCCAGCCGTCGGCACGAGCGCGTTCGCAAGCCGCGTGCCCACGTACCCGAGCCCGAACACGAACGCGCGCGGCTGCTCCCGCTGCTGCTCCTTCCGCTGCTCGGCCATCGTCGCCGTCGTCGTCGCCGTCGTCGTCGTCGTCGTCGTCAGCGCCAATCTTCACCCGGCGCTTTCTCGGAAAGTCAGAATCCATTCCGCGCCCAGGTCCTACCTCTTCCATTCCGCGTTCAGGTCCGCCCGCACGACGTCTCGCATCGACGTCGGGGGCGGCGCAACCCGCACCAGACCCGGTCTCCCCCGGCGCGCGAGAGCACCTCTCTCTGCGCGGGGTCCGGTGCAGTGGCGCGCATTGCACTGGCTGCGGCGTGCGATGAGGTCCTGGTGTGGTGCGATCCTGGGGGCTGCTTGCGCGTATGTCCGCCCCCAGAATTGGCGGCTCTGGAGGGTACTTCCGGGCGCCAGAGCCGCGGAAATGGGGCCGTGGTTGGAGGCAAGATGGCGTGCAGGGACGACGAACGAAGCGAGCCGCGTCCCAGCAAGCGAGCAAGCAGCAACTCAGAGGTGGAGGCGCTGTGTGACAGACTGACGGACTTTGGTGGCTGACGCTGACGCAACGTGGTTGGTCTGCATCGCCAGCAAAGCTAAAGGTCACCTTTAGGTTTTTCCTTTTCCAGGGAGCACTCGGCCTTTCGGCAGAGCCCCAACGCGTCTGAGCGAGCAGTAGTAGTAGCAGCAGCAGTAGCAGCAGCAGCAGCAGCGGCGGCGGCGGCGGCGGCGGCGGCAGCGGGAGCAGCGGGAGCAGCAGCGGCAGCGGGAGCGGCGGCGGCGGCAAGATGGGCGGGCGAAGGGTGGCGGACCGCACGGACGGGTTCTTCCGCACGTTCAACCTTGGCGCGCTGTACTGCACGGCGTTTGCGTACGCGTACAAGCATGGGCCCAACGACAACGATGGCGAGGGGCTGGTGTTCCACAAGTCGCCCTTCTACAAGTTTATGGTGTCCGACTCATGGTGTTCGGCGCGCCGGCCTTGTACGTGCTGGCGGTGATGCTGCTGAGCCGGTTCATGGCGGACAAGAAGCCCCTGACCAACTTCCTGCGCACGTACGTGCAGCCGGTGTACAACGTGGTGCAAATCGTGGTCTGTGGCTGGATGGTGTGGGGCCTCCTGCCGCAGGTGGACGTGGCCAACGGCAACCCGTTCGGGCTCAACAAGTCGCGGTCCAAGGACATCGAGTTCTTTGTGTTTGTGCACTACCTGACCAAGTTCCTGGACTGGACCGACACCTTTGTGATGATCCTGAAGAAGAACTACGAGCAGGTCTCCTTCCTGCAGGTGTTCCACCACGCCACGATCGGCATGGTGTGGGGCTTTCTGCTCAGCCGCGGCTGGGGCTCGGGCACGGCGGCCTACGGCGCCTTTATCAACAGCGTGACGCACGTCCTCATGTACACGCACTACCTCTGGACCTCGTTCGGGTACAGCAACCCGTTCAAGAGCTACCTGACCTCGTTCCAGCTGTCGCAGTTTGCCTCGTGCATCGTGCACGCGCTCTTTGTGCTGGCCTTTGAGGAGGTGTACCCGATGGATTTCGCCTACCTGCAGATCAGCTACCACATCATCATGCTCTACCTCTTTGGCAAGCAGATGGCGTGGGCGCCGCTGTGGTGCACTGGGGAGGTGCTCGAGGTGGACGGCGCGCTGCGCAAGAAGGCCCAGTAGACTCACAAACAATCAAAAGCCACGCCTGTTGTATTATCACAGTCCTCGAGTTGCCGCGGGCATCATCGCATCGGCAGCACTGGCACTTGCTCGGACAGGTCGTCCAGCGTGTTGGCCGGCCCGCGGCCTTGCGCCAGCCGGTCGTCCACGCCAAAGGCCTGCGTGTAGATCGGATTGGCCAGGATCGAGTAGGACGGCACGCCGCGCAGGATGCCGAGCTGCCGCGCCATCGGCAGCGGCGGGTGCAGCATGACGGGCGGCAGGTAGAAGCGCGAGATGACCTTGCAGCACAGCAGATCGACCAGCTTGGCGCAGGCGCCCCTAAAGGGCGGCACAAACTTGTAGAGCGCAAAGACGAACAGGTAGACCAGGAAAAAGGCCAGCAGGGGCGCCATGAAGGGCAGCGAGAGGCGCACCCGCAACTGCTCGATGGTCGACTCGGGCGCGCGGCTGCCCAGCAGGATGGAGACCGCGTTGCCCACGATCGAGTCGGAGCTCTCCGAGCGGCGCTGCTGCGAGAACCAGAAAAACCCCGGCGAGCTGTACATGAGCATGGCCGCGCCCACGTTGAGCCCCACCGCGTAGAGCATCATGTCCCGGACCTTTTCGGTCGGCCGGCCGTCGTAGCGCGGCGGCGTGCGGTAGTGGCGCAAGAGCATCCACTTGTCGACCCAATAATAGGCCGCAAAGCTCAACGCCGCCAGCGGGTACAGCAGCGGCAGCCCCGGCCCGTAGTGAGCGTGATAAACACCGTCATCAGGTTGTGGGCCAGCCGGTAGTGCATGTTGAATACGGGCCCCGTGTACCACTCGTTCAGCTGCCGCGCGACGAGGGCCGGCAGCACGCGCGGTTGCGCCGCACGCACCGCGCGTAGAGCACCTCCGCGACCGTGAAAAGGTGCGGCGCCAGCACGTTGACAAGCATCACAAGCAGCATCTGCACGCCAACGTCCGAGTACCAGTTCGGAACAAAGTCCGCATACCCGGAGATGTCAAACACCGCCCTCGGGTCCAGCCCGATCGCGGCAAAGTCGTAGTTGACCACCAGGATGACAAGGCCCGTGTTGATCAGCAGCGTCAAGAACACGCGCGACGTCAGGTTGAGCTGCATACTCACCATCGAGTGGTGCTTCTCGAACTGGGCAAACCAAGACAAGCCCAGCCGGATCACCAGGTTGGTGGCCGACACAATCGCTGTGATAAGGAACGTGTACCCGAAGAGCGGCGCCTTGTCCACCCAAAAGGGGTGGCACGGGTCGTCCGACTCGAGCGCAGCGGCAGCCGCCTCGCTAAAGGTGACCAACCCGCATGTGCACTCCAGGAACAGCTCCTGCAGCTTCTTCGTGGCGGTCCCGTTCACGCTTTCGAAGCCCGCCTCCACGGCCGACTCGACCAGTTCCTGGAGCTCTTGCACCGAGCCTACCGCGCCGGGCAGCACGCACTCCGAGGTGGCGATCTCCGTCTTGAGCACCTGCCGGCCCACGGTGGCCAGGTAGGTCAGCACTGTCGAGATCCCGATCACGAGCAGCGCCATGAACATGGTGGCCCCGCGCCGCAGGAAGCGGTTCCACCAGCCATAGTCAAAGTTTTCCCACAGGATGGTGCTCGGCGGCGGCGCCGGGCGCACCAACGCGTTGCGGCCCTTGAATTTGATCGTCTTGCTCAACCCGCTCACGGGGAACAGGTCCAGGCATCGCAGGTAGCCCACCTGGGTCTCAAACGTGATAAACGCCGTGCGCGTCTGCGTGCCGCTCTTGATCGTGATGCGCCGCTGGTTGAGCTGGTCAAACTGCGCATACAGTTGGTCGTATTCGTGCACCGCGCGATGCAGACGTGACTCGATCAAGCCCGTGCGTTCCGCGGACGAGTTGAGCGCGTCTTGCCAACGCACCATGCTCAGCAGCGGCGTGGCGCGCCGCAGGTCGCGCGTCGCAGCGCCCACGAGCAACGAGCTCTTTCGTGGCGGCATCCGACTCGAATCGGGTCGCGCGCCGCGGCCGCCGCTCGTGGTGCTGTTGCGCGTCGCGTTGCGCGCCGAGCTTGGCCGCGTCGGCGCCGCGGGCACCGCAGCGTGCAGCGAGTTGTTGCGCCGGGCCGAGAGCCGCGCCGAGCTTGGCCGCGTCGGCGCCGTGGGCACCGCAGCGTGCAGCGAGTTGTTGCGTCGCGCTGAGAGCCGCGCCGAGCTCGGTCGTGTGGGCGCCGCGGGCACCGCAGCGTGCAGCGAATTGTTGCGCCGGGCCGAGAGCCGCGCCGAGCTTGGCCGAGTCGGCGCCGTGGGCACCGCAGCGTGGAGCGAGTTGTTGCGCCGGGCCGGAAGCCGCGCCGAGCTTGGGCGCGTGACCGTGGCTACCTGCGCGTGCGGGGGGCCGGCAGAAAACCGCGCCGAGCTGCTCCGCGCGCTGTACGCCGACGCGCTGCCAGCGCTCGCCTCCGTCAAGCCCCGGATCGACCGGCGCTGCTGAACGGCAACACGCTGCAGTGCCATGCGCTCTTGCGCGTGCATGTTGCGCAGACGGTACACCTTGGTCGCGGCTTTCCACATCTTGTGGATGACCCGGCCGCGCTCCACGTACAGGCGGATGAGCTTCCCACTGTTCCGTGCCAGGTACACCTCGTGCACGGGCTCGCCCGTGAGGTCGGCAAAGAACTGCCCCACGTCGGCCTCCGTGGTGCCCGGCGGCGGGTTGACAAGCTGCACCGTGTACTCGTTTACGGAGACAGTGCGCTTGGCCAGGTTGCGCGTCTCGCGCTGCTCAAAGACTGCCAAATAGGCCAATGCTAGCAGAAAGATTGCCATGGCGCCCAGGTCCGTGCCCGCGTACAGGTAGGCGAGCCAGGCGCGGTCCGCCTGGCACTGGTCGTTGCAATCCAAGAAGGGCTCGACGAACTTGTTGCCCCCACGCTCGAGCTCACCACGCTGCGGTTGAGGCCCAATTCAGAATACTTGCCATCACCGTGGCCTCGAGCAGGCCCAGGCCTCGCAGGATGTCGCCGCGGTAAGAGGTGACGTTATAGTACAGCTGTGGGCCTGTGGCCACGGACAAGAGCACAAAGACCCAGACGAGCCACTTGAGCCACTTGAAGTACAGTGACACGCCCAGTCCAAAGCGCGCCAGGTCCGAGTGCTTGGACCCACCAAGCATGTGAGCGGGCCGCCCCCGAGCCCATGTCGCCCGGCGTGCGTCCCACAAAGCGAGTACGGCTTGCCGTTCGGTTGCCGCGGGTGGTGCTGGTCGGCAAACTTGCGCGCCACCTCTCAGAGGGCTCGAGAAACTCGCGCTCGATATCCTGGCCCACGTTGCCGGTCTGCCCGCCAGAGAGGTTTTGCGCCTCGAGCTCCTGGAGCTCGGCGTTGAAGAGGTCAATCGGGCTGGCAGTCTGGGCCTCCTCGCGCTCCAGCGACTCCATGTGGCGAAAGCTTGCGGGCGGCGGGAGGGTACCGAGCAGAAAGGGCGCGTCCGCCTGTGCGGGCGACTCGCGCGCGTAGACGAAAGGGTCCATATTGTTGCTCGGCCGCCGCTCGGCGCGCAGCGCAGGCATGGGGCCCTCCACGTACTTGACCCCGGTGCGCCGCGAGGTATACCGCACCCTCAGCCCATCACTAGTAGTCGGCAGCTCGCCGTTGTTGCCGCCCTCGAACCAGTCGCGCGCCAGCTGCTCCAGCACGCGGCGCGACGGGTTGGCCCCCACCGGCACCCCCGCCCCGGTCAGCGCCGTCTGCAGCGAGTCGCGGCTCCATCCGCGAAAGCCGATGCTGGCTCGCTTCTGCGCGTTCGGCTCGATCGCCTCGCGGCCATCGCCGCGCGCCCCGGCCTCTCGGCGGCGGCGAGCGCGGCCTCGATTTGCCTCCTGGTCACATCGCGCCTCCGCTCCACGCTCTGGCGGCCCATCGCGGCGGCGAAACAACAATACCTGGCGGCCGCGAGCTCAGGCCGCGCAGCCCGACCGCCGTCGCAGCGCCGGGCCTCCTCCTTCGCGGCGCCTCCCTCGCGCTCGCCGCGCTGCTCCAGCAAGCAAGAGCTCGCTTGCCTCCCTCGGCCAACCCAGCCCAGCCTCTCGGAGTCCGCGCGCGGGTCCGTTCTTTCGCGCGACGGTCTCCCTTGCGCGGACAGGCAGCACGTGCCGAAGATCCAGCGCATAGGACCCCCCTACGCGAAACGCTACCACCCGGGTTCTGCAGCCGTGCCGGGGCCGTTCCGACTCCTCCAAGATCGGCTTTTCGCGAAACCGTGTTTCAGTTTCTGCCGCGCACACCTTTTTGGCCGTTGCACGTGTGGCGCGTGTGGGTCGCTGCTCGAGTGACGTGGAGTTCGCGTCCGGTTCGGGAGTTTGGTTCCGCGGCCGGGTCGGGTGTTGGGATGGAGATGATCGATCGATCGATCGATCGGGGAGGAGAGCAAGAGCGGGCGGGAGAGGGAGGCGGCGGGCATGGGGCTCGAGCAGGGCCGCGGCGAGACGCCGTCGGCCGCGGGGCTGCGGCGCACGCTCTCCGCGGCCAAGGGCGTCCGCGCGGCCTGCTGGAAGGGACCCGGAAGCGTCCCGCGCGCAAGCAGCTGTGGCTGGAGGCTGGCGTGAACGACAAGGGCTTCTGCGTGCTGCGGCTGTTCAAGGCCCGCGCGGACGAGAAGCACTGCGCCGAGCTGTGCATCATGGGCCCCGGCCTGGAGATTCGGCGCATCGAAAACATCAGGGACAAGCTGCTTCGCTTTGGCTTCCAGCTGAGGGGCCCCGACCTGATGCAGCAGGAGGCCAAGGAGCTGGGCGCGAGTCTGTACATCTACACGGCGACCAGCCGCGAGAACGGGCTCGTCAAGGCGGCCATTCAGGCGCTGGCCATCACCGCGCTCTCAAGCGGCCTCTGCCGCTTTGCCAACGAGGTGAGGGACACCTTTGTGACAGGCGCGAGGTCTGCCGCGCTTTCTGCCGCCGGCCGCGGGCCGTATGAGGAGCTGGACGACGCCGCGTCCGTTGGCTCGCAGGCGTCCGCGCCGCTGTCGCGCCGTGACTCGGAGGCGAGCCTCTTGTCGACGGCGTCCACGGACAGCGCGCGCAGGAGACGGATCGGGTTCAACCCGTTCTCCAGGAGCTCGTGGCGCCGCGGAAGCAGCGGCGGCGGCAATAGCGGTGCCACCGCCGCTCCTGCCGCTAGCGTGGCATGAGCGGCGGCATGAGCGCCAGCAAGAGCGCCATCGGGCGCCGCCCGCCGTCCGCCATGGAGGGGGACGGCGGCGGCGGCGCCCTGGCTGCGGCCGCAAGCGTCCCAAACCTGCTCGCGCCGCTGCACGAAGAGCACCGGCCCGCAACCAACGTCTCGCCAGTCGCTCTCGCGGCTGGCTCGGGCACTAGCCCAGGGGTGGCGGTGAGGGCAAGAGCAAGCGCGCCCGTCTCCGAGGTCGAGGCGTGCAAGCTCACCTCAATCGTACAGTGCTGCTGGTTCCTGACCGACTTTTCGCTCACGGACGACGTCAAGCTGTTCCGGCCGCTGCCGGCAGACGCCATGGACGAGTCGCGACAGCTCGAGGCGCAGCTTGCGGCGCCCGGCAAGCGGCAATCGCTGCGCGGCGCCTCGGTGGATGTCGTGGCCGACGTGCTCGCGCTACTGCTCACCAAGCTCGCGCCGAGCCTTATCGCGGACGCCGAGTACGACAGGCTGCGCACCGCCATAGAGCGGCAGGCAAATCTGGGGTTGGACCCGAGCCTGTCCCCGGCTGCGGCCTCGGCCGCCTCGGTCCTCGTGCAGGGCATGAGCGCCGAGCGGGCCTTTGTTCTGCGAGAATGCGTGGAGGTGGTGCGCGCCACCAAGCTACCCCTGGACGAGGCTAGCCGAGTGTTTGGCTTCCTGATAGTAGAAAGATTGCGCTCCAGGGCAAGCACGGACCCGCTGCACGCGTTTCCGGTGCTCAGCGCGGAGAGCGCGTTCTCCTTCCGCGTGCTACTCGAGACGCTCCTGTCTGGGCTGACGGGCCGTCGATCTTCCAGGCACGTTTGGGCGGGCCGGAAGGCGCAGCGGCCGTGCAAAGGGTCACCGGGAGCATCCCGCGTGGCGCCGAGGCAGCCTCAGTAACAGATACGGAAGAAGAAGCGCCGGCGGTGGCCTTGTCGCTGTCCGCGGGGGCTGCAGCGCCGGCAGCCGCAGCCGCGGCCGACGAGCTGCCTGCGATGTGGAACGGCAAGCCCGTTGACGAGGACGCCCCGCCGCCACTCGAGCCAAGGGTGCTGGCGCCTCGCCCTTCAGAGGAGGCCAGCATTGACTACAAATCGCTCGCGAGGGCCGTCAGCCTTGACCCGGCCCTGGCCGAGGACCCGGTACCGGACGGCGACTCCCCAGAAGCGTCCAAAGCGGCGACCGCGGAAGCACCTTCCCGGAAGGCCTGTCCCGGGCGCCTCGAGCGCCCTCATTGCGGCAAGTGCCGAGGAGCCGGAAGAGCCGGCAGCGGCAGCGCCTGGGTCAGATCCAGATGGAGGAGGCACCTCCGAGCAAGCGGTGGCCGTGATCACGCGCGAGCACGGGCTAATAATGCACGCATCGGCGCAGACGCCCGCGGCGGGGGCCAAGGCCAACGCCGCGACGCAAGAAGAGGCGACAAGCGCCGGCGCCGCGCCAGTAGATCGGGCGACCACCCTGGAACGCCTCATCGCGTGGTACGCTGTGCGCTTGGAGAATGCGCCCAACGCGCCCAACGCCGGCCTGTGGCAGCGCGAGGTGGCCGAGCTGCAGCATGAGCTGGAGGAGCTTCGCGGCATGGCCCCGTCGGCGCCGCTCGCGGACGCGGAAGGGCTAGACGCGGGGAACGCATGCGCGCCCGCCCTCCTCGCGGCCGCCGAGGCCCTGTGGCGGCGCGCTGCCAACAGCAGCGCGGACAGTCTCATGAAATACCGCAGCCTGCCGGCGCGACGAGCAAGCAGCAGCGGCGGCGGCGGAGGAGGAGGAGGAGGAGGAGCGGCGCCGGGCGGCCAAGCAAGCAAGCGACGACCCGTACCTAGACGACCCGAGCGTGGCTCTGGAAGACTCGGACGAGCTGCTGCACAAGTCCTGCTCGACGTGGACGCCTTGGCGGCGCGTTACCTGCCGCAGCGCCCGCCCGACGACATCGCAAGCGCAAGCCCCGGCGCAGCGACAGCGCCCACGAGCGCCTCGCAGCTGCTCGTGGCCCTCCTGCGCGAGAACGCCAAGCTGCGCGTCGAGCTCAACGAGTACCAGAAGGGCGTCATCCAGCGCACCCAGGCCAAGGCGCTCGAGTTTGACAAGGCGTTCGCGGCCGCCGGCCCGCGCGCCGGCCCGCTGGCCCAGCAACACGGCGACGCCGGCCCTGCTGCCGGCGCCAGCTCGTCCGCGTCGTGGTCCTCCTTCGCGCGGCTGCTCTCGTGACTGACCTTTCCAACATCGTGAGATCAAGGAGCCTTGCGTCATCGTGTGGCGTGTTGGGCGAGGGCGGGCGCGGCGGGCAGCTGCGAGCAGCATGGCGGACCACGCGCCCAGGAACTGGCTCGACCCCGTGCCCCCGGGCCCGCTGCGGCCGCTGACCGCGGACCGACTGCGCTCGTACAAGCCGGCCGTGCTGTTCGATGTGGCGAAGCCCTTCGCCCCGCCCGCCGAGACTGCGCGCTGGCTGCAGAACCAAGCGCAGACAGGGTGGCACGACGGGGTGAGCGGGTTGGACTACCACGAGGGAGCTCGGCTGGCGGTCGCCACGAACAACAAGGGAAGCATTTGCATGATGGACGTAAACGCGGGAGAAGCGTTCCAGCATAGCGTGGACCTGAAGAACAAGCCCGACCTTGTGCGGTTTGGCGCGCACCCGATGTCGTTGTTTTACTCGACTCGGGAGCACAACAACTACAACTTGCACCGCGTCAACCAGTACTGCGTGACGACGCACAAGGTTGTGGCCTGTTTCGTGGCGCACCCGATCCGCATCTCGTCATTGGTCTGCGACGTTCGCCGCGACGTGTTCTTCACTGCCGACGAAGCCGGGACCGTGTACACATGGGACGCGCGCCTTAAGACGGCGGTCCAGGCACACAGTAAACTATTCTGGGCTCGGCCATTGTGAGACCAAGCTGGCCATGAGTCACAGTGGCTGGGGCGTAGCAGTGGCAAGCTTCGAGGTGTACAAAAACACGCCGTGCGTGGGCGTGCGCATCCACGACCCGCGAATGTTTGATAAATTCGTCAAGCACGTGGCTATCCCGGACCCACCGCGCAACCGCAAGTCACGCATTGTGGCGCTGAGCTACTCGGCGGACGACTCCAGGCTGCTTCTCAGCACTGCAAGGGAGCACGTCGTGCTCAGTATGCAGGAGCCCTGGGAAGGGACCCCAAATGCTGCTACGCTGGCACGGCTGCCGTCGCCCGAGCTCTTTGACCTCCACGGCACGGAGATCCAGCCGGCGTGCTTTGACGGATCGGGCAAATATGTCGCTGCGGTGGGTTGGCCGGGCTGCAAGCGCGTGGCTTTCTACGAGGCGTCGGCCTCCGCGCGCCGTGACGAACATGGTCGCGTCGTCGCCCTCGCCGAGTCCGACAGTAGCCACGAGTATGGCACTCCGATTCGCAACGTGATGTTTTGTGGCACCAGCGAGGCGCTCATAACTACGGGGGTGAGCTGCATCGCGCTCTGGCAGCCAGCAGCAACGAATGAGCCACGCCGCCGAGTAGAGCTCCAACCTGACTGACAATGCTCCTCCTCTGCACTTGGCCTTGTCGAAAGTCGAGAGTCTCGATCAATCGATTGAGCCCAAACAGGCTCCTTGCGGCCACGTCAGTGGAGACGGGCGCGAGAGGTCGACGATGCGCACGCGCGCGCGAATCCTCGTGGTTGGCGACTCGGGCGTCGGGAAGAGCTCGCTCGTGCACAAGGTGAGCACCGGCAAGGTACTCGAGGCGCCGGGCTGGACCGTGGGCTGCACTGTTAATGTCAAGCTGGTGCTGCCAGACCGCTTGCGGGTCGACCTTCAGGGGGCCCACCAGCAGGGGCAGCAGGGGCAGCAGCAGACGGCAGCCTGCGCGCCGCCTATGGTGCAGCACCACCAGGCTTCGCAAGGGCAGCGGCTGGGACACGAGCCCTTCTTCGTAGAGTTGCTGGACGTGGGCTGCCACAACTCGCACGCGCTGAGCAGGCACATGTACTACGCGAATGTGGACGCCATCATGCTGGTGTACGACGTGTCCAACGTCAAGAGCTTTGGCAACATGCGCAAGTGGATTGCCGAGCTCGCCCGCAAGGTGCCCCGAGCGCGCCAGCCCGCACGCCAGCGCACGCACCAGTACGACTCGGCCAAGCGCATCGCCGATCTGCCCGTGCTTGTCGTGGGCAACAAGCTTGACCTAGTGCGCAGCCGCGCGCGCTGGATGGGCAAGAGCCTGCCTGACGTTACTAAGGTCTACGGCTTCGAGTGGACCAACGTGTCCTCGGCCAGCAAGGGCGGCACTGACATTATCGACGCGTGGCTGGCACGCGTGGCGGCCGGCACGAGCGACGACGAGGTCGCGTATGCGTCGCCCGACCCTTGGGTGCTCAATCGAGCGTCGTCTTCGCCCTCGGACATGTTCTCGATGACCATGCCGTGACCCGCCGAAGGGGGGCCCCGCCGCCCGCCCCGACGTGACGCCGTGCCTCGTGGCCCTCAGCAATGGCCTCGACGCATGGCGGCAGCCGGCAGCCCCTGCCATGATCACGAGGGCCGCTGGCGCCCGACCAGGCCGCCGCTTCACGTAACGCCTCTCATGGCGTCGACGGGCGAGCGAGGCTCGGCGCCGCGCTTGGACCCAGCCGCTTCCGCCGAGCGTCGCGCCATCCTCGCGCAGCGCGTCCGCGAGGCGGAGGCAGAGGTCGCAGCTGTGACCGCGCCCGGAAGGCCACATGGTCGAGATGGCGGTGCTCCTGCCCATGCGGATGCTTCGCCGCGACGCAGGGCCCGGCGCGGGAGAAGCGGCGGTCGCCGACGCGACGCGAAGCGCGCGGCATCGTGCGTGCGCGCCGAGGACGTGGCAAAGGCCATGGCAGAGGCGGAGACCAAGCGTGGGGGCAAGTCGCTCCAGGCGCACTTGCGGGCAACGCAGGAGCGCTTGGAGCAAGAGCGGGGCACTGGCTTGCCGGCCACAGCGCAGCGCAGCGGTGACGAGCTTGTCGGTTTTCTCATGGAGCGCGCGGAGGAGTTTATGAGCACGGACGTGAAGCGCGACGCCGCGCAATCGCGGCGCCGGGAACAGCAGCACGCCCGCGAGTTGCAAGAGACGGTTGGCCGCGAGGTGGCGCTTATGGAGCTGCGGGAGCTGGGCGAAGAGCAGCAACAGCTATTCGTGGAGCGCGTGCACCGACACCGCGTGACCCAAGGCCACCAGCGCGTAGTCGCGAGAAACGCCGGGATTGTCGCGCGCGCCAAGCGCCCAGAGTGGGTGGAGCGCATTGAGGACCTGGTCTTCCTGCTGGACCACTTTGGGACGCGCGAGAGCAACAACTGGCGCTCGCAGATGGTGCAGGAGTGCCTGCACCTCGGCAGCTTTGCGGATAACTTTGGTGCGCGGCGAGAGCCGCCCGGCGGCACGGCGGGTGTCCGGAGCCAAGCAGAATCACTTGCCGACTCGCTGGAGCGAGTGCGCGTGGAAATCGACGTGTACAGCGCGCGGGAGCTCATCAGCAAGGTGCACGAGTGGCTCCGCATGGCCGAGGGCGTGGCGCACGCGTGGGGGGCGCGCGAGCGCACGTGGCGCGTGGAGGCCGAGCGCGAGCGCGAGGAGCAGCGGGCTTTTGCGCGGCAGCTTCGCGAGCAAGCGGGGTGGCTCGTGAAGAAGAAAGCAAGCGTGCGCGCGTCCGTGGACTGCAGCCGCCTTGGCCGCTTGCGGACCCAGGCCCTCTCACCATCGTGGGTGCCGGGCCGGCCAGCGACGCCGAGCAGCGCCAGGTAGCACAGCTGGAGCAGGCGCAGCGCGAGCGACGCTTGGCGCTAGCGGAGCGGCTGCTCGCGCGCCTGGAAAAGGTCGAAGCTATGCCCATCACGCAGATCACCGAAACGGAGGCCTGGGGCTTGGCGGTCCAGCTGCTTCGCGAGAGCTCGGCAGAGGGCATGTGGCACGTCTCGTTTCAAGTTTACAATGCGATGATGGCCAAGCCAGGACTGCGTCGCAAGGTGAGCCATGAGGTTTACCGGCTGCTGATCTCGGCGTGCAAGCGTGGCGCGCCCTTTGGCGGCGGCGGCGGCGGCGGCGGGTCGCTGCAAGCGCTTCGCGTGCTGGAGGAGATGCAGACGCGCGGGCTCACCCCAAGCGTGCGCACATTCAACGCCGTGCTAGACGCGTGCGTGCCGCGCGGGAGTGGCGCCTGGCCGCGCGCGTCCTTCGCATCATGCTGCGGGTCGGTGTGCCGGCCTCCTCCGTGAGCTACGACACGCTTGACCGCGTGTGCGAGCGTGCCCGCAGCGAGCACGCGCCAGCCGTGTACGAAACCTTCAAGCTGGCCGGGGTGCCCGAGGCGCTCGCGTATGCTTGTGCGCGAAGCTGCGGCGCATTTCTTCCCGGCGGCGACGGTGACGGCGACGATGACGGCGACGATGACGGCGACGATGACAGCGACGATGATGGCAAGCAGCACGCCGGCAGCGCCGACGACGGCGCAGAGGAGGATGAAGAGGGAGACATGGTCGACCGTGACGTCTTGTTAAAAACTTAAAACTTGTGGTGGTGGTAGTGGTGGCGCGAGGCGTTGCTGGGCAGGTTGTTTGGCATGCCCCTGGCAGCGCCGATCAGAGCTTGGAGGTGGCCGGGATGCCCTTGGCAGCCATCTTGATGCCCAGG
The DNA here is from genome assembly GCA_022244645.1 of Thraustochytrium striatum. Lineage (NCBI taxonomy): Eukaryota > Bigyra > Thraustochytrida > Thraustochytriidae > Thraustochytrium > Thraustochytrium striatum. The sequence continues at coordinate 392,660 of JACDIV010000044.1, forward strand.
TCGGCCATGACCTCCTCCGAGCCGCCGAGGATGGCAGCAAACTTGTTGGTGCGCATTGAAGCGCTCCACGTACTTGCCCATCCCCGAGTTGGTGATGGCGCGGCCGCCAAAGATCTGGATGGCGTCGTCGCTGATCTCGTACGCCATGCGCGTGGAATGGTACTTGAGGAGCGAGGTGGTGCCGGCCAGCTTCATGCTCTGCTGGTCGTACGGCAGCTTGGTCATCTGGTAGGTGATCTGCTCAAACCAGGCGTAGACCGACTCGGTCTTGGCGACCATGGCGGCGAGCTTCTGGCGGATGACCGGCTGCTGGATGAGCGGCTTGCCAAAGGCCACGCGCTGGTTGGCCCACTTGAAGCACTCGTCGACCATGCCGCGCATGCCGGCGATGATGTAGGCGATGATCATCCAGCGCTCATGGTTGAAGTTGTACATGGCGTGCATGAAGCCCATGTCCTCCATGCCGATGAGGTTCTCGACCGGGACCTTGACATCCTCAAAGGTGATGTAGGCCGTGCCCGCCGAGGGCGAGTAGCTCGTCTTGATCTTCTTGGTCTCGACGCCGTCCACGCGCTCAATGAGAAGCATGCTGAGGCCGTTCTCCGTGCGGACGAGCGTGGTAAAGTAGTCGCTGTCGTGCCCGTTGGTGATCCACTTCTTGGTGCCGTTGACCACAAAGTGGCGGCCGTCCGCCGTCTTGACCGCGGTCGTCTTGAGGCCCGCCACGTCGCTACCCGCGAACGGCTCGGTGATGGCAAGCGAGATGCGCTTCTCGCCCATGAGCACCTCGCGGCCCACCTTCTTCTGCATCCAGTCCGGGCCGAACTGCAGCACGGGCGGCAGCCCGATGCACATGCCCGAGCCCAGGCCGTCCACAAAGCCGGGGCAGGCCAGGCGGCCCACCTCCTCGTGGAGGATGGCCTCGGCAAAGTAGTCAAACTTTTCGATCGGGAAGCCAAAGATGTCCTTGCGGTCGATCAGCTGGAGGTGCTTGCCGGGGCCAATGCGGCCGGCCAGGAGGCCCGCCTGGCCCATCTTGGCAAAGATCTCCTTGCTCGGGCTCTTGCCGTCGTTCTCGCCGGCCTCGGCCTCCTCGCGGATGTTGTCGTTCAGCCACTGGCGCACCGTAGCGCGCAGCTTGAGGTGGTCCTCGGTGTGGTACGGCGAGAAGGCGCCCTGCCACGCGGCGGGCTCGGCGTAGGGCACGCCGGAGAGCTCGCCGGGGCCGCGGATGCGGTTGTTCTCGTCGCGGGGCTCGGCCGTCTCGAGGCGGCCCACCTTGAGCCGCGGGAACTTGAGCAGCACCTCATGCCGATGCAGCCCGTAGAACACGTCGGTGCAGTCCTGGCCGGCGTACTGGCGCAGCAGGTCCTCGCCGCCCGGGTGCAGCCGCGCAAACTTGGACACGTCGTACACGTCGCCGTCGATCACGATCCAGGCGTTGTCCTTGCCGGCATGCGCGTCCAGCTCGCGCTGGGTCACCGTCTTGGTGTCGGCCATCGTCTCTCTGCTTTTCTCTGACTCGCTTGCCCGTTCGCCTTGCGGTTCTGCGCCTCACGTGGGATCGTCGTCCATCCCTGCACCTCGGCGAAATGCGCCCGCCGCCCCCCTGAAATGGCGTCCGTCGTCCCACGCCCAACAACTAGCAAGGCCATGAAACCGCACCCGGCAGCGCGCGGCTGGATTGGGGGGCACAGAAGAACTTGCCATTGCTCGACAGACAAAGACAGATGTGTCTTCTGGATGTGCATGGAAAACTGGATTTGGATTTTCTTGTTTCCGTCCTTTTGGCTCCATGGAAACCGGACGCGAATTCATTCGATGTGCAAAGACCCGGACGCGAAACAATCAATGCGTTTTGATTTTCACAGAGCTTTGCTCGGGCGGGCTTGCCGATGGCTCGTGCGTGTCCAAATAGCCGTCTTGCTCGATGACCATGTCGAAAAACTTGAGCATGGTCAAGGATGGGTCTTCGAGCGGCTTCGCCTCGGTGAGCTCCTTGTAGCTCTCGTTGACAATCACCTCGACAACAGGTTTGTCGTGCGTGGAGCTGTCTCGACCGAGTCTGACCAGGAGCTTCTTGACTTTCTTCCGGCTCCTCAGCGGTCTCAGGTTGGCCGAGACCTCCGCGGAGATCTCCGCGGAGATCTCCGCAGCGTCTGGCGGAAACGCCATGCTGTCATCGACGTCAAGCACATGGGCAGCGATCGATGGTCACGATGGCCGGATCCGGAACCAACAAGGCTCGGCCAGCTCGTGACGATCCGGCCCGTGTCGTGTCCAAGCTGACGAAAAGCAGAAATAGTCCACGTACGGCTTTGGGTCCGTCGTGAGCATGCCAGGTTCTTCCCGGTGATCATCACATCTTGTGGTGCCACTGGGAGCGGCTTCGCTCGGCTGGCCGACTTTATGAAAGGCCGTCGTTTCCGCCAGCTCGAACTACTGGGGCACTCCGACGCAAGGAGTTCGTCGTCTACGGAAGCTTTTCTTCTGCGCTCAGGCCAAGGCCTCTGCTGCGCAATACCAGCGTTTTTGGCAGCTCACTCCTGGATCCCTTGTTTTGCGGCTCTTGGTGGGCACGGCAGCCCTTTCGCCGACATCTTCGCACTTCCCCGGTACGTAGGTACAGAGCGCTAAAGCTAATCATGGCTCAATCAATCAAAATCATCTCGAGAAAGTTGACTGGCACTGACTGACTGACACTGTGACTGATAGTGACATGTGACATGTGCTGACTGATAATTTTGAATGAAGCTTAGTTCCGACCAGGCCGCAGACTCCGTTTCTTGCGATTTTTGCTCCTCGCGCAAGGCAGGCAGGCAACAGGCACGTGTTGACCCTCGCCAGAGCGAGCGAGCGAGCGCGCAAGCGGCCAAGGGGCGCCGCGAATGCTGCCGCAAACGCACCTTGGTCGGAAGGTCAACCTCAGGTTGCTTCGACACCTGCGGCTTGCGGGACGAGCTGGCTGGCTGGCAGAGGCTGGCTGGCTGGCTGGCTGGCAGGCTGGCTGGCGGCGCATGTGGTCGCCAACTTTCAGCGGGTCAATTGGCCCCTCGTGTCTCCTCGGCATAAAGCGCACGCCGCGATGTGCCCCTCAAATACTGTTCATCCCAACGGGGCCCAACAACGTCCGCACCACACCGCCACCGCCGCCACCACCACCGCTGCCGCCGCCACCGCCGTCCGCCAGCCACCTGTGGCAGCGCTCCACGCCCGCCCACCTCCTCTCCTCTGGGACGCTCCAGAAGCCCATCGCTCGCCGCCTCTCACACTGGTTACCTCTGCGTTGAACGGTCCAACGCGTGTGGAGGTACGCGCGCTGCGGCAGAAGGTAGTCGCGCATCGAGCTGTGCGCTGGCAGAACGCGATGGAGCTGCTGGCCGAGGAGGTGGCCTTCGAGCACGTCGAGCTGAGCGACAGCAGCGGCAGCAGCGACTGCAGCGACGCAGAGGACACCGAGGGGGAGATGTGCGTCGCGGTGGTCAACAGCGTGGAGGATCTGGGACTCGACCCCTGGCGTCGCCGCCGGCGCCCCGATCGAGGAAGCGCGGCGCGAGCATGATGGCCGCGCGAATGCCGCCCGCCGCCGCGGGCGGCGCGCGAATCAAGCCGGCCAAGCGCACGCTGGACCTTGGCATGGACTCGATCCAGGCCCTGGCGTCTGCGCGCAAGCGTGCGCGCCGGGACAGTGGTGCGCCGATGATGGGCGCGAGCGCGTCTAGCGTGATACGGCACGGCGTCGCCTTCAACCAGGGCCTGCGCAGCAGCATGGAAGACACGGCCCGCATCGTGCCGGACCTGGCGGAAGGACTCCTCTACGCCGGCCTCTTTGACGGCCACGGCGGCGCGAACACCAGCAAGAGCCTCTTGCGAGACTTGCACACGCGCATCGCAGCACGGCGCGCCGGCGCGCCGGCCCTCGCGCTCGAGGCCGTCCTCCGGGAGGTCTTCCTTGCGTACGACCTCGAGCTGCTTGAGCGAAGCCGCAAGCAGCAGGAATCGCTGCAGCTGCAGCAAGCCAGCAAGGGTCTACGGTGCTGCAAAGCGCGTCGCTTCCGGATGGGCCCCACCACGCCGCCCAAGCAGGCCGCGCCGCCCCGCGAGCTGGCCCCATGCGGGTCTGGCTCAACCGGCACCGTCGTGCTCGTCGAGGGCCGCGAGCTGGCTGTCGCCTGGCTTGGAGACAGCCGCGCGGTGCTGTGCCGCGGCGGCGTGGCCGTGCCGCTCACGCGTGACCATCGCGCCACGGACGCGAGCGAGGCGGCGCGCGTGCGCGCGTGCGGAGGCACCGTTAGCCAGGGCGGCCGCCTATTCCACGACCTCAACCTCTCGCGGGCCTTTGCGTCCTTCAAGCACAAGCTGCACCGACTCGCGCCCTCGCAGCGCCCGGGGGACGAGGAGGACGAGGAGGACGCTGTCGTGCAACTGCGCAACCCTCTGTCCTGCGTGCCAGGAACGGCCTCCTTGGAGATCGGCGACGCAGACGAGTTTGTCGTTTGGCCTCGGACGGCGTGTGGGACGCCGTGAGCAACCAAGAGGTTTCGCGGCTTGTGCGGCGCTGGCTATTCCAGTGGCACCTCACGCCAGCCGAGGCAGGCGCAAAGCTGCTCGAGTTTGCCCTCGAGCAGGGCAGCGCGGACAACCTCAGCGCGGTCGTTCTGGTGCTCCGCGACACAATTTAATTGACCATCACCAACGTTTTTGGATTACTGCTGCTTTGGCTGCTTTGGCTGCTGCCTCTGCTTGTTCACAGCTTGCTCGTCGTGGCCGCTCCGGGTCGGGCCCGTGCCATGGCTTGCCAGACAAGAAGGCCATCTGCTCAAAGCGGTCCGAGCCAAAGTAGAGCCTGTCGTCGCCCTCCAGGATGAAGGCGGGCACGCCGAAGAGCCCGAGCCCGATCGCCTCCTCCGTGTTGGCCGTCAGCTCCGCTTTGACCTCGGCCGAGTTACGGCTCTCCACGAGGCCGCGCGCGTCTTCGGCGCTAAACCCAGCGCTAGCGCAGCACGACAGCAGCATCTCCTCATTGATAAAGAGCTCGTTGTTTTCGTTCCGCCTGCCCGGGTCCAGGTGCACCGCAGTCGTGAGGCTGTCAACCAGAGCAATGACGCGATCCTGGGAGCCCTTCTCAAAGTTCTGCGCCGCGACGATCAGGCGCTGACAGTTGAGCACGTCCTTTGCCGCGGCCGAGAAAAAGTTGGACGGCAGGGGCTGCATCGGCACGTTGAAGAACCGCGCGTTGCGGTCCAAGTCGGTGGCCATGAAGGCCGCGCGCAGGCACCGTGGCAGGCGGCTTGTTCCCCGTGCCCCTCATGATGCCCCCAAGGAACACCGGCTTGAGCTCGAGCTTGATATCCCACAGCTTCTGGTAGCGCCTCAGAACGCGCCACGATAGCGCCGCCTGCGCCGCTCGCGCATCAATCAGCCCAGCCCTCCCTCCGACTCCCGGCCCAAGCCGGCGCTCGCGCGGGCACTTACATACGGGCTGACCACGTCAAACATGTACTTGACCCGCATCCTGCCGCGCCTGGCCGCAGACAACCAAACGAACAACCGACAGTCGCCGTCGCCGTCGCCGTCGCCGTCGCTGTCGCCGTCGCCGTCGCCGTCGCCGTCGTCGCCGCTGCTGCGTCCGATCTTTTGGGGTCGGTTCCCGATCCGATCCGCGCGGGTTCCGTGGCATTTTGAAAAAAAAGCGAATGGGTAACTGCGCCGCGGTAGTTAGAGAAGACGGTCGAGAGCAGAGGAGGGAGGGAGGAGGGCGCGGACGGCGGCGCAGACGACCCTCGACGATGTCGATCATGGACAAGTACGTCAAGGTGGAGAAGCCCGGGGCGAGGGCACGTACGGCGTGGTGTACAAGGCGCGGTGCAAGGAGAGCGGCGAGATGGTGGCGCTCAAGAAGATCAGGCCGAGATGGAGGACGAGGGCGTGCCCAGCACGGCGCTGCGCGAGATTTCCCTGCTCAAGGAGCTGGACCACCCAACATCGTGCTGCTGCGCGACGTGGAGCACACGCAGTCGCCCAACCGGCTGTACCTGTGTTTGAGTGGCTCGAGCAGGACCTGCGCAAGCACATGGACAACCTGGAAGGCGCGATGACGCCCGAGCTCGTGCGCAGCTACATGTCGCAGATGCTCAAGGGCCTCGAGTACTGCCACGCGCACGGCATCTTCCACCGCGATCTCAAGCCGCAAAACCTGCTCATCGACCGCGCGGTACGCTCAAGATCGCCGACTTTGGCCTCGCGCGCGCCTTCTCGCTGCCCTTCCGCACCTACACGCACGAGGTGGTCACGCTGTGGTACCGCGCGCCGAGATCCTGCTTGGTCAGCGGCGCTACGGCCTGCCCGTGGACATGTGGTCCGTCGGGACCATCTTTGCCGAGATGGTCAACCGCCGCCCGCTGTGGCCCGGCGAGTGCGAGATCGACGAGCTGTACAGGATCTTTCGCTCGCTTGGCACGCCCAACGACCGTCTGTGGCCCGGGGTGACCTCGCTGCCCGACTTTCAGCCCGTCTTCCCGTTGTGGCACCCCAAGCCGCTCGAGAATGACGTGCCCAAGCTCGACCCGGTGGGGATCACGCTGCTTACCGAGCTTCTCAAGTACGACCCCGCGGCGCGTATCTCGGCGCGTGCGGCCTTGCGCCACGAGTACTTTGCCGAGTGCAGCCCCGCCAACTGAGCCTCCTGCCCGCCGGCGGTCTCCTGAATGTAATGTTGCTTGCTTCAGCTCACCCTGTCTGTCTCTCGATAAAATGCTATTCAACTGCCTTGAGGGCAGCCCGCTGCTCGGCCATCAGCGCGCTGATCTCGCGCGCGTAGAGCTCCGGGTCTACTACCGACCCGCGCAGCCCGCCCAGCACCAGCGGCTGCGACACCATTTCCAGGTACGCCGTCCGGTTCTGCTCGAGGTACGCAATCTGCTCCAAACACGTCGCGAAGGCCGCGTCGCCGCCGAGGCGCTCGAGGACCGCTCCCTCCACCGCGGCCAGCACCGCGCCCTTGTCTTTCCCGTCCGCCGCGGCCTCGGCGCGCCGGAACTCGGCGTCCCAATCCACCACGCCCGCCGTCTTCACGTCACAATGCACAAAGGCGGCCGGGTTGAGCACTCGTGCCACGTCCGGCGCGCCCCAGTAGATGGGCACGGCGCCAGCGAGCCACACGTTGACAATCTTCTCCGTAATGTACCCTGGCACCTGCGAGTTCTCGAAGGCGATGCCGAAGCGGAACCGCGAGAAGGCAGCCACCGCCGCTGCAAACATGTTGGGCTGCACCAGGTCGGGCGCTGGCTTCAGCCGCAGAGCAGCGGACGCTGCGCCTCGCGTGGCTGACAGTTGCCTATTGCCATCGGCCGCTCGCCGCTCGCGCCGCCGGTGCCAGGGAACCGCGCCGCGAGCGCGTTGAAAAACACGGACCGAAAGAAGGCCGAGCGCACTCGCGCCGAGCAGTAGCTCGTTAGCAGCGCCGCGAACCAGCGCTGCTCCCCATCAAGCGCCGGCCAATTGCCCTGGCCCTTCGGCGTGGCTTGCACGGGGAGCGGCGCGCGGCGTGAGCGCGCTAGCACCTCAGCGGGCTCTGTGCGGTGCGTGAAGCTGGCGTACAGGTACGGCAGGTGCAACCCCGGCACGTTGGGCGGGTGAAGTGCCGACTTGCACTCGAGGCCCAAGTCGACACCGTCGGCTGGGTTTGTGGGCCACGGCTCCATGTGATAGCGCACCACAAAGGGCCGCACAGGCTGCATCGCGTCGTCCGCTACTACGCTCACGCGGGCGCCGCGGACGACGACGTGGTGGATGCGGCCCCGACCCAACTTGTGCTTTACGGCCTGGGTCGAGCCGCGCTCGCAAAAGACCACGTCGAGCTCCTCAAGCGCCTGCTCATCCAGCGGCTTCCGAGTGCCGCCATCACTGCGCTTGCGCCGTCCAGCCGCGCCAGCGCGGCCCCGACCTCCTTGGCCACGCCTTCAAGGTTGTCGCCCGGACAGAACCCAACACGCAGGGTCTTCGCCGGGCGCTTTTCGCATGTGGTGGCTGCCGCAGTCTTGCCGGAGGCCCCACCGCCAGAGTTTCGGTCCCACCGGCTGCTGGAGCCACGCTACGTGGCGTCAAGCTGCGCCATGCCAGCCCGAGGAGTATCACACCGGCCAGAGCGGCCGCCGCGACGGCCCGGGGCCACCTGCCGCTGCGGGCACAGCGGGCGCCGCGCCGCGGGCGTCGTGGGCCGCCGCGGGAACCAGCGGCACCGCGGGCGGCGCCGCCAGCGGCGCGGCGCCCGCCGGCGGCTGGGTCACCACGTCGCAAGAGCATGAGCAAGAAAAGAAGACAGGCAAGGCGAAGATCGATCAGAGGCGGCGCAAGGGACGAGGGCGAGATGGGCCAGGTGCTGGACTGCTGGTAAGCGGCTTGGTGGCGCGCGAGCGCCGGGTGCTGGCGTCGCCGCCACTCTTCGCCCTGGGTGGCGTGCGCGGCGCGCGGCCAGCATCGCTGTGCTGGACATGATGGAGCCGGCGGCTGGGATGCTGACACTCTTTTGCCGCGACGGCGGCGCGCAGCGAGAGCAAGCAGCCGGAGCCGGCAGTGGAGCACGCGCACTTTGGTAGGTTGGGACGCGCAGGCGACGGGCCTGCGAAACGCTGACGGCGAGAAGACGCCAAAACCGCCTCCGAGGGCATCAAGCTGTCCGAAAACGGGCGCAAAGTGGCGGGCGCAGGGTGCGCGATCGCCAACGCGGCGCTGCACCAGGACCAGTGCTACTTCGAAGTCAAGCTGGCGGCCATGGCTAGTGACGCAGCCTTCTGCATCGGAGTGTGCCATCGCTCGCCAGACGTGGTAAAGGGCAAGACCGAGCTGGGCGACCTGGAGCAGCTGGGCGTTCAACTCGAGCCGCAGCACGGAGGCGTTCAAGGAGGGCGACGTGATCGGCTGCCTCTTTGACCAGAGCACGGGCCGGCCGGTGCTCAAGCTCCTGAAGAACGGCGCGGAGCTGCCACCCGGGAGCGAGGTGAAGGGGTTCAGGGCACGGTGTACCCGGGCGTGAGCGTGACGCACGGGTGCGAGCTGGAGTGCAACTTTTCGATCGAGGGGGAGGACTTTGCCTTCCGGCCGCCAGGTGGCGTGTCGGGGCTGATTCCCTCGCGCAGCCTGGTGTAACTCTTGGAATGGTAATTGCGCATTTCTCGTGATTGTCTAAAAGTCGTGGTCCCAGCCGCCGGCGGACTGCATCATGGACTCGTCTACAAACTTCTCGTCCTCCTCGTGCCTGTCGTCGCAGTCCTCAAAGTTGTTGGCGTCCAGCCCGCTCTCGGGGGCCGCGGGCGGAACTTTTCGTCGAGCTGGAAGGTCTGGTTGGTGATGCCCGGCCCGTCGATGGCGAACGAGTAGCTGTCCGTCTTGCCAAAGAAGGGGTGGTTCTTCACGTGGGTGGCGTTGGCCTTGCGCGTGCCGTAGCGCTTGGCGTGGTTGGGGTGCATGAGGCGCAGCAAGAGGTCGCACAGCTCCTTGTCGAAGAGGCCCGGGAACTGGATGTTCGGGTAGAACTTTTCGTACTTGGAGATCTCGATGTAGCAGTCCAGCTGTTTTGCGAGACGACGTGGAAGGGGGAGAACCCGGACGCCATCTCGTAGAGGATGACGCCCATGGACCACCAGTCGACGCCCTTGGAGTGGCCTGAGCGCTTGTACACCTCCGGGGCCGTGTACTCGGGCGTGCCGCACAGCGAGTAGGTGCGCTGGTCGTGGATCATCTTGGCAAAGCCAAAGTCGGCCAGTTTGAGGTAGCCTGACTCGTTCAAGAGCAGGTTCTCCGGCTTGATGTCGCGGTGGATGATTCCCTTCGAGTGCAGGTACTCGATGGAGAGAATGATGCAGGCCGTGTAAAACCGGCACTGTGACTCGAGTTCGAAGCAGCCGCAGATGATCTCGTCCTCATCCGCGTTCTGGTTGCGCGTCCACCGTGTCCTTCATCAGCGAGTACAGCTCGCCGCCGAGGCAGACCTCGGTCAGCATGTACACCGAGTCGCCCATGTTGAAGGTGCGGATCAGGTTGACAATGAAGGGCGACTCCGTGACGGCCATAAGCTCCCGCTCGTTCTTAATGAAGCGCTGCTGCTTCTTGGCCACCACGGTGGCCTTGCGGATGCGTTTGAGGGCGTACGTGGACCCTGTCAGCTTGTGGCGAACCAGGTCGACGTGCCGTACGAGCCGCTGCCCAGCGTGCGGATCTTTTGCAGGTCGTTCCAGTCGACGTCGATCTTGACCGAGTCCTTTGCCGTCTTGCGGTGGTTGAACGTGTCGCCAAGCTTTTGCTTGAGCGAGTCTGAGAGGAAGCTCTCAAAGCTGCTGCGGCGGAGGCCCCAGACCTTGGTCTTGCCCGGGCCCACGGCATAGACGTTGCAGCGCGCGGCGCGTTCGTCAGCAAGGCGCCCTCGCCAAAGTAATCGCCCGCGATCAGCGTGCCCACGCGCTTGGCCTCCGCCTCGCCCTCTTCCAGCAGGGTGCACTCGAGCGTGCCCTCCTTGACGATGTAAAAGATGTCGCCAATCTCGCCCTGTCGCACGATGTACTCGCCATTCTCGTCTCGCCTTCCTCTAGCGTGGACACGAGCACGGAGAGCTGCGCGTCGTCCAGGTCCTTGCCAAGGTCAAGGCTCTTGAGGACGCGAAAGCACAGGTTGTGCTCGAACAGCTCGCGGAGGGAGCCCATGTACTCTTGGAACTCGTTGCGCCCCAGCGCGAGGCAGCGCACGGTGGACGAGTTGGCCACCGCAGAGGCGTTGCGAATGCCCTCGCCCTCGTCCAAGAGGGCACCCTCGCCGATGTACTCGCCGGGCCCGCGCGTGGCCACGATGCCGTTGCGCAAGCGCTCCATCTTCTTCGGACATGGTGCCGACCATGCTCTGCTTGCCGCCCGACTGCTTGATGAGCACCTCGCCCTCCTCGATGAAGTACATGGTGTGCCCGCCCTCGCCTTGGCGCATCAGATAGTCGCCCTTGGTAAAGCTAATGGGCTTGAGCGCCGCCGCGATGGCCTCGCGCGTCTCGCGGGGAAGCTCCTGAGCCCCGGGATCTCCGTGATGTTCTCCAGCAAGGACCCGCCCTTCTCCAGCTTGCGCTTGAGCGCCTGCACGGTCACCTTTTGGTACTGGAGCCGGGTGATGACACAGCTTGCTGTCTTGCGTTGCCGTCAGGCTCATCGCATGTGGAACCGGGGCAAGCAGCGCCTCCTGGTTGGCCAGCACGACCTTCTCCTCGCCCATTTGCATCTCGCCGTCGATGAGCAGGCAAAAGTACGGAAACTCTTGGTCCTTGCCGATGATTGTCTCGCGGCCTTGATCGTAGCCTCCGACATGCCCTCCAGCACCTCGTCAGCACTTCATCTCAACAAAGGAAAGTCAAGCGCTCTTTGGCGATCGCGATTCGGCTTCTGGCTTGGCCCCCTCGGACCCAGGCTCCCCACACCGGCGCGGCCCCCTCCGGTTGACCTCCGAGACGACGTGCGCTCGGAACCCGGTGAACCCCTTCTTCTCGCGGAACCGCTTCATCTCCGAGTCTTGCCAGCACGCCCTGGTTCCCCTGCGCCGCGGCCGCCGCGCCGCCATGCTTCTCCTCCACCTCGCCAGACTTGCTTTCAGCCGCTGCGCCCGCCTGCTGCAGCTCTTGCTGCGGCTGCTGCTTTGGCGAGTCTGCGGCCTTCTCGTGCGGCGCCGCCTCCGCCCTGCCAGCCGGCGGTTGCTCTGCAACATCCGAGGCCGCCTTGGACGCTGCGCCCTTTGAGGTGCCCCCGCCCATCGCTACGCGCGCCCGTGCTCGCCTGCCTCGATCGATAGCGGGCTGGCCAGCTCTCTGCTGCCGTCTCGTCTTCTGCTCCTGCTGTTCGCGATAGATCGATCGATAGATCGATCGATAGGTCGATCGATCGGTCGATCGTCCGCGCCACAGGTGTCCTAGTGCAGCTCTATTGGACCCCTAGCGCCAAGCGCCGCGTGCCGCGCCGCGAGAGCGCCCAAGTCCGCGGCAAATCGCGGCCCGTCAAAGACGCGATCAACGGACATCTTCGAGATCCGTTTGCGGAATGAAGATGGGAGCGAACCTTGGCGCCGCTTCAGGCATCCGTTGGAGGCAGCCGCGCCCTTCGAATCGGCGGAGGCAGATAGATTCGGGCCGCTCTTGGGCCGAGAGCGACCGTCGGGGCCGAGGCTCTCTAGGGCAGAGCCGCGCGAATCTGGCGGCGAGCGCATCGCGTCTTGGGCGCAGGCGCCGGCAAGAACTAGCTCTAGCTTGCGCGGTGGGGCGAACCTGTGAGTTCTTTTAGAAAGATGGAGTCGATTGATGATAGAGGGGAGGGCGGGGGCACGCGTCTTAGGGGTCCTGCTGGGCCAGGTCGCCGAACATCAGGTCGCTCAGCTCGGCTAGCGTGGTGATCTCGTTAAAGTCGGGCCGCTTTTTGGGTCATCCGCCCAGCACTTGGTCAGCAGCTTCCGGAAGGGGGCCGGGGTGGCTTTGCCGAGCTTGGGTCGCAAGTTGCTGAAGGCGACCTGGCGCAGAATAGCCGAGGGGCTCATGCCTGGGTACGGCTCGGCCCACTCGAAGGCCTCCCAGATAACGACGGCAAAGCTGTACACGTCGCTGGGGAAGCCCGACTCCTCGCCTCGCAGCACCTCGGGCGCGGCCCATAATGGGCTGCCCACGCTCGTCATGACCTTGCCCTCCTCCTTGATGCGTGACAGGCCAAAGTCTGCGATCTTGGCGTTCCAGTTCTCGTCCAGGAGCACGTTGGGGCTTTTCATGTCTCGGTGCACGATGGGCGGCGAGTGGTTGTGGAGGTAGTTGAGACCCAAGGCCATGCCCTCGCTGATGCGCAGCACGATGCGGTGGTGCTCGAGATCGGTGGCGGGCTTTTTCCGATTCGTGTATGTGTAGTAGAGGCTGCCGCGCGCGAGCAGTTCTGTCACGATCATCAGCTTGGGCGGCTTTGTCCACGAGCCCATGAAGAGCACGACGTTGGGGTGGCGCATGTTGAGCATCAGGCGGCATTCCTTGTTGAACTCGCGCAGCACTTCTGCTGGCAAGCCCGAGATAAAAAACTGCTTGACGGCAACGTGGGTCCCGTGGTACACCGCCTCAAAGACCTCGCCGTACGCCCCGCGCCGATCCGCGGGCCAATCCTCAGGTCCTCTGGCTTGATAGCAAACGCCGCATCGTCGTCAGCGCTGGCGGGGAGAGCCTCCTCCGGTGTCGGCGACTTGTTAATAGTCGGGTACACCGCCTTCTCCTGCCAGTCGGTCACGTCTGGCCCAAAGTATAGCTTGATGATCTGGTCCAGGCTCTCTAGCACCATGCCAAAGGCCGGTCGCTCGTCAGGGTGGCTGCTCCAGCATTTGGTCATGAGTTCGCGCAGCTTGTGCACCGCGTCGCGCTTGGGCCCGCCCGATATGGAGGCAATGATGCTCTCGAGGTCCACAAAGTCGCTCGGCCGCTTGCCAGTGGCGGTCATCAGCGGGATCGCGTCCTTGCTGAGCGCATTAAAGGGCAGCGCCAGGGCCAGCAGCTCAAAGATGATCACCCCGTATGAGAACACATCGCTCTTGGTGGTGCTCTCCTCCCCGCGGATGCACTCGGGGCGGCCCATCCGATTGTGGCGGCACCAAGACGCTCAGTTGGCTGTGTGCCGCTTGGCCCCGCCCCCGGCCCGGCCTCGCCATCCGCTGGCACAGCGCCCAGGACCGCGTTGGCCGAGACGCCCCGGGGAAGAGGCAGCTCGCCGCCAACCGCCTGAACGGTCCCCGTGGCTGGGGCGAGGGCAGCCGATCGGATCTTGGAAAAGCCAAAGTCGCAGACCTTGCAGCGCCAGTCGTTGTCGAGCAGCAGGTTGAGGCTCTTCAGGTCGTTGTGAAGGATTGGCTGCTCGAGCATGTGCAGAAAATTGAGACCGCGCGCCGTGTCCATAAGGATGCGTAGGCGCAGAGACCAGTCGAGCTTTGTCTTGGTGACGTGCAGGACCTTGTGCAAAGACCCGCGCGGCATGAGCTCCATAACCATCATGAGCGGCGACAAGCAGGTGCCCATGTACATGACGATGTTGGGGTGTCGAAGCGAGGCCATGATGCCGGCCTCCACGCCAAAGTCGATGATGACTTCTTGCTTAAGGGAGCCGTGCACTTTCTTGATCGCCACGTCCGTGCCGCACCAGGTGCCGGCGGACTTGGCCAAAGCTTCCCGAGCCCAGCACTTCGCCAAGCTGCAGATCGGACTCGCGGATGATAAAGTTGGGCGTGATGGTCGCTTTTTTGCGGCCGGGAGATCCGTCCGCGGTCGGCGACACCTTGGATTGGCCAAACTCAAACCAGTTTCGCGTCGTGGTCTCCACGCGCACGTCGATGTTCTCCGCAGCGAGGCGCCGCGTGAGGCGAAAGTCGCGCCGTGATGCGAACTCGGAGAGCCGTAGCGAGTAGGTGAATGCTGTCAGGATTGCGGCGCTGCTCAGCAGATCGACCGGGTCCACAGTTTTTGCGCCAGCAAAGACCACCGCGAACACAAGGCCCTGGAGTCCAAAGGCGATCCAGTACGTCATGCGCGCCGTCACCGTCGCGATCGCGATGAGCGCAAAGCCAAAGCCCGTTGAGCATACGCCGCCGGACGTGGAGCCAAACACGTCTGCCACCGCCGCGAGGAGCACGCAGAGCGAGAGGATCACATCGTCGTTCGGGAGCACCCGACGGATAGCGATCGCGGCATTGAAAATAAACCCCAAGCCAGGCTTCGCTGCGGCTCTGTGCGTCACCTCGGCGGCCTCGCAATCTCTTTCTGCCGCAATGCGCGCAGAAACCCTGCGGCTTGCGGCTTGAGCGGTGCGCGCAAGTATGCAGAAAGAGCTGATGCCCAGCGCAGTTAGCGCCAAGGCGAAACCGACCACGCTGAGATCGAGCAGCACCGCGATTGCGAGCGCCAGCCCGCCACCAAAGCAAAGCTGGTGCGGATGATCGAGCAGCGCTTGGCCTCAAAGAAGACTGGTAGTCACTCTCAATGTCCGGGTTGTTGAACCGCAGCGTCACCGGGTGCATCGAAATGTACGTCTTGAGGATGTGCCGGTTCTGTTCCTGTATCTCGGCCATCTCGGCCAGCCCGCCATCGTCCCCGGCCCCATCCGCCGTTCGCGACCTCGAGCTGGTGCTCATGGGCGTCGTGGCAGCCACCGTGTTCTTCTTGGACGACGTGCCGAGCCCTTGCGTCGTGGACAAGTACCGCAGCGAAAAGTCGTTCGCCTCTTGGCCCTTGTCCTTGCCGGACCCGTGCGGCGGTGTTGATGCGCCATCATCCTCCCTGCCTGCTGCGCCGTTCCCCTCGCCGCGCGCGGGCGCCCGCGCCGCCACCTCAACCGCTTCGGACTAGCCACGGCCGCGGCGAAGGTCCTGCCCGTCCAACGGACATGGTGGCAGTGCGCCAAGTCTGCGCCAGAAGGAATAATCAGGCGCCAGCTCACGGCCAAGACCTGCGTACTGGTAGACGCGCCTTCGTGTACACGATGGAGCGGCCCGGCTTTCAGACGCCACGGCCGCGGCGACGAGAAGGCACCCTTCGCGTATCGTCAACACCACCCTTCGCGTCGCGTCGCGTCGTCTCTCTTTTTCTTTCAGCTTGCGTTAGTTTCGGTCTGGCAGCAAAGGCTAAATAAGGGACAGGCAGGACCAAGGGCCGAATGGCTCTGTCGTCGCGGTGGTGCCTCAGGCTCATGGCCGCGATCGCGATGGGGACGCTGGTGGCGGCGCTGGTGCTCGCGAGGGCCGAGGCGGCAGCGGCCTGCGCCAGAGCAACCTCGCGGCGGCGCGCGTGGTGCAGGTCGAGCCGCTTGAGGGGGTCACGCCGTGCGGCGACGGGCGCCCGCTGTCGGACGCGCCCGGCGGCGTCCGCATGGCGCAAGGGCACAAGCACGGGCTGGGCGCGGTCGCCGCTGGCCTGGTGGCGGCGCTGGCGCCGGGCGAGTCGGCGGAGGGACTGCGGACGGTCTGGACCAAGAAGCAAGTGGTCAACGGCATGCTCGTGCAGGCGAGGATCCGCCTGCACGAACAAGACTACCTGCTGCGCTACCGCGAGTCGCACGAGCTGTGCGGCGCGCCGGGCGATGGCAGCTGCATCGGCGAGGCAACCGTGCAGCGCTGCTTCCCAAGCGATGAGACCGACAGCGCGATCGCGCAGCAAGCCAGCTCAGCGGGCGATGTGTCCCTGTCGCCTTCGACCGGACGGCTCTGAGCGCGAGTATCAGCGCCGCTGCGCCGCTGCCCTGAATTGTAAATAAGCACCTTCTTCCTCCGCAGGAGGCCGAGTCGTTCCTTGAGGCCCACGGGGGTCCGAGCGCCGCCCGCCCGCTGATGCGCGGTCGAGCTCGTCGCGGCGCACAGTGCCCGCCTGTCTCGCCCTCTCCTCCGGCGGCCAGCGAGCGTGCGCCTGGCCTGGCACGCGGCTCCTGCCGTGCGGCTGCCGCGGCCTTTGCGCCGCTCTCGGAGCTCGTCGAGCGGTCTGGCAGCGCTGCCGGCGGTGGCGACGCGACCACGGCGCGCTGGTTCGACGGCAGAGTCGCGCAGCGCGGAAGCCGCTGCTCGAGGCCGGCCTCCAGGCAAGTGCGCACTTTTGCACGCTGCGAGGACCCCAGGACACCAGGCAAGAGAAGGGCGAGAGGAGGAGGAGGAGGAGGATGGCGGCGCGAGTGGCCTTGGTGGCGCTCGCCGTGGCGCAAGCTAGCGCTGCGCTGGCTGCGGGCGGAGGGTTCTTGCGCCGGGGGTCGTGGCGATGCGCGCGAGCTCGCCGCCGAAGGGGACGAGTTGCCGGGACTAGACTGGTGGCGCCTCTGGCTGTTGCCAGTCGTGGCCTCCCTGATCGGCGCCGTCACCAACTGGGTGGAGATCAAGATGACCTTTCGGCCGTACCACTTTCACGGGCTGGCGATCAAGCGCTGGGAAGGCCGGCCGCTTGGCCTTTTCGGATGGCAAGGCATCGTGCCGGCCAAGGCCAAGGTGCTGGCGCGGGAGGTGCGCAGCCTCGTGGATAAGCTCATTAGCATGCAGGACATCCTCAAGCGCGTGGACCACTCCAAGGCCGGCGACATCATGCACGAAAAGTTTCATAGCTTGCTCAGCCAGCGCGTTGACGCCATGCTCGAAGAGTTTGTCGGCAGCGAGAAGCACAGCAAGGCCTGGCAGTTTGGCGAAAAGATCGTGCGCGAGCAGATCGTGCGCATGGCTATGAGCGACTTGCCCGAGGTGGCCGGTCAGCTCTTGCGCGAAGTCGCCGAGAAGCTCGATGACATTTACGATGTGCAGCACCTCTGGGAAAAGCAAATGGTCGAGCACCCAGAGCAGTGGGTGCCCATCATGGAGAACGCCGTCTCCGCCGGGACGACGACGATCATCCAATCCGGCTTCCTGTTCGGGCTCTTGTTCGGGGTGCTGCAGGGCTCATGGAATTCGTCTTGCCGCGCGGCTCGGAAGCCCTGTCGCTGCCGCTTTTCGGCTTGGGCGTAGGCGTGCTGACCAACGTGCTTAGCTACTACATGCTTTCGCGGCCAAGCGAGTCGATCGAGGCATGTGGCAAGGCCATTTGCCGCGACTTTAGCGTGCGGCGGCAGCGCGAGGCGCGGCAGAGTTCGCCGCCCAGTCAGTCGCGCAGTTTCTGCACGCGGAAACGTGTGGGAGAGTCTCACGACCGGGCCCAGTGCGGAGGAGTTTGACGCGCTGTTGCACGCGCACGTGCGCACCTTTTCCGACCGATTTCTGATGCTGGGTCGCCCGCTGCTTATCGAGTATGGGGACGAGGAGCGCTTCCTCAAGATGCGCGACCCACGTCGAGGACATGGCGGTCGTCAAGCTGGAAGGGATGTTCAAAGGCCTGCTTGAGAACAGCAACGAGCTGCTGCGCATCCAGATCGAGATTCGCGAGGGGCTCGAGGCGTTGCCAGTCGCCGAGTTTGAGAGCATCCTGGACACGGTCTTTTACCAGGAGGAGATCAAGATGGTGCTGCTTGGGGGCGCGATCGGGGCGGCCCTGGGTGGCCTTGAGCTCCTTGTCGTTATGCTTGCGTTCGGGCCGCAAGCCTGACTGGCACATCGGCAGTGTTGTGTTCTTCCCTCTTTTTCGGTTAGCGACGTCGCTCCTTCTTGCCTTGGTTTGCGCCTCCGGCTTGGCCGCCTCGTTGGCCTCCTTGTTGGCCTTCATCTTGGCGGCCTTGGCGGCCTTGGCCGCTTCTTTCTAGCTGCCTTGGCGGCTTCCTTGGCCGCAAGCTCGGCACCCCACGCGTCGTCCTCAGCGCCGCGCCGCCGCCGCCGCCGCCGCCGACCGACACGGTCGGCTTTGCGTCCTTCCTCGTCAGACACGTCTTCCCCATTCAGTTGCCGCAACTTGCGCCGCTGGGCGGCCTCGTACGCCTCTTGCTCTGCCTCGGCGCGCTGGCGCCTCGCCTCCTCTTCTGCCTCGAAGGCCGCATCCACAATCCCCTCCCAGAACGCTTCCTCGTCCAGGACGTTCTCGTCCAGCAGCGCCAACAATGCCTCCGAGAGCTCCTTCTGCTTCTCCTGCACAAAGCCCAGCGACAGGTCGTCCCCAAGCACGCCGCGCTCGCGAAGCATCTCGCCTGCCGACTCGTCGCCCTCTTGCAGGATTTGAGGAGAAGCTCTGGCGCCACCGGCTTTTGCAGCTTGGCGCGGCGCGCCTTACGCTGGCGCTCACGGGCCTTCTCGGCGGCGGCGTGCGCCTTGCGCTCTTCCTGGGCCGCGCGGGCAGCCAGTTGCTCGGCGCGTGCGGCCTCTCGGCTGGCGCGGGCCTTGGCGCGGGCCTTGCGCTGTGCGACTTCGGCAAGACGCTTCTTGCGGCGCTCCTCGGCCTTGCGTTCGGCCTTGCGCCGGAGCTTGAGGATCACTTTCTTTTCTTCGGGCGGCGTGTCCTCCGTGACCGGGAACCGGGCGGCCATCTCAGCGGCAAGCTCTTCCGCCGTAGGGATGTCTTCCTCCTCCTCCTCCTCCTCCTCCTCCTCGCCCTCGTTGTCTTCAGCGCCCCAGTGGCGGCAGACGTCGGGCTGCCGCGTTAGCGGCGCCAGCGATCGCCTCCTGTTCGCCGGGCGCGGCCGCAGGGTTGGGGCGGCCGGCGCCAGCCCCACGAGGCGGAGCGGCATGAACATCAAGGCGGCCCAGGGTGTTGCGCCACGTGCGTGTCAGCTCTGGGTTGGCCATGAGAAAGGAGCGGTGAAAGTCCGCCTCGGTCTTGCCCTTGCTCATGGCCTGCTCCAGCTGTTCCTGGTAGAAGCTCGAGTTGAGCGCGCGCGCCTTGTCGCGCTTGAACTGCTGCAGCTGCACGAAGGTGATGAGCGACACGAAGGCCACAAGGGCTGCGCCGGCCACAAAGAACGGGTTGGCGCGGCGCTGGTTGTAAACTGGGCGCCAGGCCGCTGGAATCTCCGCCAAGAACAGGTCGTACTTGGCGCGCAGCTTGGGGTCCGTCAAGACGTTCTTGGCGTTCACGATGTCGTCAAAGCGCTGCACGCCCTCCGGGTTCCGGTCCGGGTGGAACTCAAAGCTGAGCTTGCGGTACGCGACCTTGATCTCCTTGTCCGTGGCGGTCGGCTTTAGCCCGAGCGCGCCATAGTAGTCGTTGCCGAGAACTCGACGGTGTCGCGGTCAAGAATGTCCGAAAAGCGTGCGCGCGCGGCGCTGCACAGGCACAGCAGCGCGACCAGCAAGCTCCGCCACGCCACCATCATCTCGACCACAAGCACCACAATGCTGCTGGGATCACCAGGCTCCTTGGCAGCAACGTCGCGCGCGCGAGAGCGCCGTCGCGGGCGCCACGGTCTGCGCCAAGGAGAGCGCCAGGGAGAGCGCCAGGGAGAGCGCTGGCGCGCCAACGCTGCTGGCTGGCTCAATGGCTGGTTCAATGGCTCAATAGCTGGTTCGATGGCTCAATGGCTGGCTCGATGGCTCCCAGGCTCCACAGCTGACTAGCGCAAGCGTGCCTCTGACGCCGTCCTAGCGATTCGCTCGGCCTGCCCGCTGACGTCCGAAAGCTCGGGCAGCGACACTCGGTGCATGACCTGCTGCTCGCGCATAAGCTGCTGCAGCGACGGCCGCGAGGGCATCTCACTGGGCTTTGGCTTTCGCTTCTGCTTGCTGAGGATCTGCAGCAGCGCCTGCGCCGCAGAGAGCGGCGGCGCCTCCTCCTGCTTCTTCTCAATGTCCGCCAGGTAGCTCAGCTTGAACTTGTTGCGCACGCGTGTCTTGAGGATGGCCAGCTCGGTTGTGCGGTCCAGCTCGGCGTCCGCCTCGCGCTGTTGGAGCAGCTGCCATTGGCGGTCGGCCGCGGAGACGTGGATCTTCATCTTGGCTGTGAACAGATTGAAGTTGCCCATCACTTCGCCAATCTTGCGGGCCCGCCGCACCAGATTGCTCTTCTGCGATTGCCAAGTGTGCCCCTGCACGAGGCACCAACGAAACTCCTGGCCAAACATGCCCACGCAGCTGCCATCCAGGGCCCAGAGCATGACACTACCGTCCACGCAGGTGGAAACAAGGAGCTGCAGAGGCGCCGACACCTCTTCAGTCCACTCGAGGTAGACAAGGTTGACAATGCCGTCTTGGTGCGCGCGCCACTCGCTCTCAGTGCGGACCTTGAACTGGCCAGAACGGAGCGATTTGCCCGGGACGAGCTCGCTGATGTCCCACACCTTGAGCATGCCCTTGGTGTCGCCCGTAAAGAGTTTGTTGCACGATTCGTCGTCTGTGGCGAGGGCCACGACCGACTCGTTGGCATCGTGACCGGCGTCGAGCTCGATCAGCTGCTTGCCCGTGTCGACCGCCCAGAACCGCAAGAACCCATCGGCCCCCGAGGAGCAGAGGCACGCGAGTCGCGGCAGGTACAGCAGGTTTTCCACTGCAAGGCGGTCTGGCTTGGGCACGCCGCGCAGACGTCGCCGTTTTTCTTCCCGGGTTTGCTGCTCGCGCATCACGCGCAGCCGCTCGTCGCGCGCGCGTCCCTCACGCGCCGAGAGCGGCATGTCAGCCACTTCAGGCACGACGTCCTGTCGTGCGGGCTTTGCTTTGGGCACCTTGATAGCCTTGTTGCGGGCATCGCGCACCTCGTCGAGCATCAAGGGGTTTAGGATGGTGTTTTTCCGCTGGAGAGTTGGGAGAGAGCGCACGTGTGATACGTCGTCGGCTTCGGCTGCCGCCACCTCAGCCCCGTCCTCTTCCTCGCCCTCTTCCTCGTCCTCGCCCCCGTCTGCGCCCCCGTCTGCGCCCTCGTTGGCCAAGCCGACGGCGGCGGCTTGCGCGGCGGCAGCGACAACAGCCTCTTTCGTCACGTCCGCGTCGAGGCCCCGCTTAAGCGCCCCGAGCTGCTGTTGGCGTCGGATATCCTCGGCAGACCTCGGCTTGCGGCGCGGCTTGCGGCGCGGCGGCTCGAGTTGCAGGCGGGCCGCCGCGAGTGGCCCACGCGCTGCTTGAGAAAGCCACTGAGCAAAGACCAAATCAGGATGCGGCCATCGTCCCCTGCCGTGGCCACCGCGTTGGTTCCGCAATACGTGACGCAGTTGATGTCGTCCGTGTGCGCCAGGTGCTCTTGCTGCGGGAGCGGGAAGGTGACGTCAAACTCGGTGAAGTCGCGCTTGGTCTCGGAGAAGACAAAAACGCGGCGGTCGCGGCCCGTGGCAACAATGTAGTCGTGCGAAACCTGGCAGCCGCTGCCCTGGACGACATCCGAGAAGCAGACGAGCGAGGCGACCTCGACGTCGTCGTCGCCCGAGAGAGAACGCAAGGGCTTGCCGTTGCGGCACTTGCTAAACTCGCCGAGGCAAGCACCGTTGTTGAAGTTCCAGATCTTGATCGTGCCGTCGTGCGCGCCGGTCAGCAGGCGCCGTCCGCCCACATCAAAGCACATCGCCGTTAGGTTGCTCTCGCCGTGTGGGTTGACGAAGCGGAAGGTCATCATGCCGGTGTAGATGTCCCAGACGTGCACCTCGAAGGAGGCGGCGGTGACGAGCTGGTGAAAGTTCCTGTTGCTCAACGCCGCAGTTACGGGCCACTGGTGGCTCTTGCGCACAGCCACTTCCACCATGACGGCGTTCTTGATGGCGAGCGACCTGGAGGCCAGCACAAGCCTCTTGTTGCGCGCGTCGTAGAGCATGTCGCTGAAGCGCGAATCGGTGTCCTGGGGGTGCGCAAGCTGCTCCAGAAAGGTAAATGTTGACAGATCCCAGACGCGGACCACGTCCTTGGTGCTGAGCGAGATCATCTGGTGCTCCTTCTCGTTGACGCAGAGCCGCAAGATGGGCGACTCAAACCACTCGTCGTTGTCCACCTCATGGGCCACGGCGCACGTGTACGGATTCCAAAACAGGATGCGGCGATCCGCGCCCGTGCTTGCCACGAGCTTCACGCGTGGAATGTACACGAAGGCGAACACCGGCTTGCCATGGCAGCAGAACGTGCGCGTGATGCGACGCTTGTCCAGGTCGGACAATGCACGTTGCCGTCGCTGGAGCACGTGACGATGCATCCGATGATCGGGTTGATCTCGAGCTGGTTGATGCGGTTGTCGTGCACGCGGTGCCGAAAGTACTGGTGCACACCGCGCGGTCGCTCGGCGCGGCGGTCGATGTTGACGTCGCAGTCCAGGAAGGCCCACTCACCAGGCTCGAGGTGCCAAACATGCACATAGCCGCTGTCGTCGGCGCAGACGAGGACCTCGCGGTGCTCGCTGAGGGCCCCGCAGTAGTAGGCAAGGTGCAGCGGCGCGCTCGTGAGCGGCCGGATGCGGCCAATGCATTCGTACCCGAGCGCGCAGTCGTAAAACGAGAGGGTGCGGTCCGAGGTGGCCACGGCGAGGCAGTTGGCGCGCCGCATGTAGCAGCAGTCCACCGTCCACGGCTTTAGGGAAGACCCTTTGTACAAGATGGGGCACTTGTTCAAGGCGCTGGAAGCGCGCTTGAGCGAGGGGCTGTCGTCTTTGGTCACCTCGGTGCTCGCCTCGAAAATGGGCGCCCTCGGTTGGTGCGTTATGGTGCGCACGTGGTCCAAATAGGTGAAGGACTGCCATAGCCGCACCGTGCCGTCTTCGGAGCAGGTCGCGTACGCGCCGATCTCCTTGAAGAAGCGCACGCGCGTGATGCGTTTCACATGGTGTGCCGGCTATTGCTCTCCGGCTCCTCTGTCGGGTCCATGTACTCGCAGCGCGGCTCGGCTTTCTTCATCAGCTCAGTGCCCTTGTTCTCGAGGAGCATGTACTCTGTAAACTCTGCCCAGTCCACAGACCCGTCCGAGTTGGCGTCGATCTTCATGAACAAGTTGGTCAGCTGTCGTTGATTGAGCCCGTCCCCGAGCACGTGCCCGAAGGCCTTGACAAACTCTTCCCGGTCCAACCCGCCGCCGCCATCCTCGTCCGCAAGCTCGAACGCCATCCGCAGCTGGTGCAGCTTGTCCAGCGAGATAAAATCGCTGCCCGCTGCTCTTGGCACCCTCTAGCAGCTCGGATGCCTTTGCTGCGTCCTCTCCCTCGCTGTCCAGCCCAGCCTCATCCTCATTCTCACTGTTGCCATCTGCCGCCTGCTCCTGCTGGTGCTGCTGGTGCTGCTGGTGCTGCTGATCCACTGCGCGATGCAGCGCTCCCCTGGTAAGCCGCGCCGCCATCACCACGCCAGCGCCAGCGCCTCCGCTGCCACCACCGCCACCTCCACCTCAAGATCCTCCGCGCCGTCCCATCCCAAGATCCGTTGCAAAGGCTTTTGCAGAGGTTTGGTTCCGCGCATGTTCTCAAATCGTTCTTTCCTCTTTTTTTTTTTTTTTTTTTTCCTCCTCTCGCAAAGACAGAGAAGGAGGACGAGGAGGAGGGGAGGTGGAGGTGCAGTGCAGGTGGAGGTGGGGGACGGCCTGTGACCGATGACGCCAGTGTGCGTGGTGATCTCGGACGACGATGAGGACGAGCCGCTAACAACGGCAGCGCCGGACGGCCTGGCCAGGGGTCCGGCCGCAGGGCGCACGGCGTCGTCGACCTCGCCGGGCTTGTCGTCCCCGCTCGGACGCCGCGCAAGTGGAGGCACGCGAAAACGGCAGCGGCAGAAGGTTGCGGGCACGGACGGCCTGCGACAGGCCAAGCTGCGGCTCGACCCGCGGACTGCGGCCGTCGTGGTGGTGGATGTTGGGGATGCGCCAACGCCTCGTGGGGCGCCGCAACACGCGCCGCTCGGCCCCGTGGAACACGCGCCGCTCGGCCCCGTGGACTTGACCACACCGCAAGTGCCCGCGCAAGTTGCAGGAAGAGCCGGGCCGAGCGAGCAGAAGCAGGAGGTGAAAGGGCGTGCGCCAGCTCGCACGGGAGCGCTCAAGAGGCAGCGGAGCCGGCCACAGCCTCAGCAGCTGATGCCGAGGCGCCGAGCGAGGACGACGCCGGCAGCGCGTCGTCATGAAACGCGCGACGGTAGCGATAGTGATAGTGAGACTGCGAACGAGCCTGTGCCGACGATGAGCTCGCCAAGCGGCGGCTGCAGGAATCAAGCGCCGACGTGGAGTCGGCGCTCCTTCTGCGCGCGCTGTACGCTGATTCCGACACGGCCATCGAGATGCTCGCAGCGAGAAAAGACATCCGTGAGATTCTGGCCGGGGCGGTGTGCAAGGAACCAAGATTGCGGTCGAGCGTGCTGGGGATGGCCGTCCCTGACCAAGACCCAGAGCTGGAGCAAGCGCTACGGCACGCCGACAAGGTGGTCCAGAGCGCCAAGCGGAAGCCGAAAGGGAAGAGAAAAACTAGATCGGGGTGAAGGTGGTGGCGGACGGGTCGGCCTTACCCCTCGCGAGCGTTGTCAGGTACTCGCTGGAGCTGGAGATCCGCGCGTCCATCGTGCCGAGCTGCTCCATAAGAAAGCGCAGGCGCGCAAGCTGCTCTTCCATGCGGGTCTGGAAGGCGGGCCCAAGAGGCATTGACAAAGCGCACCATGCCGGTGCTGGCGTCGAGCTTGGCTGCGATCTCGCCCGCCTGCACCATGCTGCGCAGCAGCGCCTCGGCATCCGCGCGCGCGTTGGGTCCCGGCAGGCCGACCCGCTCCGCAATTTCGCCCAGCTCGAGCGTAATGTACGTCTTTTTGAGGTTTCGCACCTGCGCGCGCAAGAACGCGGCCTCAACTTGCTTGACCAGGCCCGTGTTGCCGTCCGCCTCACTGGGCCGCGTTGGCCTGGATACATGTGCGGACCTTGTCAGCGCTGACGGCAAAGGCGCTGGCCAGTGCGTCATAGGGCAGCACCGTCTCGATCTTGTCGTTGTTGGACTGCAATGAGGTCGTCACCGCCTTTGGCACGTACTTGGCCAGCTTGCGGACGGCGCCCTTGTGAATCAGCGACACCAGCACGTACTGCTTGTATGCGCAGACGGCCCACTTGGCTCACGCTGTCGCGCGTGGGGGTGGCCATGCAGCTGCGAAAGGCGTGAATGGCCTCGTCCCATCGCTTGAGCCCCGTGAAAACGCGCCCGGCGTAATAGAAGAACCGCAAAAAGTCTTGCGGCGACGTGTGCCGCGCTGCTTTTACGAACGGCACCGACAGCAGCTGCGCGGCGGTGCGATACTGCTTGCCCGCGAGGTACATCTGAAGCAGGTCGGCGTGTGGCGGCAGCACCGCCAAGCCGCCCTCGGCTTGGGCCATCCCATCCACCACGTGCCGCGCAGCGGTGCCACTGCGTTGGCGCCTGCACGTCCGAGCCCACCGCCTTGGCAATCGCCCGACACACCGAGGACAGCTGCGGGCCCACAAGCGGCATCTCGGCCGCGCCCACGCAGCGCAGCGCAGCGCGCAGCTAAGAGTAAACACCTCTGATGTGCTTGTCACCGGCGTGAGGCCGTCGTGCTGCCCCGCCAGGTCAAGCGCGACCGCGGCGAGCACAATGCGCCCGGCTGCGCTCCCGCCGGTGGCGCCGGCGGCGCGCAGTGCCTCCAGAGCGCTGTCCGCCGTCTGTGTGCTCTTCCACTCGTGCAGCCGCGCCAAGAGATCCTCCACCGGGCCATCGCCCGCGGCAACCCACGCGCCCGCCTCCATGGTCGCCGCTTCGCTTCCCCTCTTCCCCTTGGGCGGCCAGCAAAAAAGATAGCCCTGCAAGAGATCCTGGCAAGGTTTTCTTCGCGCCGCACTACGTATGCGGCCGCCGCGACGATCGCCGTCGCGCGATGCCCAGCAGCCGCTGCGCCGCGTTGCGGGTCGCCCGGCCTGCCTGCCTGCCTGCCTCGGCCAGCTTGCTCGCCCCGGCCTTTCCATACCGACCGACAAGCTTCCCACGACAGCGACGCGCACACGAAAGGCCCTCGATCGGTCGCCAGGGCTCTTCACCCGCCCCGGCGCCGCCTAAGCGCCGCCCCAGCGCCGCCCCGGCGCTGCCCCGGCGCTGCCGGCGCCGACGGCCCAGCGCAGGTTGGCCGTAGCCGCCAAACGGTCGAATCGCATCGTTTGGATCGAGACGGGAACGTTCCCCAAACCAGGTCGGAACGGTTTCGGTGTCGGTGAATCGGGGAAAAAAGAGGCGTTTTGGAACATGGAGTTGATTAGCGTGTCCAGGCAAAGTCGTGAGTCCTGCGAAGTCTTGACTCACGGCTCCTCGTTTCCAGTCACGGCTTCAGATGACAGGCGAGCCTGGATCGGATTCGGCGCAGACAGCGTTGGCGGCGCAAGTGGCGCCAGCGCGCAGCCGTTTCCGTTGCGAAAAGCCGCTCCACCGCCGTGACACGTTGGTGGACCAAGGCCCGCCACCATGTTTGGATCTGAAGCAAGGCAACGAGTGCAAACGGCGGCTCATGCCGAGCTGGGCCTCCGAACCCGGGGCCCCGCCTGGCCATCTCTGTTCGCATTCGCGCGCAGGAAGCGTCGCGCCAAATCGTGACGACGACGACGAGAGACAGACAGGTCCTCAAAATCGTGACGACAGGCAGGTCCTCGATCACGTTCGACGGCCTCCATGCGCGACCCAGGCCCCAGCCTGGTCATGGTCGTTTTTTGTCGCTGGCTCCGATCAACTCGTGACACATTCACACTCCAGTCCTGCAGCATCGGCTGGGCCATCCAACTCAATATTTGCATGCATGCGTGCATCCATCCGCTCTCTCCGCGCTTTGGTTGGATGGATGGAGGGGGCTCAGAATTTCAGCTCCTCTCTCTCTCTGCGCTGTTCACTCGGGACCGGCTTTGGTGCCTCCGTGAAGGTGTTCATCGGTGAAAGACCGACGGCCATTTGTGGGCGGCCGGAGAATTCTCCGCTCCTCCCTTTCTTCCGACCACCCGTCCCATCCGTCCCTCGCTCTCCTGGTGCACGCAACCACCTGGCCGAGGCTGCGCGGCTCTGCCGCCACGGTCGGTCTCGCCGTCCATCCCTTGCCTGCTTGCTTGCTTTGCTTCGGAGGCGGCTTGAGGCCGACGCGGAGGGCGAGCGCCTTGTGCGGCGGAGGAGGAGCAGGGCGAGGAAGCTCGCGTGGTGGAGGTCGGATGGGGAAACCCCGGCGAAGCAGAGTTCGGCTGTCCGTGGCGTCCTTCCTTCCTTCCTTCCTTCCTCGGCTCTGGTGCTCTCTTTGCGATGGATCGACATTGCCCCGAATGTCCGCCGCTCCGACGAGCGCGAGTTGCGGCAGGAGGAGAACGACTTGGGAGAGTCCAAGGGCAATCCATCTGGACTCGCGGGTGCACGATGACCGCGTGTGGGCGGCGCAGGCCTAGAAGCGCGTGGAGTGGGTGCGCGGAGGACCGGCGGTGCAAACGGGCACGGCACTCGGTGGCGGTGGGCGAGGCGCGCGCCGGGGAGGAAACCATGTTGGCAGGGGGCGGAGAGATCGACCTCCCGCTTGGGACATCCTGGACGCGCACGGCCCCGTGGAGGCGGCGGCCAGGGCGAGGGCGCCCCCGGCAGCGCCCGGGAGGGACGGCAAGGCGCTGGGGCGGCTGCCGCCGCCCTCGCCGGCGGCGGGGAAACGCTCGCGCCACGCACGCGAGCTGGCGACGGCGTGCCGCAAGGTGAGCAAGCACGTCCCCGGGTATCGCGCGACGTGCCTGCTCGACGAGGCAAACGCGACGCTGTGGGTGTGGATCGAGCTCGACATGACGGCGCTGTTCAAACTGGGCGAGCCGCAGCTGCAGCGGCGCGGCATCCTGTGCGACGGCCCGCGCGTGGTCATGCTGGTGCGCTTTGAAGACACCGCCGAGCGCGGCTCGGCGCGCTTTGAGCGCCTTTGCGAGGGCATGCCCACGCTCGAGGAGGAAAAGTGGCAGGCGCTGGCCTGCGCGCAGTCCCAAGCCCAGCCCGAGCGCAAACACCCGAACCGCGGCGCCGTGCGGTGGCTGCTTGCCGACCGCGTGCGCAACAAGTTTTGTGTGGCGCCCCCCGCCGAGCGGTGCCTCGCAGAGCTGCTCGCCAACCTGGGCGAGTTCCTCGGCCTCTATCTGGCGCACGCGCCGTCGCACTGTCTGATCTGCGACCGCAAGCTGGACATCGCAATGCCAAAGCTGGCCGTGTGCGACAGCGAAATCTGCACCTTCCAGTCGCGCGAGATGGGCCTCGGCTTCAGCATCGAGGAGGAGATCCTCAACCGCCCGCAAGTGGTCGAGCTGCTGCTCACCTTCTTTTGCTGCTCGCTCCTGAGCCGGCGCGAGATCGACTTGTCCTCCATCCCGCGCAAGATTATCGAGAACTCGAGCTACCCGTCCGACTTTCAGCCCTTTGTGGACATTATCTCCAGCGACCTGAGCCCCAACGAGCTCTCGCTCTTCTACGCGCTCGGCTTTGTGCCCTCCATCGACGTCATGGTCGACATGGTGCGCGCCGGGTCGCTCCGCCTGCACCTGGACGGCATCGATGCCCGCCTCTACCCGCTGCTGCAGTGGCTCATCGGCGGCTGCCGCTCGTACATCCGCGTCCTCGAGCCGCACAAGCGCTTCAAGGACATGAACACGCCGCACCAGTTCGTCTTTGACGCGGCCGCCGTGGAGAAGGAGGCGCGCTTCCAAAAACTCTACAAGGAATCAGGCTCCTTCTTTGCCTTCCACGGCAGCAGCTCGTTCGCGTGGAACTCGATCATCGCGAACGGGCTGAAAAACCTCAGCAACACGAATGACATGAGCTACTACGGCGCGATCAAGGGCAGCGGCATCTATTTTAGCACCAGCTTCCACACCAGCCTGCACTACGCCAAGCCGACCAAGCTCAAGCAGCCCTGGGCCAACAGCGGCCTCGGCAGGAACCCGCGCGCCATCGCGCTTTGCGAGATCATTGACCGCCCGTCCGAGTTCGCTTTCGGACACAAAGTGCTTCAACCGAGTGCACCCCGCAAGAGCGCGCCAACGGCCAGCTCCACGTCGTGCCCCAGGAGGACTACGTGCATACGCGCTACCTCTTCGTGTACAGCGAAACGGTTGTGCCGCCCGAGCCCACGCACCACATCTTCTCGCTGCGCTCTTCAGTCGTGGTGCGCCTGCAGACTTTGCGCGCCCCGACGCCGCCGACCTACCAGCGGGCCGACACGCGGCGCGCGTCGGCCCCTGCGGTCCCCGCGAACAGTTCGCGTCGCTCTTCTGGCTTGTCGAC
This sequence comes from Thraustochytrium striatum, assembly GCA_022244645.1. Lineage (NCBI taxonomy): Eukaryota > Bigyra > Thraustochytrida > Thraustochytriidae > Thraustochytrium > Thraustochytrium striatum. The sequence continues at coordinate 422,232 of JACDIV010000044.1, forward strand.
CGGTTCGGTCGGTTCGCGCCGATGGTCCGCCTCGGCGGCCAGCACGATGCCGCCTTCGCCCAAAAAGGAGGACAGCATCTTCGCTGCCGCCGAGTCAGACAACCGCCAGCTGAAGCAAGAACAGCAACAGGATGGCCGCGAACAGCAAGCAGGCGGTGCCACTGAAGACAGCACCGAGGGCAGCACCGACGATGACAACAAGGGGGACGAGCAAGAGCAAAAGGAGGAGGAGGGGACGGAGGGCAGGGAGAGAGACGGAGAAGGCAGGTCAGCCTCAGGTTCGACCTCGCCCGCCACCGCTCTGCACGGCCCCTGTGCCCGCCCCTGTGCAAGCGCACTCTCCGCGCTCGCCCGGATCGCCCAACTCCCCGCTCCCACTCCCTCCGACGCCGTACTCGGCACAGTCGACGGGTCCGGGCTCGCCAAACCTGCCCGCGCCGCCGCCGCCGCCGCCGCCCTCGTCGCCCGCCTCGCCGCAAGACGCAGATGCCGCCACCAAGCTGGGTCCGCGCCGATTCCAATCTGCGCCGGCCGGCCGCATGCTGCCAGCCGGCGACATCATCCTCACGGGCTCGTCTAAGCCCTGCCCAAAGCTCAAAACGGCAACCTTCAAGTTTGGCATGCAGCCGACGCACCCGCGCTACCGGCGCAACAGCCTGGTCGACTCTGAGGACGGCACCCACGCGGTGGGAAGCGACGAGCCCGTTTGTGGCTGGCAGTCTCAAGTCGTACCTGCCAGGCGCCGAGCCCCCGCTCCGGCCCCGCTCCGACAGCGGCAGCAAGCGCAACCGGCGGCCTTCAGGCTTTTCGGCGGCGGCCAATGCCACGCTCGTGTGGGAGCCCGCCATCATGCCGCAGATGCAGCCCTATCATGCCCACGGAGAAGAGCCCGGCCAAGCGCGTACGCAAGTTCTCCTCGCACGAAGGCGTGGCATGCGGGCTGCGGCGCGAGTGCCTGGCCACGCAAGCGGCCCCGCAACCAGGGCGAGCTGATCTCGAAGCGCGTGCGCGAGCTTGAAGACCACGTGCGCGAGCTCAGAATGGCTGCCGCAGCCAAACGCGCCGACGCCAAGGCACAAGGGGAGGACACGGGACTGGCCGGCGCCGGCGCGCAGGAGGAGGAAAAGGCCAGCGAGTAAACAAACCAAGCAAGACAGAAGGCCTTCCGGCCGACTGGCGCGTGATTGATTTCAAGAGACACATGTGAATCAGCAAGGTCACCAACAAAGAAAGAACGTTTTCACAAAAAGTAGTCCACTTGCTGCTCCTGATCGGGCGACGCGCGGCTGTCCCCTGGGCGCCTGGGAAAAGGTGTCGTAGCGGTAGTCGTTAAGCTCGAGCTGCAGGATTGCGGCCTTGTTCCCGCACCGGTAGCAATAGTTGGGCGCGGACCACACCGTCACGAGCTGGCGGTTGAAGATCTCCTTGTACCCCTCCATCACCAGCTGGTGCGACCGGCAGATCAGGTCGATCCCGTTCATGCGGTTGAACTTTGTCACCACATCCGCGCCAAAGATGTACCCGGCCCCGCGCTGTGACAGGCCCCAGCCCTCCACAGACTCGTCCGGGTCAGACCAAAGCAAGTCGCACACCGGGCCCTCGTGCGGCACCTCCGAGTTGTAGCGGAGCGCCTTGATCTCGTCCAGCGTCTGCAGCGTGGGCGAGAGGCCCGCATGCACAGCCAGCACGCGCATGTTTGACCCTGTTACGAGGGCCGCCACCGGCAGCGCGTCAAACACCTCCGTGACCGCCTTCCACACCACAGGGCTATTGTACTTGCGCACGCACTCGTCATAGAACCCGTACACCTGTGATTTGTCGGGTCTCGTGGTTGCCGCGCAGCAGCGTGACGCTCGACGGGTACCTGACCAGCAGGTTGAGCAAGAGCAGGATGGTCTCCACGCTGTAGTGCCCGCGGTCCACATAGTCGCCTAGGAACAGATAGTTTGGTGTCCGGCGCGGGCCCGCCGACGCGCAGCATCTCCAGCAGGTCGAACAGCTGCCCGTGAATGTCCCCCACCACCGTCACCGGGCATGACACTTGCACCAGGCTGCTCGTCAGCCCGCTCAGGTACTGCCGCGCGCGGACGCAGAGCTGCTCCACCTCGCTCACGCTCGGCAGCCTCCCGGCCCTGGTGGCCTCCAGCGCCCCCGCTCCTCGAGCAGCTCGCCCACCCACCGGTCCATCGCTCTCTTCTCGCTTCCCCTGTTGCCCCCGGCCGAAAAATTATTCCAGGATCGTTTGCGGATCGTTTCGTGGCACCACTGCAGTACCGAATTTCAGTACCGGTACCGAATCACGGTACGTACCATTGTCGGTACGGTACCGGTACCGGTACCGGAAAAAAAGTTGCGCCCCTGCCGCGCCCAGAAAGTCGCAAAGGGCGCAACTTGGTGAGACGATGATGAAGGACGCAGTGCCGGAGGTCGCGGCGATGAAGGACGCGGCGACGGAGGGCGCGGCGCTGGAGGGCGGCGAGCGGCAGAAACCCGCGGCCAGTGGCGGCGAGGGAAAGCTCGCAACGCCGTCGCCCGCAGCTGCGGCGACGGGCCTGCGAACGATGGATCACAGGCACTTGCTTGTCAAGAACAGCGCCACCAGCGCGGCAGCAGCCCACGACCCCGAGCTCAACATGGTGCGCGCGCTGCTGCATGCCGAGCAGGCACATGATGTTGGGCAGATTGGCTCGGTGCAGGGCGATATCCTGCTGTCGGAGGAACTTGGAGGCCAGCTGCCACCAGCCATGCGGCGATCGCTCTCGCCAGGTACTGCTTCGTCGCCGACGCAGCGCGTTGCTGCGGTACAGCCGCCCCCGCCCCCGCCCCCGCCGCCGCCGCCGCCGCCGCTGGCGGCAATGGGCCCGCCAGGCGAAAGCTCCACGCCGCGCAGAAAGGAGCCAAAGTCGGCAAAAGAGTATCGGCTTGGAAAGCGGCGTCCCTGACGAGGTGCTGGAAGAGGTCGTCGGCTCGGAGACCGAGGAGGAGTACGTGGTCGAGTTCAAGCTTCGGCTCCAGGAGCAGCATGGCAGCGACTTTTTCGAAGGGCGAGAGGAACTGGCCATGGACCTCGACTTTTGGGCACGCGCATGCCTCCGCGCGCGGCGGTTTCGCGTGCAGCGCGCCGTGGACTTGCTGTGCAACTACGCCGAATGCAAAAAGACGATAGAGTCGGACGTGCTGCGCTCGCGCGCAGACGAATCGCGCGCCAAGGCGGTCATCGAGAATGGCGTCATCACGTTTCTTGAGCACGCGCGCTGCAAGGACGGCCGAGGCATATTAGTTCTCATGCTGCGTAACCACGACCCAAAGGTGCACAGCCCGCACGACGTGCTTGCGGCCGTGCATCAGACCGTGATCCACGCCATCCGCCGGCACCCAGAGCTGCAGGCAAGGGGGTTCACCATCGTCAACAACATGTCCGGGGTGGCGCGGCGCAACATTGACATGGCTCTGCCACAGCTGATGGGCAAGACGATCGACTCGCGGCTGCCTATCCGCTACGGCCGCATCATCATTGTCAACCCGCCTATTTTCTTCTCGGCAATCTACCGCATCGTCTCGCTCTTTCTGAGCGCCAAGATGCGCCAGCGCATCGTGCGCCTGAGCGTCAAACAGGGCGGCGTGGAGAATGCCCTCGCGCGCTTCGTGCCGGTCGAGTCCCTCCCTCCCGACCTGGGCGGCACGCTGCAGTCCGACTCGAAGCGCCTCGCGGGCGAGGTCTTTCGCGCGCCCGCGCCGCCGACCAATGAGCAACTCGCTGATGCCTATAGCAGCGTAGACTCGTTCCACGTGCCGGCCGGCGAGGACCCGCGCTTTCCGAACGAGCTGCGGACGTCCCAGTCCTCGCGCTCGGCCCTCGTCTGACGCCGCGTCCCTGCGGCCCCAGATCTAGCCTCGCACGTCAGCTAGCACGCGTCGCATGTTTGCGCGCCAGAAAGGCCACCTCGGTCTCCTCGGCGCGCAAGCGGGCCTCTTCGAGACCGAGCGACTCAAGCTCGCGCAGCGCGGCCTCGCGCCGCCGGGTCAGCGGGTCAACAGACTGCTCCACCTGGCAATACAAGGCGAGCGCCAGGACCCACCTGGTCAGCGCCACACCCCCGTAACCGCTGCGCGCGAGAACCGCTTCGGCATGGCCTCCTGCACGTACTCGAGGTTGATACCACTGGTCTCCACCGAGTGCCGCAGGTAGTTGGCCAGCTTTCTGTAAATGTCCTTTTTCGGAACGCTCAGCAGCTTGTCCGCAAACTCGAGGTTGCCGCGCACCACGCGCTTGGCCGAGCGCAAGTCCAGGTGCTTGATCACAAACATCTCCAGCGCTGACCGCCATGATACGTCGCGCGCCCCCATCACGGCGCTCACGATGCGGCCTAGCACGAACAAGTAGGCCGGCGCGCCCGCGCCGATCTCGTACAGTGCCAGGAGGTGCTCCTCACGAAGGGCCCGAACGGCAGCCTCTGCGGACTCCAACTCGGGCATGCGCCTGGCCTCGAACGCCTCCAGCGCCGCGTCCAGGTTGCGGACACTCTTGCGCAGCTCGTTTCGTTCGCCCTCTGCTTGCGCCAGCCGCGCCTTGATCTGTGCAATCCGCTGGGACGACTCGCGCTCGCTGTGCCGGGCTCTCTCGAGGTCCTCTGGGGACCAGTCGAGCACCAGGTAGTCAGGCGGCGGCTTCTCCTGCACGGCTTGCACGCGTGCCTCCACGCGCGCCAGATCCCGCAGCACGTCGAGCTGGCGGTCGCGATTGCCAACCGCGTGGCGACAAAGTCGTGCGTCTGCCGGTGCGCCTCCAGGCGCCGCGACACTTCGCTTGCCCGAGCGCGCAGCTCGCGCTGCGCGCGTTCGGTGGCCAAAAGCTTCGCGCCGCAGGTGCGGTGTGTCGCGAGCAAAGCTTGGAGGGTGTGTCTGAGATCCGCCGCACGCTCAAAGCGCGCCTGAAGCGTCGAGTTCACGCGACACACGGCCACCCAGGCGTGGATCCACTCCCATATCGCAAAGAGAACCTCCGCGCGGCCTGTCCCCGCCCTCGCGCAGGACGCGGTCCGGCTCGTTCATCGGGTCCAGCATGGCCGCTTGCAAGCCCGGCAACAAGAGCTCGCGGGCTCCAGGTTCCAAGGCGTAAGAAATCCAGTAGGCGCCCGAATAGTGGCACGGATAGCGGCGCCGCTCGTTGCCCAGCTTCCACGCCCGGATACGCCAAGGCTTGTTTGAGTTGCTCGCAAGAGTACTCGCCGTTTGCGTCCAGAAACATAGACACCGCTTGGCACCACGCTGCCGCGGGTACACTCGCCTCGCGCCGCGTCCAGGAAAGCGCCATGCGGCACAGGTCGAGGTTGCCCACGCTTGCGCACACCACGGCCCACAGTGCCGCCACCCCGCGCCGGAGGTGCAAGGGCGGCCGCTGCGTGTACCCGTTAAGAACGGCCACCGCGTGCCGGGCCGACAGGCGAGAAACGTTTTCGGCGCTGGTGCGCACAAGTTGACCCACGGCGCCGGCGTCGCACTCCGCAAAGCGGTCAGCCAGGTCGAAGCGCGCGCGGGAGAGCTCCTCTTCGGCCTCCTCCAGCCGAGACGCGGCAAGGCCGGCATCCACTTCGAGTGGAAGCTTGGCGGCGCACCCTGCCTCGTACGATTCGAGCAGCTCGCGCAAGCGGCCCTCCTCGCGTTCCATTTCCGCGCGTGAGAGCTCGAGCTGCGATTGCAGGCCTTCATCGTGGCCCTCCAGCTGCTTGACTACTCGCTTGGCCTCCCAGTACTCTCCGATCTGCCGCAGGACGCGCTGCACATCCTCATTGGTGCCATCCACACCAGGCGGCGCCCGAAATGCCAGCTCAAGCTGCGCCCGGGCCTCAAACCGTCGCAGGGCGATTGCCGCAAACGCTGTTTCAAAGCGCCGACCATCACGCTCGCCAGCCTCGATTTGCTCGAGGAAGGTCGCGGTCACGCTTGGCTCGACTTCCTCCTCCAGATAGCGGAAGAGCCGGCCGAGCTCCCACAAGCCCTGCCTCCGACGGCAAGTGCGGGGATCCAATGCCGACCCAGGTCGCGCAAACAGTTCGGTGCCGCGACCGTGCGCTTCCCACGCCAAAACGGGCCCGTAGCCCCGTCCCGACTCTGCGTCCCATTCGGTGCCATACCCGTGCAGCTCTCCGCCCTCCCAAGTGCCCTCGCGCCAAAAGCGACCATGGCTTAGACGTCCGCGGCCTTGCCGCTCGCCACCTTTCAGTTCGCCTTCGTATACGCGCCCGTTCGCGTAGGCGACGCAACCAAAGCCACAGGGCTCGCTCTCGGAGAACCAGCCCCGGTACGCCGTGCCGTTCCCAAGCCTTAGCACGCCGCGCCCGTGCATTTGCCCCTTGGCGTTCCACTCGCCGTCGTACCAATGTTCTCGCACGCCTGGCAAGGACCCGATGGCGTCGTCGATGTCGTTGCCACCGTCGCTGGCCTCGGGGTCCGAGTCTTCCAGGCTGAAGGGCGTGTTGAGGTCCCAGCGCGACATTTGCGGCGGCGACTCGCCTTGGTCTCCTTCAGCGGCCGCGGCGTCGGCGCCGGCAGCGCGTCGCCGCGTTGTTCTGTTGCGCCGGCGGCTCGGCAGCTCCCCTTCATCGCCACCTTGAGCCTGATCTTGATCAAGGACGGCGTTACTGGTTGCAGGCGACGTTTGCGGCTCGTGCTGATCAAAGAGATGGTCGAAGACGGTCGAGGACTCTGGGCAGTCCAAGCGGCCGCGCCGACGGGCATGCCTGTCGCGCTGACTAGCCCGACATAGCGAGAACCGCACGAAAAAGCCATGCGAAACAGCCCCTCCATTTGGCCTTCCGCCCACGTTCCCGCGGCCCACTCCACCTGGCCGACACCCTTGCCGCGCACGTCAATGTTGGGGCTCGCTGTCGCGTCGAACGCGGTTGCGCGGCCAAAGCCGACGGGGACGCCATCACGCCACATACCCGCAAAGGTATAGCCGCCACTCTCGAATCGAGCGGTGTAAAAGAGGGCCTCGCCCGCTCTTGGAAGGTCGTCCAGCTGCGGGACGGCGTTTCGCCGCCTCCGGAGACACGTAATCGCGTTGCGCCGGAGCGCGCGTCGCTGCTGCATCTGCTGCGCGCGATACTCGGCGAGCTGGGCCTCGATTGCCAGAAGGCCCGCCGGTTTTCGGAGCGCCTTGCCTTGTTCTGTGGTAACGCTGACCAATTCACCGGCGCTTGCGGCAGCAGCGCTCTCGCACGTGATCCTCTTGTCGGAGAGAAACTGGTCTCGCGCGAGGAGCCGCGCGGAAGCAAGGTTGACAAGCGTCTTGCCCCTGTTCGCCAAGGGCAGGGCTCCCCGATGCAAGGCCTGTGCGTGCTTCTCCAGCAGCATGCTTTGCCCTCTTTTGACCACCGTGTCGCGTGCAAACTTGCCCTGTGCCGCCAGCTGACGCCGCGCGCGCCTGGCCTTTCCAAGAAGCCGCAGTGCGCGCACTTGGTCCCGGCGACCTGTGATTCGAAGGGCTTCAAGTCGCTGGAGGAGGCCCGGGTCGTGCTCGTGCAAGAAGCTGCGGATCTGGCGTCGCTGGTACGAGATGCGGTGCGACTTGGCACGAAAGGCGGCTTGGATCAGCGTTGCGGCCTCGTATCGCTCCTTGGCGCGAGCAGCCGCCTCGAGGGTGCGCTCCTTGCGCTCTTGCTCCGCACGAGCCAGAAGCTGGGCCCGGGCGGCCTCACCTGACAAGCCCACTGGCGCAAGGTCGCCTTGCTCAAGCTCCAGCTGGCGTTCAGACGCAGTCTTGGACAGCCCGCGACTCGGCTGTGCTGTGCCGTATCAAGCACGCGCAGCACGGCTTGGTCCTTGGCAATGGTGAGCCGCCGCTTGTACTTGCCCAGCTTGCTTTCGTCGATCTTTTCTTCGACCGCGGCAGCAGCGCGCAGCGCGCCTTGCTGTATCTCCTTCAGAGTAACGACGACTTGCGGCGCGCGGCGGCCCTCGCGTCTGGGCTTGTGCTCTGTGTGGCTTGGACAGGGCTAGGCTTGATCATCGCCAAGCGCCGTGTGGCGCCTCGCACTGCCCCTAGGCCCTTGTTTGTCAGCCTCCTTGCCCGGCTCGGCGGCTCGGGCGGTGGCACTTGCGGTGGCGGCGGTGGCGACGACGGCGGTGGCGGTCGCCGTGGGCGCAGCTTGGCGCGCTCAGCCTTTTCCGTCTCGTTTGGCTGCCGCGGAGCCGCGAGCTTGCGCAGTTTGCGCTCGCGCTTTGTCCTGAGTCCCGGAGAACGTTGGCTCGCTCAACGATGCGATCCGCGTGGCCCTCTGAGTGCACCACGCCGACGGCACGCAAGGTGGCCATGACAGCGCTGACTTGACGGTGCCGCTTGAGGATTGGGCGGAGCGCCCCAAGAACCTTTTGCTGCCGCTCGGCGCTGACCTGTTGCAGGCGCCGGTGCCTGCGCAACTTGCGCACCTGGAGCCGCGCGCGGCGCCCGCGTAGCCACGCTTGAATGTACAGCGCACTCTGATTCCGGCGCGCCCTTCGCAACCGAAAGCGGAGCTGGAGGCGCAGCGCGGCATCCCGGCGTCGCAGCGCGTTGCGCAGCTCAGGGCCACGCTTTCGCGCATAGCAGCCTCGCAGCCAGGGCTGAAGCTTGCGCGTCGCCCTGTCGACTGCGCGTCGCGCCGCGGCCTCCTCTGCGCTGGAGATGACCGTGGCCCGGGCTTTAAGGCAGCAGAGGCACGCGCGCGGTGCTTTTCTTCGCAGTGCGCTCGTTCTCGTCGAGGATATCGGCGTGCCGCGCGGCAGCCGTTTGGTCGAGGAAGGTGCGGCACAAGCGCTGGATGCGGCTGGCATGGCGGGAGAGCTCTTCCGCAGCCGCCTCGACGTGCGCGAGCTGCATGGCTTGGCGCAGCTTGCGCAGCCGGTGACGCTCGCTAGAGCCCGCGCGCACGTCGGCGGCACGCCAGAACGCCTGAGCCGGACGGCGGCTGCCTCTGCTTGGGCTCGCGGGACATGCACGCGCTTCCAAGCCGCCCAGTGCTCGGCGAGCGCACGTCCAAGCGACCTGAATAGCTGCGCGCGGCTCATACGCGAGACCAGGCGGTGTCGCTTGAGCCGCCGGATTGCCCGCCGCCGCCGCTGCTTGTCGGCGTGCGAAGCGGCGATTTGCGCGTGGCCAAGGCGCACCGCCAACTCGCAGACCTGGTGCACAGTCTCCTCCACGGCTCGTGCTGCGAGCGGCTCCCACAGGGTTGCAAAGCAGAGCTCAGCAAGGCCTTGATCTGGAACGCGGCTTGCCAGCGACCCGCGGCGTCGGTCTCTAGCGCAAGCGCCTCGCGCGTGACGCGGCGCCAGGATGCAAAGTGTAGTCTCAGGTAGTGTACAGTCCCTGCCTCTGCTGCAAGCCGGTTGCCGTGCCGGGATAGGATGGCCTGCTGGCGCTCTCTTCGCAGGCACGCCAGGCCTCTGCGCAGGCGGGCTCTGTTGCATGCGCGGTTGGCGCGCACGCCAAACTCGCGGTCTAGCTTGATGTCGCGCGCGACAAGCCACCATCGCGAGAAAGCACGAGGCAAGAGGCCAAAGGCGCGCGCGAGGAAGGGCACGACGGCGATGTGCCGCACGTTGCCCCGGAAAGAGCCGTGTTGCGCCGAGTCGTGCAGCCGGTGCCACTGTGCGGCAAGTTCCCACTTGTCCTGCGCTTGCGTGCGATACGCGACTAGGCGCAGAAGGTCTTGCGCCGCGTCTTGGTCCGCCAGAAGGGCAGCGCGACATCGCGCAGGCGCGCCTGCTGCCGCGCGCTATTGTGCGTGTCCAGAGAAGCGCAGAGCAAAAACGCGGCCAAGTCCGCCGCCGCGCTGCGGCGGTGGCCCGCGCTTCTTGCTGGAGCGCCATAAAAGCAGAGTGGCGCAAGGCGTCTAGAAAAACCGCTCCGCAGACGGCCATGTGCACGAAGCGCTGCACGCTCGCCCGCCGAACCGAAAGCAGCGCGCGCCTGTCTTTTAGCGCGGACCGCCCATGCGCGCAGCGCCGCAGTGAGGCGAAAGTGCGTGCCGAGCAGGCTTGTCGCTCGGCGCTGGTCGGGGCTGCTCCACGTGACGGCGTATTCGCGGTTCGCGGAGAGCGCGATGACCCGCTCCTGCAGCGCCCGCCGGAGCGACAGCCCGAGGCCGCTCTCACGAACCTCGACACAAAAGGCAGCTAAGCGGACGCGCATGCTGACGAGCGCGCGCGCTGACCAGCGGCGCAGGAGCACCCGCGCGCGAAACCCGTCCGCGCGGGCGCGGATGTGCAGCACCTTGCGGTAGCGATAGGCAAACTGCGCGCGCAGTATCACCATGTCGTACAAGCCTTGGCGCACCAGCGCTCGGTGACGGCGCACTTTTCTCAGCGAGCTGCGCAGAACGCCTGACGGTCAGCACGGCCTCCTTGCGCGTTCGGCCTTGGGCTTGCAGCACGGCCTTGATATCGCGCATCCGGATGAAGGTCAGCGCCTCGTCGCGGCTGGGGATAAGCGGCGCGCGAAACTCTGGGGCCCCGCCGCGGTGATAGTTGATGACGCGCCCGATTGACCGCATCTGGTGCGGCTCTTGGTATGGCAGGAGGGCGCGCAGATCAGCATCCACAGCGCGCAGTCGCTGCTCCTCCGCCTCGTGCTGTGCCGTCTGCAGTCCGAGCTCAAACTCGCTCAGCCGCTGCACGGGCCAGCCGCCGGCGCGGCGCCGCTTTGGCCGCTGCCTCCTCTTCGCTGGCATCTCGGGCATGGGCCGGTCCTTGGCCGCAGCGAACGTCTCGATCTCTCGCAGCAGCTGCGGGATCACCGTGTTGCGCATGTGCTGCGTCTTGCGCTCGGGGCTCGCGCGCCGCCGCTTTCTCAGGCGCCCGCCGGCGCCCGACGGATGCGCCCCGAGCGGCATATCGTCTTGCTCCGATTCACCCTCACGCCGACCGCGGCCAGCCAGCCATGGCGAGCAGCCTCGGGTCCGCCAGCCAGGACGTCGCGCACCCCCGCGACCCCGTGACCGCAATCCACGCGCGTATCGCCAATGCCACTGTGGGCACGAACGGTCACATGGACACACGGCAAGGTCGCAAGGCCGAGCTGAGGTCGGAGAGCATCGACGACAAGCGCTCTTGCGCGCGCGGGGACGAACGGAGGGGCCGGGTGCAGCTGCGAAGGAGGGTTACTTGTTGTTGTTGTTGTTGTTGTGTTTATGGGTCTACGTGCGAGGCCAGTTGATCGCCCGAGGGGCCTGCGCATCGTTGCGCGGGTGCAAGCGAGCCCCTGCGGCCCCTGCGGCGGAAACCTGAGGTGTCGCGCCTAGACAGTCTTGCGGTCCGTCATGGCGCGCACGATGGGCCCAGGCCAGCTGTTGACACGGCGGCGGAGTGCCTTGAGCAGCACGCCGCAGTACCGGCCCTCTCCGAGCCCCTTGTAAATGTACTTCATGAGGTTGTCGCACAGCTCGCCGTTGCCGCTGTTGAACAAATCGTTCACGATCTTGTCGATCTCGCTATCCGGCGGCGACGAGATCGCCTTGAGCACGGTGGCGGTGTTCATATCCTGCACGCCGTTAGCCCCTGAGCCGCCGCGCCCGCCCACGCGCCCGCCCACGCGCCCCGCGCCTGGCCTGGCCTCCCCGCGGCGCCCCGCCCGTCCCTCCCCTGGCCGCGCCCCACCGGCCTACCTTGACCGCCTGGTCCTTGCTCGCAAAGGGGGGATCCAGCGCCGCCCTCACGGCCTCCTTATACTTGGACCGCGACAGCAGCGCGTCCACCTCCTTCTGCCGCTCGCGAACCTCGTTGCTGTCCCCCATCGCGCGCCCTGCCTGCCCGCTGCCCGCCTGCCTTGCCGCTCGCTGGTCCCGCTTCCCTCCCCTCCCTCTCTCTCTCTCGCGTCCTGTGTGCGCAGACGCTAAAAAAATCTTTCTCTGCGAACGACTTGACGACGACTGCGCTGAGGGTCGACCGCGGCGAGGGCCGCCCGCCAGCGCGCCCGCCCCCCTCCCCCTCCCTGCCGCCTCCCCAACATCCGCGGGCGCTCAGGCTCGAGCCGTGCCCGCGGAGACCTGCCGCCGCCGGAGCCGCGAGTAAGAAGAAATAAATGCCCGCGACGATGGCATGGCAGCTGCGCCCTCGGCATCGTGCTGACGCCGTGGCCACCTAGCTAGTCCGATTGCGCGGGGCGGTCCTGGACGGCGGCGCCGAGCAGCGCGCAGTGCTGGCAGACGGCCTCCTGCCGGCTGCTGTCACCGCCGCTGCCCGCGTGCTCGTGCACCAGCGCCGCGCCGAGCACCCGCGGCGCGCGCTGCTCGTCGCAGCGCGCGCAAGCGGCGGGAGGTGCGCCCGCGGCGGCGGGCACGAGGCGCGCGCCAGGAAGATTGCGCGCTCCCCTCCACGAAGGCGCCCAGGTAGGAGTTGAGCACGAGCTCGCGCTTGGCGCGCGTCACGGCTACGTACAGCAGGTTGACCTCCTCGGGCGGCAGGACGCCCTCGCCGTCGGGCGACAGGTCGTCGCCCAGGATCACGCGGTCAAACTCGAGGCCCTTGGCGCGGTGCACCGTGCTGAGCAGGTACTTGGTCTCGGGGCTCTCCGCGGGCCGAAGGCTGCGGGCTACGGCGCGGCACGCCTGCAGCAGCTCCTCCGGGTCGCTCCTGTCCAGCAGGTCCAGCTTCCAGCTCCAGTCGGCCCAGTCGTAGCCGCTCTACGTAGTCGCGCAGGCCCTCCCACGCTCGAGAAGCGCTTCACGAAGGCGCTGCGATTTGCGACCCGCGCTTGGGCTGCTGTCGCCGCCGCCGCCCATCGCTTCGTCCCATATCATCGCCGCAATTCTCCTGGCCACCCTCGGAGCGCAGCTGAAGGTGGCAGAGGTCCTCGATGTCCTCGATGCCGGCGGCCTCTGCGCCGCCCACGACGCCGAAGCGCACATGCGGCATCTCGCAGGCGAGCGCCAGCGCCTCCACTACCGTCTCCTTGTTGGTACGACACAGCAGCGCCGTGCGCCAGCCGCGCCCGCGGTGCGCGCCGACCTGCGACAGCAGTAGCTGCCCGCGCGGCGCCTCCTCTGGTGGCGGCCCGCAGTAGCACGCGCTCTCCGCCGCCAGCGTCGGCATCGGCATCAGCATCGGCATCGGCATCGGCGCCGCCGCCGCCGAGAAGTACGTTGGCGAGGCGGTCGTGCGGCTTAAGGTGGCGCAGCACGGCGTTGGCCACCGTGGCGACCGCGGCCGAAGCGGAAGCACCTCGTGAGACGGTAGTGGCGCACGTGCTGCTCGGGGTAGTGCTTGGCGACGGCCAGCGCGTCCTCCGTTCCCGTGAAGCCGTAGATGGACTGGTGCCGGTCGCCCACCAGAAGCCGCACGCAGCGCCGCTGTGACATCACCACGTCGCGCGCGCAGGGCTGCAGTCCTGCGCCTCGTCAAGCATAACCACGTCGTACTTGTCCGACAGGTCTGGCCGCGTCAGCTGGAACAGCTTGAGGTACCCGTTGTGCACCATGCTCACTGTCCCGTGCCCCGTGCCCTCGCCGGGCGCCAGCGACTTCATCGCGTCCCAGACATCGCGGGCCAGCCGCAGGATGGCGTCCGCCATGTCGCTGGGGGCCCACTGCCACTGCCGCTGCCGCTGCCAGCGGCGAGGCGCTTGGCGGCGGCCAGCTCGGCGAGGGTGAGCTCGGCGGCCTCCAGGTGCTCGTCCAGAGCGGCGGCGACCATCTCGCCGTCCATATCCGCGGCGCACGAGTTGAAGAACGCCTCGAGCGTGAGGCGCACTAGCACCAGCACGCGGTCGCGCGGTAGCGCCACGGCGCGTCCCTGCCAGCGGTACAGTTGCGCCGCGGCGACGCGGCCCTTGGGTGGCCTGGCTGAGCTCGGCGTGGCTGATGGAGGCGCGCAGACGGCCGGCTGCGGCGTAGCGGCGGCCAACGCGGCGAAGGCGAGCTGGTGCACATTGACGCAGTCCACGTTGCCCGGGAAGACGCGCCGCGCCCCTCGCGCACGCTGCGGTTGAAGACCACGTACAGCAAGCGCTGGCTGGGCCGCGCGGCGGCGCGGACCAGCGTGGTGGTTTTGCCCGTGCCAGCCATGGCCTGCACAACGCCCACCTCACCGCGCGCAAGCGAGGCACCACAGCCAGCTGCTCGTCTGTAAGCTGCCCCACGCGCGACGAGGATGATGCGACAAAGCCAAGCCGCGCTGTCATGGATGGCACGACGAGCGTTGCGGCCGCTGCCTCAGCAGCAGCTCGTGCTCGAGCTGCCAGGCCACGTTGGCCCAGGCCGCGAAGGCGGGCGCGCGCCGGTTGCCGCCGCCGCCGCCGCCACGCGGCGCCGAGGGTGTCCACGGTGCCGCGCGGAGCATGCTGGCGATAAAGTAGAGCAGCTCGAGCCGCGCCTGCCGCTCGCTGGAGCTGCTGTCCTGGCGCGGCCGCGAGGAGGGCCGAAGCAGTGCCCGCACCAGCGCCGTGCGGACGCGAAAGCCGCCGAAGAGCAGCGCGAGCAGCAGCAGGCGCGCGTTGCCGGGCGCCTTGCGGCCTTCCTCTGCCGCCTCGCCGCCTCCGCCGCCGCTGCTTGCGCGAGCCATGGCGCGGCGTCGTCGTCGAGGCCGACGGCCCGCAGCATGTCCCGCACGGGCAGCTGCGCCAGCCAGGGAAAGTGCTCCTGGAGCAGCGCGCCGGCGGCGTGCGCGTTGTGCAGCGGGCGGCCGAGCCCCTCTGCCCATGCTGTAAGCTGTGCGGCGGTAGGGCCGTGCCACGGGTCGCGCATGGCGCGCCAGTAGACCTTCTGGAAGCGCATGAAATCGGGCGCGTCACAACGCGCCGCCACGCGCGGCACGCCCCTTGCGCGGCCGAGCACGTCCGCAAAGTCGAGCACCGGCGCGCTCAGCACCAGCCGCAGCAGCTCGGGCTGCAGCGCGCCCCAGGGCCCGCCGTGGCGCGGGGCCCGCAGCTACTACTGCCGCTGGCCGCGGCGTAGGCGCGGGCCCGCACAGGGTGCTGCACGAAGCCGTCGCGCGCGAGCGCGGGGCGGCGCCGCTGCGGCGGCAGGTAAGTCTCTAGCTTGCGGCTGAGCAGCGCTGCCGCCGCTCTTCCTCGCAGGCCGCGAGCTTGCTGCCACCACCGCCGCCGCCGCGGTCGTCACCGCCAGCGATGTCCGAGGCCCGCTGGAATCCGGCGGCCAGGAGGCCAGAGCTCCGCACGCTGCGGCGCAGCTCGGATGCGCTCTGGAACCCGCTCTGTCGGTAGCCGCCCTGCTGGAACCCGCCCTGCTGAGTGCCGCTGAGTAACCGCTGAGCTGGTAGCCGCTGAGCTGGTAGCCGCTGAGCTGCTGTTGCTGGGCGCTTGGTGCTGGCATCGTCTGCTTGCGAGCCTTTTTGGCCTTGGCCTTGGCCTTGGCCTTGGCGCCCAAGACGTTGAGTATCGAGCGTGGGCCGGCGTTTCTCTACCTCGACGGCCGCCTCGGCGCGCGGAGGAGGGGTATTGGCGAGCTCTAGCACGAGCAGCAGCGGGTAGCGAGCTGCACGCACATCGGCAGGGCGCATGGCGTAGGCGCGTACCGCGGTGAAGCGGTCCGCGACAAGCGGCGCGAGAAACTTGCTGTCGCGCGCTCGACGTAGCCGCGCTGTCGCCGTCCACGGTGCGCACGCGCATTGCGAGAGGGTCCTTGGCGTTGTGCGGCTCGCGCTCCACCTTGACAAGCACGGTCTTGGCGGCGGGCAGGTCGTGGGCCTCGTCGCGGAACACCTCGCCATGGTGAAAGTTGCGCCCATTGAGCCAGCACAGCAAGCCGACAAGGAGCGGCTCACGGCCGGCGAACTGGTGCGCACGCGGAGCCTCCGCCTCGGGGAGCGGCGCGCGCGTCCATCGCGGCGCAGCCGACGCCTTCTTCTTCTTCTTCGCCGCCGCCGCCGCCGAGGAGGAGGAGGAGGAGGAAGAGGTGGCGGACGGCGATTTGCCGAGCCCAGCCGGCGCCGGGCATGGCACCTCGGCGCTCTTGGCGAGGCGCTGCCCCTTGCGCGCGCGCTTGGCGGCCGGCCGCTCGTCCGCCGCCACCGAGAGGTCGATCACGTCCACCGCCTGGCGCGCCTCCATCGCTGCTGCCGCCACCGCCAACTCGTCTTGCCGCTGCGGAGCCCAACGCGGCCGAGTTTGAATTTTGAACGCAGAAACCGACCTGGGCGCAGACTCCCTCAGGAACGATCTGGGAACAATCTGCAGCGGTGCTGCACTAGTGCTGCGGAACGCATTCTGTTGGACCCCGTCTGCCCATAGAAGGGACTCGCAGCACGAGAGGAGGAGCGGCAGCAGGGCACGAGACGCGCGATGATGGAGTCGGGGGACACCAACCCCGCTGACAGGGCGGCCGTACTCGGCAAAGTACTATGGCATCCTCGAGAAGCGCAAGGAGCTGCCCGTGTTCGGGTTCCTGGACAAGCTGCAGGAGCAGCTCAAGAACAACCGCGTGGTGGTGGTGGAGGGCGAGACCGGCAGCGGCAAGACCACGCAAATCCCGCAGTTCCTCGTGCACGCAGGCTTGCGGCGCCGAGCCTCGGGCGGCGGCCGGCGCGCCGTGGCCTGCACGCAGCCGCGGCGCGTGGCGGCCATGTCGGTGGCCACGCGTGTGGCCGAGGAGATGGACGTCGAGCTGGGCCAGGAGGTGGGGTACACGATCCGGTTTGAGGACGTGACGACGCCCGAGACGCGGCTCAAGTACATGACGGACGGTATGCTGCTCCGCGAGGCGATGACGGACCCCACGCTGGACCGCTACTCGGTGATCGTGCTGGATGAGGCGCACGAGCGCACGCTGAGCACGGACATCCTGATGGGCCTGCTGAAAGAGCTGCTGCAGCGCAGCGCGCACCTCAAGGTCGTGATGAGTGCCACCCTGGACGCAGAAAAGTTCCAAAAGTACTTTGAGGGCGCGCCCCTGCTCCGCGTGCCGGGCCGCACCTTCCCGGTAGAGCTGTACTACACGCCCGAGCCAGAGCGCGACTACTTGGACGCGGTAATTCGCACGGTGGTGCAGCTGCACCGGTACGAGCCGCCTGGGGACATCTTGGTCTTCCTCACGGGCCAGCAGGGATCGAGGACTGCTGCCAAAAGCTCCTAGAAGAGAGCGAGTCGATGGCGCCCGAACTCGGCGAGCTCAAGCCCGTGCCCTTGTACAGCACGCTGCCGCCACGACAGCAGCAGCTCATCTTCCAGGCGGCGCCCGGACCCCGCGTTGCGGGCGGCAAGCCGGGCGCAAGGTGGTCGTGTCGACCAACATTGCCGAGACGTCGCTTACGATCGACGGCATCGTGTACGTGGTCGACCCGGGCTTTAGCAAGCAAAGGTGTACAACCCGCGCATCCGCGTCGAGTCGCTGCTGGTGACGCCCATCTCGCGCGCGAGCGCAAAGCAGCGCGCTGGTCGCGCCGGCCGCACCCGGCCCGGCAAGGCATTCCGGCTCTACACCGAGCGCGCGTTCAAGCGGGGACCTGCAAGAGCAGACCTACCCAGAGATCCTGCGCTCCAACCTGAGCAGCACGGTGCTGACACTGCTCCAGCTGGGCATCCGCGACGTCGTGCACTTTGACTACATGGACCCGCCCGCGCCCGAGACGCTGATGCGCGCGCTCGAGCAGCTCCACTACCTGGGCTGCCTCAGCGATGAGGGCGAGCTGAAACGGGCCACCAGATCGCAAAGTTCCCGCTCGACCCGCAGCTGGCCAAGGCGCTTGTAAGCAGCCCCAAGCACCGCTGCTCAAACGAGATTCTCAGCATCGTGGCCATGCTGTCCGTGCCGCAGTGCTTTATGCGGCCGCGCGAGTCCGCGCGCGCGGCCGACCAGGCCAAGGCGCAGTTCACGCACCCGGGGGCGACCACCTCACGCTGCTCAACGCCTTCCACGCCTTCAAGCAGCACAACGACGACCGCGACTGGTGCTGGGAAAACTTTCTGCAGTTCCGCTCGCTCAAGAACGCCGACAACGTGCGCAAGCAGCTCGCGCGCATCATGCGCTCGTGCGGGCTCGAGCTGGCGTCCACCGACTTTGGCCACAAGGACATTACACCAACATCCGCCGCGCGATCACCGGGCTTCTTCATGCAGGTGGCGCACGGCGAGCGCTCCGGCAACTACCTCACGGTCAAGGACAACCAGGTCGTCGAGCTGCACCCCTCGTGCGTGTTCACCTACAAGCCGGAATGGGTGCTCTACTTGAGTTGTACGCCCAAGAACTTTATCCGCACCAAACGGCCGTGCAGCCAGAGTGGCTCGTCGAGATCGCGCCGCACTACTTTGATCCGGAGGAGCTGCCGCCCGGCGAGGCGCGCCGCGCCATTGAGCGCATCGCGCAAAAGGCGTCCTCTTCCTCCTAATCAGTAGCTAGGCGCCCTGTGCCAGCCTCTGGGCTTTGAAACTCGAGCTCGCACGCCAGACTGATGTGGTCGGACGGGAACGCCACGCTGGGCAGCGCCACGTGCTCGCGCAGCGTCGCCTCCGCTGGCACGCCCGTGAAACGCCGCACCGCGAAGCGATCCTTGCTGAACAAAATCCAGTCGATGTCCCCTGTCCAGCTCCGGCAAAAGTTGGTGTACGGCGGCTCGCCGCACGCGCTCACCAGGCCCAGCTCGTGCCGCAGCCGGGCCCGACGCCGACCACGGCGCCGTCTTGCCCGGCCGCGTCTCCCGCGGCCGCCACGCGAGCAGCTTGCTGCAATATCAAAGCCGCCGACTGCTTTCCAGGTGCTGGCTCATCTGCTCCAGCAGGGCCACAGCGCGCTTGAATTCCGCCTGGTTCCCGGCTTGCCGCTCCATGTCGCGTCGCGTGCGCAGCTCGGCCACCACGTTGACCATGCCGCTCCCACTCGTGCTTCTCGTCTATCGCGCCACCTGGGCGGCCAGCTCGTCGACGGACCGCAGCCGCCCAGATTCGGTGCGCTGCACGAGCACGTCCGGGGCCCGATGCGCCGTGCCCCCTCTGAGAAGACCTTGTCGCGCGCCAAGTTGGCGTTGCTTCCCCACTCAAACAGCGACGAGGTGGCCCACTCGGAGTGCTCGGGGCCCACCTCGCCGTCCAGGAGGAACTTGAGCGACAGGTCGAACGACTGCGCGTTCAGGTCGCCACATAAAAGCACGCCCGTGCGCTCGCCCGCGGCTTCCCGCGCGCGCATCCGATCGGTGAGCATGTCGGTGAGCAGTTTGGCCTGCACGACGCGAATGGACCCGGCGCCCGGGTGGTAGAATGAGTGCGTGTTGGCCACCAGAACTGCGCACTGCTGTCCGTCGGCTTGTCGGCGCGGCGTTGCCGAAGCGTGGCCACCTGCGCAATGCTGGTAACGTGGGCCAGCGTCTCGCGCATACTGGGCACGGCCTCCAGCAGGTTGCGCAACCAGGCCTGGTCTGCTAGCACGGCCTGCACGCGGTCGCGGAAACAAACGTTCCCACTCGACCAGCTCGAGCGCGTCGCGCCGCCAGAAGAGCGCGCAGCCTTCGAGAACCTTGCCAGCCTTGGGCGGAATCGCCCTTCATGGGAGGCGCCCAGCACAGACTCCCAGCTGGGGAACATCTTGGCATCCACCTCTTGCAGGCAGATCACGTCCGCGTTGTAGTCCAGCACCTCGCGCGCAAGCAGAGGGAAGCGGTAGGCCATGTCGCGATGCTCGGGCGAGCAATAGTCGTACATTTCGTCCCACGTGTACGCGTCAGCGATATTGTAGGTCGCCACCACCAGCCGATTCGCCGCGGTGTCGTCCGCGGTTCTTGAGCCAATGTCGGCCTGCCGCGCCTCGTGCACCGCTCGGTCGGGCGTTTCTGCCACGGGCTCGCCGAGTTGGCTTCCGAGCTGGACGGAAACTGGTCTTCGTCCCCGACCTCCATGCGCACGGACAGCATCTTGCCCACGTCCTCGGAGGTCGGCACGTACACGCGCTCGTGGCCGACCTCGGTCGCGCCTTCTGCTGCCGGCCCGCACGCTGTCCACACCCATCGCCGTGGCGTCGTCGCGTCGGTGAACATCTCTTCCGCCACCGGGGCGACCGGGCAGCCCACCAGGGCGCGCCCGCGCACCTCTAGGCTTTTCACCTCGGGATGGTCGTTCAGGATCGCAAAGGAACCCAGCGGCTGCACCTCCAGCACCTGGCCGCGCTCGCGCAGCACCTCGGCGTTGGTGAGCGCCTCGGCATTCGCGAGCGGCTCGCCCCCTTCTGCAAGCACCCGCACGGTCACAGCAGCGAGACGTTCTTGAATCTCTTCCACTCGCTGCGCCTCCACGCCCTTGCGCCGCTTGGCCGTCTTGTCCTTCTTCTGCGCCAGCTTGCCGAGCCGCGCCACGGTCTGCTCGAACTGCCCATCGGCCTGTCGTCGCAGCACGCGCCACGCCGCGTCCACCTCGAGACGCAGCTCCAGCACCACCTTGCCAGCCTCCATGATCTCGCGCACAAGCATCGGCTTGACCGCCGACCCCGCCATCGCGTCCAGCTTCCTGCTCTGCCGTGCACTAGCCATCGCCCAGGCTCCTTGAACGGTTGCCCTTGTTCGTTCTCGCGGCGCAGCTCTGCGGACACTGCGAGCCGCACTGCGAGCCGCTGGTGCGCCGCCGGGGCTTTCTCGCCGCGTTCGAGCAGAGCAAGATGGCCCGGCTCGGCGCGACCAATGGGCGGCTCCGGCAACGCTGCAACGCTGCGCCATAAGACCAGAATGACCAGCGCGTCTCGAAGAAGAAGCCCGAGCAGAGAGGTTGCCTCGCGGCCAAAGAACAAATTGTCTCGCGGCCGAAGAACAGCTCAAGCTTGGCGTCGCGCTCTGCCTCGAGGTTTCGACGCTCCGATGCCATCTGCACTTCTGAAAGTGGCCCGTTTCAGACGCCCTGCGTGAGCCAGTATGGGCCAGCAGACCCGCCGGCCGAACTGCCTTGACAACCGAGCCTTGCCCGCGATCGAGCTGCTCGTACAACCGAATGGTCGGCGCCTTGTCCGCGATCGAGCTGCTCGATCAAGTTGAATGCACGGCGCCCGCGACGAAGCTGTCCGTTCAAGCTGAATGCTCGGCGCCTTGCTGCGAGAGCCATGCCAGACTGAACCGGCCTCTAGAGCTAGCGAGCGAGGGCCTGAATTCCCTTGCCATTGCTGCGGGCCTGCCCAAGACGGTGGTTCGACCCTCGTCTCGATGTCTGTCCAGTCGCAGCCTTGGTTCAGCCGCAGAGACTGCAACCGTAGTGCTCAAGAGGGTTCGGTAGTACCGTACCAGGTACTCGCACGGTTGCATACTCTAGAGTACGAAAAGTACCAAACTGAGGCCGATGTTTCAGTTCTGCCAATTGACTTTTGATTTTGATTGATCAAGATCAAGGCCAAGATGGACAGCAAGCTAGGGCGTAGAGTGGGGCCATCGCCACCAGGGACAGACACCAAACACCAAACACCAAGCAAGCGACGCAAGACAAGCTCAACAAGAACACCCAACTCGGGACGATGGTCAGCTTCACCAAGCCGCTCTTCCTTGCCGCATGGCGGTCGTCGCCAGCACGGGCCAGGCCGGCGACTGCATCTGGGACGTCGTGATGTGCCTCACCGGCGATTCGGGCTACTGCTGCCTGGACACCTGGGAGAACCTGGACGAGGGCGGGCCGCAGCCCTTCTCTGGCCTCCCGGACTACATCCGCGCCCGCGAGGCAGACGGCCACTTTTCCGCCGAAGACGTGGACCGCGCGCGCGCGCACTTCAACAAGCTGGCGGCCGCGCGCGGCGTCGCTCATGCCCTGAGCCCACGCACAGCGACCATAAATAAATCGAGCAGCCTCCGTGGCCAACCCTGCTCCTTGCCTCGGCCCAGATCTCGGGGCAGCCAGCACCTGCAACGCAGTGCCCAGCCCAGCCCAGCCCGGCCCTGCAGGCTGAGCTGCTGCAACCGGCTTTCGCCCGCGTCCCCACCACGCTGAACCGTGCCATGCTGAACCCGTGGGTGGCAGGAGCCGTCGGAAGGCGCGCAGGTGGGAGGAGGGACGGACGCAGAGCATGCCAGGTGGGCAGGCAGGCAGGCCAGCCAGCCAGCCTGTCTGTCTCTCTCTGACGTTGTGAGAGGAAAGGTGGTCGGAGACGGTGGCAAGGACGTGCATTTTTGCAATTTTTTTGGGGGCATTCGCGGCCTGTCCGCCCGGCGGCTGTTGTCGGCGCGATGCTCCAGGGGGCTGGCAGTCACGGAAGCAGGATGGGTAAGCTCGGCACGGTGCGCTTGGCGCTGGACAAGCCGTACTACTTGGCGGGCGACACGGTCAGCGGCACCGTGTACCTGGAGGCGCTCGATGAGCTGCCCGTGGACAAGGTCTACGTCAAGATCAAGGGCAAGGAGAAGGTGGAGTGGCAAGAGCACTGGGAGTCGCCCGTGTACGAAGAGGTGGAAGGCCAGCGCGAGGTCGTTGGACAGGAGGAGCACGAAGAGGAGTACGACGAGAAGGAGAGCTTCTTCAAGAAGAAGATCCAACTCGGCGCGGAGGACATGGTGCTGCAGCCTGGCAGGTGCCTTTCCGTTCCAGTTCGAGCTGCCAGAACAGGGCGCGAAGGGAGGCAGCCTGCCAGGGCAGTTTTGCCTCAAGGAGAAAAAGTCGCACGGCTGGTCCGGGGCGCGCGGCGAGACCAAGGAGCTAAAGGTCAAGGTCGAGTACTCGGCCAAGGTGGTGGTGGACATCGACGACTCCAAGGACCTGGAAACCAAGATGGACATTGCCGTCTATGCGGAGCGGCCCGAGGAAATCGCGACGCCGTCCGACGAGCGCACAGCCGCCGTCATGTTTTGTTGCTGCATAAATCGTGGCACTCTGACCATGCGCGCCTCGTTGGACAGCAACGTGTACGCGCCTGGCCAGACGGCGTACGCGACGCTTCACGTGGAAAACAACTCGGCTATGGCGGTCACGGCGATGGCCGAAATCAACCGCCAGCTCGTCCTGCGGGCCGACTCGCACACCATCGTAAAGCGCCACGAGCAAAACCTCGGCCGCTTTGATGTTGTGGGGCCCGGGGAGACCAAGGAAGTGCAGATGAAGTTCCAGATTCCCGACGCTATGCCCAGCACCGACGGGCGCGGCGTCAAGTGCTCCTACGTGCTGGACATCGTGTCAGAGATCAGCTTTGCGCCAGACATTGAGCTGCACTTTCCCGTACACATCTATCAGCCGCCCATTCCGCCCAAGCAATGGCTCGAGGGGCTGGGCGACATCAGCGGCTTCCAAGTGCTGGAGGCTTGCGAGGTCTCGGACATGCCGCTCAAGCCGGGGTACGCGCCTAACGCCTGAAAACGTTTCAAATGTTACAGATTCATCACAGATCACATAGCACTGCTGCTGCTGCTGCTGCTGCTGCTGCTGCTGCTGCTGCGCTGCTGCTGCTGCTGCTGCTGCTGCTGCTGCTGGCGGTGGCGGCGGCGACGGCGGCTCGTTCTACTCCTACATGCCGGTGCCTGTCTTGACCACCTGCAGCGGGAGCTCCTTCCAGACGTGATTCTTGCGCGAGCCCTTACGGTGCAGATCTTGAAAGCACGACTCGCAAAACTTTTCGTCGCAGCTCTCGCAATGGCGCGCAGCAACGTCGCGCTCGCACTCGACACAAGCCACCGTGCCGCTCTTGTACGACACCCAGCTGTGCTCCTTGCGACGGCCGCGATGATGCAAGCGGCGGTAGCAGGCGAGACAGTAAAAGTCGTCGCACTCTTGGCACTTGCGCGACGCACCGCCCTGGCACTGCCCGCACTTGAGCCCGCCGTCTCCATCGCCGTGCACGATGGGCTCGAAGCGATGGTTGGCAAAGTCGAGGCCGCCAAAGTCGTGCACTTGAGCGTAGCAGTTGAAGCAAAACTCCCGACACACGTCGTTCTTGGTGACGCAGTCCACGCAGCGGCGCACGGCCTCCTCGGTGTGGCAGATGTAGCACAAACCTTCCGGGACGGGAATGTCGTCTGGGTGCGGCGGCCACCAGCCAAAGGGCCGGTAGGGCTCGGCCGGGGGCTCCCACTGCGAGTCGTGGGTGCGGTCGTTAAAGTAGTAAAAGGCCTGCTCGCCCGAGTCGAACAACTCTTCCCATTCCGAGTGGAACTGGTAGTATCGGTAGTTGGCCAGCGTCCGCGCGGCGTGCATGCGCCAAGCGCATTGAATCTTGACGAGGTGCCAGCGGTACCAGGCCGCGGCCTCGCGCCAGCGTTGCAGGCTGTAGTAGTTGCGGTATTTGGTCTGCACCCGGATGGCCATCTTGTGCCATACGACGCAGTGCTCCAGGGCGCGCCGCATTGCGTGGGCCGCGGCCGCGGCAGCGGGCCAGCGCCTCTTGCAAAGCCATGGCCCCGGCGGGGCGTTTTCCAGCACAGGGTCATCTGGTGCTGCGGCGAGAAGCCGCGAGGCGAGCTCGCAGCGGTGCTTGAGTTCGGCATGCAGCTTGCCGATCTTCATGTTGCTGGCCAGGATCATGACGCGCTTCGCAGCGCCGATGAGCGTGTAAAAGGCTTCCTCCTCGGCCTCGGGCGAGCTACTTGTGGGCAGGTTGAACACTTCCTCAGGCAGCTGCACCGTTGCGAGCGACGGCTTGCCCTTGTACTTGTTGAGGTGGACTGCAAGCTGTCGTAGCGTCACCACCGTGTTGCTTAGCTCGCCAGCTTGTCGCCCAAACTTGCCCGCTCTCGCGCCTTGCGAGCTATAGTGCGAGAGAAAGAGCAGCCGCGCCGGCTCGGGGTCCTGCAATGGCTCCAGCGTGGCAGATCGTCGTCGGCGGGCTCGTCCTTCTCCGCCGCCTCGGGCCACGCGCGTTGATACGCAAGGACCATCTCGCGCAGTTCGCTTTGCTCAATGCCAAGGCTCTTCAGTGACGCCTCCGTCCAAGGAAGCGTGTGCGACTCCATCAGCGAGCTAAACGTGCGGGCCAGCAGCTTGGTGTGATTTGGCCGCGTCTGCTCGGTCTCGCGCAGCACGTGATACAGTCCACGCCGCGCGAACCACATGCGCACCGTGAGGCCCTCATCGCCAAAGCCAACCCAGGCTTGGCGTTTCGCCTTGTCCACGGCTTTTGCCACCAAGTCGGGAATCCCTTCGTCTTTGAGCGCCTGGATGAACGCGCAGCGACCACGCCACCCGCGATACACGCGGCCAATGTTGCGCGCAGCCAGCTCGTGCTCCCACACGTACTGCGGCCGCTCCCACGCCGACTCGCCTGTCCACTCGTTGACAAAGTACACTCTGCCATAGCCGTCCTTGTGTTCGTGCCATCCAAAGGGCATGGCGCAGAACGTATAGGCGGCCGTCGTGGCTGTCACGACATATAGACCCGCCAGCGCGCGCTCCTTGTTGGATAAATCGTCTTGGGCGATGCGCGTGCGCTCCTGGCAGACTGCAAGGTGCTTTTCGAGCCGCGCCAAGCGGCACCGCTCGCGCACCAGCATGCCCCGCACCCATGCGGAGAGCTTGAGAGCAGCCTTGTCCTGCTTGCGTTTCTTGATCTTGAGGTCGTAGGCGTTGCCGCCTGGTGGTAGGGTAGTGTACATGGCGAGGTAGGGCAAGTGCGCACGGCCAAACTCTTGCGCCTCCCTTGCCCGCGCGTACTCGTCCTCAGCCGCCATTCTCTCGCGGGCCACCAGGAGCTCCTCGGGTACCCCAGCCAAGTCGTGCTGCTGCATGGCGAGCTGCTCGACGTAGCAAACGTCTCTCACCACGTCTGGGCACGCGCGATGCGCGTACCTGGCGACCAACGCCGTCGGTGCCGAAGGGGCGGATGAATTCACTGCCTCTGTTTCATCGTCGATTTGACGTCGTCTTCCTCAAAGGAGGCGGTGGCGTCGTGCTCGTGCTCGTGCTGCTCCTTGGCCGGGGCTTGTGTGATGAATTCCAACCGCCACTGCGTCTGCTCGGCGTCGTCAGCAAGCCCTCGTTCGCGAACGTAGGCCTGTTTGCCACCGCGCATGAGGGCAAACCATTGATCTCCTGGCACGCGGCCACGGGCAAGGCGCCCCCGCAGCGCTTGCGTTTGCGCCGCAACCTGGCCAAGCTCTGCTTTAGCGCCGTGGTGCTCGGCGCGCGCGCGCGCTACCGCCTTTTGCGCCTGCTCCTTGGCGAGCGCCCAAGGTCGCCGCGGCTCGTTTGTGCGCCAGCTGAGCCGCAGGCCGAGCGGAATGTCGGTATCGATGGTGGCCTGGCGGTCGCTCTCCTCCTCCAAATCGATCACCTGGAAGCGCAAGGTGACCAGGTTGAGGCGCTCGTGTTGGCGAGACTCCCACTTGACCTGCTCCCGCATCAAATAGACCCGCTGGGCCTGCTCTTCGGCGAGGCGTGCGCGCATTAGACGTGCCTGCCGTGCGCGCGCGATGGCCTGAATGCGACACGCAGCGCGGTCCTCGCCAAAGGTGTAGCGCGGGGCGTCCCAACCGGTCCAGGCATAGTCATCGCTCTGGTAGTAGTAGGCCTGGTAGGTTCGTCCCAGACCTCGGTGTAGCCGAACCGCAGCACGTGCTGCAGCGCTTGCTCGATTTCGTACTGCTTGAGCGCGTCCATGTACTCTTGCCACTCTCGGGCCTCGCGCTCTTTCTCTTTGCGCCAGTTTTCCTTGAGGATGCCGCCCTCGAGCAGCTTTTCTCTGTACCGCTTCCGCGCCAGACTGGCGTGCACCATCGCGCGCGCTAGCTTGCCGCGTACGGCGCGCTGCACGGACTCGGCCGCCCGAGTCGTCTTGAGGACCAAGGCAAGGCCGACGCGCAGCTCGTTGCAGCCGCGCTGTGTATTTCTCGCTCCAGGGGCCCGCCCACGACGCAGGGCCTCACGCACGACCGTCCGCAGGTCGTCAGTCAATCTTCGCTCCGCAATGGTCTCGAGCGCCATCTCGTACAAGCCAAAACACTGCCGGAAGCGCCGCGTCTCCCAGGTCACCACGGCGTCAGCGTCGGGCACGCGCAGAAGCAGATCGGTCGTGTTGTCCTTTGCCTCCTTGGGCCGACCGGCGTGCGCGTGCAAGAAGGCGCCTAGCTGAATGAGGGACACCACGTTGGCCGGCACCTTGCGCGCAAAGTTGGTCGCCCGAGTCTCTTGGCCCGGAAACTGCTTGAGGAAGAGCTCCCGGACCTTGCGCGCGTTGCGAACGAATCCAAAAGCGAGCAATAGGCGCTGCTGCTGCGCAGTGAGCTCCGTCTTACGCTTTGCGGGTGCCATGCTGGTCACGGCTTGCATCGCGAGGAGAGTTTCGAGCTGGATACCATCCTCAACCCCGCTCGCGCGCAGTGTGGCCGGGGCGAGCGTGAGCAGCTTGGACAGGTCTTGCACCTTGCCTGGACCCTTGCTTATGCCTTCCCAATGTTCACCAAGGCCAAGCCGATGCAGCCACCGCGCAGGATGCATGCCAGCAAGCTCATCGCACGGGTCGTAGTACGCGCGGGCGTGGAGCATGGCCTTGGACGCGATTTCGCTCGGCGACTCGACGTTGCGGTACCGGTTGGTGCGCACGCGCTTTTGGAGTGCGCGTTCACGCACGAGGCGCTCGCGGCAGGTCACGCCGCGCCAGACGCGCTGCACACGACGTGCAGCGCGATGTCGCCGCGCGATCCACTTGCGCAATGCGGCGACCTTGTAGCGCTGCTGGCAGCCACGGTACCAGCTCTGAATGCACATGGAAGCCTTGCGCCGCCGTGCAACGATCCAATACGCGGTGTCCCAGCCTGACTTTGCCAGAAGCGCCTCGCAATACGCGTGAGCGACATTGGCGCGCACTAAGGCCCGCGTCTCGCGAGCCAAGCGGCGGCTCATTGCGCCGCGCCACACGCGCTGCAGCACGCGGCACGCTAGCTCGCGCGCAACGATGCGACGAGCTCGCGGCTGCGCACCAGGCGCTGTAGCTTGCATGCCGCGTCATACCGCGCGAAGAGACGCGCTGCGCGTTGTTGGCGTGGCTCGGGCGAACAGCCCAGAGTGGGCGCGAGCTTGGCGCGACACGAGCGCCAAAAGGCATTGATAGTGCGCATCGGCGCACCAAGTCGCCAAAGGAAGGCGCGTACGCCCCGCTGGATTCGCCGACCGAGCGAACGACGTGGCGAAAGCGCTTGACCTTTTGGCGCGCCACGAAGGAGCGCGCCAAGGCCTGCGTCTTGCGCGACGAGGCAAACTCGAGGGCCAGCCGGGCGTGGAGCCGTCTGGCAAAGATCGCGCGGACGTTGTTTTGGATCGTGGCAGCTGCATTGAAGCGGCGGTCCTGCTTTGCCCTCTTGGCGGCCCACTTCTCGCCGTCGTCGAGAAGGAGGTAGCTCCGCATCATCACAAAGGCCGAGAACTGGTCCTTGCGCTTGTACCAAAAGGCCTGCACGCGGAGCGCCGCACGATTGAGGCTGGCCAAGTCGTCTTTGATCGTCCAGACGCGTGCGCGCGCGCGATAGCTGTGCCAGAGCGCTTGCACCCGAAAAGCGGCTTCCCAGCGCGCCTCAAAGGGGAGGACGTGCTCATGCATCAGTGCCTTCCAGCGGACGCGACCCAAGACCCCGCGATAATTCGCTTGAATGAGGATGGTGGCCGCCTTGAGCTTGACAAAGTAGTCGTACGCGATGCGCATCCGTACAAGGCTCTGGACCCCGGTTGCGCCATCGTGCCAGCTTTGGATCATCCCCTGCGCGCTCCACATGCGCTCGTAGCGCTGCAGCACGATGGCGCTCTTGCGCTTTCTGGCAAACAAGTCTCGCGGAGGCCACATGCGCGCTGCGGCCTGAATAGTGCGCGAAGCGTACCAGCGGCGCTTGTGAACGGCAAATTTTCTCCGCCCGAGCTCCCCGCGCCGCTTGCGTTGAACCAAAAGTGCGGATTTCGTTGCCTCGGCGTGCCGCGCATCGTCCACAAAGTCGAGCCATTGGTCCCAGGCCATGCGCATGGCGCCTTCGAGCATGCGCTGGATGACAGCCTTGGCCTTCTCGAGGCTGGCAAAGCGAACATAGTCCTTGAAGCGCTCGGCCAGCATAAACTCGTGCCACTTGCGAAACGGGCCCCGCATGGGCTCGCGGCCAGCGTACCGGAACAGCCGCTCCAGAACGCGCTTGGCCACCTCGCGCGAGTAGGCCACCTCAAGCCCTTGCTCCAAAAGAAAGTCGGTTGGCAGGGCTTGCTGCTGCTGGCGGATCTGCACCTCAAGCTTGCTCCAGATCCCGCGCTCTTGCTCGAGCACGTGCTCAAGCTGCGCCTCGCTCTGCGCCTTGTTGGGCGACCTTGGGGCGCCGTCTCCTGAGGCTGGTGAAGAAACCTTGTCCGCTTTGGGCGACGACCTTTTCGGCGACGACCTCTTGGGCGACCTGGGTGATGCTCTGTTGTTCCCGCTCTTGGGTGACAAAGGCGACCTCTTGTGTCTACTCTTGGGCGACAGAGGCGATTTCTTGCGGCTGCTCTTTGGCGACACAGGTGACCGGCCTGTCTTCTTCCTCTTCTTGGGCGCCTCCTCGCCGTTGTGGTGCGCTGTCGGCGACGCTCCGCGCAGCACCTTTTGGGGGGGCTCTCCTGGGCTTGCCGCTGGCGGCGATGCTGGCGGTGCTCTGTCCGAGGTCGTTGGAGAGGCCGCTGACATTCCCCGAGGCGAATAGCTGCGCTTGGACTTGGGCGACGTCGAGGCGCGCAACCCACGGCGACCACGGCGAACTCGGCCCTGGTTCTTGGGTTGGCTGGGCGAACCGACCGGCGAGGCCGGGGAATGCGGCACGGTGGTGTCGATAGGATCTGGTCTTCGCTGTGGACGGTTCGTCTTGCGCCTGTCTTTGCGTGTCGCCTTGGGTACCATGATAACACTGTGCGCATCTTCTCCACGCGGACTGGACGGCGGTGAACGGGCTTGCTTGGACTCTCTCCCTGCTGCTGGGGTCGGGGCCTTGCGTTTGCCCTGGCTTGTACAGCACGCTAAGGATGCGCGATCGCTGGCCCGTCGACGATTTGAGCGTTTTCAAAGGGTCGGTGGCATCCTTTTCCCTGTCCTTTCGCGCGGCACCTGGGGGCGACCTTGTGCGATCGAGGCGGTGACCGACGCGTCGGCTTATGCGATCGAGGCGGTGACCGACACGTCGGCTTATGCGATCGAGGCGGCGAGGCTGGTGGCGACCGACGCCTCGGGGCGTGCCGAGGCGATGTGTTTGGCGCTCGTTGTGCCGAGTTGGGGAACACGTCGCTGGCGACAGCGCTGGAGACCTGGGCGACAACCGCTGCGTGGGCTTGCGCCCTGTGCCTCCCGGGCGATGCAGCAGGCAAAGGCCGGGAGATTCTTGATCCGACCCGTGTTCCGCTTTGGCTGCTGCCGCCGGGGACGAGGGCCTCATCGTGACACGGCGCACCACGGCCGGCCCCGATGACGAATCGGTGAACGCGTCGTCAAAGACGACTGCTGCTTTGCTTTGGCGACTTTGGCGACTTGGTGGCGCTTGTGGGCGACAAGCGGCCCTCCAGGATCGCCTGCATGGACGGAACATCCGACAGGGACGCCTTTGTGCCTGGAGAGCGCGGGCTGCCGCGCCGCGCCGCGTTTTGCGGGAACCACATCATAGGCACAGCGTAGCCGAGCTGCTGTTCGGAGGCCGCCTTGTCTTTGACGTTCTCGGTGGCGTCGGCCAACATGACACCCACGACACCTGGCTTGGAGTGCGCTTTTCGCGACTTTGCCGCGAGGTATGCAGCGAGCCCTCCCGCTTTCTCGCGAAGATGACCGTGCTGCGCTGTGGCCCCTTTGCTATTGCTCGCGACGCGCTTTGCCCGGCGCCGGCGCTTGCGCTTTGGAGGCGGCGGCTTTGGGTGCTCGTCCGGTGGCGGCTCGTCTGGGACCGCTTTGCTGGCCACGGCATCCCAGTCCAAGGCCGGATGCGTTTGTTGCCCCCCAGTAGCGCCGAGAGGACCCTGCACGCCTGGATGCGCGACAGACTCGAAGCCGCCTCGTCGTTTACATGGTGGAGAAGCCCTCCGAGGAGCGCTGCCTTGCTATTGCCCGGCGCAGCCTGGCAAGCGAGTCCATCCTGGACACGGCCTGCGGCGAGGGCGCCCAAGGGCGCATTCCGCGGCGCGGCGCGCCGCCGGCGCGTCCAGCGCGGCAAGGCGGAACAGCGCGTCCACGGCCCCATCCCGCTGCTGCCGATCCCCAGCGACTAGCTGCTGGGCGATTTCGGCGACACTGGCGCCGCCCTGCTCTGCATGATCGGCGACGTCCTCCTCCATGGCCGCCTCGGCGAGGCGTGCGCGCGGCCGCGCGGCAGCGGTCCAGCCTGCCTCGCCTGCCCGCAGAATCCGTGCAAACGGTCATGTGTCGGCCGCAGCAGACGGCAAGCCGAGGCCAAGGCCAGGGCCAAGCGGGAGGGAGGGAGGGAGGGAGGGAGGGACAGGGATGGGGAGACCGGGGCCCACGGGAGGCAGGTGTGAGATTGTCGAAGCACAGGCTCGATTAGGCCTTGCCCATGGCCTGCATCTGCTCGAGCATGGTGACGCCGAGGCGCGCGGGCGACTCGGTGACGGTGACGCCCGCAGCGCGAAGGGCCTCAATCTTGGCCTCCGCCGTGCCCTTACCGCCCGCGACGATGGCACCAGCATGGCCCATGCGGCGGCCCGGCGGCGCGGTGAGGCCGGCGATGAATGAAGCTGACGACCGGCTTGTTGGGGTCGCCGTGCTGCCTGAGCCACTCGGCGGCGTCCTCCTCGGCCGAGCCGCCGATCTCGCCGATCATGATGATGCCCTCCGTCTCGGGGTCGTTGGTAAAGCGCTCGAGACAGTCGATGAAGTTGGTGCCGTTGAAAGGGTCGCCGCCGATGCCGACGCAGGTGCTCTGGCCAAGGCCGGTGGCGGTGGTCTGAGCGACGGCCTCGTAGGTGAGGGTGCCGCTGCGCGAGACGATGCCAATCTTGCCCTTTTGGTGGATGTAGCCCGGCATAATGCCGATCTTGCACTCGCCCGGCTTGATGATGCCCGGGCAGTTGGGGCCAATGAGGCGCGAGGCGGACTGCCGCTCGAGGTGCCACTTGACCTTGACCATGTCCTTTTGCGGGATGCCCTCGGTTACGGCCACGATCAGGGGGATCTCGGCCTCGATGGCCTCCATGATGGCCTTGCCGGCGACCGGGGGCGGGACAAAGATGACGGAGGCGTCCACGCCGACGGTGTCCTTGGCCTCCTGGACGGTGTTGAACACGGGGAGGTTGAGGTGCTCCTGGCCGCCCTTGCCCGGCGAGGTGCCGCCGACCATCTTGGTGCCGTACGCAATGGCCTGCTCCGAGTGGAAGGTGCCCTGCTTGCCGGTGAACCCCTGGCAGATCACCTTGGTGTTCTTGTCCACCCACACCTTGGCGGAGGCCGACATGCTGCGCGTCCAGGCGGCCAGTCCGCTCTTGCCCGAGCGCCGCGTCACCTGAGCCAGCATCATCCTCTTTTGGGTTTGTTGTTTCTCGGCTGCCGACCTTGTTCCTGCGAGTCGCCTGCTGCGCGCGCGTCGTGTCAGCCGCCGCACGCGCCTCCGCGCGGCCCTCGCCGCCGCCGCGCCGCCGCGCCAGCTTACCTATTCGCGCGCCACCGTCGTCCTCTCGCTGCTCACTGACGTCTGCTGCAACCGCAGGATCGCGAACAGGGCGATACGTCTTGGTGCGAATCCAGCCTCATGTTTCATGCGAGAGACAAGGCCCAAGCTGTGCGATTCGCAGCAAGACGTCTGCGCGCGCTCGGAGGATTGGCACCTCAGCGATTTTTGTGGGCGGCCAAGGCGCTGCTGTGCACTGTCTTGTGCCGCGGCGCCTGGGCGGCCCTGCGGCGCCGCTGGCGCAAGGCTGGCCGTCTGGTGGCGCGGGCCTGGCCCCTTTGTTGTGGTCGTCCAGCGGCGTGGGCCGCGGGGAGTTGCGTGGTGCGGTGACATTTGGCAAGCTGGCGGTTGGAAGAGACGAACGAAACACATTGGGTTGTTGTTGTTGCTACTGCTGCTGCTGCTGCTGCTGCTGCGGACGGCGAGACCGGACCTTTCTCTCTCTCTCTCTCCCTGCCCGCCCCTACCACCTCGCCTTTTCTCTGGCTCAGAGCTTGGTGGAGGTCACCTCCTCCTCGTCGTCTCCATCGTCGTCGACCGTGCTGAGCGCGTTGCGCTCGCGAGCCCATGCGCGGCACTGCTTGGAGCGCAGGAAGCGCTGGAACGAGTCACTGGAGAGCAGCATGTGGATCTCCGTCTCGGCTGCCTCGAAGATTGTGGCCTCCAGCTTGCACTTGTCGATCGCGTCGAGCTTGGCGTTACGAAGCGGCTCGAGCTCCTCCGTTAGGCGGCGGCGCGCCGCCGAGCTGATGTTGACCTCAAGCATCGAGCGCTCGCGAATAAACGTCGTGTAGATGTCGACGGCGCGCATGGTGACCTCGCGCGGGTTGTGGCTGTCGCAGGCCTCACGGTAGCGCTTGACGGCATCCAGGAAGAACATGTTCTCCAGCGAAAACTCGGTGGCTAGGTAGGCCTCAAAGTGCTTCTTGCCCGCCGGCGTTGCAAGCACCGTGTCTAGCGTGATGCCCTCGGTGCCCAGGCTGCTGCTTGACTTGCCCATGATGGACACGCCCAGCATGCCCCGGCCCAGGAAACGGCTGCGGTGCTTGTTCGTGCCCAGGCTCTTGGCGCTCTCGAGGCGCGCCAGGGTGCGGCTCGAGCCGCCTCTCAAGTCCTCTTGCAGCACCGCCGCGGACACAAAGGACTCGCAGCGCGCCTTGTACACCTGGTACGGGCCCTGGATAGCGAAGAACATGAGCGTGGCCAGGTTGGCGATGTAGAGCCAGTCGAAAGTGCCCGAGTGCGCAGCTGGCCCGGGTCCACGATGGACATGGCGATGCTGGCAATCATGACGAACGCCACAGCCCAGCAGAGCCGCAGCTCGAAGAGGATCCCCATGGGGTCTGGCTCGTTGCGCACAACAATGAGCATAAAGATGCCGAGCAAAAACGAGATGGCCACTTGCATGGTGAAGGGCACAAAGTCGGCGCCTGAAATCGTGCACCCGTAGCAACCCTTGCCGTAGGGCGAGTCCGCCATGAGGACCATCCGCAAGATGATGATCACGGCGATGATGACCATGACCATCACAACGGCCCAGCCTACAGGCTCGGTGGTGGCCAGGTAGAGCGCCTGGAAGCGGGCGCGCCGAGCGCTACTCATGCTGGAGAGGCTCGAGCCAGCGCGCGACCGCCCGCTGGGGTTTTCCGGGTCCTGGTCCCCGGGGCCAGCCCCGTCTCCTTTGCTGTGTCTGCGGTCGCGGTAAGCGCGTCCTTGGTCGCCGAGCGCTGGCGGCGAAAGATCAACATTGTCGCCAGTTTTTCCGCGGCAGCGCGGCTGACCTGTCGCCGGAACCCGTCCAGGCGAAAGGTGGTGCCTTCCTGCAACGCCGCGCGCGCAAGCAGGCGCTGGTAGACCGCCTTGTTGTGGAACAGCACGAGGCGCGCCAGGATGGGGCCCGCCCCGACGGGCAGGAAATACGTAAACGCCAGGTGCAAGTCGCACGGAACACAGTCCCGACCGAGCACGTTGACCAGCGGCGTGGTCACGAGGACATGGCCACGGCCAGCGCGGCCGCGCACGTGAGGCTAAAGTGCCTCCGCCGCAGCGCGGGCGCGTCGCGCCAAATCCACCACCATGCGAGGGACGCCACCAGGAAGGTGTTGCCCACAACAAAGATCCCGAGCCCGGCGCCCTTGTTCGCGGGGGACAGCTCCGTCAGGCTCGTCGCATCGGGGCACGTCGCCATCCTCCCCTTCCTTCCTCGCTCGCTCGCTCGCTCAGCTCCTCCCTTGCCTGCACCGTTCCCGCGCACCGGAGAGCACCACAACAACAACAACAATCTGGCTTGCACGCACGTCTGGCAGGCAAGCAGGGGCTGGATCCCAGCCAGTCCAGCTCCCAGCCACCAACCAGGACGGGAGCCCCTCGTCTCCCGGCAACCTCACCGCACATGGGAAAGCGCCGAGCGCGAAGGGGTCCTCGATGCCGCGATGGGCTCCTAAGGCTCGTGTAGTGCCATTAACACGAAACCGTGCACATGCAGCATGCGGGGACAAGACGAGGGCGGCGCCACGCGTGCTGCCTGCCTGCCTGCCTGCCTGCCTGCAGCCCCCCACATGCGAGCTTGCGAGCGAACCGTGGGGCGCCACGCTGGCTGCGGCGAGCTTGGTGAGATTTGGGGCGGTCCGGAAGACCAGCGCGGCACTGCCGGAATCTCGCGTGAGCGCGGCAATCAACCGTGGGCGCGCAGCTCCTCGTCGAGGAATGGCGCCGCGCGAGCATGACCTTGTACGCGCCCAGGGGTGTCCGCGCTGAGGCTCGGGCTGAGGGAGCGGCACAACGACTCGGCGAACTCGAGGTGCTCGAAGAGACCTTCGAGCGTGGCGCGGTTGGCGAGGAAGCGCCCGGGCTTCTTGCGCGCCTGGTCCTCCAGCTTGCCGGCCGCGGCCTCCACGGCCTGCGCGAGCGCGGCAGGAGATCCAGCTTGATCTCGGCGAGTGCCGCCTCGGCGTCGAGGCGCCGCGGCCCCGCGGCGGCGGCGGCAATCTGCGTGCCAGGGCCTCGCTCGCGCGTCACGCGGGCGACGCCACCGAGCTTGGGCCCGAGCTTGTCGTTCTCGGCGCCAGGCTCGCTCGCCGGCGATGTGTCATCCGGCAGCGCGAGCGGCTCAAGTTTGTCCAGGGCAGCCACGAGCGCGTCGTGCCGCGCCACGATCGTCTTGCGCCAGTCGAGCGCCCTGGGGGGGGCGCGCTTCGCCCACCGTGCTCTTCCGGCCCGTGCTGCGCCCGCCCGTGCTCTTCCTGCCCATTCTTGATCGATCGATCCATCAATGCGACACCTTGCATGAGTGAATCGAGCGAGCAGCAGCGGCAGCAGGGACGGGGTGGTCGCCACAGCCACAGCCACAGCCGCAGCAGCTCAGCAGCAACCTGATCATGGGTCTGCGCCGGAGGTGCCCTTGGAGGACGTTTTGCGCATCATCTCCACAGAGAGGGCCAGCCCCTTGCCAAGTTTGATGACAATGCGTCGTCCGCCGCCGAGGCGTTCAGAGGGCGGCTTGAGGGTGCTGCTCCCCCTGTTGCTCTTCTTGCTGGTGTTGGTGTTGGTGTTGGTGTTGGGTTGGTGTTGGTGTTGGTGTTGTTGTGAGCGAGGTGGCCGCTCGCGAACGACTACCCCAAGCGCCCCGACTGGGATAGGGTAAAGAGAGACGACATCGCCTTTCCGCGCATACGCGTCCTGCGCGATCTCAGCTTGAAACGGCAGCAGGTGATCAAGGCCGTCCTTCAGGGCGAAAAACCGTCGTTCAAGGTGAACGAGAGCCTGAGTCCCCGGAAATGGTGGGAGAAAACGCTCGTCATTGACGTGATCGCGTGTAGCAAGCGGCTTCGGGTCGTGTACGCGCAGAACCTGGACCTCGACAGCTTTCAAGTGCGGCGCATGGGCAAAGCACTTGAGGACAACAGGACGATTGTCGCGATCAACGTGGGCGAGGTCTCGCAGTACGTCTCCACGGAGGCCTGGCGCGACTTTGTCGAATCCGTGCGCAAGACCAGCGTCGGCTTCCTCTACGTGTCGGACTGCGCGCCGCTGCCGATCCGGAAAGAGCTCCACGAGACCATCCGCCATAATCGGAACGCGCTGACCTCGCGCGCGAACTGGCGCATCAACACCGCCGAGTTGCAGATGGAGAAGATGTGGTGGAACGCGGGCAACAGCATCTACAAGGAGGCGCTCACCATCCAAACCCGAGACTTGCACTCGAGGAAAAGAGATAAAAAGACAGACATGCGCTCTTGTGGTCAGCACCACCACAAGGGATCCAATCGCCGCCCGGAAATTGACAATCCAGAGCAACGAGACGGCCACAGCAGGTCCAAGGAGATTGCCGGCGCAGGATGTTGATGAGCTTTCTCTTCTTGTGCGCGCTGCATCAATCAATCAATAGACCTTGTCGTCCTCGTATGACGACCTCGACACGACAGGGCTCTCCGTCGCTGCCGCGTTGCCCGCTACGCGCGTCCCACGAAGCCAAAGCGCAGCCAAAGCAGAAAGAACGACCACGCCGCCGACAGCGCCACCGGCAATGGCGGCGGTCGACGCAGAGGACGCTGCGCTCGGTGAAACGGTCGACGCAGATGGCGCAGCGGTCGGAGAACGAGACGACGACGCCACGAGTGACGGGGAAGACGTTGGCGAAACACTCGACGCCGATGGCCCAGCCGTTGGCGCAGAAGTAGGCGCCACGACGGTCGTCGGCGCAGACGTAGGCGATGTCGTAGGCGAGGCCGTTGGCGATGTCGTAGGCGAGGCCGTTGGCGCAGACGTAGGCGAGAAAGTTGGCAGGCGCAAGTCCACGTCCACGACGGCAGCCATCGGAGCTTTCTGCTCTGTCCCTTCGCACCCAAAGGCAACGACACGACCATCGTCGCGACCGCGACCGAGAGCAGCAAAATCAAGTTCGCTACCCCAGCAGCGCACCACGTTGGTGCCGTCTCGCGCGCCAAGAACGCACGAGTGATGCTCACCCGTCGATATGTCCAGCGGAGTAATGCCCTCGCCAATGAGCGCCCTCGTCGGCCGCGTATGGCGCCCATCGTTCCAATCTTCGTACGAAAAGTCAGCACCGACCTGCAATAGCTGTTCGAGCCCCAACAGTAGACGTCGGCATCGGTGAGAGCGCATGCATGACCCTCGCCCAGGGCGAGCTTGCGCACCGGCTTGCCACCAGTGTCCGTCGAGACCTCGGTGAATGGAAGGTTGTCGCCCATGTCGTTGGCGCTAAGACCGACAGAAGGTCCATCGGAGCCATTGCCCAGTTTGCCAGCAGTGTCATCACCCCAACACTTGACGCGCCCGGTCAAGCTGGAGTTGGTCGTGCTCTCAACAATGGCACAGGCAAAGTCCATGCCGCACGCCACTGTTGTGGCGACGAGGTCCGTGCCGAGGTCCACACGGATCGTCGCGTCCTCCGCGAGTGGAAAATCCCCGCGACTCCCCCGCCCAAGCTGGCCACGATGGTTCTTCCCCCAGCAGAGGACGTCGCCCTCGCGAGTGGCCACGCACGAGAACTTCCAGCCCACGCACATGTCCTTGACCTCGGCGTCACCCGGCAGCGGCAGGAACGGCAGCTCGTCGCCCATGTCACCCGGCTTTGTTCCAATGTAGTCGTTGACGTCGTAGCCGTGATAGTTGCCCCAACACTTGACCTTGCCGATGTCAAAGACAGCGCAAGAGGTTTTGCGTTGGTTCTGATTCTCATGTCACATCCAATTATCGTCGTAGCCTTGGGCGAGCAGGCGCTCGAGCTTGGCCTCCTCCGCCGCCCGCGCCGGGTCGTCGTCCGCTGCGGCGGACTGCGCGATCTTGGCGGCGCCAAAGTCGATGATCTTGACGGACTTGCCCTCCTTGTCCACGACAAAGTTGCGCAGCGCCACGTCGCGGTGGAGCACGCCCTTGTCGTGTACGGCGCGTAGGGCCTTCCGTGCGCCCTCGACGGCCCACTCGGGGAGCTGCACCTTGTTCTTCTCCGTCGTTGTGGTATCAAAGGCGTCCAGGAGCGTGGGGCCCTCGTAGCGCGTGATGATCATGTCTGCCATGCCGTAGGGCCCCATGTGCATCACGCGCGGGATGTACGTGCCCTCGAGGTCCGCGAGCCGCTCGAGAGCGTCCATCTCGCGATCAAAGCACCGGTCGGCCGCGTCCGCGAGGTCCTGCTTGTTGTCGTCAAAGTACTGCACCTTGGTCTTCACGACGAGGTCCTCGCCGTGCGCGAAGCGGCGCGAGACGCGCGCCACGGAATCGTCGCTGTAGACCTCCGTCTCGGCGCTGTCCGGTCCCAGGTCCGGCAGCGTGAGGCTCCGGCGCGCGGCCGTGTAGGGCTTGCCGGTTCCCCGGCCGCCCTTCCACCCGCCCTTGAAGCTGGACTGGCGATAGGCGCGAGTCGCGCGATTACCGCGTGCACGAGGCGCGGCGATGTCACGCGGCTCCAGCTCGCGCTTGTACCAGACCTCCTCCGCGTTGACTGGATCGGCGTACGCTTCGGTTGGGTTCTTCGCGATGTGCTTGAGGACCGAGTAGTAGGCAAGCTTGACCGACCCCTGACCGGAGGCCTCGGCGCTCCGAGCTGACGTAGAGGATGCCGTCCTTGTCCCACTTTAAGAACCAGGTGTTCAGGGTGCTCAACACGCCATAGCGGATGTTCCCGTTCACCATGTAGGTAAAGATCTGGCAGATTGGGTAGGCGCAATCGGCGATCACGTTGTCCTTGGCCTCTTCCACGGTGAGCTCACCGTCATCCGCCTCATCCTCCGCCCCGGTCCCCGCTTTGCTCCGTTTCGCTTCGACCCACCGGGCGTCTAGTTTATTGCCAGCGACTCCTTTGACCTTGTTCCAGAACGTCGTCAGGTCGTTGACATGCGCGCTGGTCGCGGACACGCCCTCCGGGTTGATCGGGAAGATCGCGGCCGCTTTCATCTCCTGTCGTAGCAAAACCTTGGACACCTCCTCCTTGGGCACCTCCTCCTTGGATTTCGAGCTCTTGAACAGCGACTGTACCGAGCGTCTAGCAGCTCGAGGCGGCGCGGCGTCCTCTTCTTCCACGCACATCCCGACGTCATAGTCTGCACGCATGCCTCTGTCGTCGGTGCGCTCCTGGAGTACCATGATGCCTCTGAGCCCTGCCTTATTGATTGTAGGATCCATGACCCTGGCTCGAAACATGAAGCTCAGGTCGGCCTCGCTTTTTAGCAGTTCCTCGTGGGCAAGCTCCGCGGGAGACTGGCGGGGCTCGAAGTCGCTGTACGCCACCTCGGGTTCTTTCAGCGCTGCGTTCTCTGCAAGACTCATATCAACGTCAAACGAATCCCATGG
The DNA here is from genome assembly GCA_022244645.1 of Thraustochytrium striatum. NCBI lineage: Eukaryota > Bigyra > Thraustochytrida > Thraustochytriidae > Thraustochytrium > Thraustochytrium striatum. The sequence goes on from JACDIV010000044.1 coordinate 462,012, forward strand.
CATCACGTCGAGTGGCATCACGATTTTGAAGACCACGGAGATCTCCTTGCCCAGGCCGGACATGCTCGTGCGACTCGACTTGGTCCTGCTGCTCTCCATGAGTGAGACGTTGTCTGCCTCGTCGCTGTACACCGGGAACTGGAGCGCCTCGCCAAGCGGCACGAGGAGCGTAGCCCTCTCTTCGCGAAGGGCGTCGCGCTCGTTAGTCGCGGCATCCGCGCGCGCCGTCGCGGCATCCGCGCGTGCCGTCGCGGCGTCGCGCTCTGCCTCCAGTTCGGCTATGCGGCGCAATAGCGCGTCATCGTCCGGAGTGGTCTTGACCTTGCGCTTGGACGACATGTCTGTCTCCCGACGTGGTGGAGGGGTCTCTCCGCTGGCTCCGCTGCCCGTGTCGGGTCTGCCTGGCCGCCTCCCGCCGCGGTGTCATGCCTCCTCAAGCAAGTCTGTGTCCGCCCCAGCACACGAAGAAAAAGAAAAAAAATGTACGAGCTGTGGGACTCGAACCCACGCATCCGAAGATATCACGGCCTTAACGTGACCCCTTAGACCACTCGGGCAAACTCGCTTGGCTGGCAGGGCGACCTTGCATGTTATGTAGGTGGCTTGCGCGTCGGCTGAGCGATGATGACGCGACGTGAATGAACAGCGAGCAGCCCGCGCGAATGCGACACGACACACATTCTTGATTTTGGGCAACACAACAACAGAGCTCAAAACTTCAAGTCTCCCCGGCGCTGTGCAGCACGATCCTCTCCACATGGGCCATGAGCGCCTCCTGATCCTGATCCTCCTCGTCGTCGCCATCCTGCGGCGCGGGTAGAGGCCTCGCGAGCTTGCTCGCCTTGTGCGCTAATCGAAAGCGGCCTGGGGCGCTCTCACGCACGAGCACGAGGTTCTTACCCGCGCTTCGCTGCGCGGCGGCACTTGCTTCCTCCTCCGCCTGCTCCTCCGCCAGCTGCTGCTCCAAGCCGACGCCTTGCCCAGTCCGGCCCTCCGGCAGCAGCAGCAGCAGCACCTCCGCGCGGCAGTTGCTGCGCGCCTGCTTGGCCAGCGCCTTGGTTGCGCCCACATCGGCCCACACGCGCAGGCCGCGCTCTCGCAAGGCCGCCGCGAGCGCCCGCAGCGCCGCCGTTTCGCGGCGGCCCTTGGCGCCGCCCACGAAGACGTCAAACTCAAAGTGGTGGTGCAGCAGGAAGAGCTGCTCCTCCTCCTGCTGTGGCACGAGCCAGCCGCGCAGGCCTCTCGCGCGCCTCAGGCAGCTACCCGCGCGCTCCAGCGCGGCCCATGCCCGCCGTCGCATCAAGATCGATTGCGTTCTGGCGATGAGCGCGGCAAGTTCTGGCACCGGCACCAGTGAGATTCTCGGGCTTCAGCGGCCGCCATGTCCGCATTTCGGAGGGGTGTGCACGCGATTGCGAGCAGCATCTGCCACAAAGGCCCAACTTGCCAACTTGGAAGAAAGTGGTGGTGGCATCCGCGAGCCACACGTGCACGCTCCCACCGCTGCCAATGCCCGCCAGATCCAGGGCTTCCAAGTGCGTTTTTTGTGCACGCGATTGCGAGCCGACCTGCTCCACACGCCTGCACGCGCCTGCACGGTCTACAATTTGCCACTTGGAAGAAAGTGGTGCGCACGAAGAGGTGCCGCCCTTCCTGCCCGAGTCATCATGGACTGGCTTGGCAGAGCCCAACTGCTTGCTCCCTGGAGGGGCAAGGCGCGACGAGGCTGTGATCATCAGGCGAACGCAGGGACTCGCGCAGAGCATCAAGAGCCACGCAAGCGGAGACCACCGATGATGGCTTGTTCGAGCTGGGCGTTCGGTTCGGCGCCGTCACGGAACGGCGGCGCCGAAGGACGAGGGCATCGATCCTGGCCACGGGCAGCGTTGCTGGGCTGCTGGGCAGAAAGTCCAAACAACAAGGCATGACGAGGCTGAGAGGTCGGGCGACGACGACTGGCACGGCTCCGGCTCGTTCGCCGTGGTCCCGGCAGTGCAAGAAGCGAGGGAGGAGGGCAAAGGCCTGAACGGCTGGCCGTGTGCTTGTTCAAGGCTCGCCTGCCTGCGCATGCCAATGTCATCATGGTGTTGTTGGTGGAGGCGGGGCGGTCCTCGGACCCTCACAACCACCCAACTTTGCTGCGCCAACTGCCCACCCCGCGGTGTATCTGGTGGCATGAGGGTGCACTGTCGGCTCTCATCTTGACGACGCGACGGCATTGACGACGCTGCATGCGTCTCTTTTTGAGTAGCTTTAGGTTGTGTGGCTGTGGTGTGCCAGTCACTCTAGTCGGTTGCATTTTTTATGGAATGGTGGGATTTGGCGTTTCCACAAAGTGTCCACGAATGTCGCAAAGAATGTGCCTTTTTCCGTCGTGGCACCTTCTGCCACCCTCGAGACAGGGTGATTCTGGGTTCGACCAGGCCACGAGGAGCAGCGGCAGATCCTTTTCGCGCGTTGGCAACGAACAAGAACAACCTGCCAGCAGTAAAGACAATGGCGACGCGCGGCACGCTCCTTCTGCTGCTGGCGGCGCAGCCGCTGGCCGCTTTCGCCAACAACGGCGGCGAGCTGGCCGCTGGCGACGGCTTCACGTGCGCTCTGGTCCCCGAGGGCGACGTGGACCGGGTCAAGTGCTGGGGCGTCAACACGGCCGGCGAGCTGGGCGTGGGCGACACCGAGTCGCGCGGCTCGCAGCGCGACCATATGGGCGCCGCTCTGCCGTACCTCGACCTGGCCATGGAGGGCTCGATCCGCGAGGTGGCCGTCGGCACCATTGAGGAGGGCTTTGGCTGCGCGCTGTCCGAGGCCGGCCAAGTCAAGTGCTGGGGCGCCCTCAATGGCGCCGGTCGCCTGGGCACTGGCTCGACCGACGGGCACGGCGGAAGCCCCGGGTCGATGGCGAGAACCTGCCCGGTGGACCTCGGCACGGACGCCAGGGCCGTGGCCATCGGCGCGGGCGCAAGTACGGCCTGCGCGCTGCTGGAGGACGGCCTCATCAAGTGTGGGGCGCGGTTAGCAGGCTCGGGCTCAATCTGCTGGCCCAGGGCGAGTTCAAGCACCCCGTGCTGGGGAGCGGTGTGGGCGACGCGCCTGGCGAGCTGGGCGACAATCTGACGGCCGTCGACCTCGGCGAGGGCGTGCGCGCGAAGAGTCTCGCGGTCGGCACCTCGCACTCGTGCGCGGTGACCACCACGGGCGGCGTCAAGTGCTGGGGCCCCAACCCGTCCGGCGCGCTCGGGTACGGGGACACGCTGGCCCGTGGTGTGTTCGCCGACGCGGACGACATGGGCGACAACCTGCCATACGTGGATCTCGGCGAGGGCGTGCTTGCCGTGCAGGTGACCATCGGCCTGGAGACCACGTGCGCCGTGCTGGCTGACGGCGGGGTAAAGTGCTGGGGCAGCAACTATGACGGCTCCTTGGGCTATGGCGACAACCTGTACCGCGGCGACAAGCCCGGGACCATGGGCGACAACCTTCCGTACGTGGACCTGGGCACCCGCGAGCGGGCTGTGAGCATGAGCTCGCACGAGTACTCACACTGCGTGCTGTGCACTGGCTCGGTCAAGTGCTTTGGCATGAACCAGTACTACCACCTCGGGTACCCCTTCCGGGCCCTGTCGGCAACAAGCCTGGGGACATGGGCGACAACCTGCCCGCCGTGGATCTGGCCGACAAGGCCGTCGCGGTGGCCATGGGCACGCGCCACACGTGCGTAAAGCTGGCGCGCGGCGACGTGCAGTGCTTTGGCCACAACTGGGCCGGCCAGCTCGGCCGCGGCGACACAGTTACTCCTATCGGCCGGTCCGCCACCGACATGGGCCGCAACCTGCGCAGCGTGCTCCTGCGCGGGCTCGTGCTGGCTGGCCTGTCGCCCGAAAAGTCGCAGCCGGCGCAGCCGGAGCCTGCGGCGACGATGACTGGTTTCTCGGGCGCCACAGTCGCTGCTGCTTGCGGCGCGAGCGCCGTGGCGGGCGCCGCAGTCGCCGCCGCGCTGCTGCTGGTGCTGCACCGCCGCAGGCGCAAGGAGCCCGAGCTTGTGCTCGACGCCAAGGCCGACGTGGAGGCCGCGCTCTAACGAGGGCGTGGGTCGCGTGTCGAGCTTGGAATAGACGACCGACCATCTCAGAGGACTTGGAATGTGTTGGTTGTGTTGGTTTTGTTGCTGCCATCGTCAGATCAGTTGCTTGCGTCTTGCGCTGCGGCGGGCGCGGCGGGCGCGGTCGGCTCGGCTTCGAGCGGCTCGCCAGACAAGTTTTCGGCTTGCGGAAGCGAGTCTGGAAGCGGCGCAGTCGGAGGGGTAGCGGCCTTGGCCGCCGGCGCTGGTGCTGCCGGCCTCTTGGGCCCTGCCCCCTCCTCCGCTGCCGCCATTGGGCCCGCGCGCCCATTCCAGGGGGCAACATCCCCTCCTCAGCGTCGGCTTCGTCCGTCGGCGGCCCGCAGCCGTCGTCGCGCGCGCCGCCGCAGCAGGCTTGCCAAAGGCCGCCGCGACGCGCTCGTACGAGTCTCCGCGGTAGTATCGAATCTCCTCAATCATGGCGTCCCGAAGTTGCTTGCGCGTCAGGTTCATCCGCTCGATGGCCTCGATGTCAAAAGGCTCGGGCGCCGACTTGATGGGCTGCTTTTGGTACGTCTTGAGGTACGGGTGCTTGAGCGCGTCGTAGGCCGTGATGCGCTCCCGCGGGGAAAAGGTCAACATCTTGTCCAGCAGGTCGAGCGCCTCCTCAGAAGCGCCCTCCAGGCCGGGCACCTCGCGCCAAGGCTTGCGCGGCTGAAACTCCATGTCGCGCAAGTACCGGTTGGCGCTGCCCTCGCTCATAAAAGCAAGGTCCTCGTTGCTGGGCGAGCCCAGCACTTCGCAGATGAGGCGCAGCTGGTGCAAAAAGTCCTCGCCCGCGAAGAGCGGGCGGCGCGAGATGAGCTCGGCAAAGATGCAGCCGACGGACCACATGTCAATCGCGCTAGAGTAGTGGTCGCACGCCAGAATAAGCTCCGGCGCGCGGTACCAGCGCGTCACCACGTACGTGGTCAGCTCGTCCGATGTGGCCTGCATGCCGCGCGCCAGCCCAAAGTCGCAAACGCGCAGCTCGCACGCCGAGTTTACCAGGATATTGGACGGCTTGAGGTCGCGGTGGATCACGTTGGCCGTGGCGCAGTAGTGCACCGCGCACAGCAGCTGAAACATGAGAAACTGGATGTGCGGTCCGTGAGCTTCTGATTCGAGTAGATCACACGGTTCAGGTCGGTGTCCATCCTGTCCAGCACGATGTACACGTCGTCAAACTTTTTCACGGACGACCCCGGCACGGGTGCTGGCCGCATCAGGTCGATGATGGGCTGATGTTCTTGTGGTTGAGGAACCGCAGCAGCTTGACCTCGCGCAAGATGCGCTTGCCGTCGATGATGTTGTCAAACACGCCGCGGATGCGTTTGATGGCCACCTGGTTGCCCGATACCGCGTCGTTGGCCGCCACCACCACCCGTATGCGCCCTGCCCGATCACATTTACCAGTGTGTACCGCGTGTCGACCTCAAACGTCGACCCGCCCGCCTTGAATTGTGCGTGCCGCGGCCAGTCTCGCCCAGGTTCTTGGGCTGTCGCATCTCTTCCGCCTTCTTGCGGACCTCTTGCAGTTTCTTGTTGTTCGCGGTCCCGCTCTTGTTCATCTGCGCCTCCTTGATCACCACAAACAGGCTGTCTTTCCACCGGTTGCACTTGCGCTCGCTGTCTGCCTGCAGCACAAGCGTCGCGTACGGCGTCTTCACCTCGAGGCAGTGCTCGCGCAGCCGCCCATTCGACAGCACGTTCGTGTCGCCGGTGAGCAGGAACTGCCCGCGCAGCACGCCGGTCACGCCGTCATAGTACGCTAGCGACCGCCTGTCGTCAAGCACAAAGTACTGCCGCTTCCAGGTGTGCCGCCCAAAGATGGAGCTGATGGACCTCTTGGTCAGGAACCCCTCTTGAAGGATTGCGCGCTGGTCGCCGCCGGCCTCCTCGCTGCCCATGCCTCTCCGCGCCCCCGCCGCCCCTTCGCGCAAGCGGCGCGCCGCTCCGCCTTCCCGCCCTCTGCGCCTCCGCTGCCGCCGCCGAAACCTCTGCCGGCCGCGTGGGGAGAATAGGAATAGACGCGCACGCACGCCGCTGCGCCATAGCGCGGCCGCCCGCCGCCAGCGCGCCGCCGCCACACAGCCGCCGCTACAGCAGCAGCTGCTGCGGCGGCGGCGGCTAATGGCGCGGCAGCAAGGATCAGGAGCTCTAAAGCCAGCAAGCTTACGCACGACTGAAGACGGGGCATGGATGGCACGGGCAGGTCGGTTGAGAGCGAAATCAGCTCAAGCGGCGCACGTGGCGCGCGCGAAGCGGCGGTGGCGGCGTGGCGGCGGCGACGGTCGCGGCAGCCTCCTTGTCGGCGTGGCGCGCACGCACTGCAGCGGCGACCCGCGCACGCCCTGAAGCGGGGACTCGCCCACGCCTGGCCGCTGCGGCGACGCGAACAGGCGCTTGACGCCGTGCCGCGGCTGGCAGGGGCTGGCCGCGATCACCCCCGCCGCAGCGCCGCGCTGCGGCGTCTCTGCCACGCGCCGCTGCGGTATCGTTCACAACGCTGCTGCTGCTGCTGCTGCTGGCGACGCGCTTGGCGCCCGGCGAGGCCTCCACGACCGGCGGCGACCGCGCCGCGCCGCCGGCCACGCGCCGCCGCTTGAGCGCGCGATGATGGCTGCTGCCCGCCTCCGCCGCCGCCGCCGCCGCCGCCAGGCTTGGCGAGGGCCGCAGCGCTGGCGGCTTCTTGCGCTGGCGGAGCAGCGCGCTGGCGCTGCCGAGCGACGCCGTAAAGTGGTTGAGCGAGTAGCGCTTGGTGCGCGCCACGAGCGGATCCTTGGCGGCCGACCGCGAGGCGCGCTCCACCACGCCGTCCACCTTGATCGAGTTGGCGAGCGCTGCGCGCAGTCCGCCGCCGCTCTCCCTTGTGGCCTCCTGCTGTTGCTCCTCCTCCTGCAAGCCCGACGGCGCCGCAGCCGGTTGCCCGCCCATTACCGAGCTGCTGTTGCTGCTGAGGCTGCTGCAACTCGCGCCAAGCGAGCTCGACTTGCGCAGCAGCAGCGGTGGCAGCGGCGGCGGCTGCGATGCTGCGGCGGTCGCCGCCGCCGCCGCCTCCTCCTCCAGGTCAAAGCTGGCGCGCAGCGCTGCCAGCGTCTTGGGCAGTTTAGCCGCGAAGCGCGGGCCGAGCTGGTCGCGCACAAAGGCTGCCAACTCGGCGCGCGAGCAGGCAAAGCTAATCCTGGTGGTCAGCCGCGACAGCGCCCGCCGCGCCGTGCGCGGCAGCGGGTCGCGCACGCTCTTGCGCCGCCGCTCGGCGTACAGCAGCAAGTACACCTGCAGCTGCAGACACCGCAGCCGCTGCTCGGGCCGCAGCGCGCCGGCGTCCAGCCCGACGGCGGCGGCGGCGGCGCTCTCCTCCTCGGCCACGCTGGACAGCAGCGACCAGGAGCGGCGCTCGTCGCGCCGCAGGCGCAGCGCTTCACCGAGCTCGCTGGCGCAGCGCGGCCCGCCGCGCAGCACCAGGCGCCGGAATACGTCATCCAGGGACTCGGCTGCTGCCGGCCGATTCTCCGCCGCCGCCGCCGTCGGCGGCGGCGGCGATTCCTTTGTCGTCGTCGTCGTCTCGCGCTCCATGCTGCCGACTGGCGCTTCTGGGCGCTGGTCCAGCGCCGCGTCGAGCTCCAGCTGCGCCCTGGCGAGTCGCGTGCGGTCGGCTGGCGCGATGCCGCAGCGGTGGTCCGCCTCCTCCGCGGGCAGCGGGCAGCGCGCGACGCCACCTACGGCCCACCACCAGTGCGCTTGCAACAGCCGCCCGTCTGCGATCTGTTCGCCGCCGCCGCGCTCTGCCGCCGCTGCCTCGCGCGACGGCAGCGGCAGCAAGCCGCTGGCAATGTCGTAGTTGGATCCCTGCGGCGGCAGCCTCGGCGGCGCACGCAGACGGTCCGGTGAGCCGAGCATGGCCTCGATGGCGCGGCGGCCCTCGTCACCGCCTTGCGGCAGGACCAGAGCGGCGCGGCGCGACAGCGGGAGCACGAGCGCGTTGCATCTTTCGCTGTCCCAGTGGGAGGAGCTCGAGCCCTCCTCCTCCTCCTCCTCCTCCTCCTCAAGACTGGCCCACGCGCCACGCTCCTCCTCCCAGAGCTCCTCTAAGAGGCCCTCTAGCGCGCTTGCGGCACCTGCGTCCTGCGCAGAGAGCACCAGGAAGCTGCCGGGCGTGCTACCGACCAGCGCCGCCAGCGGCACGCGGGCGAGCCGCACGCTGCCCAGCAGCTCAAGGCGCAGCCCGTCCGCCGCGGCGGCCGCGCAGTCGCCCGCAGCTGGCGCCTCACGCTGCGCTCGGCGCTGCTCACGCTTACTCGGCGTGGCGGGCGCGCCGCTCTTGCGCTTGGTTCGCGTCACACCCCACTCTGTCAGCACGGCGTTCACCATAAGCTCTTCCTCGTCCTCCAGTTCTTCCGACTTGGCTGTCGACATGCTCAGCGAGACGCGCCACGTCTGTGGCAGCGCACCAACAACGCTTGCACCGCCGCCTGCCACGCAACCAGTTCCAGAACCACTCGCTGCTGCTGCTCCCGCTACCCCGGTGCCAGAGTTGCACAGCCCGAGCCGCTTGGTGAGGCTTGCGCTGCGGCACAAGATCGGCGACGGCCACGAGGACGCGCTGCTTGGCGCCGAGGAGGGCGTGCCGAGGTCCGCGCCAAGCCCTGCCCGCGTCTGCGCGGCGCTGGCGCTGGAAGCGCCGGATGAGCAAGACAAGAGCTCGGCCAAGCCGCCGCCCGCCGCCGGCAACGCAGCGTGCAGCATGCGAATACACCTGCCCCGTGCGGCGCCAGCGCCCTGTCAAGCGCCTCGGTCGCCTCGGGCAGGTCCTGCGCGCTGGCGTCGGCAAACGTGTCCGCCCAGAAGAGCGCAACGTCGTGCCGCTCGCGATGCTTGGCGAAGAAGTCGAAGGCCGCCGCCACGCGCTGCGGCCGCTCGACCTCAGCGCCCGGCTCTGTGTCCTGCCGCTGGCCGGCCTGCGGGCGGAACTGCGCCAGCACGGCGCCCGTCTGCGGGCAGGGCGCCAGCACGACGAGCGCATTTGCGGGCGGCTTGCCGGCGCGGGCGGGCGAGCGCACGAGGTAGTCCTCCTCGCCGTGGTCGTCCCAGTTGAAGCTAGTCATGACCTGGTCCACCGAGCTCTGGAAGATCTCGTAGGCGTGCAGCGGCGCCGAGCCAAGCAGCGCGCTGCGCGCCGCGCCGCGCCGCTGCTCCCACTCCGCGAAGCGCCGCTGCGCGTCGCGCACGGCCGCGCCGAGCGCCGCCAGCTGTGGCTCATTCACCTCGCGGAAGAAGTGGACGACGGCGGCCGACGTCGCGCCAAAGGCCCGGTCCAGCTCGCTCGGCGTGCAGCCATCGCCACCGCGGGCGTCAAAGAAGCGGAAGCCCCACACCAGCGAGGACGCGGGCCGCGCCAGCGAGGCGACCAGCGCGCGCGCGAGCTCCACGACGCGTTCGGCGCCGGCGGACCGGAGGCTGCTAGCGTCGATTAGCAGCAGCAGCTTGCTGCGCACCTCCGAATGGCCGCGCCCGGGCGCGGCGCGGGCGGCCAGTAGCGCGCGCTGCGGCGGCGGGCGCGGCGGGCGCGGCGGGCGCGCGGCCTTCGGCAGCTGCTGCTGCTGCCGCCGCCGCGCCACGTGCAGCGCCGTGCGCTCGCGTCTCGGCATGGCTCCCCGCGTCTGTCCCTCGATTCTGGGATTCAAACGCCAGGTCATCGCAAGACCTTCGCAATGACTGCAGACGTCACAAAAAACACCTGCGTCAGGTCAACTAAACGACGTGGCTAGTCCCTCCGCGCGTCATTGCCACGTCTGCGCACTGACGCGGCAGCGTCGCGGAACGGCCCGTTTGTCCGGTGCCGGGCCGCAACTGCCCAACACCCGTGTGCACATGACCAGGCCCGCGTCATCGCAAAGACGTGGACCACTGCGCCAATTACTGCGCCCCACCACTGCGCATGTCATCGCGGAGCTCGTCCGTTCAAAAACGGCGCTCCGCCTTTTTCCCTTATCACCCGCGCTGCTGGGTCGCGTTCCGGTTCTGCGACAGTTGACTTTGGAAGCGGCGGAAGGAAGGAAGGCAGAGCGGGGAGGAGAGGAGGAGGAGGAGGAGGAGAGGGCTGGGTGGGTGGGCGCCATGGTGGTGGAAGCGCGAGAGGCGCAGCCGCCGCAAGAGCAGCAGCGCGGCCCGCGGCGCCCGCAGCGCCCGCGGCCGCCGCGGCAGCAGCGGCGTCAGCAGCAGCAGCAGCAGCAGCAGCAGCAGCAGCTGGCGACCACAGCGCCGACGAACGCCGGGGCTGGGCACCGCGGGAAGGCGCGCCCAAGTAAGGGGGCACAGGCGGCAGAGCAGAGCGCCGCGCAGCAGCCGCAGCCGCAGCGGCGGCGGCGGCAGCAGGCTCCGCGGCGGCAGCGTCAACACCCCCGACCGCAAAGCTCGGGACCTGGGAAGGCGGCGCAGCCCCAGCACGACGGAGAGGAGGAGCTGGAGGAGCTGGAGGGGGTTGCGGCGCGGCGCGGCGGCGCACAGCAGCAGCAGCAGCAACAGCAGCAGCAGGAGCCGATCGACAGGTCGCCCAAGGCTGACGAGCCTCGCAAACCGGGCGACAGCCTGCCGCACCGACTGCCAGAGCAGGACAACGGGGACGAGGACGAGGAGGAAGCGCCCGAGCGGCGGCGCAAAGTTTCTGTCAACTCTCTGTTCGCACAGCAGGTGGCATACGAACAGCGCACCAGCAAGACCCGGTGCCATGTGTTAGTTTCGCTGCTGGACGGCTCAGGCGGCCGCAGCGAGTGTGACTTCGACGTGGGCGCGCGCGAGGTCGCCCGGATAGGTTTGTGCTGGAGCAGCCCGTCAGCCTGCGCGCGCCCGCGTCGCGCGGCCGTGTGTTGCTGTCGTGCCATTGCCGCGCGCTCGAGCGGCTGACCGAGTGCGAAGCCACGTTTGAGCTTAGCGATACAGCGACCTCGGTCGTCATCGCGGCTGGCCCGGGCATCCACGCCCGGCTTGACTTTGCTCGCGAGGGTGGCGACTGGCTGCTGCGCCTCGTCGCATACGAGTTTTCGCATGGTGCCAGCCGCCCAGCAACGCCTTGCACGCACGCTAGCTCGAGCGAGGTGGAGACTTTCATCGACGAAGAGGAGGGAGGAGAGGAGGAGGAAGAGGAGGAGGAGGAGGAGGTAGACGAGGTCGTCGCGAGCTTTGTTCGGGGTGTCGCCGGCCTTGCCACCACCCCACCGGTGCCTCAGCTGCTGCCGCCCCCGTTGCAGCCGCAGGTGCAACGGCAGCAGCCGCAGCAGCCATTGCCGCCGCAGCAGCCATTGCCGCAGCAGCCGCTGCCGCCGCCGCAGCAGCAGCAGCTGCCGCAGCAGCCACTGCGCCGCAGCAGCCACTGCCGCCGCAGCAGCAAGCGGGAATGATGCCGCAGCTCCCGCCGCACCTGCTCGCGCCGCAGCAGTCGCCGCCGCCGCCGCCACAGTTCACGCCGGTCGTGGCGGCCGCCGCGGTTATGGGCGTCGCTGCGCAGCCGCAGCAGGCGTACCCTATGCACATGCCCGCGCAGTACGCAGCGCCCATGCAGCCGCAGTACTACGCGATGGCGCACCCGGCGATGCGCTACGTGCCGATGATGCACATGTCCCACGTGCCCATGCACCCGATGCTTGGCTACGGCGGTGGCGCCATGAGCCCAATGATGGGCGAGATGGAGCACATGCTTTTGCAGCAGCAGCAGCAGCAGCAGCTACAGCAGCAAGAGGGGCAGGAGGAAGAGGCTGCCGCCTCGGAGGCCAACGCCCTCATTCAGGAGGTCCTCGCGCACCTCCCGCCCGGCTGCTGCTCTGGACGCGCTGCGCTCGAGCAACACCGAGTGCGATTGGGTGCGGCAGCGCGTCCTTGAGGAGCTGAGCGAGGTTCGCGCAGCAACACCAGCATCGTCCGCCTTCGTGTGGTGGCTTATTGAGAGCCTGGGCGGTGCGCTTGCCGTGCTTATGACCAACCGCTGCGCCAGCCAGCTGGTGGTCGCGCTGCTGCGCGCCTGTGACGCCGAGCAGGAGGCGCACGTCTTGGACCTCCTCGAGGTGTCCCTGCCGATCCTCGCCACGCACGCCACATCAAGCGCTGCGCTCAAAGCCGTCGTGCCGCACCTCTGCCGCGACTCGCGCCAGCAGCTGCTGGATGCGCTTGTGCGCGCGGATGCGCTCAACAGCGTCCGCCCCGTGGCGCTTGTTCAACAACTCTGCGACGCGCTGGACGAGGAGGGGGAGCGCGCCGCCGCAGGACGACCGGCCCTTGACCGCGTAGTGCGCGACCTCCTGGCTTCGGACAAAGGCCTCCTCTGGCACGCGTGCAATCGCTTCTCGAGCGCGCTCGTGGTAGCCAGCGTCGCGGCTAGCCCGCGAGTGGCTGCGCAGCTGGCCGCGCGCATTATGGATCTGCGCCTGGAGCAGATGCTGTGCTTCCACGCGAGTGGCAGTGAGGTGCTCGCGCGTGTGCTCGACCAGCTGCAAGACGCGGACGCGGACAGGCTGGCGGCGCGCCTTGCCGAGCTGGGCGTGCACGACCTGGCGCGGCACACTGCGGCCAGCGAGGTCGTGCGGGCGGCGCTGCGCAAGGCGGCTTGTCATCGGCATATCGCCGAGGCGCTCTTCGGGCGCAAGGGCTCTGAGGCGGCCACCTGCGAGCTGCTCTCGCTCTTCCTCGACGAGACCGGTTCGGCGCTGCTGCTGGCGTGCTTGGACAAGGACCCGGACACGGCCCGCGCCAAGCGCCGCGCCGCGCTGTTGCGGCCCTTTGCGTCTGCCTTGCCCGGCCAGCACCCGGCCAGCGCCGGCTGGGCCGCGTGGCTCCGCGAATGAATGCTGCGTTGTCCCATGTCAATCAAGTCATTCTTGTTGCACTTTCCTCGATCTCCAACCACCACCGCCACCACAACCATGACCAGCACCGAAGCGCACGCTCGTCGTTGCGGCGGTCGTCAAGGCCGTCGCGCGCATCGCGCTCGTCGCACTAGCGTCGCAGGAGAGGCAAGAAAGGGGCAGGACGGCTGGAGAGGCGTGACGAGCATTCTCAACGTTGATTATGATTGAGTTGTCGATCTCGGCCGCGAAAGAGCTAGCGGCGGCAGCGCAGAGGCCGTATGGCCGCCGCGCCGCACGCCGCGCGACGCCCCGCACCCGAGCTACAAGGGTATCAATAAACGCAGCCTCTGGTCCGCCGTCGGAAGGTCTAGTTCCCGCTGGCCTTGAGCGACTTGGCCTTGGTGCCCTCGCGGAAGCCGTTCTTGAAGCGGCGCGGCATCGTCTTGAGGTGGCGCATGCGGCCGGTGCCGTCGGTGCGGCGGCGCAGGGCCTTGATGCTCCAGTTGTACCGGCGCATCTTCTTGTGCGGGTAGCTGCACGACGCGCACTGCGACTTCTGCACGTGGTACGACTTGCGGCCGCACCGCCGGCAGATCACGTGGGTCTTGTTGTGCCGCTTGCCGAACGCCTGGGTACCCTTCGTCATCTTGCCCGCGCGATGCCCTCTGCTACCCCGTCGCTCTACTCTTGCGTCCTGAGAGCTGAGAGCCTGCCACCCATTTCCGGGAGGGTGCCGTCCGATGGGAGGAAACCCTAACCTCGTTTAACGGTCCGGTCTCAACTTTCGTCCACGCATTTTGTTCGTTTGTGGTTGTGTTTTTGCCGGCTGGGGCCCAAAAGGGACCAAGAACGGACGGACAGAAGAATGAGGAGACGGACGCTCGAGTCCGCTTTGATCTTGCTCTCGATCATGTCCGAGGGCACATCGAGAAATTCATCGAGACTCGCAGGGAGGGAGAAGAATGGGGATGGTGTTCGATGTAGAGTTGTGCTGTCGTTCTGCTTGCCTGCCTGCTAGCTGGCTGGCTGGCTGGCTGGCTGGCTGGCTGGCTGGCTGGCTGGCTGGCTGGCTGGCTGGCCGCTGGCCGGCTTGACTCTAGCTTGCTAGACATTGGCGGCTCTGGCCGCGCTCGTGGCGGACGCGTCCCCAGCAGGCTCGTCGTAGCGTATGGAAAAGCCCGCCGGCAGGAAGGTTGCAAAGCCCTCGATGAGGTCGCGGTTGCCGGCAAAGAGCTGCTTGACCATGACGATGACGTGGTTGACACCCACGCGGCCCGTCTTGAAGCGGCCCATAAGCGCCAGGAACTCCTTGTAGACCTCTGGGCGGTCCGAGAACTCGGCCTTAACGTGGCCGAGGTAGACTACTGCCTTGTTGCGCCGGCGCGACTGCATGCGGTCGTCGTCGCGCGCGTCCTCGTCGCGGCGGCGCTTGAGCCGCGCGCCGTTCTCGTCCGACTCACCGCTCGAGTCGGCCTTGGCGCCCCGGCGGCGCTTGCCGCGCTCCTGCTCCTGGCCCTCAAAGCGCTTGGGCGGGCGGCGCGTGCGCGCGCGGCGGCTGGACAGCTTCTCTTCCGTGTCCCGGCTGAGCGCCGTCTTCTCGTCGTCCGAGTCGTCCGACTCGGACGAGTCTTCGTCCATCTTGGCAAGCGGGTCCACCAGCCCGCCAAGGTGCGCGACACAGTTGCGCGCCAGGAAGCTGCGGTCGATGCTGAACGAGTTTTGCGCGCCATTGCGGTTGACGAGGCGGCCATAGCCGCCCTCCAGCACGGAGACGACGCGACCGTCGCAGCACACGCTGGCCACGCGCGAGATCTGGCCCGCGATCCACATAAAGTCTTGCTGCTGCAGGTCAAACCCGTTGCAGTACTTGCCCATGAACCGGCCGTTGCCCACGTCGCGGCGGCTCGCGTCAAAGCCAGCCGAGATGAGGACGAGGTCGGGCTTGAACGCGCGCAGCGGCGGCAGCAGGCGCTCCTTGACGATCCGGCGAAACTCGGTCCGTCCAAAGTGGTCAAAGTAGTACCGCTCCGCCCACGAGCGGCGCCCGTCGACGTTCTTGCGGTACCCGCGGCGCCGCCACAGCGGCTGCATGGGCGCGTTGATCACGTTGCCCATGCTGTCGCTGAACTGCCCGCTGCCCGGGTAAAACTCGTACGACGACCCGGGCCTGGCCGCGTCAAAGACGTGCGAGGAGAAGAACAGGATGGGCGGCTGCGGCGCCTCGCCTCGCGCGGCCTGCTCCTGCATCGTCTCGCGGTTCAGCTTGGCCACGATCTCCTCGGTTCCGTTGCCATGGTGCACGTCAAAGTCCACGATGGCCACGCGCTTGATCTTGTCCGGGTAGGTCTCCATGGCGTGCAGCGCGCCGACCATCACGTTGTTGAGGATGCAAAACCCACACGAGGTGGCGCTCTCCAGCAGGCCGTCAATGCCCACGTGGTGGCCCGGCGGTCGCACCACGCAAAAGGCGTTGCGCTGCAGCTGCTGCGTCACGCGGTCGATGGCGTAGCACACCGAGCCGCAGGCGCGCAGGGCCGCCTTGAGCGACCCGGGCGAGAAGGACGTGTCGCAGTGCTCGGCCTTTTTGAGGTTCTTTTCCTCGACGTTCATCACGCGCCGCTGGACCTGAGGCGTGAACGGCACCGGCACGTCCGTCACGGTCTTCTCCAAGCCAAACACGAGGTCAACGTACTCGCGCGAGTGGGCGCGCTCGAGCATGGCGCGCGTGGCGCACTCAAACTTGGACGACACGGTGATTGCCTTCTTGTCGCACTTGTCCACCACGCTGTTCATGATGGCCATCAGGCGCTCGGGCGCCTCCCAGATGTCGCGTCCCTCCTCGCCATAGGGCAGGTGGTCAAAGCAGTCTGGGTGGTGCAGCACCAGAGTCTTGAAGAACCCGCACGTGTCGTAGAACAACTGGTGGATTGCGCGGCGCACGTCCTGCGTGTACCGGGCCTTCTTCATCTTGACCATGGCAGGCGTGCCTGTGCCGATGTTGGACAGCGACACCTCGGTCCCGGCCACCTCAAAGGCGGCTTCCTGCTCGCAGTTGCGCAGGACCAGGATTGGGGTGGGGCGTCTCCTCGTTCGCCTTGGTCTCCTCTACGCGCCCCTCGAGCTCCTTTTGCAGGCGCTTGCGCTTCTCGCTGCGCTCGAGCCGCTGGCGCTCTTTGTTCCGCTTGGCCAGCAGGTCTTGCATGGCCTTGTCGCCCTTTGCCGCGGCCGCGGCGGCGGCAGCGGCGTCCTCGGGGTCTTCTTTCTCCTCTTTGACGGCGGTCGCCTCGGCCTCCTTGGTCTTCTTCGGCTTGTTGGCCTCGCCCAGCTCGCTGTTCTCATCGCCGTTCTTGGAGCTGTCCTCCTCCTCCTCCTCCTTCTTGGCGGCCATGGCGGCCTGCACCGCCTCCGCCGCCGAGGACACGGTCGGCACGGGCCGCGACTGGATCGCGGGGTTAAAGTAGCGCAACAGGATCTCGCAGCACTTGACACGACCCGAGCGCGCGGCCAGGTGAAGCGGCGTGTCGCCGCGCTTGTTCTGCACGCCGATCTCCTCCTTGTCCTTGACCAGCAGCTTAATTGCGCCGCTCTGCCCGTGGACGGCTGCCCAGTGCAAGCAGGTGTTGCCCTTACTGTCCTTCACGTCCAGCTTGGCGCCGTTGTCGATCAGGAACTGCAGCAGCGGTATGTCTGCCTTGTCCTCGTCGCACGAGACGGCGATCATCAGTGGGCTAAACCCGTCCTTGCCACTCACGTGGTTGAGAAGGTCCAGCCGCCGCTTGTCGTCGGCGATGCCTTCTACGAGCTTCTTGACGTCCGCGAGCCTGCCTTCCAGGATAAACTGGCGGATCTCGATGTAGTCTGCCTCGAGCCCAAGCGAGGAGGGCGCGCTGCCGTCATCGATCTTGATCGTCAGCCCGTTCTCCGCGCCCTTCGTGGTCTCGCCAGCGCCGGCGCTAGCACTACCGCTGGCGCCACCAGTTGCTGCACTTGCCGCTGCTGCGCTGGGCCCAGCGTCGCCGGCGTCCACTGTCTTGAGCAGGCTGGCGCCGGTCGGCGACGCGGCGCCCTCGGCGCCCTGCTCGGTCAGCGAGGACGCGCGCCGGAAGATGGCCACCTCCTCGGCGCAGGCCTTTCGCGGCGAGTAGTTGGGGTCGGTCTTGGACCGCTGGGGCACCACGTCCTCGTCGTCCTCGTCGTTCAGGTTGCCGGTCTTGCCATTGCTGCCGTCGCCGTCGCCATCGTCATCGTCATCCTCGTCGTCGATCTCCATGCCCTCCTGTCCTCGCGGCCCTCGCGGTCTTCGCGGCCGGCGTCCACCCCTTGGCCCTCTTCGCCTTCGCCGAGGCCCTCCGCCTCGAGTCCATCCGGGTTCTTAATCCGCAGCTCGGAGGGCAGTGACAGCGACCGCTGCATTCTTGCCCGCCGCCTTGTGCTGCGCGCAGCAACACCCCACCGGATACGCTCGCCGCGCTTGCTGCACCAAGCGTCCTCACAACTCGCCCGGTCGATTCCGAGCGCCACCCAAAGCCGACTTTGCCCGCCGCCGACGCGCCGCTCTGCAGCCTCACGCAAGCCCTGCGCCGCGCCCTGACCTCCTGCGTCGCGGCCTCGCCGGACCCGACCTCCCGTCGCGCGCTGCCTGTCACCGGCACGACCTCGCTTCTACGGCCGCGAAACGATGCCCGCGACGTCCCGGTGCGCGCTTCGCGGGCGCCATCGATTTTAACGCGTAGATTTTCTCTACCCACTGCTTCAAGCAGAGGGCTTGGACATTCAGGTGCGTGCCAAGGCTCGCGCCCAACGCGACACGCACCTGGATGTCCCGCAGAAGCTTGGACGCCGCCGCCGCCGCTGCCGCCGCCGCTGCCGCCGCCGCCGCCGCCGCCGCCGCTGCCGCTGCTGCGGCTTGCGGTGATGCCCTCAACGCGCAGCGGGAGCCCTGCTTGCTGGCTTTCGCTTGCTCGCGGACTCGCCCTGGGACGCGGCCTCGAGGCGCGAGGACGGCTTGAGGCTGCTCTCTCGCCTAACTCGCTCGCTTGCTCGCCGGTCCACGGCAAGGAGGTTGGTCGCCTTCTCTGTCTCGCTCGGCGCTTGGATGGCGGGGCCAAGCTCTTTCTCGTCCGCAGAAGCCCGTGGCGAGCTCGAGGCGGGCGGCTCGCGCAAGCAGAGCGCGAACAACGCGGAAAGCCGCAAAGCCGGCGGCAGGCGAGAGAAAAGGGACGACTGGAAGGGAGGGGAATGCAAGCCAAGATGATTGTACGAGAATGCGAGATGCCCTGGGCGGGCCGAGGCTGGTGCGCGGCGGCGCCTGCGACGGGATGCCCAGCCTCAGCTCCCTGGGCAAGCAGGCGCTCACGCGATGGCCATCCAGCGAGCAAAAAAGGTGCTGCCGCGCGGGAAGCTCGCCAGCGAGACACGCGTGGGCGTGGGCTGGAAGAGGCTCGGCGTGGACAGCACTCGATGCTCGGCCGCGTGACGGTCACCTTGATGTGCTTGCTCAGCAGCGGGACGCGCGCCACGACCGACTCGCCCGGAATCGCGCGCGGGTACGTGCTCCGCGGCAGCACCTTGAAGGCGCCCTTCACGGAGCGCCAGGGCGCGGCCAGCTTGGTAAACTGGTGCGGTGCGCTACGAATCATCTGAATGCTCGCCATCGCTTCGCGTCCACAAGCTACTCTGCTCTGCGCAAGGACCAAAGTCGTTAGCACACATCACCCTCCGCCGCACCCACATGCTCGCTCCGCCCGCCCCGCCTCCGCCGTGGCGCCAGCACACCGCCTGCGAGGGCCCTTGGTCGGCCTGCGTCGTATTCGCGCGGGGCAAAACATATCGCCCCTCGTGCGAAGCTGCGGCGGCTCCAGCCGCCCCAGCGTCGCCGACGCGCGCGCCACACGCCGCGCGCGCCGCGCGCCCTCCCCGCCGCCGCCGCCGCCGCCGCCGTCCGTCAACTCACCAGCGTCGCGTCACACAATCTCCAGAGACGTGCAGTCAAAGCGTTCCGCAGCGCCAAAGCGTTCCGCAGCGCCAAAGCGTTCCGCTATTGCACTATTGGTCCAAGAAGCAGAAGCGGCTCGGGCGTCTCGACGAGCGCCTGGTCGCGAGCCTCGAGGGAGCGGCCCACGGTCGCAGAGGCAAGGGGAAAGGGAGGGTAAGGCAACGGGTTGCGATGTGAATAGCTTCCAAGGATCGTCTGCGCGCCCTTCGCTTACACCTTGAAGCCGCGGCTCCGCCGGCGGCCACGGGCCTTCTCGAACTTGCGGCCCTTGCTGCGCACGAACGGCTTGGCGTGGCTGCCCGGCGAGCCCGGGACACCAAAGTGCTTGACAGCCTCGCGAGTCGAGCGGCGGCCGCGGAGAAGCAGGCAGTTGGAGCCCTTGGGCTCCTCCATGGCGAGCTGGTCAAAGGTGAGGCACTCACCGCCGGCCGCCACGATGCGCGCGCGCGCGCCCTCCGTGAAGCGGAGCGCACAGACGCGCATCTTGGGGATCTCCTGCAGGCGCACGTCGTCCGTGACGGTGGCGACGACGACCGCGATCTTGGAGGGGTCCTTGAGGAAGCGCGAGACGCGGCTCAGGGACATGGCCGGGCGGTTCACCTTGCTCATGAACATGCGCTTAAGCACAACCTGGTTGAAGCGCGCCTGCGTGCGGCGCGCCAGGAACTTGTACAGCTTGGTCAGAAGCGCCAGGTAGACGTTGTCCGACTTCTGGGCCGTCCGGTTCTTCCGGCCCACCTTGCGACCACCCGCAACGAGGTCGATACCCTGCGCACCATTCGGTCAGCCACCGTCCCTTCTTCCGCCCGCCCCGCGGTCGCGCGCCACCGCATGGCCACCACCAGGCGCCTGCATCCCGCCGCCGCGCCGCCGCGAGCCGCCGCGACGCCGCGGCGCGGCCACGCCGCCGCCGCGCGCGCTGCGCCACCGCGCGCCCGCGCGCCGCCTCGCCCGCGCGCCCCGCTCCCGCGCCCGTGACCTACCATCGTGCCGCTGCTTCTCTCTCGATGCGTCCACTGTCGCTCTTCTCCAGCCACTCAACACTCGCATCCACCCACGCCTTGCCAACCCTAACCCTCGCACGTTCAAGTCCAAATCTCTACGCTAGGGTTTCACTTTGTAGGTACTGCGGTACAGCGTGTACGTACGTACTGGGTTTTGCACTGGCAGACTTGGGGGCGATGCGGCCCTTGGTCTGCCCTGCTCGGCGCTCGAGCCGCGGCTCCCTCGACTGGCTCGCGTTGCTCCAGCTCAAGCTCTCTACTAGCTAGTAGCTCGCTCTAGCTAGTGGCAGAGGGATTGGGCTAGGAGGCTGTCGTGCGGCGGACCAGGCCGACGGCGCTTCGGCGCTGTTTGCGAAGCGCCTTGACCTCCCGGAGGAGGCGGTTGTGCGACTCTGTGAGCGCCGCGAGGGCGGGCGCCAGCTTGGTGCAGGTCGGGCAGCCAAGGGTTGGGGAGACCGAGTTGAACGAGTTGAGGCGCGAGGTGGAAGCCGTGCGGGCGAGGCCCACTGCAGGCCTCTGCTGCTGGGCGCTGGGGGTGCGGGGCCCGTGCTGGAGGACGACTTGATCGCAGACCCCTGCCCCTGCGCCTGCGCCTGCGCGGACGTGGGCGGCGCCGTGGCCGCCTTGGAGTGGAAGCGGCCAACCAACACGATGGCCTCCTTCTCGTGCACGATGGAGGGCGACTCGGCGAGCGACGCGCTGGGCCCGGGTGGGCGCTGAACGGAGAGCTTGGTCGGGAACAAAACGTAGTGCGACGCGCACGGCACCACGTGGTGAAGGCCCAGTGGCGCAAGCGGTGGAAGAAGCGGCTGTGGCGCACCCGCACGCGCGTGCATTCGTCCAGAAACGTTTTGGGCACCTCCAGGAGCACGGTGCCGTCCACGAGCTCCTTGACAAAGTGGCGAGAGTCGCCCGGCGGGGCTCCTCCACGCTGCCCGAACTGGAGACAAAGCTCGAGGCGAAGAGCGAGTTTTGGGCCTGTTCGTACTGCTCGTAGAAGAGGATGAGGCGCCTTCTGCAAGAGGTACTGCGCCTCGGTTGGCGTTGATCTCCTCGTACTTGTTGGTCATCACGGCACAGATTAGCTGGAAGGTGACCAAGGAGACGATAAACATGTACACCCCGATCATGAAGAAGCCAAAGGCCTTTCGCCACGGGGAGCCCTCCGAGTTCAAGCCCCCCACGTCCAGGTTGAACATGAAAAAGAAGAGCGTGGTCCAGCTCATGGCCATGCTGCCGTACTCGGGCGACTTGTACTCGTCGTGGAATAGCAGGTGCATCGAGTGGCTAAAGCCGCTGATGAGGACGAAGACGAGCAGAAAGTAGATCATGTTGCTGGCGATCATGCTGCGGATGGTGCAAAGCGGCACGCCGATGGCCTGAAAGCCATCCCCAAAGGACAGGGCGCGGTAGAAGAGCTGCGGCGAGATGACGGCCACGAGCACGTCGGCCGACTTGTGCCACTGGCCGCCGGCTCCGTGAAGGCAGCGCAGCACTTGAGAGGCAAATATGAAGATGTGCGGCACGAGGTAGTAGGGCTCGTTGCGCAGCCGGCTGTGCAACACGCGCGACCACTTTGATCCAGTGCCCGAGAAGGCGCCTGCGAGGCGCGCCTGCGCAACTTGCAGCTTAAAGTAGCGCCAATTGATAGTCAGAAGCAGCAAGTTGCTGAGCAGGACGCCAAAGTCCTCCCAGTTTTCCGCCGAGGGTCGGCCACAAGACCGCGCGTGGGCGAGAACACCATAAAGTTAATCCCGCGCCGCCGAGCCAAGGTCACCACGAGCAGCAGGATGAGGAAGATCACGTGGATGACAAACTCAAACCACAGGATCTCGCGCGTGAACAGCATCCAGCGCAGGTTGAGGATGTACTGCACGACCGGGTGCGAGATGAGCTCCGCCTGGTCGTAAAAGACCATCTGCTTGACCGTAAAGCTGCTATTGGGGATCGTGCCGAGCAAGCCCGTCTTGTACGAGTAAATGCGCGCGTCGTTTTCCCAGTAGAGAAAGGTGCGGTGCTTGTCGAGGAGCTTGAGGGCCAGCTTGGGCCGCTCCTTGACCATGACCTCGAAAAAGGTCGAGTAGAATTCGTGGCTCGTCGCGCCGCTTCGGTCTTCTGGCTCGCCGCTCTCATCGCCGCCCTTTCGTCGACCGTGCGCCGCAGAAAGGTGCGCTTGATGGTCTGCCACTTGGCCTTGGCGCGCAAGTGCAGCGACGTTGCCCGCGCAGCGGCGAGGCCGTCGGTGGCTCCCGCGCCGCGCCTTGGCCGCGCGCTCTGGTAGCTCTCCAGCTCATCCAGCGCGAGGTGCTCGTGGTCCTTCACCTTGGTCCGCAGAGACAAAGCTGCGCCGCGACACGTCAAGCAGATAGAGTGCCACCTTTAGCTCCTCCTCGCCGACCGCGCGGTTGGCAGCCTCCTCGAGCGGTAGTTTGCTGTCGTCGTTGACAACGTCGGCTCGCGCGCCGTGCTCGACCAGGAAACGCGCCATGGCCACCGAGCCCACCATGTGCAGCGCCGTGTTGCCAGAGTAGTTGCGGTACGACACGTCGGCGCCCGCCCGCACAAGCAGGTGCGCCACGCGCATGTTGTCGGCGGCGACGGCCCATTGCAGCGGGGTCGACCCGTTAAAGCGCGTCTGCGCATCCACTTTGGCGCCGCGGTCGACGAGGAACTTTATGATGCGCGGTCGGTTGTGGTGGGTGTGCGTGTGCAACGGGGTCTGCCCGTTCAGGCCCTCGATGTCCACCGGCACGCCAAAGCTGAGCAGGGTGCTGACCACGTCCACGGAGCGGGCCACGTGCAGAGGGTTGAGCCCATACGTGGGCGAGTCTTGCACGGGGTTGAGCTGCGACACGTCCTGGACCGACATGCTCTCCAGCGACCTCAGCAAGAGCGGCACGTCAGCGCTCATACAGGCCGCCATGAGCCGGAAAAAGTGCGACTCGGACCCGGACACCAGCGAGTCGCATCGCACGCCCGTTAGCCGGTCCTCACGCACGTCATACCCGCTCACGTTGCGCATCAGGTGGATTGGCGGTCCGACGTCTTCGCTGTCGCTGTCGTCGCCGTCGCTGTCGTCGCCATCCGTGTCTTCCGTGTCTTCCTCCTCCCCGTCCTCTACCGGACCACTTTCTTCCATTTCGCGCGGCGACGCCCCCTTGCCGCCGCCGGGGCCGTCGCCCCGCCCAATGTTGCTCGGGTGGACGCGAACTGCCAGCCCCGGCGACGACTTCGCATCATGAGCGACGACACCGTGTTTCCCGGAGAGGGATCGCCACCGCCGCCGCCAACAACAAATTCGCTGCCGCCGTTCCGCGTCAGCGGCGGCGCCTCAAAGCCGCCATCGTGGTCCTGGCCGGCGCCTCCCCCTCGCCCTGGCCTTGGCCCTGGCCCTGGCCCTGGAACGGCGCAGTGACAGCACGATGCAGCGTCCTATACGCCGCGCCTTCGCCAGGAAAGGCGGACGTGCCCGCGCCAAACAGCAAGTCGTCCTGCCTGGCCAGCGGCGGCGCGGGCCCCCACTGGCCCGGCGCGATGCCGTGCGCCTCGCCGTCGCTGCCGCTCTCGTCCGGGCCCTCCAGCAGGCTCTCGAGCACGCCGACCTCGTCCTGGCGCGGCGCGCTCGTCGCGCGGCGCAGATCCTCGGCTCCCGCCGCTCGCTCATCGCCGCTGCCACCGCCGCTGCTCGGTCATCGCCTGGGAGGTGCCCGACAAGCCCGTAATCCTAGCGTCCGAGTCCCAACGGTCCAGACTCGACCGCGAGAGCTGCTGGGTCGGGGCGCGAACGGACAAGAGGCAGGACGCGGTGCTGAGGCCGCTGCAAGATCGACCGGTCCATGCGACGATGGCGTCGCTGATCGCGGACGCGCTCAACACGGCGCGCACGCTGGCCGTCAAGGGCCAGACGCATGAAGCCATCGCGCATTTGCTGCGCAGGCGGCACCAGCTGCGCGCGGAGGGCGAGGCGCGCGCGGAGGACGGCGGCCCGCGGCGAGGCGGCGGGCAGAGCAAGGAGCAGCGGACGCGCGAGGCGGCTATCGATGCGCTGGGGCAGCGCATCGAACCCATGCTGCGCGGGCTCGCGGACAACGCCTACGAGGCGCTCTGCATCGAGGAGGGCGCGCCCGAGGCGGAGGCCAAGAAGGCGTACCGAAGCTGGTGCTCAAGTTTCACCCCGACAAAAGCGAGGGACGACGGAGCTGTTCCATTGCGTGCAGAGCGCCTTTGAGCGCTTCAAAAGCGGCAAGCAGCTCATTATTTCCAAGGGCTCCGGCAGCGCCTTTGCCTCCCGCTACAAGGAGCGCCAGCAGCGCAAAAGAGGGACGGGCGGGCCGCGGGCGGCCGCGCCGCGGGCGGCCGCGGCGACGCGGCGCGGCGAGGGCCTTTGCAGGCGCCACAAAATATGCGCATGGTGGAGACCAGCACCGCCTCGGTGACGGTCGCCTGGGACCCGCCCGCCGGCGCGGCGGACCAGGTTTCGTGCTACGAGCTGCAGTTCAAGGAGGCGGAGGAGCGCGAGTGGCACGTGGCCAGCAACAGCTTGACTCGCACGACGTGCCAAAAGCACAACTTGGTGCCCGGCGCGACTTATCGCTTCCGCGTGCGCGCGCTCAACGCGCAAACGGCCGACTGGAGCCCCTTTTGCGGCGCCACGTCGGCAACCACGATGCGCTCCGTGCCGCCGCGGCCTCGCATCACGCGCGCCGTCGCCAAGCCGCACCTCTCCTGCATCGAGGTGCAGTGGGAGTCGGGCACCGCAAGCAGCAACAACGCCGCGGCGGCAACCTATGTGCTCCAGTGGCGCGAGAAGGGCAAGCGCATGCCCTGGGCCGAGGCGGACGCCAGCAGCGACTACGAGTCCGCTCCTGCAGCCGCGTCTTGCGAGACCTAAAGGCGTCCCGCGCCTACCAGTTTCGCGTCCGCGCCGCAAACAGCGTCGGCGGCGGTGCTTGGAGCGACGTGTTTGACTCCACCACCGCTGGCGAGGCCTCCCCGCGCGACGAGAGCCTCCCAACGCGCCCGGTAAAGGTCGTGCATTCCCGCGCGGTGCCCCTGCGCCACACCAAGCCGGCCCACCGGCCCCGCTTCTCCGACTGGGCCACCTGGGATGCCGCCTTCGCCTCTCTGCACTCCTGAAGATTCCCTCGACCGGTCAACCGATCGGCCTCGACCTCGCCTCGGCCTCGGGCCCCACCCACCCACCTCGACCTCGATCTCGATCTCGAATCAACCTCTGGTCAACATTCTGATGCGAGTGCCTCGCGAGCTTGCAGCGCGTGCAGCGATGCAGTGTCCCACTCCTCTTCGCAGCGCCAGCGACCCTGCGGCGGCTTGCTCGCCGCATCAACTTGCCCCAACCCGCCAACCACTCTCTTTCTCAGCAGCGCCGCGACACTTGTGACGTCGGACCCAAACCAACGTCCGAGTCCGAACCAAGCGGAGCAGGCACACACTCTTTGTTCGCACACCAGCGCACACACACTGTGTGCGAGGCTGCTGCTGCAACATTGATTGATCCAGCCCGAACCGACTCGCTGGCCGTGCATGTCGACCGAGGAGCAAGAGCTTGCTTGGCTGCCCCTCGCGAACGACGCCGCCTCGCCGACGCAAGCCCCAGCCGGATCGGAAACAACTTGTTTGCTCGCCTGCTCGCCAGCCCGCCCGCCTTGCCGGCCTCTTCAACTCTTCAAGAGCTGCACCTGCTCGCCGCCTTCCTCGCTCGCGTGTGCGGCCGGCCTGCGCGAGAGCTGAGGCCGAGGTCCGGCGTTCCAGCGCAGCAGCAATGGGCTGCTGCTGCTTGGAAAGCTTTGCGGCGCGAAAACTGCGATTTGGGCGGCAGTGATCGCCACGGTCCTCCCGAGTCCTATTCCTCGGCAGGTACATGGGTCGGGTCGAGGGCGACATGGCAGCGGCGAGGGCGCGGCGAGCGCGCGGCGAGCGCAGCCGCGCGCGGCCCCGCGCGCTGCTTGGCGCGGTCCTGTGGGCCGCAAGCGAGGTCGTGCACGCGGCGGAGGAGTGGAGCGATGGCTGGGAGGAGGAGGGAGGAGGAGATGTGGGGCGAGGAGGAGACGAGGGGGCTGCGCGGGCTCGCGGAGAACGCGACCTCGGCGCCCACGGTCAGCGTGGGTGATGGTACCGGGTCCTTCTGTCCGCGCTGCTGGTGGTCATCTTCTTGAGCGGGCTCGTGCTGATCGGGTTGCGCGTCTTGTTCTTGTACAACATGCTCCAGCGGCAAAACATCTGGGAAGTGTCGCGCTCAGGAACCAACCACACCAAGAAGAGGCGCTTGCGCAAGGCCGAGCTCAACAAGTACACCGAGCTGTTCACGTTCAAGACGGGCGACGACCACCAGGGCGGGGAGATGCCAACCTCGCTGTTTGAGGACCTGGACGGGATGTGCTCCATCTGCATCGACGAGTTTGAGGACGACGAGCCATGTCGGAGGCTGCCATGCGGTCACAAGTTCCACGCGGACTGCGTCGAGGCGTGGTTCAAGCGCTCGGTGGAGTGCCCGCTCTGTAAGCAAGACGTCCGAGGGCCAAAGGAGGTGGATGAGGACGAGGACGAGTCCAACTTTCCCACCGAGGTGATGGAACTGCGCAGCCTGGCCCAGCCCAGGTCCATCGTGCAGCGGTGGCGGGCCTGCTTTGGGTCCTCGCGACGCGGGCAGGAACCGCTCAACGTGAGCGGGACGGACTCGTCCGCGGTGTTGCCGCGCACGGAGCTTGTGCCAAGGAGGAGCACAGGAGAAGAACTCGGCGATCGCCGCGAGTCGGCCGGGCGGCCAGAGGAGTTGTAGTCTTGATTGAGAATCCCTTTTGTTCCTTCGTTTCACGACGCCAATCTGCCCGCCTCCCTGTCGACGATGCCGCAACGCCGCCATCACCAACCAAGGAAGGAAAGAGGCTGCCATGGCGCTGGCAGGCGGGGCTTCCACCATTCGCAAAGAGTGCGCGCGCACTTGCTGTTCATGACTGGAACTGGAACTTGCGCTTTCCAGCGCCATGCCGCGCACACTGCTGCACGTCTGCGCGGGCCAGCGCCAGCGACGTGCCGAGAGCCTTTGTTCCATCTCGGGGTCTGAGCCTCGGCGAGGCGACGAGCACCTGGCGGACTGGTCTCGTCTCAGGCCGATCCAACATCACCTCATCAACCATTCTTGTGCGTCCTCTTCTTTCTTGCAACAAAGCAGAGCAAAGGGTGCGAGCAAAGGCAAGGCTCGGCGGGGCGGGCTGCTGCTGCTGCTGCTGCTGCTGCTGCTGCTGCTGCTGGCAGCCGGAGCGGGATCGGAAGCGGCACGAAAGAGCATCCGATGCGCCGCAGCGTCGCCTTGCTGGCGCTTGCGAGCGCAGTCGTGGGGGTTGCGGGCGAGGATGTTTACATTTTTAGGACTAGTGCCAGGGAGACCGCCAAGTCGCTGCGCCTGGAGCTCGCAGAGCTGCACGGCAGGGCGTCAACGGTGCTCGAAGGGCCGTCCAGGGCGGATGACTTGCCGTTCAGTGGCGTGAGCCTCGGCTTTGCCATGCCTTACCTCGGCGCGCAACCAACAGGGCGTGTGAACGTGGGCCCGGACGGCGCCGTTTTCGTCGGCGCGTACCCGCCTGAGACGCACCCGTGCAAGAGTTTGGCGTCGAGCTCGTGCAAGGGCAGCCTCACGGATGAATACGGCGCCGTGGCGGCGTACCTGAGCGACCTTGTGCCGGGGAAGACAGAGTCGGAGGTTTTGGTCTACAACCGAACCGACGATCTGGCGGCCGTGTCAGTACTGTGGCGCAACCGGGTCTTCCAGAATCCGACCGCCATGCCGGACACGGTAGGCCCCGAGACCGCGACCTTTGCGGTGTCGCTGTTTGAGGATGGTCGCATCACCTTCCGGTACGAGGCGCTGCCGGAATTCGCGAGCATCGCGTGGACAGATCGAGGCTCGCTATGGGCAGGCGTGCGTGCGGTGAAGGGCACCCCGATGCGCCTCACGGCGAACGAAAAACGCCTTCAGTGCGCCTGGAAGACGAGTCTACCAGCACTCAACGATGTCGCATGCGAGACAGGATTGGCCACGAACAACGACTTTGTCGCGGCCTCGCTGCTGGACCCCGGGGCTGTCAAGAGCGACTCGGAGGTGCACATGTGCATGGTCGGCGACCGCGACGCGGTGACGCTTGAATCCTCGCAAGTGTGCGTGCAGGCCGAGCTCGTCACCACACCAAATGCTGCCTTGCCGCCTGCAGCGCGGCTACGCGTCCCCATGGCAGCGCTGGGATGCTTGCGTGCCGGATTCGATCTGTTCTGCGTCCTGGACGACAGCTCGTTTGATGTAGACCTCGGGACTATCGACTTGGCCAGCATCACCGCCGGAGCGAACGTCTCGGGGCTCTGGGCCTCGCCTGCCTTTCTGGAGGAGAGTGACAAGGACATGATCACGTGCGACATGCCCGATGACACCGCAGAGGACGATTTGGCGACACTCCGGCTGGTGTACAGCCAGGTGGAGAGCATGGCCGCTGTGAATCGTGTAGTGAACGCGAGCACGCTGTGCGAGCCAGCCGCCCCGCCCGAGGCGAGCACGCCCTGCGAAGGCGGCGACGTGCGAGACCGCGAGGGCAGGTGCTGCCCAGAGGATGAGCTGGATTGCGAGGGCGTTTGCGACGGCGCGTTTGCGGTCGGCAAGCCGGGCGGAACAGCCCGCTGCTACAATGCTGCCTCAGGAGCAGCTTGGACTGCACCTCGGTTTGCGATGGCGAGTGCGACCAGTGCGACGGCGAGAGCTGCGTGGACTTTGGCCCGCTGCCAACCAGCCGGCCGACGGTCTACACCGGGCCGGCGAGCACTGTGCTGGGCCGGGTCAGCCTCATCTCTCTCATGGTCGTTCTCGCGGTGATTGCTGGCGTCACGGTCCGGCGGATCCGATATTACGTCTTTGGGGAGGACCTCAGCCCATGGATGACCGCGCTGCAGCTTGCGGAGCGCCGCGAGCGTCGCCGCGAGCGCTTGACCAAGGAAGAGGTGGACAAGTACACCACCACGTTTGAATACTCGGCCACAGCGCAGGGCCGGGCGCATGTCGCGCGCCGCTCGCTGACGCGCGCCGGACTAGAACAAGCCCGAGCCGCTACGGCCGCGGCCAAGGGCGGCGCTGCGGCATTGGCCGTGGCGACTGGCCCAGCTCTTGGGGAGGATGGAGCGCCAGCACAAGCGGCGGATCTCGAGGCCGACAACGAAAGCGAGGCCAAAGCCGGGCCCGAATCGGGAGAAGACCCCCTCTGCGCGATCTGCATTTGCGAGTTTGAGGAAGGCGAAAAGTGCCGCGAGCTGCCGTGCGAGCACATCTTCCACTCGGACTGCATCGAAGAGTGGTTTGAACGCTCTGTCCAGTGCCCAATGTGCAAGGCGGACGTGCGCGGCGAGAACAAGGAGGAGGTCTCGCAGGAGGAGACCCAGCCAGCGTCGACCACTGTTCCTGACATTTAGAGGTACGTACCAGTACCGTACTTTCAAGTTTCTCGTTGATTTCATGTTACAACTGCTGCAGTTTGTCGCTGGCCTCGAGGTCGAAGGACACGGGCGTGCCCACGCCGCCGACGCCCGAGCCGGCCCCCCGGCCCGCTCCCCGGTTGTGGGCGTGCTTGCAGTCTCTGCCTCGGGAGGCTCCTCGGCGTCGGTCGCCGGCGGCTCCCCGCCGACGGGCGGCTTCAGGAGCTCGCCCATCACGTCGCCAAGCCGTGGCACACGTTTCATGAGCGCCAGTCGGGTCTGTGTTTTCTTCTGCGCCTCCGCCGAGTCTGCCTCGCCAATCGGCAGCGCGTAGGCCAGCACGCGGTCCTTGGGCAGTAGGTCCATGTCGTTGGGCCGGAACACGGCCGCGGCCAAGACGGAGAGCACAAAGGCCTCCCAAAGGAAGATGAACACCACGAAGCGATCGTCGCAATATGCGGCCGGCGAGTCTGCCAGCTGGTCGCAGAGGCCCGGCGGTGGGGTCAGCGCGCCGTCGCGAATGAGGTTGAGGAAGAGCACCTCGTTGATGACGACGAAGAACAGCAGGCCCTTGACCACGGAGAACTTCTGGAACGCTCGCAGACCGACAAGCAGGTTGGCCTGACCCGGGCCCATCCCCTTGAGCGCGCGGTACAGATTTACGAGCGACCGGATGCACGTAATGATGCTGAGAACATTGACCACGGTCAGCAGGGTCTTGGCGCCCCGCGGCAGCGGCTGGCCGTCCACCGCGTACTTGATGGCATCGACCAAGGCGAGCAGCGGCTTGACGATCGCAAACTGGTAGGCCTGCCAGCGCAAGTGGCGCAGACTCTCTTCGCCAGACGCGAACTGCTTGCCCAAGGCCCTGCCCGCGCAAAAGCACGAGTGCGAGGTCGTGGGCGCCGCAGCAAGCCTCTTGTGCACGTCGCCGTGGCACCACGCCCACGCAGTGACGAGCCCGAAGAACAGGATGAACACGTACCCTTCCAGGACCCCTACCAGCACCTCGGCCCAGTGGAACAGCTTGGGCTCGATTCCACCAGCCCCGGCAACCAAAGCGGCGACCGGAAACAGCGCCAACGCGCGCACATAGACGCCCTGGAACGCCGTGTTCTTAACGCACAGGCCGTGCCCGGTGGCCGCCAGCGCGAACACCAGCAGGACCAGCACGAGCGGGATCAGCAGCATCCCCACGCCGGCGTCCATCGTCGCCAGCGCCGCCGTCTCGTTGTCCGTCCGTCACCTGGGTGGCTTGACGTTTTTTTTTTCTTTGTTGCTGCCTGAGAGATGATGAGGGGCTGTCCTTCCTTCGCCCAGGGCCACGGCGCGGCCCAGCCTGGTGGTCGAGCCAAGCCAAGCCAGCTCCTCATCTGGTCTGCCTCGCCGGGTTGCGGCTGCGAGGGCTGCGCTTGCGCTGCACAGAACCGAGCAAATGGACTTGGCTGGCCACGACGCCACCAGGGACGTAGTCGTCAATCATTCACGTAGG
Organism: Thraustochytrium striatum; assembly: GCA_022244645.1. Classification (NCBI taxonomy): domain Eukaryota; class Bigyra; order Thraustochytrida; family Thraustochytriidae; genus Thraustochytrium; species Thraustochytrium striatum. Next base: position 492,913 of record JACDIV010000044.1, read on the forward strand.
TGATCGGATGACGTCGCCCAGGTCAATCGGGAGGACTGGACCCAGGTCAGTGCAAAGACGCACGCACGGCTTGTGACGCTCAGATCAGAGAAAGGCAGCAGCGAGTGGCGCGGCGCGGGCGCGGGCGATGGCGCGGATGCGGGTGCCGCGGGAGGGGCTGCAGTGGATGGTGCTGCTGACGGTCGGCATCGGCGGTATCTTCGCGTTCGCCAAGCCAGACTTTGAGGCCGGCTCGCTGGAGGAGGAATTGCGGCGCAAGAACGCGGGCAAGCTCAAGGACCGCAGCGAGCTCAACAAGAGTCTGCAGACGATGCTCCAGCGCAGCAAGGAGGGCGAGTTCGACGAGGTCAACTTTCCGCTCTGGAAGCGCCAGCAGCAGCAGCAGCAGGACCAGCAAGACCAGCAGGACCAGCAGTAGCAAGCGCGGAAGAACGACGACGGTCGATCGCCCTCACCTCGCCACAGTCACTGTCAGTCCTGGAGCTCGCGCATTTCGGCTCTCCGACCCCAGGCAGGCCAGCACAGGCCGGCAAGGCAAGCACAGGCAGCCAGGCAGCCAGGTAGGCCGTGTCACTGCCCGACTGACTGACCCAAGCAAGCGTCATAGCATGACACGTGAGACCTCGCCGCCAGTCGCGACCAGACCGAGCCAAACGGAATCTTCGACGAGAGAGCGCCGAATCTTCGATGTGCCGCCCTCTCTCGCTCGATGCGGTCGCTCGATGCGGTGATGGAAAGAAGGAACAAAGCACACAAGCTCCCAACTCGCGCCGCACAAGGCCTTCCTTCCTTGCCAACAAGGCGACAGCCATCAGCTGCTTTTTTTGTCTTCCGCGCTGGCCGGCCGGGGCCACCGCCCACCCGCCCACCCACCCACCACCCACGTCCAACGAATCCCTTCCGAAGAATCGAATCCACCTCTGCTGGATCCAATGAGTGGTGTCTGGCGGTCGGACGATGGGAAAGCGCGCCCGAAGTCTCTGGGAATCGGAGCGCGCCGTGTGCTAGATTCGCTCCCGACGCAACCCAGTGATGACAGATAGACAGCGTTTCGTGGCCCAGACCCCTCAGCCAGGCGCAGACCCCGAACGAGGAAGAGCACCGAGCCAGAGCGCGCGAGAGAGAGCACCATGCTGCTGCTGAGCGAAGAGGGCAACGGCGCCGTGGCGAACGGCAACCAGAGGCGGCGCGCCAAGTGGACCGGGCGGAACTGCGCGAACTGCAACATCGTGTTCTGCACGGCCATTTGTGCGCCAGAGAAGCGGTTCTGCTCGAGCGAGTGCATGCTCAGCTTTTGCGTGCGCGACTGCCCCGACGACGACTGCGTGGACGAGGAGCTGCAGAAGCTGTCCGGCCTCGCGTGCTCGTTCGAGCTGGTCGCCGGGCGCGGGGAGAAGCCCGTGGCGCGGCCGCAGCGCGTTTTGTGACGCGCTGGAGGACCGCGCCGTGTACCATAGACCCTGGCCGGGAGCAAGGCCGCAAGGCTGGGCAAGGACGTAGAACCAAAGAAAGAAAGGTGGTAGTTGTTACTTTTGATGATGGCACTGGCTGGGCCTCGGGGAGCGGCGGAGCACGGCCGCTTTGTCGTCTACTCTTCGCCGTCGTCGTCGCCCTCCACCTCGCGGTTCTCCAGCTCCATCTGCTCCATGAGGTTGCGCAGCGCGTGCTCCTCCTCGTTGGAGGTCACGTGCGGCTCGGCGGCCACCTTGAGGTTGCCCTTCTTCTCGCAATGACGACCCGCACGCGCTCGATGGCGTTGGTGACGACGTCAAAGCCAGCCTTCTTCTCGAGCGAGGTGGCGAGCATGACGTAGCGCGGCGGCGCGATCAGCTTGATCTTGATGGGGATCTCCTCCGTGCCAGCCTCCTCGCCAGCCTCTAGCGCGGCGCGGATAGCGTCAATACCCTCGTAGTCGTAGCAGATCACCTCGATATCGGCGCGGATCTTGATCGGCTGCGGCGTCAGCTTGCGGCGGATCACCGTCATGAGCTGGTCGAGGATGCTCTGCTCCACCTCGAGGCCCTTAAACACGCGCTCCGGGTCCGAGATGGCCAGGCGAAAGGCCTCGTACGTGTTCTTGTACGGCGCCTTGTTGAGCGGCCACGCAATCCGTTTGTTCAGGTCCTCCAGGTTGCTGTTGGTCGTCTCTGCCAGGTGCCGCATGATCGAGTTGACCGCCTTACCCTTGCTATACCGCTCCTCGCACTGCACAATGTCCTCGCGCGCCACGCGGCGCTTGGACAGGTCAATGTAGCCCTTGTCCTTGTCCACGCGGATCACCATGGCAACCTCGAGCTTGCCCACGCGGATCAGCTTATTGATCGAGCGGATGCGCCGCCGGGAGAGCTCGGACAGCAGAATCATGCCCTCGATGTTGTTGTACTCGAGCAGCGACACGTAGGCCCCCATCTCGGCCACGCTGCGCACCTCCACCATCACACACTGGTCCACCTCGGGGAACTCTTGCTCGTAGAACCTGCAAGACAGGCGCGCATCGCGCTCCTCCTTCTCCTGTGCGCTGATGACGGCCTCCGCCATCGTGCTCGCCGCTCTCTGTGTCTCTCGCGCTCGTTCCCGTCTCCGTCTCCCTTCCGTCGCCACAGAAAATCCCGCAAATGTTTACTTTTGGGTGGTCTCAAGCATCGAGGCTCTCACCTCGCCTTGCCGTGCCGCGCCCAGAGCTCCTCGGTCACCTGGCAAACTTGATGTACACGATGAGCGCGATGATGACCAGGAGCACCACGATGATGGCCCAGAGCACGGCCTTGTTGTACAGGGCGCGCCGGGCCATGCGCGAGAGGGCGCGCTGGGCCTCGTACGCGGTCGAGTTGGTTTCGTTGACCTTGTGCGTCGTGCGCAGCAGCGTCTCGCGCTGGTCGTTTAGGTCGGTCAGCACCGTCACGCCGATGTCCTCGGTCTGGTGCAGCGTGGCGCGCGACTGCGCCGGAACAGGCCAGGTCAGCGATCGTTGCGCCATCTCCCACTCGGTACTCTCACGCCGCCACTTACGTCTTGCAGACTCGCGCCCGACCTCCGCACGGTGGCCAGGGTCTTCCAGCATCGCATAGTCGTCCGTCGCCCCGGACGTGGAGGAGCTCGCGACCTTGGCGGCGGCGGCGGCTTGCGCGCCGCCGCGGCTTGCGCCGCCAAAGAGCGATGCGCGCTGCACCTCGCCCTTGGCCTCCGCGAGGCGTTGCTGCACGCTGCGCACGCTCTCGCGGCCCGCCTCGCAGGTTTCCTGCAGCGAGGCTTGCTCGCTCTGCGGCAAGTTGCGCACGCAGGTTTCCAGCCGGCCCAGCTGCGCCGCGACCTGTCAGCGCGGCAGCCCTCGCAGCTGCGGTCAGGGCGCCCGCTTGAAACCTACCGCTTGCTTTGCAAAGCCCGCAGAGCGCTCTGCCTTGGTCAACAACCGCTCGGCGCGGGAGGGACCTAGCTTCAACGTCAGCACGTATGGAAAGCGCCGAATCGCACCGGATGCTCACTCACCGCCATCTCCGAGCGCCGCCTGCACCTCGCGCGCGGCCGCCTCCGCGTCCTGCACGCACTGCTGCAGCTGCGTCGCGAACCGCTCCGCCTGCGCCGCCATCGTCGCGCTCGCCGTGGCGATTCCGAAAGGTTCCCAAAGTTCCGAAACGGTTCCACGGATGTTCCGCGGCACAAGTCGCGGCTGGGAAAGCCGAGTTTGCGGGCGCCTGTGCGGCTGTGCCTTGCACCGCTCGCTGGCCCGCCAGGGTGCACTCGCGCTCCCACGCGTCCCGCGGCGCTCAGAGAAAACGAGGTCGATTGACAAAATGTGTACATGCTGCAAGCTAGCCCACTCGCGACTGGAGGTATCAGGAGGCGAGGCCCGCAACTGCCGAAGGCGCTTCTTGCAGGCTTCTGCGGCGGCCGCGTCCTCACGCAGTGTCTCGCGCACGCGCTTTATCGGGATGGGCTCTGGCAGCGGGCGGCCCTTCGAGGATGTGGAAAGGCGGTCGCCGCGCACGCCGTCTCCAAGCAGCGGCGTCTCTGTGACGACGCCTGCGGCGACGAGGACGCGCATCACGCGCGCAATCGTCGTCTGCGGCATCGAGATCTCCTCGTCCAGGAGCAGGATCTCGCACGCGCTCATCGTGCCCCGCGCTTGCAACTTCTCCAGCAGCTTCTCCACCGGGGCCGGCCGCACTACGAGCGAGCTGGGGTCCAGGTTCTTGGGGCTCGAACCGCTTCGCCGCGTCGCTCTTGCGCCCGGGTCGGCCTTCTTGGCGCCCTTGTCCCCGCCGCCCGCGGCGGCCTTTGCGCCCTGTATCTTGGAGGACGTCGCTGGTTTGGTCAACCAGCTGGGGCCGGCGCCGGCTTGGCCGGGCCCGGCTTGGCAGACTCCGGTCTGGCCGTGCTGGCGGCCTTGGCCGTGCTGGCGGCCTTGGCCGCGCCATCCCCGGCGCCGCGCTCGTCCGCGCCGGCGCCCGCCATCGTCTTCGCCGCCGCCGTCGTCGTCGTCGTCTCGTTGACGCTGATTGAAAAGAGCGGACCTGAGCGCAGACTGCGTTTCGTTGGGTGGCCAAGAGCAGGCAAGTGGCACGCGGGGAGCACGAGCGCGACGATGGTGTCGGCGACGGCGCGCAGCGCGGTGGCAGACACCTTTCGCGTGTACAAGACGCTGCTGGCCATGCTGAACAACCGCGGCTACGACGTGGATCCTGGGCTGCTCACCATGGACAAGAAGGCCTTTGACGCAAGATTTGTCAGCGAAGGCACCGGGACGGTGGCCGAGCGGGGCCAGCTGGCGATGGTGCTGAGCCGCAAGGATGACCCCGAGGACAAGATCAGCGTGTTTTGGACCGAGGGCGCCAAGGTGGGCGTCGGGCCCATCCGCGTCTTTTATGAGTCCCTCACGGCGGCCAAGATCCGCCGCGGGATCCTCATCGTCGAAAAGAACTTGTCGCCCTTCGGCAAGCAGGCTTTGGCTCAGTTCCGGCCCAGCCACATCGTCGAGTGGTTCTCCTTCGCCGACCTAAAGTTTGACATCACGACGCACTCGCTCGTGCCCAAGCACCGCGTGCTGCCGCCCGAGGAGAAGCGCGCGGTGCTCAAGCGGCTCAAGGTCAAGGACACACAGCTGCCGCGCATGCAGACCAGCGACCCCATCGCCCGTTACTACGGCCTCGAGCGCGGCCAGGTCGTGGAGATCACGCGCCGCAGCGACACTGCCGGCCAGTATGTCACGTACCGCATCGTGCTGCCAGCCTGATGCCCGGCTCTCTGTCACTGTTTCATATACCGTAGGCCACGGCGAGTGCCGTGATAAGGCTTGTGCTCCATGCATCCCTCTCCTCCTTCCCCCTCACCATCATCGTCATCATCGAAACTCTAAACGACCAGGCTGCTTGTGGTTGCCATGGTGCTGTTGAGACGCGCGGCAGCCGCGACGGCCGTAGCCGCCGCACGGGCGGGGCGCGCGGGCGCGCGGGTGGCGCCGCCGCGCGCGCGGCCTCGCTACGGCCAACGCCGCTGTGGATGCCTCGCGGACCAACCCGCAACAGCTCATTGTCACCTGCGAGCACGCCGGCGAAGGCCTGCCCGCAGGCTGGGAGTGGGGCCCGCGCGACCTGGAGCGCGGCTTGCCCTCGCAACACTGGGCGTATGATCCTGGAGCAGCCGACTTTGCGCGAGAGCTCGCGCGAGAGCTGGACGCGCCGGCCGTGCTGTCGCGCTTCTCGCGGCTCTTTGTGGACGTCAACAGGCCAGTGGCCTCGCCTACTCTGGCCCGCGGGCTGTGCGACGGCGAGCCCGTACAGCTCAACGCGGGCCTTGGGCAAGACGAGCTCGCGCCCGCGTGATGGACTTTTATCTGCCGTACCACCGCGAGGTCGAAGCGGTGACCTGCTCCAGCGGCGCGCGAACGGCCGTGTCGGTACACACGTACACAGCCAACTACGAGGGCGCGCTGCGGCCCTTTGAGATCGGTGTGCTGTACTCGACCACGAACCGCGGCCTCGCGGAGGCGCTCACGGCGCGTCTGGTCGAGCAGGGATTTTCCGCACGATTGAACGAGCCCTGGAGCGGCAAGGACGGCTTCATGTTCTCGGCGGACAACTTTGTGTACAACTCGGCGCCACGCCCGGGCGCCGCGACGCGGTCATGTTTGAGTTTCGCAACGACGTCTGCGTCGACCCGGCATGGCGCGCCAGCGTGCTCGCTTGCATCGCGCCGCTGCTCAAGGACCGGCCACGTAGTCTCTAAAACATCATCATTTACCATCACTACTAAGCGTCTGGCGCCTGGCAGGCGTCCGCCAGGGCGCTGCGTGCCGTGCGGAGGGCCGCCTTGCGCGCCTGCACGACCCGTCCGAACGGGTCCTCAGAGGGCGACTGCTCTTCACCGGCCGGCCGTCGCTGTCCTTGTGCGTAAACACCCCGGTCCTTCGCCACCACAAAGCACTTGTCGGCCCACAAGTGCGGGCTGTGGTTCACTGCGCCCTCCACCGTGCGCGTCCAGTCTGCCGCTGCAGCCGGGGCCACGTGCTCCAAATACCACTCTGGCGTCGCGATCCAAGGGTTGTTGCTCCACCCAGCGTGCGTGGAGAACGCGCAAAAGGCGCCCTCGCCGCAGCGCCAGATGAGGTCCTCCTTCTCCCCAAAGTACACAAAGGGGTCGTGCAACCAGTGCACCGTCTCCAGCAGACTGCTGTTGGCAATGTACGGCGTTTCCTCCCGCAGAATCTTCTGCTCGTGCCCGATCCAATGCCAGGGGACGAACGGCACCCCAGGGTAAGTGCGGTGCCGGAGCTTGAACACGTCTACCTCCCCGGCCCGCAGCGCCGCCCTGGCCGCGGCCACGCGGCCACGCGCGGCATCCGAATCGTGAAGGATCGCAAAGTCCTCCTCGATAAACAGCACATGCTCGGCGCGCCGCGCGCTCGTTGACAAGCGCGTTCAGCGCGGGCCGATGCCCTGCTGAGTTGCAGATCCCATCACCTTCAGGCCCAGCTCCGCGGGAAGACGGTCTACCCTCCCGTCGTGCGCCTCCGTGTGCGGAATGGTGCCGCCGCTGTCCGCGACCGCGTGCTGCCACTCTTGCAGGTACACGATCACCTCGCGAGCTTCCGCGAGGAGGCCGCTGGCGTGCCAGCTCGCGGCCGCCTCGTGGAACGAGGGTCCGCCACGGTTCACAAGGACGGCAATTACGAGTGCATTGTCGGCATGTGGGTCTGAACGCCGCTGCGCCGGCCGGCGGCGACGACACGGCGGCCTTGCGCCGGTTGCAGCTGTGGCTGGTAGCACCGGCGTAACCAGAAAGTCGCGCACCACCAGCGAGTTGCTGCAAACCGGCTGCGCCGCGCCTACGCTTGGCCCACGCTGCAGCCAGGCCAGTAGGTGGTGCCGCCCATACGGAAGGTTTGCTGCGTTCACCTCGCGCGCCTCAAGATGCGGCAGGCACGTCGGCGGTCTCCAGTCAAACTGCAGGCTCAATATCTGAAAGCACACGTGCCACTGCTCGTCAACAAGCGCCGCCCCGTCCCGCGCGCCGCGTACTGTTGCTGCCAAGACCGTCTTGTCCGTGACCGTCGCCGGGCCGCTCGCCTCGTCGCGTGCCGGCGGTGGCGCGACGATCTCCAGCCCCAGCGCGCCGGCCCCCGATCTTTGCACACCACACGCGGCCGCTGCCACGCCTCGCCACCAGCCCCAGCAGCGCTCGCGCTCGCGCTCGCCAGGACCGCGCCCGCTAAGGCCCAGAGCGCCCGCCGCGACCAGCGCCACCTGCCGGCCATCCTCATCGCCGTCCCATTCGTCTCGCGCGACCGACGTCCCGTTCCGATCGTGATGAACCTCATCGCCCGAGTCCACGTTCGGGTCGCTTGAAAATATGCGTTCGGGTCGCGTCGTCGTGCCGCGGCCGGGTCGCAGCTTCGCCACGCGTTTTGCGCGCGGGACAATCGAGCAAGGTCCAGAGCGAGATGGTGTCGGCACTGCGCGCGGCGGTGGTGGCGGCGGCGGTGGTGGGCGTGGCGCGCGGTCAGGTGGACGTGCCCCAGGTCACGTTTCCGGAGCTGGTCGGCGGCGCGGATGGCAGCCTGGACGGGATCCGGCGCGCCCTGAGCGAGCACGGACTTCTCGCGGTCACGCAGGTGCCCGGCATGAGGCAGCTGCGCGCGCAGCCTTTGCGGACGCTGCGGCGTGCGTGCCTGCGAGCGACAAGGCCACGCGCGTCAAGCTGGCGGACGGCACGGAGCGCACCTCGCTTGGAGCCAAGACCGAGCACGCGGTGCTCGGAAAGATCGACGCGGGCGGCTCTGAGGCGTGCCGCGGGTTCGCGCGCAGCAGCATGCTGCTGCGCAAGGCCGTGCAGCAGGCCTCGCACGCGCTGGTGGCGCGCCTGGACGCCGTCTGCGGCACGGAAGACGTCGAGTTGACGACTGCGGAGGACGGCAAGCCGGTCACGGGAGTGGCGCAGCTCCTCCGCGAGGGCGTTTCGCTCGAGCACTTTCACGTGTACAGCAAGACCACGCGTCTTAACGCCGGCAAGGCTGAGCGCCAGCTCGACTCGCTCGAGCTGCACACCGACTCGGGCCTCATGATCGCGTTCGTGCCCGCGCTGCTAGTTGGCAGCCAGGACCAGGACACGGGCTTCCTCCTTGAGGATGCTGCCGGTCGGGCCATCAAGCCGCGTTTTCCGGACGAGGGCAACGTGCTCGTCTTCATGGTCGGCGAGGCGTTCGCCCAGCTGGTCAACCCGCGGGCGCGCACGCCGCTGCGCCCCGCTGCGCACAAGGTGCGCGTGCCCGAGGGCGCCGCTGCACGCGCGTGGTTTGGCCGCATGTTCTTGCCCGGCGCGGACGTGCGGCTGCCGTCCAATGAGACCTTCGCGGCCGTCCGCTCCGAGCAGATTGCGGCCGCGAGCGCCGAGGCCGTGCACACCAGCGCGGGCTGCTCTTCCTCGGCCCTGCTGCAGTCCCGCGACCTCGCGTCGTCCTGCCCGACGACGGCGACGTGTTCTGCTGGTTCAGCTGCGTCAAGCCGGAGGAGTTTGGCGGGCCGTGCGAGGCCGGCACGGCCCAAGTGCGTGCACCCGGACAAGCAATCTGGACGCCCAAGGACGGGCACTGCACCTCGTGCTCGGTGCAGTGTCTGGCGAACAAGACGGCGCCGTCGGGCGGGATGGGCAACGGGTTTTGCAACGGTTTCGGTGCGTCCATGTTCATGGAGGGCTTTTCCGGTCTCGGCAACGCGGAGCAAGCCTGCCTAGTGCTCTTTGTGGACACGTTCACGCTGGACTCGCCGGTCAGGTTTTTCCTCGGTGCTCGCGGTGTTCGGGCTCGGGCTCGGTGTCGAGGGCCTCGTGTGGCTGCGGCGCAAGACGGAGCGCGAGGTGCGGCTGGCTAAGGACGACAGCAAGCGGCCGAGCCGCGTGCGGCGCGCGCTGCTCTACTTTGCGCAGCTTGTCGGCGCCTACCTGGCGATGCTCGTGACCATGACTCGGTGCACCTCTTTGTCGCCGTGATTCTCGGCCTTGTCGTCGGCCATGCGCTTTTCAACATGGAGCAGCCCGTCTCCTCGTTTGCCGAGCCGTGCTGCGCGGCTGTAGACGATGACGCCGACTACTCGCCGCTCATGACCACGACCGCCGAAGACCATGCACGCTAGCTCGCGAGAGAGCTGGACAGGTCGCCGAGACCGGGGCGAGATGCGACCGTGCCACGATGCCAAACTAGCCTTGTTTTTTACATGATCCTCTTGCTGCTTTGCGCGCGCTCGATGCCGGCTGCCATCTGAAGCTCCAGACTTCGCACAAGCAAGTCGCCCCGCCTGCCATCTGCTCTGTCACGGGCGCGCTGGCACGCCGCGGTCCGCCCCCGGGGGGCGGCGCGGGATGCGGCGCGGCGTACGCGGAGGAGGAGAGGGGGGCGGCGGCGAAGGAGTTCGCGCAGGAGCCGACGGTGCAGGCTCCGCAGTCGGTGAGTCATCATACGCGTAGAGCCGTGCTCGGTTTGGCGGTGGCACGTACGACTGCCCGTCGAACGCCGCGGCCTGCCGCACAGGCGGCGGGCTCTCCGCGCCTCCTTCTTGGGGTCCTCTTGGGTGACGGCCCTGCTCATGACGACGTCTGTACCAATCAAGCCGCCCAGTCAGTGCCTGTCACCACTGCGGTGCGCTTAGCAGCCAGCCAACTTACGCTGCACGGCGTGCACGGGGTTCATGGTGGCGCTGCGCATCTCGGACTGGGCCGCGATGAGGCTTTTGAAGCCGTCTCGAAGCTCCGGGTGCATGCCGCTGATGCTCTCCTCGGTAATCGTCGTCGTCAGCCTCGCGCACGCCCTGAATCTTGACGACGCTGCGCCCGAGGAACCTCCCGACCGCGCGCGACATCATCACGGCGTCCTTTCGACCTGCAAGGCGGCACGTCAGCCACACACGCGCGCCAGCCAGGGCACGAAACTCACGCAACGCACTCACCGAGCAGGGCCACGGCCAGGCCGCCAAAGACCACGAGCTGCGGCACCATGTCGAGCATCTTGCCGTCGATCGCTCGATTATGCTATCGATGCTCCTCCAAGTTGCGCCGAGTTGGTGGAGGACGCAAGGGCTGATGGCGATGGCGATGACGGCGACCTCGCGCGGGCAGTGCGCGCGGCGCGCGGCGCGCGGCGGCCGTGTCCCGGCTGGGCCGCGGCCCGCGGCCGCCTGCTGAGCGCGAGCTCTGGCCCAAGCTCGCGCCACGGCATGGGTCGCGAGGATGGGGCCGGGTTGAGCCTGGCGGACCTTGAAGGCGAGCTCGAGGAGGAAGGCGGCGAGGAGAGGGAGGATGAGATCAACCAGGAGGGGAGGATGCTATTGACAGGCTGATCGAAGAGGCACTGGCCAGGGAGCGCGGCGTAACCAGCCGCGCGGCAAGGGCGTCGACCCCACGGCGCTCGAGCTGGAAGAAGCCGAGTTTTGCGCAGCGTCTCGCGGCCCAAAGCCAAGGCCTGCGTGCCGGTGCCAGAGCAGCTCCAGGCGCCTGGAGAAGACGCTGGAAGGGCGCGGGCTGAACCAGCTCACCCACTTTCACGAGCGGCTGCTCCAGGAGAAGGAGGACCGGTTCGCGGAGATCGGCGCCGCGCTATCCGAGCTGGCCACGGACAAGGATGGCAACAAGATCCTGCAGGACGCCGTCGTGCCGCCGCTGCGCTACTCGTGGAAAAACACTTGGCTACACTGCGTTTGATCTGCTACCACACTACGGTCTGACGCGGCGCATCTTGCGCGACGTCATGCTGCGCTGCCCCGAGCAAGACCGCGAGAGGTACACGACAATGCTTGACTTGGCGGCGGGCCCGGCACGGCCGTGCTTGCTGCACGCGACGAACGCATGCTGCCGGCCCTGAACGAGGCCACCATCGTCGAGCCATCGCGCTCCATGTGGGAGGTGGCCGTGCAGCTCGTGCTCGGGCACATCGACTACCGAAAAGAAGCGGTCGAGGACATCCTCAAGCGGCTCCAGGACGAGAAGGACGCCAAGTTTGGTCTGCTGTGGTGCCCAAGCCTTCCCCGGATGATCCGCGGGCTCGATCCCCAGGCCTTTGCGCAGTACGACGTCGTGAACGCCACCTTTGCGCTCTCCGAGCTGCCTTCCAACGCGTCGCGTGCGGTCACGGTCGGCATCCTCTGGCAGATGGTCAAGCCGGGCGGCGTGCTCATCATCGCCGAGCGCGGCGACCCCACGAGCCAGATCGTGCAAGAAGCGCGCATGACCATGCTCGAAGATCAGGAGCGCATGAACCGCGCTCTGCACCGGGCTGATCAAGATCGAGCCCTTCGAGTACCAGCCGCGCGTGCTTGGCCCGTGCACGCACGCCAAGCCCTGTCCGATTTTCAAGGAGGACGCCGAGCCGGCACCGCGGCGCGGTACGGCCGCGGCTGCATGTTCTACCAGGAGGTCCCGCTGAGTGTCACCAATCGCAGCAGCCGCGGGCAGGGACTTGGTACGCCGTCGCTTGGCATGGCCTACTCGTACGTGGCTTTCCAAAAGCCGCACGACCCGACGGAGCTGGATGCGCCGGGGGCGCCCGCCGATGACGCCCGCTTTGGCACGACCAGCCGCCTGCTGCGCAATCTGACGCAAGCAGCACGTTGTCTTGGACATGTGCACCAGCGACGCCGAGCTCAAGCGCACTGTCGTCACCAAGCGCCGCCTCGGAGGACAGTGTGGCGCGCCTGGTGTACCGTGCGGCGCGCAAGAGCCTTGCTGGCGGGCTCTGGGCCGAGCGCGCCGACGCGGCCAAGGCTGAGCAGGGTGAGGACCAGGCAGGCCAGGCAGGCCAGGACCAGGAGGCCTGAACGACGACCTCAGACCGGAGGTGTAGCGCGCTAGTTGCGAAAGGCCCGGCCCAAGAGCCCCGTCACTTGCGAAACCGCAGAAACGGGCACGAATCCGCGGTGACTGCAAGCCACTGCAGGCCGCCGCTCCCTGAACGGGCGCGAGCGGCACCGAGGGGCACCAAAGGTCGTACTTGTTCATGATGTTGTTGCGGCTCTGCGCGTTGCCCCAGTTTTTGAACGTCTTGCTAACCACGCCGTCCTTGGGGTGGCAGTGCGCGATCTGCACCTTGGACCACTGCCGCCGCGGCACGCGGTTGCAGAACCGCGGCACAGCCGCGTGCGACAGCAGCACAAACCGCGGCAGCACGTCCGTCGCGGGCGACACGTTGTGCTCGCCGCTATACAAGTCAACCTTGTGCCCAAAAACGCCCTCGGGGTCGATGCCGTACAGCTGGAACAGCGCGCGGTTCAGGCCCACCTGGTCATCGTTGGCCTTGACGGCCTCGAGCCGCGCGCTTCGGATCACGGCCTTCACGGGCGCGATGGCGCGAAAGTAGACCAATCCCATGCACACCGTCGCGCCCCATTGTTCTGTCATGTCGAACGGGTACTTGCCGCGGCTCGCCACGATGTCGCCGGTCCGAGGGCTCAACAGGCCCGTTTTGAACGCGTTCTGTGACCACACGGCGTCCGAGTCGCTCAGCACCACGCTGATGCCGTTCTCCAGCAGCTCTAGCAAGTGGGTCAGTCGAAGGATCCACAGTTTGCCGATGCTCTTGATATCCAGCTTGCCCGCGCCCTCTGCTGCTCGGTGCTTGCGCTTCCGCCGCCGCTTTGCCGAGCCGGGTCCTCGGACCCAGGCTCTAGCCCATTGTCGTCCACCATGGCGCTCGACTCGACCAGAAAGCACGGCACGCCCCGCGCGTGCAGATATTCCCTCAGCTCCTTGTCCAGGCACACAATAGCCGACGACGTGACGTTCACGCGCCGCAGCGAACAACCAGTTGATTAGCGTCTCGCGGTACCCAAACGACGCGTAGGTCAGCACCAGCGGGTCGCTCTCCTCGGTCCGCACGAGGCGCACAAACGCGGTAATGTTCTCGGCCATCTCCACCTGCTTAATGAGCACGTTTCTTCATCCTTCCGCTCGAGCCCCATGCGTTCCAGGATGTGCTTGACCTGGCCGCTGCGCGGCGTCGACACGGCCGCCTCCCCGTCCTCCTGCATAGTTTGCAAAAGCACGATCATGCACAGCGCCAGCACCGCCAGCAGCATGACGCCGCGCTGGTCCACGCGCTTGCGCTTGCGGTTCATCGCGCCTGCGCAACTCTGCCCGCCGCCGCCCGCCGCCGCCGCCGCCGCCCGCCACCGCCGCCACGCCGCGTCGCTGTGGATGGATCCGATCGCAAAGGACCAGGCTCCTTGATGCTTGCAGAACGCATTCGGCTGGACACCGCAAGAGAGAGGGGAGGGCGAGCACGACCATGGAGGACGCCAAGCTCGACGCGCTGCACAATGACCTGCAGGCCAAGCAAGACTCGCGAGGGCGCCGCGGGGGGCTCGGGACCGGGTTCGGCGCCAGCGGCGGTTTCGACCTGAATAAGAGCATTCTGCGCAAAGCCGGGCTGATCAAGAGGACAAGAGCAAGCGCCCGCCAAACATGCCGCTGATCCTCTTCGTCAAGGCTGGCGAGACGCTTGAGCCGGAGAAGAACAACCACATGTCCTTTGAGGATAGCGACGACTCGGAGAGCGAGCCTGCGCCCGAGACCGAGGACAAGAAGACCAGAAGGGCAAGAAGGACAAGAAGGACAAGAAGGACAAGAAGGACAAGAAGGACCAGCAGGAGGCTCCCGCTGCCCCTAGCAGTACAGATGATGATAAGGCCGCCAAGAAGGCCGCCAAGAAGGCCGCCAAGGAAGCTGCCAAGGCCAAGAAGGCCGGGGGAGGCGGCCGCCAAGGCTAAGGCGGCCGAGGAGGAGGCCGCCAAGGCCAAGCTAGAGGCACAGAAGACCAAAAAGGACAAGAAGGGCAAGGACAAGAAGAAGGACAAGAAGAAGAAGAAGGACAAGACCGAGTCCCCCGATGCCGCGGCCGAGGAGTGCAGCGCGCCCGAGAAGAAGCGCAAGCGCGTGGAGGTGAGCGAGCGGTTGCGGCCAAGAAGAGCAAGAAGGACAAGAAGGACAAGAAAGAAAAAAAGGACAAGAAGGACAAGAAGGACAAAAAGTAGGTGTGGGGTCTGGCGGCTCTGCTCGACTAGAAGTCAAAGCCCACCCCGTCCATAGGCATGCGCCACCACCGCCTGTCAAAGAGAATTTCCCTCGTGTAAATGTCGATGCTTTGCCCCGAGCCCGGAAGCCGTTGCTTGGGGTCCGCGCGCTGAAAGAAAACCGCCGAGAACCGGGACTCGGCTTTGCTCTGCTCCACCCTATGCAGCGCTGGTCGCACCAGTCCGCCCGTGATCCGTGCCAGAGTCTCTCCAGCCAGCACCACGATGTCGTGCTCGCCAAGGAGCTCGTCAATGGCCGTCTCCGTGCCACGAATAGCCTGCACGATGCGCAAGCCCGGCGCGCTGGCCCGCGGAGCGAGCGACAGCAGACCAAGGTCGGCGTGCAGCCCGCAGGTCTCCCGCTCGGCCACGTGGTACTCGTGCACTCTGAAGACCGAGGCGCCGTACGGCGCCTCTGCGTCAACTTCGCCGCAGGGGCCGGGCAGCGCCCACAGGGCCAGCAGGCGGGCCAGGCAGTGCTGTGCAACGTGCTCGAAAAAGCGCTGGCCAGAAAGCGACAAGTTGGTCAGGTCCAGGGCGCCGGCCACGGCAAGGTCCTGCGTGAGCTGGGGCGAGGGCCAGAGAGCATCTCGCGGGGTTCGCATCTGCCACGCGGAGCGCACTGAGCCGGCTTGCAAGCCCACGAACTTGGCCTGGCCAAAGCCCTCGCGCCAAGCGTGTGTGCCGGCTGGCCACGGCCTGCAGGTACTGCTTGAGGGCCTGAAAGGTCCTTGCCTTCCACGCGGCGAGCCATGCCCCGTGCTCGGGGCCTAGGCGCAGTACCGCGAAGCCCTGGCTTCCGAGCGCGTCGGCTAGGTGCACCACTGCTCCGCGGCGGCCCTCGAGAAGCGCCCGCGCTTGCACGGGCTGCAGCGCGCTCGGCGCAGTCGGCAAAGGCGTGGCGCCAGGCACTACGAAGAGGTGCAGCTCGCCGCCGTCCGTCGCCATGTGGCGCTGCGCCAGCAGCGGCAAGCAATCCCACGGCTGCAGCGCAGCCGTGGCGTCTGCCACGGGCACCACCGCAAGCACGGGCCAGTGGCGTTCGGGCCAACCGAAATGGCCGCGCACAATGGCGGCGAGTCGAGCCAGTTGCGAGGCCGGCAAGCGGCCGCGAGCATCCAGCGGCGCCAAGGGCATGCTCAGCACGATGCTGCTGTGGCGGTGGTCAAGCCATGGCGCGCTCAGGATCACCGGCACGGGCTCTGAGCGCAGCGGCGCGAGGCAAAGCAGGTCGTGCCACATGGGACTTTTTGTAACAAGAATGGCAAGATTATGGTCTCTGCCGCCGCAGCGGGGCTTGTCTCGGCCACGCAGGGCCCCCGCGCTGGGGGTTTGGCCTGCGTGGCGTCATAAGTAGGCGGGCCGGGATCGCGTCCGCGGCCGCCCGTGCGCCGAGCGGGGCACAAGAGTATCGGCGAAGAAGGGGCTCGCGGGGCGGCGAGACGGCGCGCAAAAGCGCGTGCCGACTCGCCTACTTGCCTCAGCCCCCCGCGCGCCCCCCCTGCGCTACCGCGCGCGCGCGAATCTCGGCCGTGGAAAGCGGCCGGCTGCGCTTGGCCGCCGGTGCGGGCGCACCGCCGCCTTGAGCTGCTTGGAGCGGCCGCTTGCCGCCCGCGCCCCAGTGACGCCCCCCAGCAGCCCGCGCATCTGCTAAAATGCGGTGCACATCAACGTACTGCGCAAAGGCGTCGAGCACCTGGCCCAGCCGCGCCTCGTCCTCCTCCGACCACTCTGCCGCGTCCTTGCTCTCTCCCTTCCACGGTTGCGGCCGCGCGAGGCGCCGGCGAAGCCTTGACAAGCGCCGGAAGCTCTGGCAGAAAGCCGTAGGGCATGTGATCCGGATCCATCTGCTCAAAGTAGCGCTTGATGGATTCTCGTGCCTTGTCAAGCGAGTAGAACCCCTCCGTGGCGAAGCGGTTGAAAATGCCGCCCAGGACCGGCACACCGTGGTGCGCAAAGAATGTCTGCAGCATGTTGAACGAGTCCACCGCGTTGCCCACGCCATTGGGGCACACAAGCAGTACCGGCGCGCGGCTCGCTTGTGCCAAAACCGCATTCGACAGGCCCACGATGGACCCCACGCTCGGATACCGACGCCGTCCACCACCACCACGCGCCGCCCGGGCACATCACACAGCCTCTGGACGGCATCGGCCACCTGTCCCCGCATCTCGTCGCTGCTCAGCGTGTTGCCGGCCAAGAACTCGCGCGTGAACCCGCTCACGTACACAACCGGCCCAATCGGCACGCACTCCACGCCGCGCGCCTCGCAGTAGCGCGTGACCAGCTGCCGCTGCTCGCACTGTGTGGCGGGCTTGATGTAGGCCACCTCGCTCGGCGCAAACCCGAGTCGTTCCACCAGGGATGCGACCAATCCAAGACACACCGAGCTCTTCCCAACCTGGCTGCGATCGCCTGACACGAACACGCGCAGGACCTGGTCGGGTCGTGCGCGGGCCGCCCGGCCGCGCCGCCGGCCAGGCGCGCGCACCACTCGGCGCCCGTGAACACGCGCTCTGCCATCCTCTTTCGCGTCCCACCACCGAGCAGACGACGATCTTCCTCGCTCTGACATGTGACATGCGACGGCAATGTCAACGACGAGCTGGACGGACTGGCCGAGGCCGAGCTGGCCAGGCGTGGATCTAGGGCGATTTACATGTCAGGCCGCGTGAAAGGCTCGGGGGTGAAGCTCGGCGCGGCGTGGCCGCCAGCGCTGCGTGTAGCGCGCGAGTGAGGCGCCAAGGGCGCGACCAACGTGCTGGACTGCGGCCGGAGCAAAGGCTGGCAGAACGCGCCGCTCGAGCCGAGCCGGCCGCGCGGCTGGCGTGTGCAGCCCGCGGCCAGGTCCTGGGACGACGCGCGGCGCGGCGCGGCGCTGTGGAATTCTTCGTGGCTGGGAGGCGAGCTTGGCGGATGTGTCGCTTTGCGACTCGGGGAACGGATGAAGGTGCAGGAGTTGGCGTCGGTTCGGGATGCAAGCCAGATGTGGAGGAGTCGCTTGGCAGGGCGCTAGCTGTATTCTCGAGGCACGGCTCACAGGTGCCCTTGCGAGCAGAGCTCCAACGACGACGAGCAAGGCAGGCAAGACAGCGAAAAGAGGCAGACAAAAAGAGACAGAGACGGACAGCCAGAGACCAAGCGCTAGCGCCGGGCGATCAAAGATCACTCACTGGCCATGGCTCCCTGTGAAGGCACTGGCCCCGTCAGTGGCAATGCGCCCGCGCCAGCCATCTTCGTGCGTGGCAGTGTCCAGGTGCGCTATGCGCAACCCACTGACGTGCCCGAGCTTGTTCAGCTCGGCGCTCTCATGAACCCGGTATACCGCGTAAGCGAAGACCGCATCGCGCGCCGTGTCGCGCGCGCAGGCGTCTGCGAGACGCTCGTGCTCGACGTGGACGGCACCGTCGAAGGCGTGCTGTACGCCACTCGCACGACGCGAGACGCGCTCCCCGGTCTCTCCTTCGAGTCCGCTTTCAGCGGCGCGCAGCTCGAGACAGGAAACTGCGCGCTCTGGATCCACCTCATCCTCAAGCCCGAGGCGCGCCATCTCTGCGACACGTTTCACGGTGAGGCCAAGAAACACTTTTTCGGGTCGAACTGCACCGAGATCCTGGCGCTTACGCATTGCAGTGCTTTCGCCTCGGACGACGCCAGTGCCATCGAGAACTACTGCGCGAACCACGCCAAAAGTGACCGCAACCTCTTCTTCCATTCGAGTCGCGGCGCGACTGTCGACAGTGTCCTTCACGGCTACAACCACGCGGACATTCCAACCACGGCAGCGCCATCGCGATGCGCTACGTACCCACGGGAAGCGCAGCTAGCGGTGGAGCCGGTACAGAGGGCGAAGCCGAGGCGGCGCACAAGCACGCTGCTGCCGACACGGAGGCCCGCCGCACTTGTGAGCGCCTGCTCGCGGTCGTGTGCAACCGGCTGGGCATTCAAACTGGCGCGCTGCAGGGCGAGGCGTTGGACACGCCGTGGTTTGAACTTGGCTTTGACTCCATGACGATGATGGCTCTGCACACGGACGTGGAGCAGGCGCTTCAGACCACCCTGGACGTCTCGTTTCTGTTTGGGCGCAACACTCCGCGCAAGCTGCTTGCCTTCGTCCAAGCCGACACGAGCGCCGACGGCGCAGCGGTACCCGCGGGCACGAACCTGGACGCTCGCGAAGCGCTTGCCATCCACGGCATCGGCTTGCGCTTTCCCGGCCCGGAAGGGCCCGACACAGGCGACATCGAGACCTGCGAGGCGCTCTGGGAAGCTCTCATGAGTCCAGACCCCATAGCATTCCGCCGCGTCCTGCGCAATCGCGACCGCTTCGATCTGAGCGCCTTCCAAGGCTCCCTTACTGCCGAGCAAGCGCGCACCGTGCCCCTCATGCAGCGCCTCGTTCTGGAGGCCACCCAGGCATGCCTGGCGGACGCACCGCAAGAACTTGTGGCGGATGCCAAGGGCCGCATCGGCATTTTGTTGGCGCCTGGGACGCCTGCGAGTACGCTCAGGCTGGGGAGGGGGAGATGCCGTCCGTGCACACCCTCGCGGGGCTCTCCACTTCCATCCTCGCCAACCGGGTTTCTTACCTGCTCGACCTGTCGGGCCCTAGTGTGGTGATCGATACGGCCTGCTCCAGCAGCCTCGTGGCGCTCGACTTTGCACGCGCTGCAATTACCGAGGGCAAGTGCGAGCTCGCGGTAATCATCGGTGTCAACGTGCTGCACGAGACGCGCTCCGAGCTGTTGCGCCAAGCCAACTTCATGTCGCCCTCGCCCAGTGCTTCTCCATGGACAGCCGCGCAGACGGCTATGTGCGGAGCGAGGGTTGCGGCGCGGTGCTGCTCGGGCGCCAGAGCGGCGCAAACCCGGCACGGGCCCTGTTGCACGCCGTCAACGTCAACCAGGACGGCCGGACCGTGAACCTGCACGCGCCCAACCCTGAGGCCCAGAAGCGACTCTTTGAGGGCGCCTGCGAGCGGGCTGGGGTCCTGCCTCGCCAAGTGTGCTTTGTGGAGGGCCACCTCACGGGCACCAAACTCGGCGACTCGATTGAAGCGGCCTCACTTCAGGCCGTCTACGGCGAGAGCCGCGAGGCCAATGACGCCAAGCTGCTGCTGACGGCCACCAAGGCCAAGTTCGGGCACAGCGAGAGTGCTGCGGGTATCCTCGGCCTTATCCACACCGTTCTATGCTTGCAGAAACGCACGCTGCCGCCCAATCCGCACCTCGTGGAGGGCAATCCGGCCATCCCCATGGCCAAGTACGCCCTCAAGGTCGTGCAAGCCGCGCAAGCGCTCCCTGGCGGCCAGGACACGCAACTTTTCGCGGGCGTCAGCTCCTTTGGATTCGGAGGCACGAACGCGCACGCCATCATGTCGTCTGTGCGTGGGGAAGGCCGCTCTGCGGCCCAGCTGCAGGTCATCGACTGGGCTGCCCGCTGCCAAGACATCCCGTACCGCCCGTTCTTTTCCCTTTCTAGCGGCCGCCCCGTGCAGCAGCAGGAGCAGCAGCTCAGCGTCTCCTTCGACGACGACACGCTGGAGTTTCTCGGGCACCATCGCGTCGCGGGGCTGTCTGTCATTCCGGGCACCTTTCTTGCCTGCCTCATGGCTAGCAAGGTCGGAGGGGCTTGGGTGCATTTCGAGGACGTCCAGTTCACCTCGATGCTCACGCTGCCCACCGACGACCGCGTTGCTGTCGCCATGCGGGGACGCGCGTGAGCATTCAGTCTGCTTCTGGCGCGGAAGCTGCAGCCGCAGTCATCCGCGCAGGCGGCTCCGACACGTTCCAAGGGCCCAAGCTTCCGCAGCCCAAGCCCGTTGCAAGGAGTCGCTTCATCTGGACTACCATAGTCTCGGCAACGCATACGCCGGCCCATTTCGCGGCGTGCGGCAGCTCTGGGCGAGCCAAGACGCGCGCGAGGCTGTTGGATCGATCGAGATCCCTAAAGCCGCAGCGCCTGCCGCGGGCCCAGCCGGTGCGCTCCTTGGCCGCGCGGCGTTGCTGGATTCCGTTGCGCACGCCTGTTTCGCACTGCTGCCGGCCGAGGTTGTCGCGCGGCCGATCTACGCCGCAGGCTTCGCAGAACTCACCATCGCGGACCCTTGCGGCTCCCGGCTCCCGGCTTGGTGCCACGTGCGCCGCAGCGACGAGGAGCCCAACGGCGGCGCCGACGAGGCTCGCTTTGACTGGGCGGTGTGGGACGAGCGGGGCGATCTGGTCGCCAAGTGCACCAACTTTGCCTTTGGTTTCTTTGAGGACACCGTCCTGCGTCGCATCGTTTTCAAGGACAGCTGGGGCGCGCCATCGGTGCTCCCTGCAGCCGACAAGGCCATGCACGACATGAGCATGCTGAGCGGCGCGGCGATGCACAAAACCGTCCTCGAGGTCCTCTCGGGCGCGGTGGGTCCGCATTCCTTTGTTGTGGCCAACGAGGAGCAAGCCGCCTTTCTCCGCAGCGTTCAGGCTGAGCGGCCCGGGGCTGGGGTCCAGATTGTCTGGCGTACGACGGATGACGAGCGCAACATCCAGGACGAGGCCACTCGTCGTTTGCAGCGTCTTCCACACGCTTGCGACGCAGCTGGCCCGCGTTTTTGCCAGGTCCGCAAGGGGGGCACGTATCTCGTGACCGGCGGCCTTGGCGCCCTTGGCCGCTGCGTCGCAGAGGCCCTGGTCGAGCGAGGTGCCTCTGAGGTAGTCCTCCTGGGAAGGTCGCCGCCCTCTGAGAGCGTGCCGCATGGCGCGCAATTCGTCTACGTACAATGCGACGCTTCTGACCAAGGTGCCATGCACGCAGCAGTCGCGCCCTTCGCGCCACGAGTGAAAGGCGTCTTCCACTGCGCAGGCTTGCTGCAGAGCGGCACGCTCGAAGCACTTTCCGAGGCCGACTTTGACGTTGTGTACTCCGCCAAGGTGCGATCGGCCCGCAACATGCTCGCCGCGTTGCGCGACGCTCCGCTCGACTTTGCTGTGCTCTTCTCCTCGATCACCGCAGGCACGGGGGCGGCAGGACAGTCCAATTACGCGGCGGCAAACGGCGCCCTCGACGACATCGCTCGCGACCGCGCTGCGGCCTCGATTCCAATCCTCAGCGTCCGCTGGGGGCCGTGGGCCGAGGTTGGCATGGCAAGCACCTTCGCCGAGCGTTGGGAGCGGATGGGCCTGGTCCCGCTCAACCGCGTGACGGCCGTGCGCGCCCTCTTCGCGCTCCGCGCCGACCTCGACCCGGTCGTGACCATCGCCAACGTGGAGCCGACGCGCCTGGCCAGCGCGCTCCCCGCGATGGCGTCCTACGTGTCTGCAAGCGCGGGTGCCGTCACAGCTGCGCATACCGGCGACATTGCCGAGCTTGAAGGCATCGTGCGCCAGGTCGGGTGCATGGCCGGCCTTAGTGACGCGAAAGACATCGATCTGGACCTTCCGTGGCGCGAAGCTGGTCTCGACTCGCTTGGCATGGTCGAGTTCCGCAACCTGCTCCAATCGCGCCTCGGCGACAGCCAGCGCCTTCATGACACCGTGCTGTTTGACCACGGCACGCCGGCGCAGCTGCTGAGCTGGCTTGCGCAGACGTGTCAACCTGCAGGCGCGCCAGCGCCGCCGCCACAATCCCCTCTGCGCCGCCAAGCAGCGGCCGGGGGCACTCTGTCGCCCGCGGCAGTGACCGGCGTGTCGTGTCGGCTCCCTGGCGCCGTGAGTTCGCCGCAGGAGTTCTGGGAGCTGCTGTGCAGCGGGCGCGACGCGATTTCCTCGGTGCCGCTCGGTCGGTTTTGCCGCCGAGCTCGCAGAGCACATGTACACGGAGCGCGGCGGATTTCTCGCAGACATCGAGCGCTTTGACTTTGGGCGCTTTGCCATGTCCGAGCAGGAAGCGCGCTCCATGGATCCGCAGCAGCGCCTCGCCCTGAGCCTCGCGGCGGAGGCACTCGAGTCGGCCGGCCTTGGGAGTGGCAACAAGGCCGCAACCAAGCGCGTAGGCGTGTATGTCGGTGTCATGGTCAACGACTGGGCCACCATGACACAGCAAAAGGGCGCCTCGGCTGCCACGCCCTACTCGGCATCAGGTCACATTCCATGCGTCATCGCCAACCGCATCTCTTACGCGCTCGGACTCACTGGCCCGTCGCTTTCGGTGAACACAGCATGCAGCTCGTCGCTCGTCGCCCTCGACCTCGCCATGTCTGCTATTCGCCTGGGCCAGTGCGACGCGGCTGTCGTTGTGGGCGTCAACTTGATCCTGCACCCGGCGCTGTACATCGAGGAATGCGCAGCGCGGATGCTTTCCCCGCAAGGCCGCTGCGCAACCTTCTCGGACGGCGCCGATGGCTACGTCCGTGGGGAGGGCTGCGTCGCAATGGTGCTTGAGCCCGCTTCGGCGGCGGCCAGTAAACCTGCTTGGGGCCTCGTGCACGGCGTTAGCGTAAACCAGGACGGTCGCAGCGCAAACCTGACCTCGCCGAGCGGCTGGGCTCAGCAGCAGGTGGTCCGCGACGCTCTGGCACAGGCGCAAGTGCCGCTGACCAGGTCGAGTTCGTGGAGACGCATGGCACCGGGACGCCGCTTGGCGACCCCATCGAAGTGGGCGCGTTGGCCCAGGTCTTTGCGCCGAGCCCAAGCCGCGAGCGCCCACTTTGCCTTGGTGCCGCCAAGTCTATCGTTGGGCATGGGGAAAGCGCCTCTGGGCTCACGGGCGTCCTCAAAGCGCTCCTTGCCTCCAGCACCAGCAGGTCCCTCCCAATGTGCACTGCACTGCGGCCACCATCAACCCGAAGGTGCAGTCCTCTCTGCACGACCAGATCGTGCTGCCGTTCGTCCCGCAGCGGCTCTCAGCAGGCGCCTTTGCCGGCGTATCCTCGTTCGGATTCGGTGGCACCAACGCGCACGCCATCGTGTCGGCGCTCGGCTGTAGCCCACCGCAGGGCAACAACGCGGCCTTCGCGAAGCGTGACGAGTCCGTGGCGCCGCGGCTCAGCTGGAATGCCAAGCCGAGAGACCTACGCGGTGCAGTGGCGCACATGGCCCGGCGAGCGCGAGTCGCCTCCTGCGAACGCCTTCACCGTCGACACCGTCGCGGCGGCCGCCGAGATCCTCGCCCAGGTCCGTCAAGAGGACGCTGTCGAGATCCTCTTTATTACTCGCGACGATGCGAGTGGGATCCTCCCCGCCGACGCGGCGGCGGTCTGGGGCTTTGTGCGCTCGGCCCGACTCGAGCGGCCGCGCTCGACGCTGCACCTTCTGCGTGCACCGCGCTCCGCGGTGATTGGCGCCGGCGCGAAGCTCGCTTCGGGCCACACGGAGCATCGTCTGGGCACAGATGGGTCGCTAAAGGTGCCCTCGCTTCACCGCCTCGCGTTCGACATTGCCCCGTTCTCACTCGAGTGGCCCTTACAGGGGGGTGCGCCTTGCGTGCTTGTCACGGGGGCCTCGGGCGGCATCGGCCGCGAGGTCGTCCGGTTCATCATCGAGCAGATGCGAGTCCGCGACGTGGTCTGCGCCTCACGTTCCCGCCCAGAAGGCCTGCCCGCGTGTGCGCGTTGGGGTCGAGTGCGATGTGACGGACGCGACCAAGCTCGCTGCGCTCAAGGCCGAGTGTCCGCGGCTACGGCGATCTTCCACGTCGCTGGGCTTTTGGAGGAGCGGTCCTTGGACGACTTTGAGCCCGCGTGGCTCGAGCGTCACGTCGCCGTCAAGACTGGTGCCCTGGCCACGTTGACGGCCCACTTTGCGGACTCGGTGACCGTGGTGGCCTTTTCGTCCACTTCAGCGTTGCTCGGGATGAAGCGTGGCGCGGCCTACGCGGCGTCCAACGCCGCTTTGGACGCTCACGTGGAGACTCTCCGTGCGCAAGGGCTCGCGGGGATCAGTGGGATATGTGGGAGAGACAGGATGGCTTTGACCGGAGCATGGCTGGCGCTGCGCGGGGCCTGCCTTCGCGCCGGGCGTGCCACCTTCTGGCCGGGATCCTCGGCAACCTGGACCGCCTTCCCGCTGCCGTGGTGGTGGCTGCCGCGGACATGGCCGTCCTTCACCGCGCAACTGGCAATGCGCTGCTCGCCACGGTAGGCTCGCGCAACGAAGCTAGTTCGGCTGCGCCAGTCGCAGTTCGGAGCGGCGGGCCCGAGTTGCCCGTTCCGGTACCCGCGCGGTCCGAAGACGTCGCAGCGTGGCTCGTCGGCGAGGTGGCAAAGTTTGTACGCGCGAAGGACGACGACGCAGAGGCCCCAGGCCCAGTTGCCACGTCGACGCCTTGGGAGCAGTTCGGGTTCGACTCGCTCAGCATGACCGACTTTATCAGCTCGTGCAACCGTGCCTTTGGCCTGCGGGAAGACGACGCACTCCCGGACACGGCCATGTTTGACTACCCGAACCCCCAACGTCTGGGCAGCTTCATCGCCGAGGCTTTAGCCAATCGCCCAGTCCAAAACGCGGTTGGCGAGCCTGGCACAGCCCATCCGGCGACTGTCGGCCAGGCCGCTGCGTTGCCTCTCACTGAGCCTGACGCGCAGGTTGCAGTGGCAGGCCTGGCCTTGCGTTTCCCCGGGCCCAGGACCAATTCGACGCCCGAGGGTCTTTGGGAGTTTCTCTGCGGTGGTGGTGACGCCATGCGGTCGCTTCCGGAGTCGCGCTTCCCTGGCATTGCCGACCTAAAAGGCGTGTACGTCGACCGCGCCGGACTGCTCCACCCGGACATTCTCGAGGACGCCATGGCCGCAAAGCACCTGCTCGAGGACCCGCGCTTCCCGATTTCCAGCGCGGAGCTCAAGGCCATCGACCCCCAGCAAAAGCTTGCGCTCCAGGTCGCCGCCGAGGCGCTCGCGGAGGCGCGTGAAAATGGCGCCAACCTCGGATGCGTCGGTGTCTTCGTGGGCGCGCAAAATCCCGAACATGCCCAGAACGCCAACGGGGCGGTCGGCACCTTTACTGCTGCAGGAACCGCCCTGTCCATTCTGGCCAACCGCATCTCGTTTTGCCTCGACCTGCACGGCCCCTCGATGACAATCGATTCAGCCTGCTCGTCATCGTTTTCTGCGCTGGACACGGCGCTCAAGGCACTGCGCGCAGGCGACTGCACTGCCGCCATTGTGCTCTCGGTGGACCTCATGATGTCGTCGCACCGCTTCGAGACGACCTGTGCAGCCAAGATGCTGAGCCGCGGGGCCGCTGCGCGACCTTCTCGGACCAAGCCGACGGGTACGCTCGCGGGGAAGGCTGTGGCGCCATTGTGATCACAGCAGAGGACCCGGGTGCCCAGTCCCCGGCCTGGGCGCGCATCTGTGCCGTTGGTCTGAACCAAGACGGCCAGAGCGCCAACTTGACGTCGCCGAATAGGCTCGCTCAGGAGGCCTGTATCAAGGACGCCTTGGCGCGTTCCGGGCTCAGCGAGACGCTAGATAAGGTGGCCTTTGTGGAGGCGCACGGCACTGGGACCAAGCTGGGCGACCCCATCGAACTCGAAGCGCTCGCGAACGTCTTCGGAGGCCGGTCGAAGCCGCTTCCCGTCGGCGCGGTCAAGACCAACCTGGGCCACCTGGAGGCGGCCGCTGGCATGGCTGGGCTGATCAAAACCATTCTGTGCCTTGCGCACAGGGAGCTGCCGGCAAACCTTCATTGCGCCGAGCTCAACCCTCGCATCGCCCGCCTTCAGCGCAAGTGCGAGCTTGCCTTTCCGCGTGGGCCCGGCTTGCAGGCGCTGGCCGGCGCTGGGCCGCTTTTCGCCGGAGTGTCCTCGTTCGGCTTTGGCGGTACCAATGGGCATGTCATCGTCGGCTCGGTCGTGCAATCACGCGCGGACAAGGCGTTGCGCGGGAGCCAAAGCCGGGCGGGCAGCCTGCTTGGTTCGCCCAAGCCGGCATTTGTTCCTCGCGGGGGGCCGGATCGATGGGAAGTCGACATCACTGGCGCGACGCTCGACACGCTGCGCAACCATCGAGTCGGCGACGTCGAGGTTATCCCTGCCACGACGTACATCGAAATCGCCGGCCCCATCGTGGATGCCTGCCTCCGACCCGACGGCGCAGGGCCATCGGTTGCATACGAGCTACGCGACCTTCGTTTCGCCAACATGCTGTTCGTGAGCCCCAAAGCAACCAAGCTGGTGCTGGTGCTGGTGCTGGACCGCGCAATCGGCCGCCTCGAATTTCGCTCGAGCGACGAGGCAACTCTGTACGCCTCGATGACGGTAGAGGGTCTGCGCGAGCCAAAGGCCGACACGCTTGACTTGGAAATGATCCAGGACCTCTGCTCGCACCCGCTTCCAGCTGGCGACGCGTTGTACGAGACGGTTGGGAACGGGTACCGCGCAGGCTTTCGGGGGCTCAAGCAGGCTTGGGCAGACAAGGACGGCGCGGTCTTTCTTGGCAAGGTTGAGCTGGACGCTAGCCTCCCCACGGCGGTCCAGGCCTCGGTGTGGCTCGACGTGGCCTCGCACGCGGGCATCGCAATGCTCGAGCCGGAGCAACGTGGTCGGCCGATCTACGCGAAGACTGCAGCGTCGTACTACTCTCGGCCCCGCAGGACCGCAAGCTAGCCACTAGTGGTGTGATGTGGTCCGTGCTTGAGAAGCGCGACGAGAACCTCTTTGACATGAGCATCTTTGACGCCGCGGGCAGCCTCTGCGCCGAGGTGCAAGGCTTCGGCTTTGGCTTCTTTAAGGAGCAGGTTCGTCGTCGCGGGTCAACACAGGGGCCCGACAAGGCATTGTGCTTTGCCGAGTCCTGGGAACCGGTGCCCGCGGACCTTTGTTCGGCTCGGGGCCGCTCTCAAAGCCCCAGCAGGTGTCGTGCTCAACCGTGGAGAGCTGCACGAGCGCATTCTCGACATTCTCAAGACCGGGTCTGGCGAGAGGGCTCCACTCCAAGTCCTGGTCACAGACGCGGCACAGGTCGGCTACTTGCGCAGTCTCCAGGCCGAGTACCCGCGGTGGCGAGTCCAGATCGTCACCGGGGAAGGCCAAGCGAGCGCGCTCCGATTCTTTGCGTGCGAGGAGCGCGAGCTTCGGCTTGAGCGCGATCCACGGGGTTGCCCACCGCGCCCTCTGTGCCGCCGCCTGCGCCCGCAAGCGCACCCGGTAACAGAAGACGAGACGTCGCTGATGCGTGTCCAGGCAGGAGCCACCTACCTCGTCACGGGCGGTGCAGGCGCGCTTGGTGCGCTGGTCACAGACGCCCTGCTGGCTCGAGGCGCGGGCCAAGTGGTCGTCGTGAGCCGCTCTGGCCCGGGTCAAGTCCCCAAGTCGACAAGCAGCGGGGTCGTTCACTTGAGCGCCGACATCACCAAGGTCGAAGACCTGTCCGCGTGGGGCAGGAGATCGCTGCGCAAGGTCTCGGTCCGCTCCGCGGCGTGGTGCATTGCGCAGGCGTGCTGCGCGACGCGACCATCCCGACGCTGGAAACGAGCTCCTTTGCTGCTGTCGCAGCGCCAAAGGCCCCCGCCGTGCGCAACCTGCACCACGCAGGTCTGCTCGACAAGGCTGACTTTTTCGTCGCCTTCTCATCACTGGCCGCCGGCGTGGGACACAGGGCCAAGCCAACTACGCTGCTGCCAATCTCGAAATGGACGACGCAGTCGTTGAGCTGCGCAAGACAGGCCTCGCCGCTTGCAGTGTCCGCTGGGGGCCGTGGGCTGCTGGCGGGATGGCAACTGACACGCGGTCGTCCGAAAATTGGGAGCGCCTTGGGTTTCCGCAACTCCGCCCAGACGAGGCAATCCAGGCCCTTTTTCGACTGCCACGTGATTGCCATGCCGTCACCACCATCGCTCGCTTTGACACGGCTCGCGTCGCGAGCAACGTTCGAACCTACCTCGGGCTCGCGCAAGAAGGAGGCCAAGCGGCACGGCCTGCAGCCAAGCTGGATGCGGCTGGTCTCCTCAGCCTTGTGCAGGCCTGCGTCGCGGAGGTAAACCCCAGTGCCTCCGCCGCCACCGGTGGCGGCGGCGCCGAGGCGCAGGGCTGGCGCGATGTTGGGCTCGACTCGCTGTCAATGGTGGAGCTGCGCAACACCCTGCAGGAGAGGCTCGACTTGGACTTGCACGACACGGTGCTCTTCGACTACCCGACCCCTGCCATCCTGGTTCGATACCTGCTCTCCAAGATGGCCCCAGGTGCCGAAGAGGCTGATAATGTGCAACAACAGCCAGACCGACACGCGCTCAGCAGCGCCCCTGCCCCGGCTGCCGCCGCCGCAAGTACTGGCGTGCCGGAACAGGGCGCCACAAGCATCATTGGCGCCGCGTGCCGGCTTCCCGGTTGTGTCAGTGACCCTGAGAGCTTCTGGGAGCTGTTGGAAAGCGGCCGCGACACCCTCGGCGCGGCTCCTGCCGAGCGCCTTGGGGCCAGCTCGGCGTATACTACCAACGGCGCCTTTATGCAAGGTGTGGACCTTTTCGACGCGGGGCACTTTGGCATCACCCCGAAGGAGGCCGAGAACATGGACCCCCAGCAGCGACTTGCGCTCGAGGTAGCGTATGAAGCTCTCACGGACGCAGGCCTCCTGAACGAGAGCGGCACGGTGTGCAAGGTGGAGCGCACGGGTGTTTTCGCGGGCGCAATGACTAACGACTGGGCCGGCATGCGGCAAGGACAAAGTCCAGGCGCCTTCACGGCACGGGCCACTCCAAGGCCATCATCGCGAACCGAATCTCCTTCCAGCTCGGGCTGACGGGCCCCTCGATGTGCATCGACACGGCGTGCTCCTCCTCACTAGTGGCCCTAGACGCCGCCTGCTCGGCGCTGGAGCGCGGCGACTGCGAAGCCGCCGTGGTCCTGGGCGTCAACCTGCTGCTTGCCGCAAAGCTTACGAGGAAGAGTGCGCGGCGCACATGCTCTCGCCGCGAGGGAGGTGCTTCACCTTCGCAGAGGGGGCCGACGGGTATGCGCGCGGCGAAGGCTGCGTAGCGCTTGTGCTGGCTCGGCCAGGCAGCCAAGCGGCTGCACTGGCTGGGCCGCCTCTCGGCAGCGTTCTGAGCACGGCCGTCAACCAGGACGGCCGGAGCGCCAACCTCACCTCGCCAAAGGGCACCTCGCAAGAAGCAGTCATCCGCCAAGCGGTGGGCCGCGCAGGGCTGGTCCCGAGCCAAGTGGCATATGTAGAGACGCATGGGACCGGGACTGATCTCGGCGACGCGATCGAGGTAGCGGCTCTGTCCAAAGCCCTTGGCAAGGGCCGCGCGGCGGGGAATCGTTGTGCGTTGGCGCTGTCAAGCCGGTTGTCGGCCACGGAGAGGGCGCGGCAGGGTTGACTGCCATCCTCAAGGCGCTTTTATGCCTCCGCCACGGTCGCGTTCCGGGCAACGTGAGCCTGCCGTCACCGGAGCACCTGAGCCGCAAGGTCGCCAAGGTAGCACACCCGAGCATGGTCTTTCCGTGCCGCGGCGAGAGCCACGCGCTCAAGCAGGGAAGCGTCGTGGGCGTGAGTTCATTTGGCTTCGGTGGCACCAACGCTCATGTGCTCCTTCAGGCCGGAAGCGAAGCGGTCTCTACGACGCGGCCACGCCGGGACTGGAATCACGTGCGATTCAGCTGGATGCCGGAACTCCATATTCTGGAGCTCAACCCCAAGAGCAGGCGCGCGTGCATCCAGTCCGACTCTGCGGCCTCGGCATGACCCAGCTGGTTCCCGCGCATGTCATGCTTGACAACTTGCTCTGGTCCTGCCGCCGAGCCCCGGCGTGGCGCGGCGCTTCGGCCGACTCGGGCTGGGAACTGGTCGACGTGGAGGTGGCGGGCCACTGGCGCCGGAGCAGCACGATGCTAGCCATGAAGCAGGTCTTTGACGACGCGGCAGGCGCCTTTGTTTTGGACACGGCCGATAATAAGACGCTTGCGCACGCGGCGCGTTCAAGGCCCGTCGAGATGGTGAAAGCCTCGTCGCTGCTTGCAGACGCTGGGCCGTGGCTGCCTGTGGACATCTGCGACGACTTTTACGATGCGATGCAGTCGAGCGGCTACGAGCCTGGCCAATGCAAGGTACAGCGCCTTGAGCGAAGCGGAGAGCTGCTGGTGATGCACTTTGGCACTCTCAGGCCGTCGCCCAACTCGATTGTGCCCCTAGCGGCACTCAGCGAAGGGCTGCAGGCCCTCGCTTGGCTTCAGAGGCGCGAGGGTGAGCCGAAACAAGACCTCGTCTGCCCTTGGGATGTGCTCGGGGCGAAAGCGTGCAGCGTCGGCCGCCTGCAAGACTCCCCGGCGCTCGATTGGATGTGCATCGTGGACGGCCAGAGCAGACAGTACTCCTAGCTGCAGCCTCCCCAGCCAGCGCGGGGACGTTTGATACTGTTTTGCATCTGCGGGGCGTTCGCGTGGGGCCAACCGAGTGGTTTGGCGCGTCCCCGGTGCTCGTGCAGACCTGGAAGCCGGCGGCTTGCGGCTCTAC
Organism: Thraustochytrium striatum; assembly: GCA_022244645.1. Taxonomy (NCBI): domain Eukaryota; class Bigyra; order Thraustochytrida; family Thraustochytriidae; genus Thraustochytrium; species Thraustochytrium striatum. The sequence goes on from JACDIV010000044.1 coordinate 523,828, forward strand.
AGCTCTGGTCCCGGAGACTGGGGCCGATGTGGAGGTCGTCTACATGCGCACTACGGGGCCTGAGCGCAAGGCGGTGCTGGACATGCGTTCGCAAGCCAAGGCCTTCGCGCGCTCCGAGAAAGCACTGCTTTGCCTTGTGACGCAGACCGACTCGCGTGCCGAGCATGCGGCCGCGTGGGGCCTGCAGCGAGCCTGCGCAAAGAGCTCAGCGGGCACCGCGTTGTACTTGCGTGGACCTAGCCACGTCGTTGGTCGCGGAGCGCGGGCAGTCCGCCGTTCAAGCGCTGGTGCGTGGCGAGATCGCCAACTGCCTGGCGGGCGCACTCCAAGGAGGCTCTTCCATGGCAAAGCACCAGCCAAGCTTCCAGGTGCGCTTCGACGCGCACGGCGAGCGCCACGTGCAGCGACTCGAGGAGCGACCCATTTCCGCCGTATGTCCGCCACCCGTACCTGGCGCTCGGGTCTCGGGGGAGGGCACGTTTTTGATCACTGGCGGGCTCGGCGGGCTCGGCCTCCTGACCGCCAAGGCGTTGCTGGAGCTAGGAGCCCGCTCGCTCGTGCTGGTGTCACGATCGGGGCGTCTCCGACAAGGACTGGCTGCCTCAGACGCCGAAGCTGCCCTTCTCAGCGAGATCATGGCGTGGCCGGGGGCCAAGGTGCTGACGCTCTCGTGTGACGTTTCATCGCGGCAGGCCCTGGAGGCGCTGTTTGACAAAGTGGACGCCGAGGGCCCGAAACTGGTGGGGATCGTCCACTCTGCCGGCGTGCTGCGCGATGCCCCTCTCGTCTCGCAAGACGAGGAAGACCACTTTGCACCCGTTTTCGACACTAAGGCAAGCTCGGCGCTGGCTATGCACCACATCGTGCAGGAACGTGGATACGCGCTCGACTTGTTTCTGCTGTACTCGTCTGCGGCAAGCCTCCTTGGCGTGCCGGCGGAGAGTAACTACGCAGCTGCCAACGCGGTGCTGGACAACCTTGCTCGACTTCGCCGCGCTGCTGGCCTCGCGGGCTTGTCGGTGAACTGGGGGGGTTGGAGCGGCCTCGGGCTCGCTGTACACCACGAGGGCGCGCTGGAGAGCATCGTGCGGCTTGGCATGGGCCTGGTAGCCGTTCCGCAAGGCCTGGCCTTCATCAAGCGCGCCGTGCTGGCACGTGCCGCCCAAGGCAACTTTGGCGTGACGCCAGTGCACTGGGGCGAGGAGATTCGCAGCGAGCACGACCTCGACTACCTCACTGAAATGGTTCAGGGGCACAAGAGGAAGCCTTCTGCGCTTCCTTCAGCTCCGCGTGCCACTGGGCGGAGCCCAGCGGGCGCACTGGCAAGCATGGGCCGCGACAGCTCAACCTGCGGCGACGCGAGAGGCGATGTTGATCTCGCGCAGGGGCTTGCCGACATCCTGTGTGCCTGTGGGGTACCATCTATGTCCATGTCCTTCACAGAAGCCGGACTCGACTCGCTGCGCGCGATTGAGATCGTCGGCATGGCCCGCGACCGGCTTGGCGTGACGCTTACCCCGACCTTTTACCTGGACCACGACGATGGTCAGGCACTCGCGAGCACCTGCTGCGCTCCGCAGGCCCCACGCTCGGCGACGCGGACCGCAGGAGCCAGCCCGACGCAGAGCAGCTCCCTGACGCTGTTGCGGAGGGATGCGAGTGGATCGAGCGGGCCTTCAAGCCGGAGATGCGGCTGTTTTGCTTTGCGTACGCTGGCGGGCACCCAAACGTGTTCCAATGCTGGCTGCCCTACCTTCCAGCAAACGTGCAACTGTGCCCGATGGCCATGCCTGGTTACGGCAAGCAGGCCCACAACGTGTTCTGGGAATCTGTGGCCGATCTGGCCGGCCATGTTGCCCACGCCCTCCCGTGGACGTGCCGTTCGCGCTCGTGGGATCGTGCCTCGGCGCTATCATATCGTTTGAGGTGAATCGGTGCCTTCGGGAGGCTCACGGGCCGGGCCTCAAGCTCTTGCGGCTCTTTGCGATCGCGTGTTCGGCGCCACAGCAGTACTCGGACGCGCTGAGGCTTTTGTACAGCAACCGACTCAAGGACAACGCGTTCTTCGTGCCATCCGACAAGCAAGCTGCCGCGCTCAAGTTCCGCGATCTCTCGGAGGAGGACCGCGACTGGGTCGCCAAGGACCTGCGCAAGCTCGGCTTCTTCAAGGACGACGAGTCGCTTCGCAACCTTGCCGCCAACCAAGACTACTTTGAGCACGTCATGGGCCAGCTAGCAGGGCAGATGCAGCTCGCGGAGCGCTACGCCTACATTCCGCTGACACCCGAGCAGTGCGGCACGTCGGTGACGAGCATAAGCGGCGCGAGCGACGACACGATCCCCGAGGGTTGGCCCGAGAACTGGGCCAAGCAGAGCACTGGGGACGGCCCCTATCGACACGTGGATGTGCAGGACGGCGGGCACTACATCGTGCAGACTCACCCTGAGTGCGTCGTGCGCGAGATCCTGCACGATCTTGAGCGCGGCAGAGTATAGATGATATGAATTGCTTTGACGTGGTGGTAATGTGTGCTATGGCTGTTGTGCTGACCCTTCGCAGCGCAGGAAGCTCACTCTTCGTCGCCCTCCTGGGCGGGTTGCGCTGCAATCAGCGTCTTACGCATGCGCTGCAGCGCCTGAATTCCTGTGACGGCGTTCTTGAACTTGCGCGTCGCGTTGTATTCCTTGAGGCGAGACAGGTTCTGCGACAGGTCCGAGTTGGAGTCGCCAAGGAGCCAGGGGTGCTGCAGAACCTCCCCGATGGTGGGGCGCTGGACCGGGTTGACGACCAGCATGAAGGTGATAAAGTCTTTGGCCTCTTGCGAGACGTTGTCCCAATATGGCGAAGGGAACTCGAAGCGGCCCTTCTTGATCTGGCGGAACAGCTCAGCGTTGTTCGGGTGATAAAACGGCGGAAAGCCGCAGAGCAGAATGTACGCAATGACCCCAAAGCTCCACACGTCCACCTTATAGTCGTACTTTTCGCCGTGGAGGATCTCCGCGCGACGTAGCCGGTGTGCCGCAGGCGGTCTTCATGAACGGCTCCTCTTTGCACACCTTGGCCAGGCCAAAGTCCGCGAGCTTTACGATGGAGTTGTCCGTGGTGTCAGCGTACAGTAGGTTCTCGGGCTTGAGGTCGCGGTGCACGATAAAGTTTTTATGGCAGTATTCGAGCGCCTGCGCGATCTGCGTCAGGTCACGGCGCGCCATCGCTTCCTCGTAGTGCTCCTTCTCGACGATGCGGTCAAACATCTCGCCGCCCGTCATCAGCTCCATCACGAGGTACACGTTCTTCTTGGATCGGTACGTCTCGAACAGCTTGACGATGTTGGGGTGGCTCAGGTCGTGGAGGATCTCCATCTCGGTCTCGAGCGCCTCGGCGTCCTCAGCCTTCATCGTGGTCAGGTTCATGATCTTCACCGCACGGACGACGTCCTTGTCTTCCTTGGACGTGCAGACCTTGACTGTGGCAAAGCTGCCGGTGCCCAGCGTCTTGGACACCTTGTACTTGCGGCTAAACTCATCCGAGTTGAAGAAGAACGAGGGCATCGCGCCCGCCGCGAGTGTCCCTCACGCAACCACGCAAGTGCGCCTGCCCTTGCCTGCTCCTCCTGCTCCTCCTGCTCCTCCTGCTCCTCCCTCCTGCTACCGTGGCGCGACTGCTCAGAATAGTATCCGTTGGGCATATCCGTTGACAACGTCGGACGCTCGATTCTCCGTCGCTTTCTTGCACTCTCGTGGGCGGCCGACCGATCTTTGGAGCGCGGGATCGCCTCTGCAAGAGTGACCAACCGCCCTCGCGCGGTCTCGTGAAATGACCACGGCCGAGCCCTTGCCCCGCGACAAGCCGCGTCTCAAAGTCCGCGCCGTGTAGTGGCTAGACCAAGAGTGCCGAACCAGGCGGCCAAAAGTCGACACCAAATGCCTCCTCCGACGGCCGAAAGCCGGCCGAGAGTCTGCCCGCCGCCCCGGGACTGCTGGCGCAAGATCCGCCCGCGTCGTCTGGAGTCGATGGCGCTTTGGGTCGCTTCGGGCGATGGCGGCTTCCGCGCACGCCTCGCGGCCGGGCAGTGGAACGGCAGCGCGGTGCTGCGCCGGATGGCGCAGAGCGACTTTGCGGAAGGCCGCAGCGGCGAGGTCGTTTTGCGGGACAGGTCGAGCAAGGAGGTACGCGCGCTGGCGCACTTTTTCGCGGGCACACTGACGTCTGCGGAGCTCTGCGGCCTCAGCTTGTCGCTGCTGGCGCTGGCAGACTACCTGGATATCCCAGCGCTTGAGGAGGCTGCTGTGGCAGCGGCCGCGGAGAGCTTGGAGAGGATACAGGACTGGGGCTTGACGCCTGCCCGCCTTGTGGCGCGCGTGCTTGAGCACGCCTCCGGCTTAGGGCTCCTGCACGCGGAGCAACTCGGCCACGGGCTGCTTGATAAAGAAGCCTACGAGAGGAGTCTTGCGCAGGCCTGGGCCAACGCAAGCGTGAATCGCGGCGACACGGTCGAAGCCCTCGTACGACGCCAGGTAGCCCGCTTTACCCCGCGCAACGCCGCCACATTGCAGGGCCTCGTGGCTCTGCACGGGGCTCATGTGTGCCGGTTGCGCATTGCAAGTCGCGCACTGCTTGCCTCGGATCAACTAGAGGGCGTTGTCAAGCAGCTTCCCAACCTGGAGGCGCTCGACATGGCAGGGAACGAGCTGGGCGAGTCCGAGCTGGAGAATATTGTGCGGGCGCTCGCGCGAGCAGGCAAGGGGCGGCCAAAGGACCGCGCCTCGCTTCAGATCGGGCTTGCTGACACGGGCATCTCTGCCGCGGGGCTCGACCGCTTTGTAGCCGCGATTGCGGACGCGCGGCCGCTTGGGCGCGGCACGGCACGACACAAACCCGCTCGGTTGCGAAAGGGAGCTGCGCTGCGCGTCGGCTTGGACCTGCGGGAGAACCCGATTGGCGATGCTGGCCTTGGGATTCTCGGGGGAGCTATTGCGGGCGCGGCTTGCCTGCCTGCGCTGTGCCTCGACCTCAGCAGCAATGCCCAGCTCGGGCCAGATGGACTGCAGCCATTAGCGCGCGCAGTTGCCGCTCATACGCTCAAGGTGCGCGAGCTGGTGCTCAGTGCAGGGTCGTACGACGTCAGCAATGTCTTGGAGACGCTGTTTGGCGGTCGTAGGCAGCAGCAGCGCCTCACGGAGGAGGAGAGCGCCACGCTGCAGGTCCTGGATCTATCCAGAAACTTTGCGCGACTCGCGCCGGAAGCTGTTCGCGCGCTGGCAAGCAGCACGCACGCCGGCAAGCTCCGGTCGCTCGACCTCGGTGGCAATCGGTGCGAGCCCAAAGCCGTGGCAGTCTTGACTGAAGGCCTCCGCGCCGGCGCTTTCGCGGCGCTTCGCCAGATCGGGCTGTCCAACGTCGGCCTCGACGAGCAAGGTGGGCTCGCGCTCAGTAAGGCACTCGCCGAATGCGACAACGTGCGTGCAGTCGACGTTTCACGCAACGCGTTGACGGACAGGGCGACCGCGTCGTTTGCGGTGTTGGCTGGCGGCCACGCAAGCTTGACTGCCCTGAACGTTTCTGGAAATAGCTGCAACGTGCTCGTTGCGGGGGCCTTTGCTGCCGCGATCGCCAAGCGGCCCGGCGGCATCGAGGACCTCGCCTTCCAGGCCGCCGATTGGCAGAACCGGATGCGCGAGCAGGGCTGCGCGGTGCTGTGTCGCGGCCTTCTTTCGGTGCTCCGCGCACCGATCGGGCTGCGCTCGCTCGATCTGAGTGGCCAGGCCATCAAGTGCAAGGGATGCGTGCTGCTGTCCAATGTGGTGGACCGAGACGCTGCCGCTAGTCTGCGGCGCCTCGTGCTGCGGGCGCAATGACATTCTCGGACCAGGGGCCCTGGAACTGGCGTCGGCCATGCAGCGCAAGAGCAAGCGGCGGGGGCGTCTGGGCGAGAAGCTGCACCTCAACCTGCTTGGCAACGACATCGCGCACAACTTGCAGGACGAAATCTCGTCTATTTGCGCGGGCTTGTGGAAGTCCTAATGACCCGCACGCCGATTGAGCTGTCATGCTCCAGCGTCATCTGGCTCCGGCCCGTCGTAGAAGACGCGCACCAGACTCTTGGACACGAACAGGTTGTCGTCGTAAAAGCTCGTCTCGATAGTGACTTCCCCAGAGAGCAGGCTTGCCGGCAGCATGGCCGACTTCTCAGCCGCATAGATGGTCTGCTCCCAGTTGTTGGTGGATCCAGGGATCACGAAGCCAAACTTGAAGAACCACTCCTCCAAGCAGACGCCCTGAAAGTAGACGCGCTGCTCGAGGCGAAAGTTCTCCATCAGCTCCTCGCTGGTGAAGTTGATCTCGCGCGCCACAGCCCGGCACTGTAGGATGGAGGCAGGCACGCGTGCGACCTTCTCGCGCTCAAACATGTCGTCCCCCCAATCCGCCGAGCGCCACATGAGCCTGCCGGTCTCGGCGTCGCGCATCCGCATGTGGTTGATGCGAAAGCCGTCCAGGATCCTGCGCGCCACGAGGTTGTTGGACACGCGGATCTCGCCCTCGTTCTTCCTCGCGCGCAGCGCCTCCCATTCGGCGGCGGCGATCCGCTCCTCCTCGTCCAGGTCATCGTGGGCGCCGACGCTCGTGGGCGCCGCCGGGATGGTCTTGCGGCCCTTGGCGCCAGGCTTGGCCTTTGCGGCGCACTTTTTGCTGGGCGCCAGGCTCACGGCATCGCCTCCAGACTTGCTCTCCATCGCGCTCTCGACCTCGTCTGCTCAGTTCTGCTCTTGCGCGCTCTGGCTCAGCCGGCAGAGAGATGACCGTTTCGTGCGCGCGGTCTTGTGCGAGTGCGAATTGCTCGATGATGGTGCGTGCGCGCACAAGACCCTCCAGTGATCTCGTCCAGGACCAAGCCAAGACTGCGCGGGCGCTGACGGCCGCCACGATGCGCGAGCTCGACCTCGGAGACGTGAACTGTAAGTTGCTGGAACGCCTATTGCTCGCTAGTTTCCGGCGGACCGAGTCGCTAACTGTGCGCCAGCCTCGCTCAAGCTGCTGCTCGTCGGCAGCGAGGGCGTGGGCAAGACCACCTTCATGCGCGTGCTGTGCGGCGGCGAGATGCCGCTGCAACACCGTAAGACGATCGGCACCGAGTTTAAGGAGCGAGACTATGTCGTCGCGGAGACTGGCGACGAGGTCAACTTGATGTGGGAGGTCGGCGGCGGCCAGACCTTTGTGTCGATGAGCGAGCGGCACTACAAGGAGGCCAACTGTGTGTGTGGGTATTCTCGACCACCGACCGCGCCTCCTTTGAGCTGGTGCGCGAGCTCCATGCCAAGGTCAAGGCTGACTGCCAACGCGGGACGCTGGTCCTGCTCGTGCAGACCAAGGCAGACCGGATCGACGAGGCGGAAATGACGCCCACCGAGGTTGAGGCGCTAGCGCGAGACCTGAGCGTCAGGCTGTATCGTGTGAGCGGCAAGGATCCCCAGAGCATCAACAGCGTGATCGAGTATGCGGTCCGCCGGCTGACCAGCTCGGGGTCCAGCGCTGCGCTTGTGGACATTGGCGACGTCGTGCCGGCGATTGACAACGCCGCGAGTCCGAGTCGGAGTGAGCTGGCGGCCAGCGGTCGCCTGCTGGCGCTAGTCTGGGGGACACGAGTGGTTCAAAGGATGCCGCGAGCGGTGGTGGTCGCTCAGCGCAGGGACACGGGGCTGGCGGTGCGGGCCCGAGCGGCGGCGGGACGGTGGTGTTCCCGCGTGACCCGGTCCTCTCCGGGTCAAGCAAGAAGCCGGTAAGTGATATTGTGGCCCCGTTCGGTGGGGCAGCAGGCCGTCGGCGTGCTGACCGAGATGGAAAAAGACGGGGCCTTCCAAACAGCGAACCTCTGGCAAAGCGAACCGCATCCCCGGGTGCGCTTGCATGTAAACAAAGCAAATTGGCCTTTTCCTTCACTCAGACTGCCGTCTCTCGGGCCTCGAAGGCAGCAGCGACTCGTACTTCTCCCCAGAGCCGTCCGAGGCCTCGTCGCCCTCTTCGTCAGCCTCCACGTGCCCTTCATCGCACAAGCACGAGCACAGTTTGATCCCGGCGATCGCGTAAGTCAGCGCCACAAGGAGCAATAAGATCACGGGCGCGCCAATCGCGAAGACTGGCCAGATCGGCGTGCTCTCGCACGAGCTTGCGCAAGACTCCACGTCCGCCAGGCTCATGTTCCTGCACCGCGCCGCAGGCCCGCACCAGCCGCACGCGCCGCCAAACGCCTCGCTCAGGCACGTGCCACAGTCCGCCGCGCTCTCGCACAGCAGCGCCTCCGCCTGCGTCGTCGCGAGCCGACTTTCGATCGTCTCGCGCAGGGTGCCAAGGCGTCGTCCAGCTGCCCCAGTTGCCAGTGCCGGGGGGGCCATGGCCGCCAGAGCCACGAGGAACTGCGCTGCCGCGCCCATAGCGGCCGGCCGCGTCCGCGCTGCCCAACGCAGCCGCCTCCGCCGATGCCCGCAGTCGCTGTCCGCGCCCTCTCTCTTCCTGGAGTTTCGTTTTGTTGTGAAAACGAAACCCCCCAATGACCAAGAACCGGTGACCGACAGCGGCGAGCCGCGCCATGCTGCTCTGGACGAGCACGCGGCGGGCCTCTGGCAACGGCGGCGACTCAGCTGGCCGCTCGGCGCCCGGAGTCGACTGCTTGGGCAACTGGCTCGCGCGGCTCGGAAAAGAGGAGGTACGGGTGCCTGCACTGGTGCGGTTCAGTCAGCAAGTCAGTCAGCGTCCGAAGACTTGTTCGTAGAACGGGAGCAGCGTCACCGCGTGCGCGGATTGGCGCGTTCTCCCTTTCGCGCGCACTTGCGGTGGTGGCAAGCGACTTGTGGCCTGGTGGTGCGCCGACCGACACTGCGGGCCTGGACCACGGGCATTAGGCTGAAGTCTCGCTCGCCCACCTCGGGCCCAAGTTGCCTCTTGTGACGCTTCCTGGTCCATAGGGCGTTGCTTTGCCAGGCGGGGCATTCTCTGGCAGTTTGTTGACTTGCCAAGGCCCGGCAGCCCAGACAAGGTCCCGTCTTAACCAGTTTTGGGATTGGAAAGGTCACAACACGGCAAGCGAACACCTCGGCTGCCGGCCAACCAGCACCCTAGAATGATGCTGATGCAAGGCGAGCTCTCCGTCGCGGCCGCCGGCCATCGGCCGCCGCCACCGCCGCCCCAGCGGTGTCTGAAGTTCTGTGATGAATCAAGGAGGGACGTGTGGGGGGCGAGGCGGGCGAGGGGCGGCGGCGCGCGGGGGGGCCGGTCGGCGGGCGCCACGCGAGCCAGGTACGCTGGCTCGGGCTGGGCAAGCTGCAGCAGAACGCGCGGTTTGCCGAGTTTGACGGCCTCGAGGACCTGGTGGCGCTCGAGTCGCTGGACTTGAACGGGCATGCGCTGTCTTCGCTGGAACAGGTGCGGGGCTTGCGCGCTCTGCAGGAGCTCTTTCTGGCCAGGAATAGGATCCGCCGTCTCGACGGGGTCGGCCGGCTTGCTGCCCTTCGCGTGCTTGACGTCAGCGGGAACATGATCGAGCACATTCCCAAGCAGATTGGCCTCCTTCGAGAGCTGCGCTGGCTGGACCTCTCAGACAACCGTCTGGCCACGGTGTCCGAGCTACAGCACCTGGCTTCCTGCCCGTCGCTTTTCCGGCTTGCGCTACGCAAGAATCCCCTCAGCTCCGTCTCCAACGTTCGCGAGGAGGTGCTCCGGCACTGCCGGGCGCTTGTGTCGCTCGACGGGGTCGACGTGCACGTGCGCGGCAGAGGTGGCGGCAATTTGCTTCGAGGCGTGGCCGAGGTCGGCGCAGGCGACAGTCGTGCGGAGCTGGAAGCCTCGGTGCGCGCCTCGCAAGATGCGCAGCAAAAGCTCGAGGACGAGAACGAGGAGCTTCGCGCCGAGCTGCAGGCCGTGTCCCAGCTTTTGGCCCGCAAGACTTCAGAATGGGCCGTTGCGGAGGAGCAGACGAGCCGCTTGCAGCAGGAACTTGCCTTTTTGAAAATCGACGCGCCGCCCACCGCGGGCTCGCCCGAGCGCGGACAGCTCGCGAGTCCGAGAGCAAGCCCGAGAGCAGCCCAGGGCCTGTCTCGCGCAAACCAGGGCCGATTGGTTGGCGCGCAAGACCAAATGCGCGAGCTCCAAGCCATCGACGCCGAGATCGACAACAACCTCGAACGCTCCAACATCAAACTCAAGGCCCTGGCGGCCGACTACAAGGCCGCCAAGCAGGCGTGCGAGACGCTGCAAGCGCAGCTCGACTATGCTACGGCGGGGCTCAATCGCACCCGTGGCGAGCTGCAGGCCGCAGAGAAGGCAACCGGGATCCCCGTGGGCTCGCCCGTCAGGCGCCCCGTGCGCGGGGCTTCAGACTCGGACGCCTTTGCCCGCGAGAAGGACCAGGAGCTGGCAGACCTCACCATGATGGTGTCCAAGCTTCGCAACCTGCGGGCGTGCTCACCACCAAGATGGAATTGGCCCAGGACCTTCTTGTCCTGCGCACGGAGGCTTTGGTCGCAAGGCCCGCAGGCGGCGCAGAGGCGCAAGACCCATCCAGCCGCAGCCGTGGTTTGTCCAAGCGGCAGGACGCCCTGGAGCTTGATTTGAACCGCATCTCGGTCAGCGCAGTGGCCGCTGCGAACGACGTCTGCTTCTCCGTCAGCTCGAGTGACCGGATCCGGGACATGCTTCCGGATCTATCCTTGCTCCAGTCGCTGGAATCTTCAGACCTCTCTGCGGCCGCTGTCAGCCTGGGCGTATCGGAAGACGAGGGCTTGGGAAGCCCCGCAGTGACCGCCTTGTTCGACGCATCAATCACCAAGCTTTCCGAGCTCGTGCGCAGGACCAAGGAGGAAGAGCTCACGGTCACGGCGTGCTTGGACGGTGCTTGGCGCGAATTCGGCACGTGGAAGCGGCGCTGCAAACGCTGCGCGAGAGCAAGTGCGCCACGGCCTCCGAGGACGTCGAGGTCGCGCCGACACTGGAGAACGCCGGCGAAAGTAACGACGAGCTTCGCAGCGAGCTGCTGCGTGGCACCGTCCGTAAGGAAGCGGGGGACATCTCGCGCCTCCATGACCAGCTGAAGGCCAGCCAGGTGCAGCTCCGCGAAACGCAAATCGCTATTTTGCGGCTCAAAAGCGAGACCTGGCGCGCCGAGTGCGCTCTGCGCTCGCGCCAGCACACCATCCTGTCGCGGCTCTTGGACGAGAAAGACAGCATGGTGCATGCCTGCAACAGGACGATCTCGCGGCTGCGAGACTCTGGTGTGCACGATGCCCAGCGCATGCTGGCCGCAACCGCGGCGAGCGCAGGCGCTGACGCGCACCAGTTGCTCCTGGACGCCCCGCTTGACAGTCCGCCAAGTGCGCAGCAGCAGCCTGGAGCGGCCGACCAGGAAGTGCCGATGCGGCGCGGCGGCAGCAGCAGGCTTCGTCCATGATGCAAGAGTCCGAGCAAAAAGCGCGCGCGTGCCGCCGCAAGGTCTGCGACGAGTTGGTCGAGTCCGAGCAAGCCTTTGTTGCTGCACTTGGCGGTCTCATGGAGACCTACCTCGCGCCCATGCGGCGGCGATGCCTCTTGCCGCCGCGAGATCTGCAGGCCGTATGTGGCAATCTGCAGGAGCTTGTTGAGCGCCACCGCGCGCTGCTCATGGGCCTGACGGACCGCCGCGACGCGCAAGCCATGGTCGGGCGTTGGAGCGCTGTCTTGGCGACCCTCGCGCGTACGAAGAGTACTTGGCCGGTGTGCCCCAGGCTATCGCGATGGCCCGCGTGCGACGCCACGAGGTGCCCATGTTTGCGAGCTTCTTGAAGGCCGCTGCTAGCAGCAGCAGCGCAGCGCAGGGCAGCTCCGCATCAAGGGGCGCGGACTGGACCGAACTCCTCCTTTTGCCTTTCCAGCGCCTGACTGAGTACGAGCGCTACCTGGAACGCCTCAAGTCGTTGTACACCGCCGCGGCCAACGCCTCCACGCGCGAGCGCCTGGGCCGGATTGCGAGCACGATTCGCGGCGTGCTCGAATGCGTGCCGCAAGGCGAGAAGGAGCTGCTCGGGCGGGCAGACACGCTCCGGGCCATCACTTCCGTGCTGCCCGCACACAAGTCCATGGAGCGCCGGCAGGTCACCTACCTGGCCGACATGCGGCAGCGCTGCCACAACCGCCGCGTGCTTTGTCAAATGCAGACTGAGGACATGACGCTGCTGCGGCCCAGCGAGAAGACCGCCACCTTTCGGCGCAGCGTGTGCATGGTCTTCACCGACTTTGTGGTTCTCGCAGCCTTCCCCACCAAGTGGCGCGCGACCTTTGAGGGTGAGCTGCCCAAGCTGCGTGCCCTTGTTGTCATAAGAGCGCGTGACGAGCTGCATGCCAGCCGGCCGTTCACGACGCACCGAGTCGAGGATGACGAGGAGCGGAAAGCCGTCGGCATTCGCTTGGCGTGGAGCCCGTCGGGCGTTCGGTCTCCGCAGCCCGTGGAACACGACGCCAAAGAGGACGAGGAGCCCCAGGACGACTGCCAGGAGGCAATCCTGCGGTTTGACAAGTATGAGCAGGCAGAGGCGCTCTTCCAAGGCTTTGAGGTACAACGGCGCGAGGTTCTCCGCCGACCCCGCGGGCCCGCCAAGGGCTCTTCACGCTCGCAAAGGACGCCCGGTCGCACGCCGGCAGCCGGGGCCGGCTCGCCTCACGCGCGGGGCGGGCGGCGGCGCAGCGGAAGCGAGGGAGATCTCCGCATTGGCACAAAGGGCGAGTCTGGCCCACCGGGCGCTGACGAGGACGATCTCGGGTACCAGCCAAAGTATCCTGGGACGGATATGCTCAAGCGACGCGAGCTGGCCAAGCAACTGCGCGAAAGCCGTCGCACTTGGCGCCCGCCCGAGTTGGAAAACATCGAGGCCTCCCTCGCCAAGGAGCGAATCAGGAAGCGCGACGGAGTGCCCTTGAGTGAACTGCACAGCGGAGGCGACGACACACTGGCGCTACGAGATGTGTCGCGGCCAGCGAGCCCCGGAAAGGCGCGAGTTGCGCACTCTGCTCCGCACCTGGTCGTCACGCCAGACCGGGCGCCTTTAGCAGCACCACCGCTTCGTTCGCGAGTAAGATGCGCAGCCCAAGACGAGACAACGACTCTCTCGGCTTTGGCAGCTCTAGCAAGCTGGAGCGCAACTCGGTGGTGCGCTCGCGCAAGGCGCGGCCGACCAGCCCGTCGCCGCGGCCGCGGCAGAGCCCGCGCGGCTCCGCGGTGGCCCAGCAGCTCGCAGAGCGGGCGGCGGAGGAAGAGTGCTTCGACCCAAACAGCCCGTACTACCGCGGCTCGCCGCAGCGCCGCCGCGAGGGCATGCCCGACCTGGGCATCTTCAAGGCGCCGGCCGCCAAGACGCCGGACACGCACGGGCGGGAAGCGGTCGCGCGGGGCTACCAAAGCAAGCGCTTGATCGGATCGACGTCGACTCGAGCGAGTACCTCAAGGAGTACAACCGCCAAGAGCTGAGGTTCTACACCAACCTGGAGAAGCGCCTGCAGGACGGCAAGCCCTCCTGAGTCCGCCCGCATCTCCCTGTGTCCGACCTGCGCGCTCCTGAGCATTGTGACCGTTGAGGAGAAGAAGAAGGAAATAAAAATAAGTGCGCCGTCGATCGACCTTTGGCAAACGCAGCTTCGCAGGAGCGCGGCACGTGCGCGAAGATGGATGATGGCTTGAGCGCCGAGAGCGGCGCCGAGAGCATCGCCGAGAGCCTCGCCGAGAGCCCTCGCTGAGAGCCTCGCCGAGAGCGGCGTCAGGGCCCAAAGCGAGCTCCGAGGACTCGCAGTACTCGAGCGGGTTCGAGGAGGACGACGCGACGCCGGCGGACGAGTATTCGGACGACTTTTCCGGCGCAGAGTCGACGGCTAGCCCTGCGGGCAAGACCCTGCTCGAGGAGGAGCCTTCCAGGTACAGCTCACGGCGTACTCGGACGACTTTGACGACTTTCATCATGACAGCCATGCTGTGCCAGAGACCGCTCCTTTGCCACTGGTGGTGCCGGCAGACCCTCCGCTTCTTGAGAGGAGGGCGCCGATGAGTCGCTGCGGGCCGTAAACGAAGAGTTGCGGCGGCAGCTTGGCCAGGTCAGCGCGAAACTGGCACGCGCACGCGAGCGCGACTTGAAGGCCCTCGTGCAAAAAAAGGACCGAGCACAGGCGCGCAGAGAGGCATACGAGGCGCGGCTGGCAGCTGCGCGCGACGAGGCGAGCGAGGCTCGCAAAGAACGCGAGCAGTTCCGCAAGCTGCTGGAAGTAAACCGGGCCAAGCTTGCAGCCACCGAGGCGAGGCTCAACACCGCCCGCGCCGAGGCCGACGAGCAGCGCGCACGGCGCCGCGAAGCGGAAGACGCGGCTGCCGAGGCCGAGGTCCGCGCAACCAAACTGCGACAAGCAGACCTTGAACGCGAAAGGGACGCGCTGGCCGCCCACGGGCAAGAAGTGGAGCGCCTCAGCCAAGCGCTCGCCGCGGAGCAGGCGGCGCATGCCCGCGATTGCGCGCAAGCGCAAGCCTCGCGGGAAGCCTTTGAAGCAGCATGCATGCTTGCCGCGCGGCAGCACGAGGCGAGGCTGGAGCGACTGCAGCAAACGCTTGAGGCCCAGCAAGCGGGGTTGGAGGCGGCGGAGGCGCGACAGCGGGCCGAGCGGGCCGCGCAGAGTGTCGAGATGGAGCGCCGTAAGGGCCAGCACGACGCCGAACTGCGCGCCGAGTGGGACCGGCTGGAGACTGAACGGCGTCAACAGGAGCGAGAGGCTGCGCAGCTCGCACCCAACTCGCGACCCACATGCAGGAGGAGAAAGAGCGCGCGGCGCTGCTCGAGACGGAGGCGCGCCGCCTTGGCGACCAGCGCACAGAACTGGCGCGGCTGCGGGCAAGCGCGGAGGCCGAGCGCGACCGGCTGGTCGCCGCACGCGAAGCGGCGGCGGCAACAGAGCAGCGCGCTTTGGCGCGGGAGCAAGAGGCGGAGCGGCGCATTGCCAGGGCGATGGCCCAGCTTGAACGCGTGCAGAGCAAGGCCGAGGTGCTAGACCACAAGCAAGACTTGTGCGCAGAGCTACGCGTCGCCTGCGTGAACAAGGCGCGCATGCTGGACGAGCAGCTTGCAGCGGTTGGCGCGCTGCGCGCAGAGCTGGAGGAAAGCCTGCGGCCGGAGGCTGAGGCGCGGGCGTGGCCGGAGCAGCAGCAGCAGCAGCAACAGCTGCAGCGCAGCGGCGAGGCGGCGGAGGTAGGGCCCGAAGCGCGGCCGGGCACGCCGCCGGAAGCCATTTCGCAACACAAGAACGCGACCGCCTCAACGGCGGCGCTGTGGGACAGCCCGCTGGTTCGCGAGATGCTGCAGTTTCCTGCTTATAAATGATGGCTTTAGAGCTTGCTGTTCGACGAGGCCGGGAACGCGATGTCGCGAACGTGGTCAAACTTGCCGTACTTGCGGATGTTGGGGTTGACGCCGAGATCTGCTCCCCGACCGTAGTAGGCGGCGTCGACAGCTCCATCTTGGCGATCGTGTTGAGGTGCACGATATCCGGGCCGTCCGCGACGCGGAGGGTGCGCAGGTTGGTGTAGATATCGGCCAGCTTGCTGTCCTGCGAGACACCGTGCGCGCCGTGCAGCTGGATGGCCTCGTCCACGATCTTGAGCGCGGCGCGCGGCGCCGCGAGCTTGATCATGGCAATGTACTTGCGGGCGGCCTTGAAACCCTTCTCGTCCGCCATGACCGCAGCCAAGTAGCAGAGCTGGCGGCACATAGTGATCTGCAGGCGCGCCTCCGCCACGGAGGCGCGCACCATGTCCTTCTTGGCAAGCCTTGCCAAAGGCCACGCGGTTCTGCGCGCGGAAGATCATCGACTCCAGCGCCGACTCGGCCACGCCCATGGTGCGCATGCAGTGGTGAATGCGGCCCGGCCCCAGGCGTGCCTGGCCGATCATAAAGCCCTGGCCCTCGCCGGCCAGAATGTTGCTCTTGGGCACGCGCACGTTGTCGAAGACGATCTCGGCGTGGTCGTGCTCGTGGCCAAAGACAGCCATGGGCCGCAGAATCTTGACGCCCGGGGCGTCGCGCGGCACCAGGATCATGCTCTGTTGCGTGTGGAGCGGGCCGTCAAAGCGGGTCTTGCCCAGGAAGACAAAGACCTTGCACTCGGGCCGCACCGCGCCCGAGATGTAGATCTTGTGCCCATTGATCACGTAGTCGTCGCCATCCGCGTCGATGCGCGAGCAGATGTTGGTGGCGTCGCTCGAGGCCACGCCCGGCTCGGTCATGGCGAACGCGGACCGAATCTCGCCGTTGAGGAGGGGCACGAGCCACTTTTGCTTTTGCTCGGGCGTGCCGAACTGCTCGAGCACTTCCATGTTGCCCGTGTCCGGCGCGGAGCAGTTCATCGCCGCGTTAGCCAGCGGAAAGGCGCCCAGGATCTCCGCGATGGGGCTGTACTCGAGCACGGTCAGCCGCAAACCTCGGGCAGGAAAAAGTTGTACACGCCGCGCTTCTTGGCCTCCGCGCGGAGTTCGTTGAGAATGGGCGGCTCGGGGGCATCCAGCGGGTGCTTCTCCTTGGCCTCGAGCGCGCGCCGCTGTCGTGGTACTTGGCCTGGTTTGGGATGATCACCTCGCGCACGAAGCGCACCACGTCGCGCCGCTTCTGATAAAACTTCTCGCTCAGGCGCCCCGAGAAGGGCAGCAGCGCTTCCGGCAGCTCGTCGTCCAGCAGTCTCGAGGTCATCGTCGCGTCTCCTGGGATCTCAGCCGCTCGCCCGCCTCCTCCCTCTCTATCGATCTTCCGATTCTGCCTTTCTGCCCTGTCTGCAATCGCCCAAAAGAACGGACAGAGCGATTGGGATCCTTCGATGCGCCAAAAAAATGCGCTGCATACTGGTGCTCTAGCTTGTGTCTGACTGGCTGAAGCTGCCAAGCCGGTCGCAAAGCCGCCTCCCAGGGAATTTTCCCAGGCCGCACAGGCCGCGAAAGCGCGCCAGACGCCGCCGGCCATCAACAGCAGCGCCAAGCGCGCTTGCTGGCCGCTGATCGCGTTGATGGGCTCTCGTTGGTTAAGAGTCTTCGGTCTCGATGCCTCGTCCGAGTCTGAATGGTCGCGAGGACGCAGAGACAGGGGGACGGCGGAGTCCTGGGGCTTCGGCCTCGGTAAACCCTGCCGCGAAAAGCGACGTGGATCTGCGAGGTGTGACGTGGAAACGCTCAAGCAGATAGGTCCTTCCTTCCTCTGTGCGGTTGCGAGGAGAGGAGGTGCGTGGACGCGGGGCGAGATGTCGCTGCTGCAGGAGATCTCGGGCAATGGCGCCCCGACCACCGCGTGGTGCCCCGTGAGCGGCGGCAAGAGCACGATCGCGCTGGGGCAGCAAGGAGGGCGCCGGTGGGGAGACGTTTGACGACTACGGTGGCGAGATCGCACTGTACTCGCTCGACCTCGAGCAGGACGGCGCGCAGCCGCAGCTGGTGAGCAAGCAAGAGACGAGCACGCGCTTCAACTGCCTGGCATGGGGCAAGAAGGGGCCGTCGGGGCAAGGCATCATCGCGGGCGGGATGCAGAATGGCGTGATCAACGTGTGGGACCCCAAGTCCCTGTCAGCCCCGCTTGCCAAGATCGAAAAGCACAAGGGCAAGGTCAATAGCAGTTCAACCCGCACCCTGGCACGGAGAGCCTCCTTGCGACCGGGTCGAGCGACAACGAGGTTTACATCGTGGACCTCAACAAGCCCAACACGCCAAACGTGTACAGCCCCGCGGGGCCCGGCTGCCAAAAGCACACCGCCGAGTGCGCACGGTGGCGTGGAACACCGAGGTCGTGCACGTGCTGGCCACGGCCGCCCTGGACGGCGCCTGCACCGTGTGGAGCCTCAAGGCCAAAAAGCCATGGGCCGAGATTCGGGACCCCAACGGCGCCGGCTTCTCGGCGGTGGCGTGGAACCCGGCTCGCGGCCTGCACCTGTTGACGGCGTCCAGCGACGACCGCGACCCCGGTCCTGCGGCTCTGGGACGTGCGCAGCTCGACCACGACGCCGCTGGACGAGTACCGCGGCCACACTAGCGGCATCTTCTCGGTGTCATGGTGCCCCACGGACCCCACTTACGTCATGTCGTGCGCCAAGGACAACCGCACGCTGTTTTGGGACCTGTTCTCGGGCCGCGCCGTTCACGAGCTGCATGGGCGGCTCGCGCGGGGAGCCCGGCATGGCATGGGCGGCGCGGGCAGCGGCGCGGGCAGCGCTTTGCCGCAGCGACGGCGGTTGGCGCGGGGGGCAGCGCGGCGGCTGCCTTTGGGGGCGACACCAACGGAAGCGGCTTTGGCGGCGCCAAGGCCATCGGGCGGAAGCAGTGGGCGGCGCTACCAGGTCGAGTTTTCGCCCGGACCGGACCGTCTTCTCCACGTGCTCGTTCGATGGCAAGGTGCAGATCTTCTCGGCCAACGGGGCTGGCGCGGGCGTCCTCGCGGCGCGCAAGGGGCCAGCGGCAACCCGCCCGCCGCGCTTCGCGCCCCGAGCTGGACCAAGCGCAAGGCCGGCGCGGGCTTTGGTTTCGGGGCCACCTCGTGCACTTTGGCAACCCAGGCCAGGCCGAGGAGGCCAAGCCTGTGCCGCGCGCCGGCGTCGTCTACCTCACGACGGTCTCTGACGACCACGACCTCGTGCAGCGCTGCACCGACTTTGACGTCAAGCTGGCTGAGGCGGTCACCGAGGACCTGCGGCTGCAGGAGCACGAGCGCCAGCAGCACGCACAGGGCCTCGCCGACCCGAACGACACGCAGCCGTCCTGGCCCAACCTAATCCAGCTGTGCGACGAAAAGTCCAAGGCCGCCTGCACGGACGTCGAGCGCGAGTCGTGGGGCTTCATGAAAATTCTCTTTGAAAAGTCTGCGCGCGACAAGATCCTCCAGCAGCTGGGCTACGACCTCGACGAAATCACCGCCCACGTGGCCGCTCACGACAAGGCCGCCCCGGCCCCGGCCCGGCCCCGGCTCCTGAGTCGCAGCAGCCCGAGCAGCCGCAGCAGCCCGAGTATAACGGCGAGGTGCCAGATCGCTCCCAGGTGATGAGCAGCCTTAACGGGGGCCTCCGCGTTCGACGCTTTGACCAAGCGCCGGACGCTGGGGAAGGCCCGAGCGCCAACGGCGAGGCTTCCGCCGAGGACACGGCCACGGACGTGCCGCCAACGCCGGCCGCTTCGGAGGCGCCGAGCGCGCCGGCTGCCCCCGAGCCGATGCAAACCAAGCCGCGCTCCCAGGACGTGTCGCTGGAAGATGTCGAGACGCGCGACGTGGACGTGGACGAGCTCGTCCAAGGCCCTCCTCGTGGGCAACGTACGGGTGGCCGTTCAGTGCTGCATGGACAACAACCGCTTCTCGGACGCTCTCCTGCTGTCGCTGTGCGAGAAGGACCTGTGGGCGGAGACACAGCAAAGTACCTGGACCGTTTCTACAACAAGAAGGCGTACGTGCCCGTCCTGGCGGCTGTCCTCAAGAAGGACATGCACGGCTTTGTGCAGCGCCGAGCTTGGCGGCGACAAGTGGAAGGAAGTGCTGGCGACGGTGTCGCAGTACGCCGAGTCCGACCACTTTGCCGAGCTCAGCGAGGCGCTCGCGACGCGCCTCGAGACCGAGCGACAAGACGACGACGCGGCGATTGCCGCGTGCTTGTGCTACATCTGTGCCCGGAACGTGGAGAAGACCGTCGCCATCATCACGCGGCTCGGCGCCAAAGCGGCTGCTGCCAACGGTGGCCACCCCAGCCCAGTCCAGCTGTCGCAGGCCGTGGTCGAGAAGGCCAGCGTCTTTCAGTACGCCCTCGCCAACCAAATGGCCATGATGTCGGTGCCCAACGTGGAGCACTTTGTGGACTATGCCGAGGCGCTCGCGGCACAGGGCGCGAGCGAGTACGCCGCCAAGTACGTTGGTCTTGTGGACCGGACCATCGTGATGGGCGAGCCGCAGCAAGGCTACGACGCGCACGGCAACCTGGTCGAGCAGGCGCCCTCGCTGAGCGCGAGCGACGCGGCGCGCAACCTGCAGGCGCAGCGTGCTATCGAGCTCGCAGACCGCCTCTACCTCTCGGCGCCCAACCCGGCGGTCCTGCAGGATTACCTGCCGCAGCACCAGCCCGCCTTTGAGGTGCGCGAGATCGGCGTGTCCCCGGCCCCATGCGTTTGACGCGTCCGCGACCGGCAGCCCGGGCACGGCGGGGCGTTCGCATGCCCAGTCGGATGCCAGCATGCAGCCTCAGGAGCATCAGAGCTCAGGCAACGCGTCTCTCGGCGGCTTTCAGGGCGGCCCGGGATACACTAGCAGCCCGAACACTGCGCCGTACATGAGCGGGCAGGCGCAGCAGGCGGCCCCCGCCCCGCAGCCACACCCTGGGTACGGCCACCCGCAGCCCGGGAGCTTTGGCGCCGCAGCCCTCGACTGGGTTTCAGCAGCAGCAGCAGCAGCAGCCGCAGCAGCAGCAGGGACCACCGGGGCCGGCTAACACGTTTAGCCCGCAGCACCCTGCGGCCGGTGGATACGCGCCGCCGGCCGCTGCCGCCTCTGGCGGGTACGCGCCGCCTGCCGCGGGAGGCCACGCTCCGCCGGCCGCTGCCGCTCCTGGTGGCTACGCCCCGCCGCAGCCGGTGCCGCCGAGCGCCGGATTTCACAGGCTCCGCCGCCCCAGCCTAGCAGCGGGTTCGCACAAGCGCCGCCGCCCCAGCCTAGCGGCGGGTTCGCACAAGCGCCGCCGCCTCCGGCCCAGGCGCAAGCGCCGCCCGCGCGGGTCGGCGCGTCGTCTGGCAGCAACACGTACATCCAGGAGAATGACGGCTTTGGCTCTACGGCGGGCAACCCGGCTGCCGGCCAAAAGTACGGCAACCTCGGCCCCGGCGGCATGGCCCCCGGGCAGCAAGAGCAGTGGGCGGGCAACGGCCGGACAGCCGGCTCAGCAGGAGCCGGCGCCGGCGCCGACGCCGCGCGTCATGCCCCCGGCGATGGGCCCCGTTATGTCGTCCATCGAGCAGTTCGTGCAGGGTCTCCAAGCAAGGCGCAGGCGCCTGCGGACATCAAGCACCTCGGCGTGGTCACCAAGGCCGTCGCAGCACTCAAGGACAAGCTCGAGACCGGCGGCGTTGAGGAGGAGCTCTTCCCCGAGATCACGGAGATGTTCCAGTGCGTCACGAGCGGCAACGTCGATGGTGCGGGCCAGATTCGTCAGGCCGTGTCCTCCCGGCCGGCCGTCTGGGCCAAGCACAAGGACTGGCTCAAGGGCATGATGTACCTGGTGTCCCTCTGCAAGAAGTTCAAGTGATTTTCTCCATCCAGCTGCAAAGCCTTATCTGCAGGTGTTGGTTATTCCGAGCCGTCTTGCACAGGCGGCGCCTCCAGTCGCGCCTGGAGGTGCTCGGGCTGGAGCCCCCGTGAGCAGCGACTCGAACTGTTCGTGCATGGCCAGGTCGGACTTGAGCCGGTCCATCTGCATGCAAACCAGCTCGTAGCGCCGCTGCTTTTCTTCCAGCCTGTCTTGCAGGTTGATAAAGACCTGTTGCGGAGCAAATCTGACGCGCGGTGGTTGCCGACGCGCGCGGACAGCACTTGGCGCGCGCACTCCTCGCAGTAGGTTTTGTACCGGCCCCCGCCAATTGGCCACTGGCCGCTGGAAGACTTGGAAGCAGAACCGGCACGTCAGCTCCGGCTCCAGGGCGTTCGAGAGGTGGTCGCGGGACAGGAAGACCGACTGCAGCAGCGGCAGCTGCAAGCCCAGCTTGCGGCAAAGCAGCTTGGCGCACAACTTGAGGTCCTCCTGGTCCAACCGGAATTTCTCGATACGTCGACGCACGCGGTAGCCGCGAAACATTGCCTGGATGTATATCGCGGCAAGCAAGCGCACCTCCAGGCTTGTTCCTCAAGGTCGCTCAGCGCGCGCTCATAGCTCTCGATGCTGCTGCGGAGTGTGGCCTCTGCCGTTCGATTCTGCACGAGACTGCGACAACGTCTCGCGCTGCCGCGGCAGATCCGTCGCGATGTACTCGTGCGCGGTTTCCAGGCGCCGTTGGTCGCGCACAATCTTGCTCTCCAGCTCAAAGACCTCCTTGCGCAGGGCCGCCACCTCCTTGCGCAACTTGCTCGCTCGGCTCGCGGTTCGCAGCGTGGCCATGAGCTGCTCGCGCTCCGCCTCGACCTCGCAACGCGGAAAGTTGGAGATCTTCCTGAGCAGATCCCGCTCTTCGCGCAACAGGTCGCCCAGCCTGGCCTCCAGCCCAGCCTTTGTGCGCTCAAACTCTTCCGCGCTGCGCTCGCGCTCCTTGTCCAGGCTGTCGTCCAAGAAGCGCTGCTGCTCCTCAACGCACAGCTTCAGCCCCGCTGCCAGCTCGCGCAGCTTGCGCTGCGCCTGCGCCTCGTGCTGGCCGCGCTCCATTTTGCGCCAAAGAGGGCCATGCCGCCTCCCCGGACGGACATCCTCGCCGCGCTCGTGCAGGTGCACGAACACGCGGGGCCCGGCCGAGCTTGGCCGCCGCGGCAATGCGCCCGCAGCAGCGCCTGTCGCGAGCGGGTAGCGCGCCAGCAGGTCCACCCTGATGCGCTCCATCGCGACGTGTCACATGCCATTGACGAGACTCGCCTCATCGCGAGTCGTCGCAACGCGACCCGCGGCCGGGTCGCATCGTGGCGAACGGACACTTTGCTCCGGAACCAAGTCGGAACTATGCGGGAACTGGGCGCTTGGCGAGAGAGATCGATGGCAACGGAGGATGCGGCGGCCGAGACCGGCCCTGGCGCCGCCCAGGCGGTCGAGAAGGCCAAGGTGAGCGCCAAGAGCAACGACGACGACGGCGAGGAGGAGAGGAGGAGGAGGAGGCCGGCATGGACTTCTTCAACCCGGACATGTTCACCGCGCACGTGGAGCTGGAGCGAGACTCCTTTGAGTTTGGCGACGTCAAGACGCAGCTCGAGTTCGTGCACGACTCGAATCAGGTAGGCTAGGGGCGCAAGCGAAAGGGCGGCTGCCGTTTGGGCGCAAGCTGATATGCGAGGCGCAGCTCGTGGAAAAGTTTGTCTCGCGCGTCGTGTGGCCGTCCGCGCAGGAGATGTGCTCCCACTTTGCGGCGCACCCCGACCTTGTGCGCGGCAAGCGGGTGATCGAGCTGGGCAGTGGCACGGGACTGTGCGGCATCACCCTGGCTTTGCTGGGCGCAGAGCACGTGGCGCTCACAGACAACAACGCTGAGGCGGTGGAGCTCTTGGCGCGCAACGTCGAGCTCAACGGCGCCAGCGCCTCTTGCTCGAGTCACACCCTCGCCTGGGGCGACGCGGGCGACGCCGCGGCCATCATGGCGGCCACTGGCGGCGCCCGCTTCGACCTCGTCATCGGCACGGACGTGGTCTACGAGCCCGGCTGCATCGAGCCGCTCTTCCAGTCCAGCCTGCACTTGCTCGACCCAGCGCACGGCCAGTTCATCCTTGCCAACCACACGCACCGCTACGGCGGGCTGGAGGCCCGCGTCAAGGCCTGCGCCGCTCAGCTGGGCTTGTCCGAAGCGGTCATGCCGAGCATCGTGGGCGAGGACGGCCAGATCGACTGGTCCATCTTCACCTTGCCGCCGGTCGCGGCCGAGCCCGCCGACACCTCCGCAGCGGCGGCGAGCAGTGCCCAAGACGAATGAT
This sequence comes from Thraustochytrium striatum, assembly GCA_022244645.1. Classification (NCBI taxonomy): domain Eukaryota; class Bigyra; order Thraustochytrida; family Thraustochytriidae; genus Thraustochytrium; species Thraustochytrium striatum. The sequence continues at coordinate 547,480 of JACDIV010000044.1, forward strand.
GTCGATGTTTCTTCTTCACCTCGGAAAATATAGACCTGGGCGCAGACTCCCTGGCTCGGCTCGTCGCTTTTCAAATCGCGAGCTCGAGGGCGGCGCAGCAGGCGCGATGGCCGCTGCAGGCGCCGTGCGCGACTACACGGGCAGCGGCGCGACGGATGCGAACGTCGCGGCCTTTGCGCGCGCCATGCACGACTTTGGGCGGACGCTGACCTGCTCCATCTGCCATTCCTTTCTCAAGTAAGTGCGGGCAGACATCCCGTCGAACGTGCGTGCGGAGGGCGCGCACGCGCGGGAAGACGGGCGGGCGGGCGGGTGGGCGGGCGGGTGGCTGACGCTGGCGGCGCAGGTCTCCGACGACGAGCAAGTGCTTCCACACCTTTTGCCGCGAGTGCATCGTGCGGAGCCTGAGCCTAAAGAATGCTTGCCCGCTCTGCAAGACCGAGTGCAAGAAGCGCGAGATGGAGGCCGACCCCAAGCTGGAGCGCGTGCTCCGGCAGTTTCATCGACTCAGCGCTTCGCGACCGCCCGATCTGCCTGCCGCCACGCAGGTGGAGTCGCTGTCCCAGATCGTCGAGGGCTTTGGCGTCAGCGCAGATCGTGTCTTCCCGCGCCGCACGCCCGCAATGGCGGCCTCCACGGCGGACCGCGGCCATCGGGGCGCAAGCGCGCGGGAGAGCTTCATGCGCGACTTGGGCTACACCGACGACGAACTTGACCTCGGCGATGCGGACGCCGAGGAGGACGGTCGCGTCGCCTCGCAAGGGCGAAGCGAAGAGTTGCGTGCTGGAGGACAGGCGCACGCGTCAGCCACCCTGTCGCGCCCGCCGACGGTAGGCACCGAGCAAGGCGATTCACAGCCCGCAGGGGAGTCGCAACCTGCGCCGGTCGTGGTGCGCCCGGAGGATCAGCCTGACGAGCATGCTGGGGACGTGCAGGAGCACGCGCCGTTTCCTACGCAGGCGCGGCAGGGGAGAGCTGGGGCAAGGACGGGCGTTGAGACGGAAGGAGGCGTGGCGGGGACCGCGAGGGAGCACCAGCCGCCGGGCGTCATGGCAGATTTTCTGCGCACGCCCTCTGGACCCAAGGGGGACGCGGGTGGGACTCCAGCCACACTACTCGTGTCAACGACGTCTTCGTGCCGGCCGCGGAAGGGCGATACCCCGTTGACTGGACCAAGGACGTCGAGCGGGGGCTTGGTCGGGCCAAGGTCAAGGTCGCGGCCGCGGATCTCAGCCAGCTTGCGGTCGTCCGGGCTTCGCTTACAGCAACAGCAGCAACAACAGCAGCCGCAGTTTAGCCCGCAGCGCATGCTGACCTTCCAGGAGGTTGACGATATGGAAGTCGAGGACGAAACCAGTCCCAAAGACAGCCCCAAGGCAGTAGCTACTGCGACGAGCGACCAGAGGGCCCCGCTGCGGGGTGGTAGCGCCAGGACCAGCACACGTGGAAGACGCGGCGGCGTTAAGGGCCGGAGAGGGCAAACCCGGCCGGGCTCCAAGAGCAAGAGGAGCAGCGGGAGCGAGAGCGGGAGCGGGAGCGGGAGCGAGCGCGAGAGCGAGAGCGAGAGCGGCGGCGAAGAGGCCGACGTGGTCACGCTCTCACCCAGGGCGGCCCCGAAGAGTCCCGGGCAACAGCGCGACTCGCCCGTGGAACGAGCCTTTTGCAAGGGCCAGGTCGTGACAGTTAGCCGTCGCATGCAGGCTGGGATGAACCGGCCGGGAGGGGCGGCCAAGATCGCAAAGGTGCACGGCGACGGCACGTACGACGTCCGGTACACGGTCCTAGGCGGCGTCGAAAAGGGCGTTTCATGGCAAGACATCGAGCCGGGCCTCAACTTGGAGGCCAGCAGCTTTTTCGGCGGCGGCATTCCGGCCCGAAGGCGCTCGCGGTCGAGCGGCGGGCAAGGGGCCAAGGAAACCAGCCCGGAGACCAGCACGCCAACCCAGACCCGGCCCGGGCCGGCATCGTGTAGCTCGCGGCGCAACGCGCGGCGCGAGCTCTTCGACCCCTCCGCGTACGTCCGCATCCCGAACCGCCGCGCGACCGTGTTGCCGTGCAAGCGGCGTCTGGCGCCGCGGCCAGCCTCGCCTCGCGGCGCCGACGAGGGCGCTGCTGGTGTCGCGGAGGAGGCCAGGGAGAAGAACAAGGGGTCCAAGAAGAAAAAGAAGCGGCGCAAGTCGCAGGGAGGCGACGAGAACGATTTGTCGCGCGTGGCGCGGCCGGTGGTGGCGCTGACGGGCAACTTTGGCAAGGAAAAGTACCGCGACAAGCTGCTTCAGGCCATCCGCGGGCTGGGCGGGCGGGTCGAGAATGATGACGTGAGCTTCGCGACCCACCTGGTGGCCATGCGAGACAAGTCCTTTGCCGGTTCCCGGATCGCCAAGGCGCGCACGCTCAAGCTCGTGCGCGCCGTGTGCCTTGGCAAGTGGGTAATTGACCCTTTGTGGGTGCAGCGCAGCGCGGAGAACGGCGCCTGGGTCAAGGAGGACCGATTCGAGTTTGAGGGGGACAGCAAGTCAGTCGAGCTGGGTCTGGGCGGGCCCAAGCGCGCGCGGCTCGCACGCAGCGGCGGCAGCGGCGGCGGCGGCGGCGGCGGCGGCGCGGCCAGCCCACTCGCGGGCTTCGCCATTTTCCTCTGCGGGCCCTTCCAGCCCCCGCACCTCCCGCTTGCCGACGTTCGCGAGCTCGCGCTGCACATGGGCGCGGTCACGCTCGACACTCTGAAAGAGCTGCGCGAGGCGCTGTCCCGCCGAGGCCAGGCCGAGGCTTCCTCCGCCCCGCCGCGCGTCGTCGCGGTGATGCAGGAGGGCCACGGCACGCACAGCAAGGCCGTGCACGCGCTGGCCGAGAGCGATAAGCTACCGTGCGTCAGCGTCCAGTGGCTGCTCAACTGCATCAGCGTCTTCCAGGCGCAGCCGCTCGAGCCTTACTCGGTCACATAAGCTTATGATACTTTGCCAGCGCCGACTTGCTCTGGTCGCTGCGGAGTACCTCCAGGTACCGGTCGATCTGCTCGCGGTGCCGCTCGGCCAGCTGCCGCGCCTGCCGCGTGTGCACGCCCGGCCCGCGTGCGTCGCTGCGGAAGGCCACGCTACCGTCCGCCAGCGTCGCGCCGCTCTCCAGGGCGACCGTGGCGCCCACCACGCAGCCCGTGCCAACGCTACAGCCCGCGGCCACCGCGCTGCGCACCTCGAACACGTTGAGGTCGCCCACGGCGAGCGCGCGCACCGCAGCGCCCGCCTGCACGAGGTTGCCGTCGCCAAGCCGCATGAGGTGCGGCTCGCCGGCGGCCGGCTCGGCGTTCCTGCGGCCCGTAATGTCAGCGCGCGCCTCCCCCGCGCCGCCCCCGCGCCGCCCCCGCCAAGCCAAGTGGACCGACGGACCTACTCGATCAGGGCCAGCTCTTCCACAACGTTGTCCCGGCCGAGCTCGATGGGCCCGCTGGCGGCGCGCAGCGTGCAGCGCGGGCCGAGCACGCAGCCTGGGCCGATGGGTGATGGCATACTCGCCCTCGAGCGCCACGTCTGCGCAGACCAGCGCCGCCGGGTCGATCGTCCGCGTCGCCATCCCCAAGACGATCGATCCGCCAAAGGCCAATCGACCTCTCGCGCAAGGAAGTGGCGGAGGGCGTCGCGTCGATGGTGGTCGCCGCGGGGCCGGCCCGGCGGCTCGGGCGGCGCGTCGTGGTGGGCGTGTCCGGCGGTGTGGACTCGTCCGTGGCCGCGCTGCTGCTCAAGCGCGCGCAGCAGTTTGATGAGGTGGTGGGCGTCTTCATGCGCAATTGGGAGCCCGCGGACGAGGCGGGGGACTCGTACACGTGCCCGCTGACGCAGGACCTCAAGGACGCGACCAGGTGTGCAGCGAGATCGGGATCCCGCTGCACAAGGTGGACTTTGTTAAGGAGTACTGGAACGAGGTGTTTGAGCCGTACGTGGAAGGCTTTGGTCGCGGCGGCACGCCCAACCCGGACGTGTTCTGCAACCGAGAGATCAAGTTCAAGAGCTTCCGGCGGTTTGTCGAGCGCGAATTCGGGGCGGAAACGCACTTGGCAACGGGCCACTACGCCCGTCTGCGCCACGCGCCACCTGGGTCGGCGGCACCACCGCAGCTTTTGCGAGGGCTCGACCCAGGCAAGGACCAGAGCTACTTTCTGTCGGCGGTACCCGGGGACGCCATGCGCCAAGTGCACTTTCCGGTGGGCGAGTTGTTGAAGCCACGCGTGCGGCAGATCGCGCGGGACGCCGGCTTGACAACGGCCACCAAGAAGGACAGCGTAGGCATCTGCTTTGTGGGCAAACGGCGGTTCCCCGAGTTCATCTCTGAGTTCCTCGACCCGCTCCCGGGTCGCTTTGTGGACTGGGAGGGCAACGATATGGGCCCGCATGGCGGGGTGCACCTCTTCACCGTGGGCCAGGGGGCCTCGATCGGTGGGCTTTCGACCAGGCACTACGTAGCGGCAAAGAACGTGGCGACGCGCGAGGTCGTGGTGGTGCCCGGGGCGGACCATCCAGCCCTGCGCTTTGCGTCGCTTCGCGTGAGCCCCGACCGAATGTTTTGGGTAGCCGGGGAGGCGCCGGCGCCGTTGCTCACCGGCGCCGGCGAGTTGCGATGCCACGCCGTTGTGCGGTACCGGAATCGCGGGGCGCCTTGCACTGTGCGGCTGGGACCGGACGGGTGCGTGGAGATTTTGTTCGACGAGCCAGAATCGACTGTCGTCTGCAAGCAGATCGTGGCGCTCTACGACGGCGACGTGTGTCTTGGCGGCGGCGTAATCGACGAAGCTCACGCGCTAGAGCCATGGCAAGGCGCCCTTTCATCTTCTGCCAGTAGTTAGTCTCTTGTCAGTGCCAATACCAAACAGCTTCGGGTCCTGGTATGGTACGGTACGTACCGGTACCGCTACCGCTACCACCAGCGCTGATCGTATTGTACTACTCGAGAACAGCGGTACCGGTACCGGTACCGGTACCGGTACCTCCCGTACCTCCCACGAGAATCCCACGGCAGGGCCTTAGGTGGTTGCCCCGGTACAGCTGGTTCCGTACCTCGGTCCTTGTGTCTCGTGGCCAGCGGCAGAACCAGAACACATCGAACAAGATGAAGAGCGCCTTTGCCATCATCGCCATGGCCGCGGCCAGCACCGCCACGAACGACAACCTGGACCTGTTCTCCGCGCTCGAGATGGCCGAGGACCAGCGTGATCTGCAGGGGTGCAACCGTGACCACTGGCTGGCCTGTCGTCTACAGGGAAGGTCTTACTTCGATCGCAAGGACGCCACAAAGTGCCCGATCTACCGGAACGAGACCGAGCACTTGCTCCGCTGCGCCAGGACCTTTGGGTGCCTGACCGAGCGGCAATGGCTAATTGCGCGACAGTCTTGCATGGGCTCGAGCTGCCCAGAGACGTGCGATTGGATCAAGGACGAGGGCTATTACGTAGAGCCTTACGACGCGGAAGCATTTCTTGCCGGGCCGATGGCAGACTGCGATGCCTCTAGCTTCGCGAAGTGCGCTGCCAAGCCCGGGTGCTCCAACATTTTTTCGGACAAGTGCATGCAGCAAGATCTGCCGTGCGACGACGCGTTCAAGTTTACCAGGAACATCACCGCTTGCGCCACAGAGCACAAGTGCGACCCGGAGGGCTATGCCCAAAAGTTTGCCGCGGAGGTCTGCGAGGCGAGCACGAGCAGCTGCAACAACGTCCAGTGCGCTGCCTTTGCCGCCGGGAGCACCGAGAGCCCTACAACGGCAAGTGGCGGAGAGCCAGGCAAACCCGAAAATCCGAGCAGCGCGAGCAGCCTGGCCACGCACGCGCTAACGCTGGTCGCGGTCATGCAAGCCATGCGCTAAAACCCTAAACCCGACTCTCACTCGCTATGTCTTGCAGTCATTTAAGCAGTTAGATTGAGCGCGCGTGCAGCACTGACGCGCCTTGCTCCTCGTACTGCTGTTTGGAAATCCACATCGACTTGAACGCCGCGAGCGAGGCCAAAATGGAGCCGCCAATCCACGTGAGCTGGTCCCGGTTGGGGGGCGCGGTGATGCGAATCTTCATGCCCGACACTGCCGAGCGCGGCGTCGCCTTTCGCACCTCGTTTAGCATGCGATCTCCGTACCCCTGGAACATGGTCGAGCCGCCCGCCAGCACGATCTCGGAGAGCAAGACTTTGCGGATGTCGAGGTCCGACTTGAAGATGGCGTCCACGATGCAGTGGTGCGCGCCAGCGTACTCGAGCCCGATGAGGCTGGGCTTGAACAGGATCTCCGGCGCGCGGAACCTCTCCGGGCCAATCTCGATCGCAGTGCCGTCCGGGAGCTTAAAGGTGTGCGGTGTGTTGTGGTGGTCCATCTCGAGGCGTTCCTCTTTGGTGGGGTTGAAGGCCACGTAGCAGGCCTGCTCCTTGATAGCCTTGACCACCTCGCGCTCCGCCGAGTGTGGAAGACGTACCCGGCCTTGCGCAGGAGCGTCATGAGGTACTCGGTCACGTCCCTGCCGGCGACGTCCATTCGCGTTACCGCGTGCGGCATAGTGAAGCCCTCGTACACTGGCACGCAGTGCGTCACGCCGTCCCCCGAGTCAAGCACCACGCCTGTGGTGCGGCCCGAGGCGTACAGGCTCAGCGTGGCCTGAGGAGAGACGAAGAGCGCGGGCGTGTTGAAGGTCTCGAAGAAGATCTCGGCCGCCTTTTCCCGGTGCGACCGCGGATTAAGCGGCGCCTCGGTCAATAGCACGGGGTGCTCCTCGCTCGAGATGTGCAGGTTCTCCTTGGAGTACACGTGCGCCCAGATCTTTTCCATGTTGTCCCAGTTGGTCACCACGCCGTGCTCCATGGGATACGCCAGGCTCATCACGCCGCGGTGCTCCTCCGCGGTCTTGCCGACAAAGCTGTCCCCCTCTAGGTTGGTTCGCAGCATGACACGCAGGTGCCTGGGCTTGCCCACCAGGCTCGGGAAGACCACTTTTGGCGTCTCGCCGCCAGCAAAGCCGGCCTTGAGCATGCCGGTGCCATTATCGATCACCACCGGCTGGTTCGTATCTACGGCCACCATCGCGCCCGCCTTCCGCCTCCGCTTTTATTGCTGCCGCAGCCGCTACCGTCGCCGCTTCCGCTGCTATCGCCGCCGTCGCGCCCGCCGCCGCCGCCGCCGCCGTCCTCGTCGGCCTGGATCTTGCGTCAACCTAACCCAACCTAACCGTCGGAACGCAAGCGGAACGCTTTCGCCGTGACAGCATGGAAGCAGCGACAAGACTCTGGAGCGATCGATCGAGAGAGCCACGAGGACGATGGCGGACGCGACGACGGCGGCGGCGGCGAATGGCGGGACGCTGGAGGAGCAGCTGCAGGACGAGCAGCAGGTGAAGCGCTTTGCCAAGTACTTGCACGCGGCGATTCCGCTGCGCGAGGCGGTGCAGCTGAGCAAGCGCGTCAACTATTTTCGCGGCAAGAAGCTGATTGAGCTGCTGCTCAACACGGCAGAGGTGAACAAGAACAAGCCGGTTTGCGCCAACGAGAACGAGGCCAAGATGGTGGGCCTGGCCCTGCTCAAGATGGGCCTGATCCACGCCTCCGAGGTGGCTGACAAGAAGAAGCGCGAGCTCCGGCCCGTCCGGTCCAACGCGTTCCACGAGGACGGGTTTTACACGTGGATCTACGAGGGGTCCAAGACGATGCGCAACATCATGCTGGGCGTGCTTGTCTTTAGCATCGCGGCTATGTGCCTGTTCCCGATCTGGCCCGCCAAGGCCAAGGTGGGCATCTGGTATGTCGCCGTGACGCTCCTTATCTTCCTATTTGTGCTGATGACGGTGCGACTAGTGGTCTACATCGTCTTCTGGACGCTGGGCTTTGAGTTTTGGATTCTGCCCAACTTTTTCGACGAGGATCTGGGCGTCGCGGACTCGTTCCGCCCGGTTGTCTCGTTCGAGAAGGGCGACGACCTCGGCTCCAGCTGGTATTTCCGCGGCTCGGGCTTTGTGTTGCTCTTGGCCTTTGGCTACTGGTGCTCGCAGCAGCCCACCGAGTTTGACGAGCTCTACGCGCAGCAGATGGACTTCCTCTCCGAGCTCTACGACGGCAAGCTCCTCGGCGACCAGGCCCAGATGGAGGAGGAGGCGGCAAAGCGGGCTGTGCCGGACCTGGAGGAGCTGCAGCGCCAGATCGAGCGCGAGGCCGCTGGCGAGGACGTGGATGCGGAGGAGGACCTCGACGAGGACGAGGCTGCCATCGACTCGGTCCTTGAGGCCGAGGCCGAGGCTGGCTCTGCCGACGGGGAGGACGTCGAGGGCGGCAGCGCCGATGTCGAGGAGGAAGCGGAGCAGGCGCAGGCGGAGGAAAAGGACCAAGTCGAGGACGAAGAGGAGGAGGAGCTGGACATTTGATTGCAGAAGTCATCGACTGGTGAGGGTCCAGGTGAACACGACCAAAAAAAAAAAATAAAAAAATGGCAGAGCAGGACCAGTCAGCTCCTTTCGAGCCACAGCTTGCAGCTCCACGACCTCGACAATGGCAACAAGGGCGGAAAGGGCATCATTGCCTTGTTCTTGGTTACCGAATATCAGCGCCGGACGGGAACAGCAGGCTCGTGCCCAAGCGCGAGCCGTCCTTGTTCTTTGGGCCCGGAAAGGCGTTCCAAAAGCGCAGCGTCTCGTCGCCTGCGCCGGTGACAATGGTCTGGCCATCTGGCGACATGGCCAGATACAGCACGCGGTACGTGTGGCCCGTCAGCGTCGCAATCTTGGACATGCTCGGGTAGCGCCAAATGATGATCTGGTTGAGCGAGTACCCGTGCGTGGACACCACCTCGTTGACGTTCTTGGACCACATGAGGTTGCAAACCTGCGAGCCCGTGTCAATGCAGTTGAGCGGGGTCGAGGTGAGCGAGTTCCAGAATCGGATGCACCGGTCCGCGGTGCCGCCCCCCGAGGCAAGCAGGCCGTGCTGGTGCGGCGACCAGGCGATCGCCTTGACCGCGGCGGTGTGGTCTGTAAAGCGCGCCACCGGGTTGGTGTTCTGCACATTCCAAATAAACAGCTTGTTGTCGTTGCCTCCCGACGCGAGCTGCTGGTCGTCAAAGGACCACCGAAGGCCGCACACCTCCTGCTTGTGGCCAACCAACTTGCTCGTGTAGTACTGCGGCACGCGCACGTCGCGCTGCAGGATGAGGCGATCGCGGCTTCCGGAGGCCAGTGTGTGCATTCCATGCCATCGTGCCCACACGAGCAGCGTGCCCGCCCATCATGCGGATCTTCTTACACTTGATGGCGTCCCAGATCTGCACCTCGCCGTGGTTGGTCCCCACGGCAAGGTGCATGCCGCGCTGTGTCCAGCACACGGAGGTCACGCAATCGTCTGGCCCGAGGTCGCACAGCTTTGTCACCTTGCTCGTGCATGCGCTCCAGAGGTACACGCACGAGCCGAGCCCAACCGAGCACGTTCGTGGAGGACCAGTCCACTAGGTTGAGATAGAAATCGTCCTGCAATGCAGGGCGTCCAATACCTTGAAGGGCACCTTGGCGATCTTGCGCTTGGTCTTGCGCGGGCTGGAAAGCAGGTTTTGCGAGGTTGTGCCGATGGGCGATAGCGAAAAGGACTTTTTCAAGTCCAATGCCGTTTGCCGGGGCGCCTTAAAGCGGAACAGGTTGCGAGCGGGCGATGGCGACGAGTATTTTGCGCTGCCAGGGTCCTTGCTGCCGGCATCCTTGCCGTCGCCCTGCCCAGGCGACGACGATACGGATACCGACCCTGTGGTGCCCGCGATACCGCCGGCCCGCGATGGCGATGCCTCGCAGCCCAAGAGCTCGCTACGGAGCAACATGGAGTACGTTGAGAAGCCCTCCTTGCTCGCTGGGTCGCTTCCCGCGCCGCCGCCGCCGCCGCCGCCGCCGCTGCCGCCGCCGCCGCCACTGCCTGGGCCGTTGTTCGCGCCCTGCTGATGCTTACCTGCGCCGCCAGGCGCGCCATCGTCCTGTCCGCCGATCAGAGTGAACCCCGTCTCGAGCTTGGTGCCAGACCTGCTCGGAATGAACCGGTCGCTGTAGACGGATCGCTCCCGCTTCGGAGTCCCTCCTGGAGGGGTCGAGAGCAGGCTCTTCCGCCGTCCGGGCGAGGGCCTGAACTGCTGCCCAGGGCTGCGCAGCCTGGCCTCATAGTTGGAGTGAAGCCTGTGCGCAGGCGAGGACGGCGGGCTGAATGCCATCTTCCGGCGCGCAAATGCACCACCGAGAGCGCGGGCCTGCTTGCTGCGCGCCTCCGCCTTGCAGGAGCAGCTGGGGGCTGCTGCACGGGGTCTGCTGGGTGCTCCTGGCGCGCCCCAAGCAACTCGCTGGCCACCTCCTCGCCCTCGCCCTCCGCCGCCTTCCTTCGCCGCTGTCGGATGCGCTCTGTCGCCGTCGCGCACATTGCCGTCGCCCTTTGCGCCACGCCCTTGCGGCGCCTTTTACTCGTACGCCATTTACGCTATTCGCAACATAACCCCATGCCTGGCCGCAAATCCAATCGTCCCGCCGCACTCCTATTGTTTAGAATAGAAGTATCGTAGATCCTGAGCCGCACGCGCGCAACGAGTAGACCGTTTCGTCCTGCGACCTAACCGAATCTAAACGAAAGGGCGGAAGAAGAGAACCGGGCGTGGACTCGGCGAGGGCGAAGATATCTCTTGTTGGTGTTGATTGAGAAGAAGGGTGAGGAGAGCGAGGCGAAGGGCGGCGAGATGGACGCCGCCGCGAGGCGCGAGGCCAACGAGCCATGGAGGAGGAGATCCGCGCGCAGGTGGCGCTCAAGCCGCTGGTGGGCCCGCGCGAGGCCGGCCTGGCCAGCCTCGAGGCCGAGTTTCGAGGCGCCGAAGCGTTTGCAAGCAAGTTGCCCGCGCTGGCACGCAAGTATGGCGGCGTGCGGCGCGTGCGCGGCGACGGCAATTGTTTCTTCCGCGGCTTCATGTTTCGCTACTTGGAAATCGTGCGCGCGGACGCGCGCGAGCGCGAACGCGTGCTGGCCGTGGTCAAGGGCGCGCTCGAAAAGCTGCTGGCCGTTGGCTACGAGCGCGTCTCCATCGAGACCTTTTGCGAGTTCGCCGAGGAGACGTTGGAGGCCTAGGCGAAAAGTCGCAAGCGGACCTCGAGGCCCTCTTTGGCGACGAGGGCGAGTCGGATTATCTCGTGTGGTTCGCGCGTTTGGCGTGCGCGGGCTTCCTCAAGAGCCACCCGGACCAGTTCCTGCCCTTCCTTCCGGACAACTATGTCAGCATGGACGAGTTTTGCGCCAAGGAGGTGGAGCCTATGGGCTACGAGTGCGAGCAGCCCAGATTATCGCGCTGTGCGAATTTCTGCAAGTGTCGGTAGTTGTAGAGTACCTAGATCAGAGCGCAGGCGAGAGCGCCACCGCGCACACCTTTAGCCCAACCGGCCACGACCAGGCTTTGCCTGCGCACACCGTGTGTCTGCTTTACAGGCCGGGCCATTATGACGTCCTCTACCCGCTCGGATCAGAGGCCCGCCGCCGCGTGAGCAGGCGCCTCACTTGACACTGCGCAGGAGCGTAAAGCACGCGCCCGCGGTCAAAAAGTAGAGCGCAGCCAGGCTGAAGATCACCGTGTAGCCGACGTATGGCATCCCTGCCTGGCGGCCGGTCCGCTGCAGCGCGTCCAGCAGCGCGCCGGCCATGGGCGCTGCCACGAGCTGCGGCAGGACAATGCTGATGTGCCACACACCCAGGTCGCGGGCGAGGTGGTCTTTGTTTGGCAGCACGTCGCAGATCAGGGCATAGTCGAGCGCCAGAAAGGTGCCCATGGCGCAGCCAAAGAAGAGCATGAACACCAGAGCGACGTAGTAGGACCGCATAAAGCCCACGGCAAAGCATACAGTGCCCATGACCAGGCTCGAGGTGATCAGAAAGACCTTGCGCTTGCCGCCATACGCGTCCGAAACCTTGCCCACGATAATCGAGGACACAAAAGCGCCAATAAAGAGCGGCACAAACAACACGGCCGCGCGCGTCGTGCTCGTGAGGCCTTCAACGGGAAGCACGTCTTCGACCCAGAACAGTGCAAACTCTTGCACAGTGAACACTCCGAACTGGACGAGAAGGCGCGTGATGAAGACCCACCGAAAGTCATGGGTAGCCAGCGGGGCCGCCATGCTCGCGGCTGCCGCCGCTATGCGGCCGCCCCACCACTTGTTCACCTTGACAGCCGCGTCGCCGGGGCGCGCGTCTTGGTGGGGACGTGGGCCGTGGCCTTCCTCCTCGCTGTCGTTCTCGCCACCGGCGGCGGCGGCGGCGGCAGCGGCGGTTCCACTTTTTCTTGGCCTACGGGGAGACCATCATCGGAGACCACCTCCGCCTCCGCCCGCCTCCGCCTCCGCCTCTTGGAGCACCGTGTCCTCGTAAAACACCAGCGTGAGCACACCCGTCAACACCAGGATGAATGCCAGGGCATAGTACGTTGCCGGCGCGCCGATGCTGGTTGACGCCGCGCCAAGGCCTGCGCCAACGCAAAAGCCAACAATCGTGAGCGCGCCCACAACTCCGCTGACCGTGCCAAACTGGTGGTCGGGAAACTCGGGATGGTCGCGTTGAAGGACGTGGAGTGCAACATCGAGCCCATGGTGACCAAAAAGTACACGGAGAGCATGGACCCCACGGTCATACTGGCCGAGGTCCATGCGCCGATCCCAAGGCCAAGCGTGGTCACGATTATGCCCGCGAGCATGTACGGCTTGCGCCTGCCAAAGCGACTGTGGTTGTTGTCGGAGGCCATGCCGATGAGGGGCGGGCCGAATATGGACAGCACGCCGCCCGCCGCCGACAGTGCTCCGAGGATGCTGCCCTTGGAGCCGCTCCCAAAGACCACGAGCACCTCCCCAGGGAGCAAGATACTCAGATACGTTAGGGACACCGCTGACACGCCGACTTGTGCCAGACAGATGAGCACGAGCCGCGTCGCGGTGAAATCCATAAGCTCCTCGGCCACGACCACTGCCGCGCCCAGGGCATCTGGCGTGCCCGCCTCGAGCGAGCTGACCGACTCTGCCCTCTCGGCGATGCAAATGTTTTGCTTTTCGTCAAGCAGCGCGGCCTCGTACTCGATCAGCGAGGAGCGCACGTCATCGTCGCGCGCCTTGTACAGGCGACATCTGCATCCTGCGGCCGCGGCAGCGCGCCGCGCTCCATGCCCGGCGCCGCCTGCGAGCCGAGCCAGCCTCGCTCTCCTCTCCTCTCTCCTCTTCTCTTCGCGTTGGTTTCGTTGCCCCAATCTTAATTTAATTAATTAAAATTTCAATTAAATTTTTTTAATTAATTAAAATTGAAGAATGTTGAAACCGTTCATCCGGACTCGGCCGCCGCCTATCGACGTGGACGGCGACAGCGACGATGAGGGCGCGCGTGGACGCGGGCGCGCTCGGCGGCGAGGCCGCGCGCGTTGGGGAGGACGCGGCCCTGGCGCTCGTTTCCTATGTCGCGCCCTTCCTGTTTGCGGTCGTGTTCTTCTCGCGCTGGCTGTTCAGCGACTACGCGGAGAGCTGGACAGTGCAGATCATGTTTGCGAGCACCTTTATGCTGTCGGTGAACATGCAGGAGCTGGTGCTGTTCGAGATCATGGGCGTCATGAAGGACGACACGCGTTGGCTGATGTGGCACATTGACCTCTCGCTGGTGCTGCTGCTGACTATCGTCACGCCGGTCAGCTTTCTTTGGAGCTTGCTCCGCCAGCAGCGCAGGATCCCGCTGCGCGGCCGCCTGGTGCTCTTGGTGCTCTTATACGGCGTGTTTTTGTACGGTTTTTGCAAGCTCGGGTCGCACTTTCCGGCCATCCCGCGGCACGGGTCAGGAACCCTGGGACCTGGCAGTGGGCGCCCCTGAGGCGCCGCTCGCGGAGCGCGCGCGCGAGGCGCTTGGGAGTTTGCTCTCCATAGAGTACTCTGTTGGGCGTATTGGCGTGCTGGGCGTTGCCGCCATGGCCACGCTGTCCGGCTTTGGGGCGGTGAACTCGCCGTATATGCACCTGACGGTGTTTCTGCGCCCTTACAGCAACAAGGAGATCGAGAACCTCGAGCAGCGCGCGCTCCAAACGCTCACGCTTGTGGCTTCCAAGAAGAAGCGCCGGCTGCTCCTTTTGCAGCGCCACGTGGACTCTGACCCGGCCGACCTCGTGTGGGGCGATCTGTCCGTGGGTGGCGGCGGCGTCGGCGGCGCTGGCGGCGCCGGCAGCGGCAGCGGCGGCGGCGGCGGCGGCGGCGGCGGCGGAGATATCGGCGCATCCTGCAGCGCATCAAGCAGCAGTGGCCTGGGGTCGGACGGGTTCGGCTTGAGCTTTGGCGGGGGCCTTAGGGCAAAGCTGCAGAGCACGCGCGACAGATGGCTGGGCCACAAACCATCCAGCAAGGCCGCGAGAGCGGGCTTGCTTGTGCTCAAGGTGGCATGGGCAGCGAGTAGCTGGCTTGGGTGGGCCGCGGTGCGCGCGATCTGTGGCATGGGCGGCGGACGCGGCGAGGACGTGGAGGCGCAGGTGGCTGCGCTAGACGCGGAGATCCAGTCGCTGGAGGAATTCCACCGCGAGCTGTTCTTGGACATTGCGGACATGCATAGCAATCGCGCGCGGCTACTATTCTCCAAGACGCTCCGCGGGTACTTTTACTTTCTGCTGGGCTACTTTATGTCCATCTATTGCGTGTACAGGTGCTTCATGGCCACGTTCAACATTGTGCTCCAGCGCGACCCGAAGAAGGACCCGGTCACGCGCGGGTTCCAGATCTTTTTCATGTTTTTCAACGTGCAGATCGACGTGCAGTTTTGGTCGCAGCTCTTGTCGCTCATCATGGTGGGCGTGCTGGTGTTGCCTCGGCGCGCGGCTTTTTGCTCACAATCGCCAAGATCTTCCACCAATTCTCCACCTCGATTTCGTCCAACTCGGTGGTGCTGCTTCTGCTGCAGGTAATGGGCATGTACTTTATCTCGTTCATCCTGCTGATGCGCATGAACCTGCCCGCCGAGTACCGCCAGGTGGTCACGGACGTCCTCGGGGGCGACTTGCAGTTCGGCTTTTACCACCGCTTCTTCGATCGCATCTTCCTCGGCAGCGCGGTCGTGACTGGCTGCGTCCTGTACACGCTGCACCGACAGAAGGAGGGCCGAACAAAGATGCACAGCGTCCAGGACAAGTTGGCGTGACGGCTCCTCCTTGCGCAAACCTCTCGCTCGCTCCAGATCTCGAGAGCTACTAGCTAGAGCACGAGCATGTAAATAAGCATGTGCATGCATGAGGACACGAGCACGGCGAGCGTGCCAACGGCGAGGCCCATGCGCCAGGCCAGGGCGTCGTCCACGAAGCGCAGACTATTGATGTGCAAACACCAGCTGGCCACACTAAAGATGAGGTTGGCAAACATCTCGCGCAGCGAAGCGTGCAGAAAGAGCAGCAGGAGCATGCGGAGGTGGGGCAGTGCCATGTCGTGGCGCAGGAGGTGGAGCAGCCAGGAGGCGAGCGTGAGGTGCCCCTTTCCGACGCTGTCATCCGCGCCTAGCTGCCCCGCCGCCGCGGCTTGTGCTTGCGCGTCGAAAGCGCCGCCAAGGTCGGAGACGCGCGGGTCCGCGCCGGTCCCAAAGTGGCCAGCGAGCGGGGTCAGCGAGGTCCCCTCAGTCGCTTGCGGGCCAAAGAGGATCGCAAGCAGCAGGGAGAAGGCCTGGCCGGCCAGGTTGAGCGGTAGCGACAGCGTGGCCAGGAGGAAGCGGCCCTGGTACGTCAACGAGTCCGGCGACGGCACCACAAAGGTGGGGTCCGCGGACCTTTGCGCCTCAAATTCGGCGAGCACGCGCAGGTGGGTGACGTAGAGCGTACTGAGGGTAAAGAAAACGACCCAGAGCGCGCTGGAGAGCGTCCAGCACTCTTCAGACACGTTTTGGTTCATGCTGAGCTCGCGCGTGCGACCGTTGGCGCACGCCAGGGTGCCGGGGCCGTGCATCTGGTTGTGCTCAAACTTGCCCTCGAACCGGTCGCCGTTGGCCCAAACGTAGACGCCGTGGCCATGCTTGCCGTTGAACGCCCAGCTACCCTCAAAGGTGTCCCGTTTTCCATTCGCAGACGGCCCATCCGTGCATGAGCCCGTCCAGCCACAGGCCCGAGTACTCGACAAAGTTGCCTTGCTCGGCCGAGCCCGAGGTGAGTATGCCAAAGCCCTCCGCCTTGCCGTTCGACCACTCGCCCAGATAGCGCTTGTGCGTGCTGCCGACGGGCCACTGGTAGATCCCAAAGCCCGTGAGGACGTCGTTCTGGAAGGTGCCGTCGTAGCGCGACCCGTTGCACCACATGAGCGAGCCTTCGCCGTGGGGCTTGCCATGTTTGTTGACTGCCCCGATGTAGCGGCTGCGATCTGCGCTGTCGTCGTCTGGGTACACGATCTCGCGATTCTGCGGGTGTCGTTGTCGCAGCGCGTCCATGATCGCGTTGCCCTTGGCCTCCAGGGCGCGCGAGGCTTGCGAGAGCGCCTCGTCGTCCAGCTGCCCGCGCTCTAGTCTCGCGCGCTCCTTACTCGCCCGTGCGGCGGCCTCGAGCGAACACATGTCGCCGGGGCCGCGTCTCCGGCGGACTGTAGCTGCAACGCCGACGCCTGGTGCTTGAGTGCTGGTGCCTTGTTCTGAGGCGAGGGCCTTTCCGGTGGCCCCGTCGCCTGCTGCCCGCACCCCGACATTTGTTGCGCTGCCCACGCCTTGGCCCAGTCCACCGACAGCGGGGTCTGGTTGAGCGCCAGCCCCCGAGACGGCCTCGGCCGTCTCGGCGGCAGTCTCGGCGTCGTCGTCGTCGTGTCGTTGTCGTCGTCGTCTTCCAGTGCCCGCACGCGGATCTTTCGCAAGGGCACCTCAAGCACGTGCACATTGCGCTGCGCGCTGGCGTTGCAATGCTGCGCGCGCACGACCTGGAGGCGCGCCATCGCCACCACCACCGCCGGCCCCGCCAGCGCCGCCGTTTGCGCCCTCTCTCTGTCAAGGCTCCTTGGCAATTGGCCAGGGCGGCCAGGGCGAATGAATGCGAGCAGCAGAAGAGGTTCCAAGGACGAGGGAGGGCAAGCAATGGTTGCAAGGACGAGGGAGGACAAGCAATGGTCGGTTGGTCGGTCGGTTGGTCGGTCGGTTGGTTGATTGGTTGATTGGTTGGTTGATAGGCCGAGGGTGCAGTGCACTCTCTCTAGAGGGAGCTAGCAGCCCGGCCTTCCTCCATTTCCTCCATTTCCTCCTGCTTCCTCTTGGTCGTCTTCTCTGGAGGTCGTCTGGAGCAACGTAGCTCTCTCTCTCTCTCTCTCTAGTCAACGTGCAGGTTTGAAAAGATCTTGCGCACGAAGATGCGCGCCGCCGTGGACCCAATCGTGCCGCACATGAGGCCCAGCGAGAGGCAAAAGATGCCCATGTAGGAAAAGTAGTAGACGGTCTGCAGGAAGCCCGACATGTTGGTCTTGACGAGAAAGTAGTAGACCGAGTAGAGGAAGACGTAGGCCCCCGTGGAGCCCGAGGCGAAGAAGGAGATCCAGGGCCATCGGTAGTCCTCCGCGTTGAGCAGAAAGTAGGTCGCCACGATGGTGACGCACACGGTGACCACGGTAAGGATAAGGTAGACGAGGAGCATGAAGCCGTAGACGTAGTAGAACTTGTAGTTCCAAAAGCTGGTGAAGATGAAGTACATCTCGATAAAGATGGAGCCGAAGGGCAGCCAGCCCGTGAGGCACACGATGGTAAGCGGGTGCGTGTACCAGCGGTGCTCCGGATCTGGCGCGGCAGCGCGTTGACGCGGCAGGGAAACTTTGTGGCGCCGCTCCAGTTGCGGCCCAGGATGGTGCCGCCAACGGTGAGCGGGAGCGCGACTACGGTCCAGACGAGCACGATCCACATGAGCGCACCAAAAGGCACGACGTTGATGGTGTTGTAGTACCACGAGATGGTGTTGAGCACGACGGCGACGAGGCAGCAGGTCATCGGCAGCAGCAGCGCAGTGATGAGCATGCACTGGATCCAGTTTGGGCCTTTGCCGGGGAAAAAGTACTGCTGGTAGAGCGAGCCCGAGGCGTAGCCGGCCACGCCCGAGGTGATGGCGTAGCTGACGAGGCAGGCCGAGATGAGCGCGCCGCGGTCGACGTAGAGCGAGCCCACGATGGCAAGCATGATGACGGAGAAGGCTAGCGACACGAGCTGCATGCCCGCGCCGTAGCAAGCCGCGTAGAGCGTGACGTAGGCCGGCGTGCGGAAGACGTCGCCGTGGACCTGCTTCCAGCCCGAGTCGTCGCCAAAGTCGCGGTCGATGCCGTCAATCTCCATGTCCATGTCGTGGTACTTTGCGTAGTCGCGGCGCAAGGTGCGCATGAGGATGAGCGAGACCAGGCCGCAGAGGAAGATGACCATCATGAACGAGTTGAAGATGGAGAACCAGTGGATCTGGTGCTCGAAGAAAGAGTAGTCCAGTACCGGTTGAACCGATCCTCGAACCGCTTGTCCGTCGCACCCACTTGACCGAGTAGCTAAACTCGAGCGTCGCACCGGGCTCCACGTCGCGGGGCTCCTCGGCCGTCAGGTTGACCTCCACGATACGGTTGCCGTGGTACCCGATCGAAAACGCCTTGTTGGTGTAAATGTACGAGTCCATCACCTCGTGTTCATGCCGCGGGTCGGCTGCGATGCGGTCCCGGTCTGCCTCCTCGATGCGCTGCCGCTCCTCCTCGGTGCCCACCACGCGGCCCACCATGCCCCACATGGGCAGGTCGTCCAGGTACAGCTCGTACCAATAGTGCTGGCTCACGGCGTACTTGAACGTGCGCGCGTCTTGCTCGCTCAGCGTCTGCTTGCACAGCACCGTGCGCGGCACGTCGATCTGGAAGTGCATGGTCATCGCCGATTGCACCAGCTCGTTGCCCTCCAGGATCCCCGATCCCGACGTACTTTTTTTTCGTGTGGAAGTCGCCCTCGGGGATGCAGAACGGCAGGCTGTAGTACGTGTACGTCTCCTGCGGGTTGTGGTACGGCCCGATCTTGTTCAGCCCAGCACCACCTGCTCCTCGCGCTCGTACACGTGGCTGCCCTCGTCGCCGGCCGCCATCACGACGGCCAAGGCGCCGGCCACGACCGCGCGCAGCGTCCTCATCCCGCTTCCCTCGCGCCCGCCTCCCTCGCGCCCCTCGCTCGCCCGCCGCAGCGCCGGATGGCCTCGCGCAGCCACGTCGGCTCGGCCGGCGACCCCAGTTTGTGCAACTGACACGTGTCTGGTAATAGACTTGAAAATAAACTTAATTAAAACTTTTTAATTAATTCATTAATTAAAAAATAAATCTGTTCAGGAGCTGCTGGGTCGGGGAAACTGTGGCTTCTCCGAGCCTCCGAGAACCTCACCTCCGTTCCAATCCAGCTTTCCCACTTCTCTCACTTCTCTCCTGTTGCAGAGGAGAGGGAAAAAAGAAAAGAAAAAAAAAAGTGAAAAAAAAGTTTTCACAGACAGACAGTCTGTGGTCGGAGAATGTACCGGTACCATGGGGTCCGGGTGACAGCACGGGACCCCATGGTACTGGAGCATTATCACAGTGAATTCGGTGGCGCTTTGTCACTGGATGGAAATCTACCATAACTCTAAAAAAGTAACCTTCACAATCATCGAAAGTAACCCTCTCTAGCCTAGTACCGGTAGCTAGCTTCACATGTCCATGGCAGTGGTGGCGAGGTTGACAGGGGCAAGCTGCGATGCGCTTGCCGCAAGTGCGAGGAAGGCAGCTAGCTATGCCAGGGCGACGTTGCGACCCGTTCTCGAGGGCGGCGACGGTGCTGGAAGAAAGGGCTGCGACGGGGCCAGGCCAAGAGCGCGGCCTTCCTGCTGTCTGCTCGATGTGGCTTCACGATTGTTTTGGGCACCAATTTTTTTTCTTCCTCCTGCGTGGGGAAAACTAGCTGCCTTCTTTCTTTACGTCTAAGTCATTTGTAGAGTTTCGCATAGGATCTATTAGCGCGTTGGGAAACCAGCCTTTTCTTTTTTTTTTTTTTCTCGAAGCAAAGATCATGGCCCAAAAATCAACAAAAATCAAAGATTTTCGTGAGCTCCTCTCAGCAGTTAGTTGTAGAGTTTTCGGTAGGGTCTAATAGCGTGGGGTCTTTTTTTTCTTTCTTTTTTTTTTCTTTTTGTGAGAGAGAAGCAAAGACGCCTCAGAGGTCGAGCCACAGGAGACTGGCAGACCTTGCTCTAGAGCTAGCAGACGAGGACGCGCGCGAGGAGACAAGCGGCAGGCAGAAAGACGCGAGCGCCGGCCCACGGCCACAGCGAGACACCGACCGGCCGCTCGTGCTGAGCTCCGCCCAGTCGACGGCCTGTGAAAGTCAAGCAGGCAGGGCAGGCGAACCATCGGACCTCGGGTGCCGGATGATGAGCTCACAACAGCCGCAGCAGCCGCAGCAGCAGCAACAGCCGCAGCCGCCGCAGCAGCAGCAGCCGCAGCCGCAGCAGCAGCAGCAGCAGCAGCAGCAGCAGCAGCAGCAGCAGCAGCAGCAGCAGGCATTTTTCCAGCAGCAGCAGATGACGATGATGCAGCCGCAAAACGTGCAGCAGTTTGGTCAACAACAGCAACCCATAGGCGGGGTCCAGACGCCCTCTCTGTCGCACTTCATGATACCGCAGCAGCAGCAGCAGCAGTCTTCATTCACGCAAGGTTTGTCGCAGCAAATGCAGCAGCCCATGCAAGTTCAACAAGCCATGCAGCCTGTCCAGCAGCCTATGCAGCTCTGGGCGACCGGCCAGGTGCAGAATGGCATGATGCTGGGCATGTACGGCGGCATGAATTCCTATATGCAGCAGCCGATGCAGATGCATCCGCAGCAGCAGCACGGGATGCTCGCCACACCAAATACCGGCTTTGGGGGCAGCAGCAGCAGCAGTGGGAGCTTCGCCGGAAACTCCGGCACTTCGCAGTTCGGAATGCAAAAGCCGCAGCAACAGCAGGCGCCGCAGCACGGACCGACCGCGGCATCGACGACAGAAGAAAGCAGCCTCGCGGGCAGGGCCCCGACGCCCTCAGTCGTGGTTGCCTTCCAGGGCAGCAACGGCGGGGGTGCCCCACGGCGCGCAGCACCCGCACCCGCAGTCCGCGGCAACCAAAATGGAGCTTTGGCGGAGCGAGATTGAAGTCGAACGCGGGGGCACCTTGAAACGGCCCGCGCTTCAACTCAAACAACTCGACCATCGGAGACACCACGGAAGCCTCGCGCACGGTCAAGGCCAAGTACCGCGGCGTGAGCTGGCACAAGCGCGACAAGTCCTGGACGGCGCGTGTGTGGCGCGACGGCAAGAGCGAACACCTCGGCACCTTTCCGACGGAGCTGCGCGCGGCGCTAGCGGTGGACATAAAGTCGATCGAGCACTTTGGCGAGAACCACGAGGAGCTCAACTTTCCCGACGCCAAGGAGCGAAAACGGCTGATCTGGGCTTTGATAGAGTCCGCGAGCGAGGAGGAGTACTTTGAGAGCAAGCGCCGCCGCCGGAGGACCAAAAAGATGGGCGAGACCAACATGTCGCAGACCGACCTTGCCGTACTAGTGGCCCAGGGCAAAGCCCAGGGCGTCGGGAACGGGCTTCTTGGCGGCCAAGGACGTTGTGGACTTATGTGACGTTGGCACGTCGACCGCCGACTTCAAGGAGCATCTCAGAGCACAGAAATCGGCCAAGGCTCGCGCGAAGACCAAAACTGAGCCTGGCCTCGCCTCCGGCGCACCGGACGCTGCCGGGGCGAGCAGGGTGCACCGGTTGGACAAGCACCACCACCGCTCCGACAAGCACGGCCGGTCCAAGAAACATCACCACCACCACCACCGCCCGGACAAACATAGCCGGAAAAGGCACAAGGTGTCCGGAGGCACCATCGTGTCGTCGCCGCCCATCGGCACCGGTCCTATCACCACCTCAGCCTCCGCTGTCTCCGCTGTTGCTGCCGCTGCAGCTGCCGCTGCCGCTGCCACCGAGGTGGCCACGCAGAAGGAAGCCGCCCGAGACTCCGCGGCCGGTGACCATGCCGAAGGCAACGAAGGCGACGACGAGGCAAGCAGCGAGACCAAGAATTCCGAGTCGCCCGATGGCTTGAGCAAGCACACAGGCTCACCAAGCGCAGGCGGCTCTACCAAGGACTCGGACTCGCACGGCGACTCGCACGGCGTGGGCAACGGCACGTCTTCCAAGGACTCCGAGTCGGGCGTCTCTGCCAAGGATGATGACACCGACGAGCTCGCCGGGCAAAGCGTCGGCGACAAGAGTGCCCGCAAGACCTCCTCCGGTGGCTCAACGAGTGGCTCAACGAGTGGCTCAACGAGTGGCTCAACGAGTGGCTCAACGAGTGGCTCAACGAGTGGCTCAACGAGTGGCTCAATGAAGGGGCCGTGCCCAGCAGCAAGCCCACTGGATGCTCTGCTGCGCACGGCCACAGCGGCAAGTCTGGCGAGGACTCTGGCGACAGGGCCTCCAAACGCCGCGAGAAGGCGAACAAGATCAACTTCACGAACTCGGAGAAGCTTATTGACGCTGAGAATCTGCGCGCAAGAGGCGGCTGATGAGCTGACGCCCGACGAGCTCTGCACAGAAAGCAGAAGAAGAGCGTTGAGTTTTGTTGCTGTCACTGTCTTCCCTCTGCCTTGCCGCACGCTCTCAAAGTCTGTCACCTCCTTGCGTCTCGTTAGCGCTGTCGCCAGGAGGTGTTGCGGCTTCCGGCGCGCGACTTTGGGTTCTTGGTCCGCTCCGAGGAGGTGCTGGAGCGCACGCTGAAGCGCAGCGGGACACCATTCAGGTCAAATGTCTTGCGCAGGCTGTTCGTCAGGTAACGCTGGTAGTCGGCCGGGATCACGCCTTGCCCGGGGTTGAACCGGTTTACGAAGAGCGCAAAGGTGGGCGGCCGCGAGCTCACCTGCGTCGCATACTTGATCTTGAGCGGCCCGCTCTGCGTTTTCTTCCCGCGGTAGCTCGCCCCGGCCGAGGCCGGCGGCCGGTGACGCATCTGCGCCATTGCAAGCCACTTGTTGAGCTTGTGCGTCGGCACGCGGGACCGCCACCGATCGAATGTCTTGATCACCGTAGGAAGCAGACCCTGGATCTGGGCCTCGTGCAGCGCCGACATGGGCAAGACTGGCACACCCCGCGCCGCAGGAAGCACCAGCTCCACGTGGGCGCGGATGTAGTCCTCGATCTTTCCCGAGATCTTGTCCTCCCAGCCATCGACCGTCAGGTCGCACTTGTTGGCAACCACGACCAATGCGCGGCCCTCGTCCAGCACGCGGCCCATGATCGCTAGGTCGTGCTTGGAGAGCGGGCCGCTCGCGTCAAGGTCGTCCTGCTGCGCCGTCGCGTCGACCACGACCGCCACCACGTGCGCGCGGTCGAGTGCCCGCAGTGAGTTCTGGATAGCGAGATCTTCCAACATCGCGTCGTCCTTGCGTACAGCCACGGGCGTGCTCTTGGCATCCCTCCCGCCGAGACGCTCGGCGCTTGCCATGG
Source organism: Thraustochytrium striatum (assembly GCA_022244645.1). Classification (NCBI taxonomy): domain Eukaryota; class Bigyra; order Thraustochytrida; family Thraustochytriidae; genus Thraustochytrium; species Thraustochytrium striatum. The sequence goes on from JACDIV010000044.1 coordinate 570,967, forward strand.
CGCTGCTCATGCCGCCCTTGAGCTTGGCCCGTCCGGACGCCGCAGTGTCCACGAGCCGCAGCTTGCGGCCCTCGAATTCCAAGTCGATGTCGATCGAGTCCCGCGTCAAGCCCGGCACGGGCCCAGCGATGCTGCGCTCTTCCCCGGCCAGCTTGTTCAAAAGCGTGGACTTGCCCACGTTAGGCCGCCCGATCAATGCCATGTTGATCCGGCCCTCCGCCTCAGCCTGCTGGTCAGCGACCTCTTTCGGGGACGCAGCTGCCGGTCCCGCCGGCGCGCTGACGTCCCCGAGTCCCACCTCCTCTGCGTCCTCGCCTTTTATCACGGCGTATGGCAGGAGCGCGTTGTGCACGTCGCCCATGCCATCCCCGTGGCCAGCCGAAATTGGGATTGGGTCTCCAAACCCGAGCCTGTAGCAATCCTGCAAAAAGGTGGCCCAGTGGTCGTCCGAGTTACCCCACTCAAAAGCGTCGCCGCGCCCTTCCGTCTTGTTCGCAATCAGGATCAGCCCCGGCTCCACCCACGCCTGCGCGTCGCGCAGGGCCGGCACGCGCTGCACAGCCTGCTCGACGCGCTGCCGCGTCCCGGGGTCAGTGCGCGCGTTGCGCCGCACCCACCGCGCGAGCTCCTGGTCTTCGCCAGAGATGCCGTCCTTGGCGTCCACAACGAGCATCACCACGTCGGCCTTGACCACCGCCAGCCGCGCCTGCTCGTGCATTGCGCGCACCAAGTCCACGCCGTGTTCGGGCGCGAGCATCTCTGTCGGTGACTTTGAGCCGCGAACCAGGTCTTCAAAGCCGCCCGTGTCACAAGAGTGTACTCGAGCTCGCCAATGTTGCCCTGTCCCTCCTTGCGGTCGCGCGTTGTTCCCGCCACCTTGCTCACGATCGCCTTCCGGTCGCGCACCATGCGGTTGAATAGCGTGCTCTTACCCACATTTGGCCGGCCCACAATGGCCACGTTGATGGGCGCCAGGGGAAAGTCGAACCGCCGGGCTTGCCGATTCCTGCGTCGGGCGCGCTTGTCCTTGCGAAACTCCTCCGCGTCGCGCATCACCATCTCCACCACTGCGTCGTCATCCATCTCATCCGCAAAGCCCTTGTCCACGAAAGGGTCCGCAATCTCCCGCGCGGGGGCCGTCGCCGAATAAGGCGGCAGCTGCCCGTTTGGTCTAGGCCCGCCGCCGCCCATCGACGCCATGCCGCGCACGGCACCCCACGGCTCGGCCCACGCTCGAGCCACTGCCCCGGTCGCGGCCGCTTCCCGCGGCGGCGCCCTCGCGGCGGCCCATCGCGCCCACAGCGGCCCTAGCCGCCTCATGCCTTGTCCGGCCTATCCCCGCCTTGCGTCGCTGCAGCAACCGCTCGCTCGAGTCGGGCCAAGTAGGGCGCGACGGCGCGCTCGCGGTGTGCCAGCACGCGCTCGTGCCGCTCGCGCAGCGTCTCGACCTCGGCGCGCAGGGCCTCCACCGCCTCGCTGACCCTTGTACTCGTCCTTGCCACTCATCTTCCTCTCTCTCGGCCTTGCCGCGCGGTGGCCCGAAATTGGACCAGCGAAAATCAACTGATCTGGATTGGGCGATGGACGAGGAGGAGGCGGCGCAGCGCGTGGTGCTCACGGGCCTGTTCTGCGCGGTAAGTGCGGCACCGCGGCCCCTTTGCTTGCGGCGGGGCGGCGAACGGCGGCGCTGATCGCGGCGGCGCTGTGCGAAGCTGGTGCTAGCGCTCGTGCTCGGCCCGCAGATGGTGCGATGGCACGACAAGGAGAAGGCGGACTGAGCACCGTGGCTCTCTCGCGCCGCAGCAGGCACCAGCAGGCAGGCAAACAGGCAGGCAGGCAGGCAGGCAGGCAGGCAGGCAGGCAGGCAGGCAGGCAGGCAGGCAGGCAGGCAGGCAAACAGGCAGGCAGGCAGGCAGGCAGGCAGGCAGGGCAGGCCGATCAGCTAGCTAGCTGGCTCGCAAGCCTGCCGTGGCGCGCGCCAGGAAGAAGACACACGGCAATCAACCAACTTGAAAGTCTCGACCTGCCCGCAGTTGGTGGTTGCCAGCGGGCTGGCCGCAGCCCAACTCCCGGCGCCGTCGTCTGAGCCTTCGGCCGAGGCGGCGGCCACTGCTGGGTCGTGAAGATCCAACGGACAAGTGCAGGAAGGGCGAGGCGCGAGAGAAGAGCGAGTTGGAGAGATGGCCAAGGGCGCCGCGGGCAAGAAGGACGCGGCGGCGGCGGCGGCGGCGCTCGAGGCCGCTGGCAGGCCTGCAGATGCAGAGTACCCCAAGCGGGTGCACGAGGTGAGTGGCCGCTGGGTGGATCGTGGCGCCATGGCGCAGAGACTGACCGAGGGCGAAGGGCGACTATGCCAAGGAGTTTGCGCGCAACCTGCCAGCACCCCTGCTGCCAGAGTGGGGCTCTGGGGCCAAGGAGGAGGCCGGCGCCGCGGAGGCCGCGGGAGCGCCGGCCATTGTCGGCAAGATCCAACACGCACGCTTCGAAGGCTGCGAGTGGCGGACGGCCGGAGAGGTGTGGCCCGAAGCATGCCTGAGCACAACGGGAGCGGACGGCGGTGAAGGGCCCGACCGGAAACGCTTGCAGATCTCCGAGCTGTTCGCCGAGACCGTGTGGGACGCAAACCTCGCCCGCTTTGCATCCTATGCCGAGGTCTCCAATTGGGTCGCCTCAAGCATCGAGCCCGGCCGGCTGCTGGCCGAGTGCATTGAGGCTCGCGCGGTGAATGCCCTGCACCACTCGGTAGGGCAGAGGACGAAAGCGGCGAGGATGGCGCGCTCGCAGGGCCCGTGCCCAAGCTCTATGCGGTCGGGGTCTTCCTGGACGGCGAGCTGCGCGAGATTCTGGTCGACGACCAGATTCCCGTGGACGCGGATACGGGAAAGGCCCTGTGCCCGTGCAGCGTTCGCGTCCTGCAGGCGCCGCCAGAGGCGACCGGACCCAGGCAGGAGAGGAAAAGGAAGGGGGGCAGCAACAACAAGAGCAGGCCGAGCGACGCGAGGTGTGCGTGTGGCCGGCTATTCTCTACAAAGCACTTCTATGGCTAGCGGAAGCGACGCACCATGGCAGCGCCAAGACGTGGCCGTTTGCCGCAATCAACAAGTGGGTTCTGAGCTCGACGCGCCCAGCCCGCCAGCTGCAAGATGAAAAGGCGAGCGCGTTTCCTGCTTGTGAGTCGACGCCTACCGACATTGCTTGGGACAAGCTGGTGGTGCCAAGGCACGACGATTTCTTTTTCTCCTCCTGGGAGCACTTTACGCACGCCAAGGCCAAAGCTGTCGAAGTCGGTGATGAGAGCATCCTAGCGCTGTACGAGCAGGCCGAGAGGGATGCCATCGAGAAAAAGGCCCAGTACGAGCAAGCGCAGGCCGAGGCCGAAATGCAGGCGCAGGCTCCACCGGATGGCACCGAAGACGGAACCGAGGGCGCAACTGAGAACTCGAAATGGGGCGTCAGAAGCCGCCGCCGCTGCCGCCGCCGTCACCGTGAGCAAGCCAAAGCCACGCAAGGGCAACAAGAAGAAGAAGAAGAAGAAGGGCGCGCGCAAGGACTTCATTCCCTTCAATCAGGTTTCCTTCGATGCCGCCATGGCGCACCACGCCGAGGCCAAAACGCACGCCCTCGAGGCTCTGGGCAAGCGCCGCGCAAGCTTGGACATCATTCGTATCGGGCCCGAGCCACTGGTCGTGCCGTGTTCATTCACGTCGCTTGAGGAGCTGAGCAAGCCTCCGCCGAGCGCCGCAGCCCACACCCAGCCAGGCACAGATGCAGAGCCGCCCAAGGATGGCGCTCCGCTCGAGCCGGGCGAAAAGGAGGCCGAGACCGCGCCTCCTTCACCGGAAGAAGACATGCTGCTGCGCCTCGGGAACGCGGTCTGGCAAACCGAACCCCGCGCCCTACTTTCGCACGCAAGCTACGCTGTCGCCGAGGTTAGCGATGGCCGCCTGCGGCTTGTTGGTCTCGTCGGCACCGCCGCAGGGGCTCCTGATGGTCGCTCGCTCACACGTTGTGGATCTCGTTCCGCGACCTCCTCAAAGCCGCTTGCAAGAGCAACGACGAGGCGGCCGGGGAGGCGGCATTCGAATTGCGCACGTGGACCATCCCTGAAGCTGGCCTGCCCAGCACGACCTTGCACGATCACTGGAAGCGCAGTGAAATTGCACCGGCCGAGGCGGATGAGGCGCAAGCTTCAGAAGACACCACGCCGCCAACAACGCACTGGTCAAGGTCGCACAAGTCAAACGGCTTCGCGCTGGTCTTTAAATCGTCCGATGTCGAGAGCACCGAGGAAGCCCCGCGGCCAACCGCCATACCCGTAACGCTCCAGCTGTCCTTCGATGCGAGCCAGAGCGAATGCATATCGCGGAGCGTGCTCAAGGTCGCCCAGGTCACCGAGACCATCTCTCCGGAGACTGACCTGATGCGCTGCCTCACCATGCGCGCCGACGGAAACGGGGACAACACGTGGCAGATCTCGTGTCGCTCAAGCGAGGGCCTCGCCACATGCTCCATATCGCTCGACCCGACAGCGCTCTACATGGTCGCGTTGGACGCGCCACTCGGGGGCGCCGTTCGCGTGCTTTCGCACAGCGCGACGCATGTACCCGAGTTCATTCCGTGCCTCGAGGCCTTAGCACGCTCGCTAGAAGGCTCCGAGACGCCGGCAAAGGTCGAGACTCTCCGCGGAGAACTGCGGCCGACCCAGCAGGAGATTGGCAGATCGCCGCGCGATACAGGCTGCGGCCCAGCAACCCCGAGGGCGGCCCCGAGGGCATGATAAGCGCCATGATCCAGCTCGACGATGCCCAGCTCGGCAAGCATGTGCAGGCCCTTGTAGTCCGCAACTCAACGGGCAGGGGCCGCCGCGTCGACTCGGGCCCGTGGCAGCACAACGGCCAGTGGGTTGCGCCGCTTCAACTCAGCACGGTGGATAGCGCGGCCCTGTCCGCCGAGGCTGGTGAGGCCCAAGCGGCTGAGACGTTTGACCTCTTGATCATCGTGCACGCGCCACCACATCACGCCTTGCGCCCCAGCGGCTTCACGATCCAGCTTCTCGCGGCACAGGCTTTGCTCCAAGGCGTCGATACCCTTGCCGACCTCAAGCCCGAGCGCTTTCGTGGCGAGTACTTGGCCAACAAGGGCGAATTCTCTTTCGGGACTACATCATCGCCTCGCCCGAGGCCGCGTCGCTGCGCCTCTGCGTACCAGGTCGTGACGTGGCATATCGCCTCCAGGTCATCGTACAGGACCCCGCCGCGCAAGCCCAGTCCACGCGCCCTGGATTTGGGGACGTGCTCGTAGCCGAGGTGCGCTCCGAGAAGCTTGAGGGGGGGTGCAACGTCGCAGACCTCCATGCTCTCCCAGCTGCGGCCACCAGCGCCCGAGATGCAACTCCAGGTTCCAAAATCATCCTCCAAGCTGTGCTCGAGGAGGGCAGCAACGTGCCCACGAGCCGGGCGCCGTATTGGGACCCGGAGCAGCTCCCCTCAGACCCGGAAGCGCCCGACGACGAACAGAGAGGCTCGAACCAGACGGGCGAGGGCGGCACTGATGCGCTCGCTTGGACGCTGCTGACCGTTTCTGCGGGCGGGCACGCCCTCGGCCTGTCCCGCGAGACGGCATGGGAGAGCGCCGTGTCGCAAGTGCATACAGACTGGGAAACGGAGACCCCGACCTGCCTCGTGGAAGGGCTCAAGCTGCGCAGCAAGTTCGTCCGGTGCCCCTTCTTCCCGCAACTCGAGCCCGACGACAGCGACCTGACGAATCGGGCGGATGGATCAGACGGGCGGCGCCGGGGCTGCAGACTCGACAGGGTCAAGCGATTCGCCAAAGCGCAACCAGATTCGACAGCGAGCGCGCTTCCGCATGCGCGGCACCTCGACCCGCGGGGTCAGCTTCTTCTACCGCGTTGCCCAAAACCGCGAAACGAGGCTGACGCCGAGTTCCTCGACGCCATGCAAGCCCGCGTCGCGAAGAAGCTCGAGGGCGTTCCCAGCGAAGCGCAAGAAGAGCAAGTTGCCTTGCTGCACGCTTCGAGCTTGTTCAGCGAGGAGGCAAGGCAGAGCACCGCAGCGGAGCTGCTCGCCTGGCATGCGGGGGCCCAGACCGACCACGAAGGCCGTCTTGCACGCGCACTTCCAAGCAGCGACGGTGCCTAGCCTAGCTCTAGCTGAGGGAGGAGGCCAACACCTTGAAATCAAACAAGCCACTGAAGGTACAACGATTTTCATGACTCTATCTATCGTCGCGCGCCTTCGTCTGCCCATGGCATCCGGTACACGCCGAGCTGCACCTCGCGCTCGAAGATCTCGCTCGCCTTGCGTTGAATGCGAGCCGCTGGTGGGATCACGAGCCCTGCAGCGTGTGTTCCTTGCTCGACACCGTCGACCACTCGACCTGCAGCCAGTACACCGGCTCTTCGTCTTCTTGCACGATCACCACTCGCCCGGCGATCGTTCGAAAGCAGGGAAGCCTGCTCTTCTCCGTGAAGATGATCATGTCCCCGAGCACGAGCGAGTGCCGGCTGCACTGTAGCGTAAAGTCAAGCGCCGCACGACCGGGGCTTGGCTGAAGGGCCCTATAGTCGGCCTTAGACAGCGTGCGACACTGCAACGGCAGGCTGGGACGCGACTCGGGCGGCGCAAGCTTGCCCGCGGCAGCCGACACGCCAATCGCCACGACGGCGTTTGAAATACGGTACTCGGGGCGAGACCTGGCAGAACCACGAGCGGATGCCTCCCTTGGTACCTTGTGACCCACTTTGGCGGAGCGCTCTGGCCATCGGGCTGAGCGACCTCGAGGATGTCGAGGCGGTAGGCCGTGGCGCCGCAGGGCGGCGGAAACCACCGCAACACCAAGCTCGAGTCGGTGTGGTCCACCAGCACCGGTGCCGAGGACTCGGTGGGCGGCGTTGCAAAGACGGCCCACGACGACCATGGCGACACCAAAGCTGTCATGCCCCTTCCCGTCGCGTCGCAGTGCGCGCGCACCCGGACACGGTACGACGCGTTCACGCGGAGGCTTTCAAAGCTAGTCTCCAGCTTTGTGGTCTCGGCCCGTTGTGAAGCACCGCCGCCACTTTGCCGCAGCTGCACCTCGTACCGCATCGCTTGAGCACTGCTGGGTTTCCGCTCCCACTCGCGCATAGTCTCGGACCATTCGGTCTCCGAAGCCTGGCCTGCGCCGGAATGCGAGCCGTGCTGCGCCTTCCAGCGCACGTTGACCTCGTCTGGTCCCGTCAGCTCCACTTGCGGTTCAAGGGGCGGTACGAGCGGCGTCACCTCAGTCACACGCGTCGCAGACCCTGGCTCCCCAAACCTGTTGCGGGACCGCACCATGAATCTGTAGGCCACCCCGGAGCGGAGACCGACCACATCGCACGACAGTGCATGACCGCGGTAGACGCACAGCCCAACAGCGGCCTGGGCATCGCTCGGTTCTATCCCATCTTGCAGAATGAGCACCTCGTACTTGGGCGCCTTCGTGATGCCCTTCCGAATGTGGCTTGCGCCGGTTGGAGAACCAACCCCGCCGGCCTTGCCGAGCCTGGACAGGGCATCCGGCTGGCTTGGCGCGCAATGGAAGCTGCATCCTCGTGTACTCCTTCCGGAAGGACCACTAGAGGCACCTGGCGGTGCCAGAATCACAGCGGCATTCCTCCGGGCTGTCTCCGCAAGCCGGCGCGGCGCACCACGACAAGCGGCAGACTGCGGTTTTGCCCTCGAAGCGGAGGCCGGAAACCGAGGGCGCGCGGGCGCGGCGCCAAGGTTGCGGCGACGTGCCGCGCTGGTTCAGATGGGCCGTGCTTGTTAAACGCGATGACGCGAAACTCGTACGTGGTGTTCGGGGCGAGGTCTGTAAGCTCGACGCGCCTGGCTGGGATAGATGGCGGGTCCGTCAGCTCCGGGGGATCTTTCGCGACCATCTGCATGACGCCGCCCGGCTTGCCTTGAACCTCTCAACGCTGAAGAACAGGACTGGCGACGTGCTCGGCCCTGGGTCGACCTCCCAGCGCAAGAGCATCGAGTGCTGCGTCGACACGGACGGCTCGTGCCACACGCGCGGGCGCAGCGGCGGGACAGCGACCTTTGCTTTGGCTCGGGCCGCCCCGCGCTTGAGGCGGTTCTCGCGCGACAAAGCTGTGAGAAAAGATGAGGCCGCGCTGTAGGCTAGCGCGCTGCGCTCGCCACGCCGCGCACACGTCCTCCGGGGCACCGGCGAGAATGAGGGCCTGCTGGACTTTCTCGTCGATGGACAGGGCCACGCGCTCACCGGTGTCCAAGATGCGGGCGTGCGGCCCGCCCCATCCGGCGGAAGGGTTCTCGTCGTTTCCTGAGCCTTCCTTGGGCTCCACGCCCATGATCTGCAACACAGTGTCCATGCAGATCGTGCCTGGCTGATGGATCCCGTCGCCATCGACGCCAGGGTAGAACTCCATGAGCCGCTTCTCCTCGTGGAGGCGCAACGGCGTCCCGATCTTCTGCATCACGGTGCGAAAGTGGCGCGCCTGGGAAGCACGCCAGAGCGCGCTCGTAGGCAGCCTTGCGCGCACCCCGCGACTTCTCGCTTCTTAGGCGGGAGCATGCCAACGACAACGTCCTGGAAGGCGTTGCGCATGGCGGGGCCTCCCGTCTTGTGGTGCTTGGAAAAGCTTGACGAGAACGCTTCGGAGGTGCTCCCAGGCCCAGGCGGTCTTCTCGTTGCCCTCTAGAGGCTTTGGCGGGAAGCGTGCCCAGGCCGCCTCGCACTTGGCCCTACTCGCAAAGCCTTGCGACCAGTCCGCAAAGGGCTGTCGGAGGCCCGAGGGGTCGATTGACTTGAGAGCGCGCCCCACTTCTTCCCAGACGGCCTTCTTGTCGTCGCTGCTGTCCAAATGCCAGCTGGGCGGTCCAAGAGGTTGAGGAGGCGCACGGCTTGCTGCTGGGCGTCCTTCCGAATGCACCAGAGCTCGAACTGGTGGTCGGCGCCTTGCTCGCGCGTCATCGAGTGGACCCGCACGTGGCTGCGCTTTTGCTCCTTGTGGGCGAGGTAGTCCTCCTCAACCGCGTCGCCGTCTGGGTCGCGATAGTTTGTCCTGAAAATGTGGCCTGAGCGAACGAGGGCCTGCCGAATCCGCTGCAGCTCCACTTGGTTGCTTGCGTGGATGTACTTGCGCTTGCCAGCGGCGTGCGCGATCAGGCGCTGCAGTTCAGGATCGGCCCAGCCCGTCATGCCACTTCCCCCTTGGGCACGCGCACACGGAGGAGAGCTTTCTTCTTCTTGAAGTGCTGGTGGTGCAGCTCGCGCTCGCGCGCGTGCTCCTTCTTCTGGATCTTGGTGTCCTGCTTGCGCTGCACCTCGCCCTCGCGGATGAGTAGCTCCAGCTGTTGCAGCCCCAGGCGCAGCAAAAGCTGGGCGCACGTCTTGGGAGTCGCGGCGGCCTCATTGTGGCCGCGAGCGGTCTGGCACGTTGTGGTCGCAGTGATAAGCTTGCCGACGTCCTCCCCGCTTCGGCCAGCGCGGCGCTCAATCTGAAAGACGAGCACCTTCTTCTTGACGTCCTTCTCGCACTTGCGCCACGACGCGCGGCACTGCGCGACAAACTCTTTGTTCTGGGGGTGACTTGCGTCTGCCTCCTTGTCGAACGTATAGCTGACCTGAACCTCGATGCCGTCTCTTGGTCACCTTGACAAACGCCTTGCCGTGCTCCTTGCTCCAGCTAATGAAGGCCTCCTCCAAGCTTGGAATTCCCTCCGGGCACCGGACGCTGACATGCATGCTGATGGCAGCAAGCGCTAGCCCGACTTGGAGCCATTTTTCTTCGTCCTGGCAGAATCGCGGGTAGAGTTCCTGGATCTTGGCAACCGCACGGTCATAAAGGTTCTTGCGCACCTTCCAGGCCATGTAGCTAACCGCCTTCTTGCCAGTCGACTCGACCAGCGCGCCGACGGTCCCTGGCTTGGCGTGCTGCGTGCCCCAAATCTGCTTCCAAAGGTTTCTGCCCATGCCCGCTGCCTCTTGGATCCCGCTGCCGCTCCAAAGTGCCGCGAGCTGGCGCTCTAGCGTGTCGGCGTCCACTGTCATGCCGCCCTCGAGCTCGAGACCAGGTCCGTCCTTGCTCGCTTTGAGATACGATCTCGCGGCGCCTCAGAGGAGGTAAAGTAGCGCAGCATCGATCGGTAATCCACGAGGTGCTCTTCGGCAGCCTTGCGCGCTCGGTGAAGCGGATTAGCCGTGAAGCGATGGCAAAGGCGCGAGAGCTCCTCTTCGTCCATTTCGAGGTGCTCGCGGATGCCATCAAGGGCGCCCTTGAAGTCCTTGGCAAGGATGGGCCCCTGTGTTGCGGACGTCGATGCCCTGGAAGGCACCCAGCACGCGCTTGAACTCGTCTCCCGACTCTGCCAGCACGCGTCGGAGCGTGAGCTGCTTTTTCGGGCACATCTCCAGATGAAGCACGTGCGCAAGGCGCTCGATGTCGACGAGTTCATCCTCGGTTTCGAAGCGCCGCAGAAGGCGCAGCAATAGCAGTTTGGCGTTGTCCTTGAAGCCGTCTAGCTTGATGCGCCGCAAAAGAAGCCAAACCTCGCGGCGCGAGCGCAGCGACGGGGGCTCGCGCAAGCGCTCAAGGACGGCTTGCGCGTCCTTGTGGCTTCGCAAGGCCTCCAAAAGAGCTCATCTTCCAGACCAAAGTGAACGCTGTGCTCGGGTCCTCGTGGTCCAGGATAAGCTGCAGCATTCGGCGATAGCGAACGCGCCCAGCGCCCGCCACGGGGCGGACCTGGAGCGTGGACTCGGCGGCGGCCGCGACGGCTGCCCCTGGAACCTCACTCTCTGGGCACGTGGTTGCAGCGCTGCCGACGCTTGTTGCGCGCGCTGCGATGGTCTTGACGACTCCGAGGCGACGGAAGAGCTTGTGGGACTCGGACTCGGACAAACCCAGGCCTAGGCCTCCTGCATCGCCCCACGGGCTTCCGCTTCGTCCAGTAGGCCGCACATGTCCCTATCAAGCGCCTCAAATGGGACGAACAGGTCTAGGTTGCGCTTCTCGAGCTGCAGCAGGTAAAGCTTGCGCAGGCACGCGAGGATCTCATTGCGCGACGCGTGCGTGTCTTCTTGCCCTTGCAGAAGCGCAAACAAAGTGGAAAGGGCCGCACCATCGCCAAGACCTCGCTGCGTCACGGGGCGGCGCACTTCCGCTGGTCGCTTGTGCGCCCCGAGAAGCTCGCGGAAGAGGTCCAACGACATCTCGTACACTCGGCTTGGCCGCGCCGCAAGCGCGGCTTCTGCAAGCTCCCACGGCGAGCGTGGCTCAAGCGCCTGGACGGCGCCTCCAGTCTCAGGCGTGCGAAAGAGGTAGGGAAAGTTCATCACGCGGCGGATCTCACCTGGCGCCGGCACGATTCCTAGCAGATGCGCGCCCTCGACGAGGTCGGACTCTTGAACAGCACCGTCGTTGGCCAAGTCCAGGTCCTCGAAGCAGCGGCGCACGACGTCGTCGAGGGTGGCGTCCTTTGCGGTGCTCGAGGCCTCTCGCACGTAGCTACGAAGCGTGCGGATGATCTCAAAGCTGTCGTTCAAGTGCGCAGACTCCGTACTTTCTCGGGCGGCCGCTGTACCCTGTCCAGTCCTCGACCCGGCTTTGGTCGCTAGGGCGTGCTCTTCCTCGAGGCTGAGCTTGACCATTTCTACAAACTGCTCGTTTGACTCCCATCTCGGGGCCCTCGATGCCGTCGAGAAGGCTGTCAGAATCGTCGTGCCGCACCGCTCGCGGTAGCGCCTTTTCGAAGCGTCTTAGGGCACGGGGAAGCGTGACAAGCGAGGTCTTTACGTTGAGGCTCTCCAGCGCCTGGTGGAACTCGCGGTGCGACAGCGTGCCACTCTTGTCCGCATCCGCCATGCGAAAACACTCTGCGAAGTCGATGCCGCTCAGCTTGAGACTGCCCACGCTGCTCTTCACCGCGCTTACAAGCTCTTGGAGCTCCTTGTGACTCTTTTGCAAAAGTGTGTCGCGCCGCAGAGCGGCGTGCCTTTCAAAGTCGGCGAGCAGCACGAATAGCTTGCGGTACGATACCTTGCCTTCGGACCCCATCTCCAGGAAGTTTGCGAGTCGCGTGACGCGGTGCCGGTCCCCGATGGCTTCGATGCCGCCGCGGACGAGTCCCACCCACTGGACACACTTGAGAAAGTCGTCGCGGCCCAGTAAGCCGGTCAGCTCGAAATCAAACTGCTCAAAGACGTCGCGCATGTCGATGACGTCAAAGGGCTTGAGGGCACGAATAGCGAGGAGGCGCTCGAGCAACTCGTCCAGCTCTTCCTTTTGGAGGAACTCGAGCGCATTCTCGGGCCCAGCCGACGCCGTCGCCGCCGCCGCCGTCAACGCAGCCGCCCCGGCCGCCCCGGCCGCCCCCGCCCCGACTGCAAGGCGAGCCTCCGAGGCCACCGAGGTGGCCGCGCCTCGGGTCTTGAGCACTGCCGACAAAAGGTCACGGTACCGGACGCGGTCCGAATGCCCCTCAACGGGGAAGCGCAGCTGCAGACGGCGGCGGTCTACGTTGGAGAGCGGAAAGCCGAGGGATTGAAAGCCCTCCGACAGCTTGTCGAGGGTGATCCAGCCCCCAGCTCCTCGTCGTGCTTCTCGAGGGCCATCCAAATGTCGTGAAAGCCCCCATTAGGCTTGAGCATGTACGAATGGGCCAGCTCCTGTAGCTTGTCGATGACGTCCACCCTGGCAGCCTGAGCCTGCAGCGAGTCCTTGAAGCGGCTCGCGGCGACTTGCCACGGCTTGACCCCCTCCTGCGCCATGTCTTCCAAGAATAGCTTGTACATGACCTTGGCCTTGTTGGACGCGCCCTGGTATGAGGCTGTGAGCCGCTCGAGGCTCTCTTTGGAAATGTCCACGCCGATTTTGGCGAGCGCAGCGGCAAACTCGGTGCGGCCCACAAGGCCCGAGCCGTCCGGGTCGTGTCTGGAGAAGTGCGACAAAACGTCGACCGAGTGCGCGCTGGCGTGTTTGAGCAGCGCGCTGAGCTCGCGCGAGAAGCGCTCGAGCTCCTTGTTCCCGTGCAGCTCCTTGACGCTGCGCACAAAGTCCCCGTGGCGGATGTACCCCTCGGAGCCGAACAGCGCATCCAGGCACGAATGCTCGGCGTCCGAGAGCTCAAACTGCGCCCCGCAGACCTTTTTGAGCGCGTTCCTAAACTTGCCAAAGTTGAGGTGCGACACGTCCTGCCCGGCGACCTCTTCCAGCGCGCCCTGAAGCCGCGTCAGCAGCGCATCGTGGTTGTGGCGCGCCGCCTTCTTGGGCTTGCCGCCATCGTCGCGCCACCCGCGAAAGTGGGCGGCCATGCGCTCGAGGATGCTCTCGAGCATCGCGCCCGTCGCAGTCGTCGCCGCTCGACGCCGCCGCACCAAAAGGAGAAAGTTTGCCGTTGACCGTCGCCATTGCATTGACGGTCGAGTCCGAATGCATCCCAGGCTCCTTGACGGATTTCTGTCCGACGGGCCAGACCCTGGCGGCAGGTCGCGGGCGGGGGCGGGCATGAAGGGCCTGTTCTTTGCGCGGTTCGATGACGTCGCCGGGCCCATCGTGGCGTGCGAGGCGCCCGAGCTCGCGGACGGGTCGGCCGTGCTCCCGGCGGACCTGTTCGACCGCGTGAGCGATTATATAATTGCCAAGAAGGAGCTCTGCGGGTCGGTGCTGACGGTGACGGATAACCAGGGCTCGGGCGAGAAGGTCATGAGCTGCCCGCTGTTTGTGGAGAGCGAGAAGAACTACCGGCGGAATGCCTTCTTCTTCGCCTTTGGCCTCGTCTTCGCGCCAACGGCGCAGACGGGGCCCTTCCAGCTTGTGCTGCGCAAGCTCTCGAGCGTGCTGCGATCCCTCGAGGTGGAATCGCTTTTCCTCTCGCGCGAAGGCGCCGAGGTGCGCATCAAGGCCATCCTAGAGCACGCCTACAGCGAGCTGACCAAGTGGGGCGAGTGCATCGTGTCCATCGACGAGGCCAGCACACTGGCCCTCAAGATCACGCCGCGGCTGGTCAACCCGCCAGAGGTGTATGACTGGCAGGTGCCCGTGTGCACGCGCGTGATGGAGGACTTTATTTCCAAGGAGTGGGACCTCACCATCTTGCAGGTTATGCAGTTTGTCGATGGCGTGCGCCACATCAAGCTCATCGCCGAGCTGAGCGGCGTGGCCGTCGCGCTGGTGCGGCGTTGCGTGCGCCAGCTGCTCTACTTTCGCTGCGTGCGCCTCGTCGACATCTTCCAGTACTCCAACACCTACGTCTGTACGCCCTGCCTGGTGGAGCTTGCCGAGAGCGAAGCGATGCAGCGCAACTGCACGCACTACGTCTGGAACGGTTCCGGAGAGCTGCCTTCCGTGGCGCGGGTCTTCCAGCTCTACGCCTCTCTGCAGCCCTGCCTCGAGATCAAGGACTTTTGCTTGCTCAACGACACGGCCGCCTCCAACATCGACGACCGGCGCTTGATCGTCTTTGGCGTGCTGCACGGCCTCATCAAGCGCGTGCATGTCGTGCCAGTCTTTGCGCCCTCGCTGCCGCGCGAGGAGCTGGAGGTCGCCCCCGAGGCGGGGACGAAGACGAGCCCGCAGCCGGCGCGAGGGAGCGCTACCTGCAAGATGTCCTCCGCCCGCGCGGCCTCTCCACGCAGCTCCCCGCGCCGGGCGAGGCGCCCGGCGCGCCAGACCAGGCCGCTGCCCTCGCCGAAGCGCAGCAGCCCCTCGCCTCCACGGGCGCCACCCACCTTGTGGACGGCCGCAACACCATGGACGCTATCTGCACGGAGCTGTGGGCCTCCTCCAGCGACGTCAAGGCCTCCCTCAGCGCCAGCGCCCGCGTGGTCTTCATCCGCCGCACCAACACCTAAGCGCGGCACAGGTACGGTGCCGGTTTCAGGTATAGACTTGTTGGTGGCCTGGCGTGACGACAAGCACCTCTTTTGCAACTCGTTCCTGCTCAAAACCGCTTCCGAAAGGCGAGTCTTTGGCAGAGCGAGCTGCCAACGACTGTGTCCGTGTTACGCAGCCGCTTGGACAGCAACGAGCCGCTCGCAATCGTCGCCGCGGACCTCGCAGTTCCTTTAGTGGCTCGGACACGCTGTCGCTGCTGACTGACTCGCCACCCGAGAGTCCAGCCGGAGGGCCCGACCTGCTCACCGCTGAGGAGACCGAGGAAGTCCCGAAAGGGCATCCCCGGCTCAGACGAAGGGAGTCCGCAAGTTCTTCAACGAGGGCACGCCGAAGGATGTTCGGGACAAAATCCACCTCAACAACCGCATGGTATAGCGACAAACGACTACACTGTCTTCTCGCAGCTTGCGCGACCTTGCCAGCGTTGCGGACGCTAGCGTCCTGCTGATTGGCCATGAGCGGCCACCATGCGCCTTTCACTCTCAAACTCGAAAATCAGGGTGGCCCACAAGAGAAGGGGTTGTCCGGCGACGACGGCTACGAAGGAGGCGGCAAACGCGCGGCTCCCTTCCGGCACAGCGGAGCGAGGCGGCAAGCCGACCAAGACCGAGCGACGGCTCAGATCGATCTCTGCAAATCGTTACGTGTATCACTCACATGTCAAAAATCGGTATGCTACTGGTACCGGTACTGGTACGTACCGTACCGGTACCAGTACTGGTACCGTGGTATGGCACGGTACGTACTGCGGTACAGGTACGCGAAACCAATCCCTGCACACGAAACTCCCTGGGTCTTGTACATACAGTCTCTGGAGCCAGACAGCCCCAAGCAGCAAAAATGGGTTGGGTCTGGGTCTCGTGAGGCCCGCACACAGACTCCGCAAGACAAAGACAGGGAGAGACGAGGAGGAGACGGAGCGCGAGGAGGAGGTCGCGAGGCAGAGAGGCGAGGGCGGGCGAGCGGGCGCAGGGGGCGCGGCTGGCGCGGCTCGCGCGATATGGACGTGGACGCGCTGCAGTCGATCTCGCTGAGCGAGCTCAGCCTGGTGGACGAGAAAATCGGCACACACGACGCCGGGCTTGACCTGCTCGGGGCGTGGGTGGCGGGAGTGGCGGCGGTGCGGAGGCCGAGGATGATGGCCGCGCGCGGCGGGCGCTCGTGCGCAAGGGATACTCCGGGGGTCGAGCAAGTTTCTCGCGGAGGAGGCCGCGGTCATGAAGCAGAAGCTGCGCGGCGCCTCCGGGGCGCACTTGCCGCAGGACAAGACGCAGCGGCCCATCCACATGCTGGACGCAGCAAAGGCTAGCGCCGTGAAGGTGAAAACGGAGCAGGGGGCCAGCGCCGCGCAGCCATCGCTGGGCGGGGCGGCCGCCAAGCCACGGTTCTGGACCCCAAGCGAGGACGCAACGCTGATTGCGGCGGTGGAGAAGCACGGAGACAAGGTGTGGAAGCACGTGGCGACGCTTGTGAGTGGACGGACGAGCACGCAGTGCATCCAGCGGTGGAAAGTGCTCAAGCCTGGGCTGAAAAAGGGCCACTGGTCGCCCCAGGAGGACAGACTGCTCATCGAAGGCGTGCAAGCACAGCAGGCGCGCGGCACAAGTCGCATAAACTGGAGCGAGGTTTGCAAGCGCATTCCCAAGCGGAGCTGCAAGCAGTGCCGCGAGCGCTGGGTCAACCACCTCAACCCGGATGTGAACAAGGGCCAATGGACGCCCGAGGAGGACCAGAAGCTTCTCGAGCTGCAGGACCAGACGCCCCGCAAGTGGGCTCTCATTGCCCGCCAGATCCCTGGGCGCACGGAAAACATGGTCAAGGTGCGCTTCAACATTTTGGATCGCCAGCGCAAGAAGGAAGCCAAGGACGAGGCCGCCCTGTCGGGCGCCCGGCAGCAGCCTGCGTTCCCGCCGCCCATGCCACCAGCGGCTGCGCACACAGACGCCTTAGCGCACGGCCTGCCGCTCGACTCCAACCCTCCGCTGAGCTCGCCTGAACCGGCTGACCCCCCGCTGGTGAGCGGGTTTGGGGCGGGCGACATGGATTTCCCCAGCGTCAAGACGGAGCTGGACGAGATTGAGACGGAGCCCCTGCCGAGCTTTCACGAAATGGGTGGCCTTGACGTGCCGGCCCTTCCAGTACCAGAGCCGATGCCTGCGCGCAAGCCCGGCCTTGACGAGGTGGACTTTCTGCCCTTTGACTTTAATGACTTTCCGGTCATGCAGCACGAGGCGCGCCCGGCAGAAGACCCTGGCCCGGCCTCCTTTGCCGCTCAGCACGGGCACAGCACCAACTACGCAACGTCTTTCTCATCGCTCGCTCGCTCCAGCAGCTGTGGCGTGGGCTCGTTCAGCAGCAGCGCCAGCGCCGCCGCCGGTCGCGCTGCGGGCCCGGCCCCGCTCAACAGCGAGCGCTCATACCCTACGTCCGGCACTCATGTCCTTCGCGCAACCCGCACGGAACCTGCAGAGGCGGGGCCGCGGGCCGGTGTGCCGGCCTTCCAACGCGCCAACTCGGACGGCATGGGCGGCTCCATCTCCTCGCTGTCATTCAGCCGCTCGTTCAAGGAGGCGCAGGAGCTACTTCCTGGCGCAGACCTGCTGGATTCGGTGCCAGCCACCTTTGACGACAAGATCGTCGAGGAGCAGCTTGCGGACGAGCTCAAGGCGCTGTACGCGGGCGACCTTCCCTCGTGAGCGGAACATCCATCGTGTTTTGTGTTGATTGATTCGCGTCCTCGCTGTTCTAAACAAATTGTCTCTGCCTGCTCGGTCTCCTCCTCTCGCGCAGTTTCGTCAGCACGGCGCCGCCTCGGCGCCGATTCCGAGCGCGGCGCGCCACCAAACCACGAGTGGGCCGACGTCCTCGTCGCCGCCACTGCCTTCGTTGCCGTGGGAGAGGCAAACGCCGCTCGTCACGTTAAAGGCGCGGGCAAGCGTCGCGCACGCCGTCCCGTCCAGCGCCACAGGGTCGTCTTCTTCGCTGTCCTCGCTCGCCGGGTTGGCCGTGGCTGGGGCGGCCTCCCTGGCGCGGGCGAGGAGGTCCCTCGCGCACGCAAGAGCATTGCGGACATTCGCGCCCGTGCTCGACTCGGGCGACTCGGCGGCCTCGCGCCCAGCTTTGAGCACCTCAAGCGCCGCAAGCCGCAGGCCACGGCTCACCTGGTCGGCTGCGGCAATCTTCATGTTGGGCAGCAAAAAGCACAATGGCGCGGGGACAGAGCCGTCCTCTGCAGCGCTAGTGGCCGCCGGCAGGGTGACGAGCAGATGAGCCTCCAGGTCTCCCGGGAGAATCTGCCACTGCACACACAGCCCAGAGCCGCCAGAGGCAATGCGCTCGCCCTCAGGGTTGTCTACCCACGAGGCAGCGACGCCGTGGCTCGTATCGTCGCCCGCGCTCTCCTCGCTCTTCTTGGTGCCGAACACGACATGCGGTGGAAAGTCGCCCTCGCCAACGCAAAGCTTGGCCTCGAAGCCCGTGAGCACGCCGCGGAGGTACCTGTGCAAGCTCGCGAGCTGGTCTGGCGCGCTGCGCTCCAGGCCGAAGCGCGGCTCCTCGCGTATCGAAAGGTAGAAAGAGAAGCGCGCGAGGCCCGTGCTCGCTTGCCAGCAGCTCGAAAAAGAACGGGGCCATTTCCGCCTTGCGCTTCTCCGTTTCCGCCGCCTCGTCCAGGTCGCACAGGGAGGCGCTTCCCGGAAGCTCTGCAATGCCCGCAAGGCTCTGGCCAAGCCGATACGCCACTCGCAGCCACGCTGCGGCCACTGCCGCCGCGGAACTCGCACTCGCCTGCGCCGCAAGAAAGCCCAGCTCGAGGCATATGTCGCGCGCTAGCGCGAGATCCCAAAATCCCTCCATGGCGAGCTCGCCCAGGGCCTCGGCGTGAGCCTGAAACACCTTGCCGGCCGGGCAGCCAAGCGCTGCCCGGCACCGCCCTAGGTCAAAGCTGGCCCGTGCGCTGAGCCAGGCCATCCCGCGCGGTAGCCGACGACCAACTTGCACGGCGTCTTCAAGCGCCTCCAGCGCCTCGTCAAGACGCTCGTTCGCGCCAACGAGTTTCCTGCCCAGCTCCGCGCGTGCTGCGCAAGCCTGCTCTGCTTGGCGGAGGTATAGGCTCTCGCTTGTCTGCGACACAAGTCGCGGCAAGGGACGAAAGGCGAGCCAGACGAGCTCTCGCTCGAAGAGCTGCACCGCCTCCTCGAGGTGCGCGGCACCAGTGCCTCGCTCGGCGCCTTCGAGCCGCGCTCTCTCGCGTGCGAGATCCTCGCGCGCAAGCAAGAGCTCGGCCCGCAGCGCATCCGGGTCGGCGACGATTTCCAGGGCCTCGTCCAGCGACTGCGAAGCCTCCTCGATGCACCCTTGCTTAAATTCCGCGCATGCCGCGCTCAGAAGCGCGCGGCGGCAAATGTTGACCTCATCGACGCTCTTGCACTCTGCGATGACCCGACGGGAAACGGCAAGGGCTTCCTCGTAGCGCTTGAGCTCCAGTAGGGCCTCAATCTTGGTCGCGCGAGTCTCGAGCCACCACATGATCGCCGCGGAGTCATTCGCGCCCTTGGGTAGCGGCGGTGGCGGTGGCATGGCGGCCGAGGACTCTTGTCCAGGCCCGTCCTGCACTAGGTCACTCCCCCCGATTTGACCCAGGGAGTCGCGCACGAGATCCGCAGTCAACGTTGTGACGGCATCCTCGAAGCGGCCTCCCAGGCACATCAAGCGAGCGCGCCCTAGTGTCGCCTGCCGCTCCTGCTGTGCCAGCGCGACCCGAGTCAAGCAGCGGGCCGTCGCTTCCACATCGTCATTACCGCTCCTGGCACCCTCTGCCTCACGAGCACTACCGGCCGCGCCATTTTCGGCCCCAGCTTTATCCTGCCCTACTCCGCCCTCGCCCTCGCCTTCGTCATCGCTGCCTTTCGTCCAGGCCGGCTGCGTCGTGCTGAATCGTGGCTACCCGAGCCTCCCTGGTCGTTTCCTCCAGCCGCGCGTACTGGGCCTCTGCCGCGGACAAGAGCTCTGTGCGGATCGCGTCCGATTCAGCGTCGCGCGGCGGCCAGTATTGCAAAGCGCGTTGAACTAGCTCGAGCCTGGCCAGGGCCAGCTCGCCGAGCAGCGTCGGCCCCAGTAGGTGTCGCACGTATGGCATCGCTCGCACTGTGGACTCGTCGAGCATTGCGCGAAGGGCGCTTTCGTTCGATTCTGACCAGGGAGCTGCGTCGCTGCGGAAGACGTGCAGCCCTGCAAGCGCGGAGGCCTGAGCAGCACTTGCCTCCTCCGGCTCGTCTCCGGCGTGCACCTCGCCCGAAAGCTTGACAATCTCCTCCGTCGACAGCGGCAGGCACGAGCCGGCCAGGACGGCACGCAGACACTGTGACGCCTCCCCTAAGAGGCCAAGTTTGACCAGCAGACGGGCGCGAAGCAGCCGGCTCTCCAGCACAAGACGGTGCGATAATACGACCTGCCCCCCGAGATACTCGAGCACGCAGAGCAGCGGAAAGGGCGACAAGCTGGTCGCGGCTGCAGGGCTCAAGCTGAGGGTGCGCGCAGTGGTACTCAGTGCGTCCACCAAGGCGTCGTGCCGCACGGAGCTGAAGAGGACGGCCTCATCGGCGACCGGGTAGACCCCAAGGGCTCGAATAGTGCAAAGTCGCAGAACCGGGTCGGGTTCGGCGGGCCGCAGCATACAAGACTGGACAGCAGATGTGCCGCCAGCCGGGCCATGTCGAGCTGGCGCTGCATGCTCCCCGCGCTTGCGTAGGCGACGAGCTTTCCGGCGCAGAGCCCTGCGTGGATGCACCCAAGAAGGCCGTAGGCGCCCACGAGCACCTGGCCTGCAACTAGCTCTGGGCTCTCCAGAACGCTTTGGTTGCCAAGCCCAGATGCGCTGCCAGCCTTGCAAGAGGCGGAGGAGGATGCGGCCAAGCCCTCGAGCAAGTCGCGCCACTTGCCAACGCTATCCACGTCGCGCAGAAAGGCGTCAAGGCCATCGTTCCACGCGCGGCTCGCCAGCTCCAAGCCGCGCCTCCTCCGCCCTCGCACGCGTGCAGATCGCCCAGCTCCCAGAGCGTCTCCACGAGCTTGGTGTTCTCCTGCTTTTGGCGCATCAGCTGTGTGGCACTCGTGTAGGCGGCCACAGCCGCGCGCACCATCGCACCTTTCAACCCATCGTCGGCGTCCTCGTCTGGAGTCCGCTCGTGTGCTTGGTGAGCACGCTAAGCGCGTCCGACTGGCCCTTTGTCCGCCGCGACATGCGCGAGACCCTGCTCCGAACAGACTGCGCCTTGCTTTTCACAGACGGCGCCTTACTCCGCGAAGAGCGATGCGTCGACCGAGACCGCTTGGTCGGGATCCCGGGAAACGGTGCTAGCATGCTCAGCGACGCTTCCTCAGGCCGCGCGTGCTCAATAAGGGCCGTTTGCCGGAGCATGCGAGCCTTCTCCAGCGCCTCGTCGCAAGTCGACTTGTCCCGGTGCAAGACTTCCTGCAGCGCCAGCACCTCGTCGAGCTTTGCGCGCAGGAGGCTCGCTCGCTCTTCTGCCGCCGCCCGCGCCTGCTCCAGCTCATCGCGCTTGGTCGCATACTCTTGCTCCGCCTCCGACGGCCCTTCCACCTTGAGCTTGACGACGACGCGCGGGCTTTGCGCTCCTTGCGGCGCTTCTTGACCGCAGCCTGCTGTTGCTGCCACTGTTCGTCAAGGACTGCCACCTGGCTTGTCGCAGCGGCAAGCTCAAGCTCGGCGGCGTCCAAGATTTTACGCTGCGCGAGGATCATGAGCGGCACGACGGGGCCCACGTGTTGCTCCTGCTTCTCTACAGCAGCGGAGAGTCTGCTAGCCACGCTGACTAGCTCTGGCCACCGCTGCAGATGGCAAAGGACTTGCGTGCCGAACCGAACAAACGTGGCACACCACCGCACGTCCACGCCGCACTTGAGCAGCGCGGCCGCGTTATACTTTGCCGTGCCGCCCTCGCCCAAGGTGGTACCAACAACCTCCATCATGTCAAGCACAGCGCACGCCGCGCGGAAGATGGGCCGCCAATCGTAGCGCATCCCCTGGCCGCAGCTGGGGCGCGGCTGTTTCTTCCTCTTCGCCGGAGCCCTTGGACCGAGCCGAGTCGACTCCCTTTGCAGGGGTGATGAGTCTTTTGCGCCTCCGTTTCCGCGCGCAGAGACCTCGTTCTCGGATTCGCCCTGAGCTGCAGCGAGGCTGATGCGCAAGGGCTTTACAAGCGCCTGCTCGCACGAGGCACCGTCCACAAAGTTGGCCGGCGTGACGCGAGCAAACTCGAGCGCGTTCCAGAGGACCTTGCCGGCCCGCTGTACGGTCGCCCAGCAGTGGGCCCACCGAGCCCGAACCATACCGCGCGCACAAAGCTGCAGTATCAAGGGGGTTGACTGCAACGCGCGCGTGACCAGCTTGACGGTCGCTGGGTCCCGTGCCCTCGAGCGGCGCTATCGCGCCCGACGCCCTCTTGGATCTGGGTGAGGGGCTTGAGCGGCGGCACGAGCCCGGCACCGTCGGACGGGCCTTCTTGTAGCCGCCAGCAAAGGTCCGTGCGCGGCCCGTCGGGGAACACGCCATCTACGAAGCGCGCTAGTGGGTCAACTTGCGCAGGGTCGCTGGCGGTCGCCTCTTCCTCGCAAGCTTGGTCCCATCCGGCACTGAGCCAGTGCTTGTACGCTTCAAGCGCACGCAGTAGTTCCAGCTCGGCCAGAGCGAGGAGCTGCTTCCGCGCTCCCTCTGTTGGCGCCTCGAGCCGCCGCAGCACGAGCGCTCTCTGTCTACGGAGGAGTGCCAGCGCGCTGCGGTCTCTCTCTCGGCTTTCTCGTCCATCTCGCGGGCGAGGCGTTCCTCCGTCTCCCCCACGACCTCGTCCGTCATCTCCGTCGAATCAACGGCCGCAACAGGCACTGCCACTTCACCTCCCTCTTTTTGCTCTTGTTCTCCGGCTTGCAGCGCCCTGGCCTTGGCCGTTGCCTTCATCTTCCTCAGCCGCCTTGGCAAGTGCAGCCGCTTCCTCAGCACGGCGAGCCATTTTTCCGCGTCGTACTCGTCCACCTCGGAGAATTGTAGCGGGTCGCGCACCGTAGATATCGGGTAGGCCCGCGCGGCGGTCGCTTCGATGGGCTCATCGAGCTCTAGCATTTCCTCGCCCAAAACGTCCCGAACCAGCGGCTCGGCACGCGGCAGCGCACCTTGCCGCTCCACATCTTGCTCGCTGGCATCAGCGCCGGCATTGACGTCGGCATTGGCACCGGCCTTAGCGTCTGCGAGATCAGCGTCGGGCTCGAGTGGTTCCTCCCAGAGCCACTGCTGGCTATCTTCCACGCGCGAGCCAAAAAGATCCTCGTCGTCATTCTCAACCCTCGCTGCTGCAGCTTGGCATTCCGAGTGCCACTTTTCCGACAAGGGAGACAAGCTCCAAGTGCCGCTCCAGGCTTTTGGCAGCTGGGCTGTCAAAGCAGATCCCATGCCCGGCGGATGTACGCAGCATTCCTCGACCTGCGCGCCTTTGAAACGCACAGAAGGACGAGCTTGGCCAGCAGCCCTTCTGAAGCGCTTGCAGCCGCGTACTCACCAGCGCCTGCCCCAACGCATATTTGCGTCAGCAAAGCCCGAGGCGCGAGATCCATGAGCTCTTCCACAGGCCGTTCTTCCAGCAGGTCAAAGTCGGGGGTTTCCTGGTCCCCGAGCTCCAACAGCAGCATTTCCTCTAGGCGCGTTGCTCTACAAGCCGGGGCATGGGCGTCAAAGCCGTGGCTTCAGCTTCCGCCCCCCCACGTCACCTTGATCTTGCCCGCCACGAGCGCCAGCGAGGAAGACCACCGCTGGCAGCCGGCTTTGGCGGTACTGCTCAGACAGGCGCAGCACCTGGAAAGAACACAGGCTGTACGTACGCACCGCGCCTCGTTCCAATCAGCCGGAGGCACACTGCACAGAGCGCGCTGAATGGCAACGAGCACCTGTAGCACCCGAGGCTGCGCCCTTGCGCGTCTCCAGCGTCGGGAGGAGCCTGGAAAGCCTCGCACGCTACCCGCTGGACAAAGCTGGCGTCGTCCAGCATGCAGCTCGCATGCAGCGCCAGTACTAGGTACTGCGCCTGCTCCATGGCGCGCAAATGCACATGGAAAGCAGTACTCACTACGTCGGCCCTCTCGGCTGCATCAATCGTGGTCGGTGCGCATTCCGGCGATGGTGCGCCCTGGGCCTAGACGCCCCAGCATGGACGTCTGTAGCAGCACGGGCGCACGAACGCTTGCACTGTGGCCTGGCCGGGCCCAAGACCTTACTGCGGTCCAGGCTAAGGTCCTCCGTCACGGAGCAGGCATACAGCGGGCCGATCTCCCGGCGCACAACGAATGGCCTCATGCGATCAAGCGCCTCGTTGCAAAGGTGGATGCAAGCGTCGAGCTTTTCCCGGGTGGCGCGGTGCAGCTCTGCAAAGACGCGCTTGGGGTTGTGGAAGACGTGTTCCAGCGAGTCGTAGGCAAGCTTGGCGACCATTCCCCAGCAGAGCTCGAGCGGAGCGGGCTTGCAGTTTGGACCTCCATGCTTGTCGCGCCGATGCTGTCGCCGACGAGTTCGCCGCGTGCGTCATACGCTGCAACCGCGAAAAACGTACGCCTCATTGCTCTGCAAGCCACAGACGGCCACGCGAGATCATCCGGGGTTTGCCGGATGCCTGTGCCAGTGAGGTCCGTGTTGGTAAGGCTGACCTCCGTCCCGGAGCCAGCTGGTTTGCCATAGAGCACGTAGTACGACGGTGCTGGACCGCCTTGGCTTGCGCAAAGCGGGACGATGTCCACGACAATCGCCGAGCAACTCCTTGCGACGATGCGCGGGGGCCGGGGTGAGAACATCGCCCACCGCCAAACCGGCATGTCCTGTGGAAATGGCGGCATCTCGCGATTCGGCCCCTGTTCCGGCCTCGAAGCTGTCAGCAGCCGAAAGCCGCGCCTGTGCCACAAGCGCCTCCTCGTCGTTTGCGGCCGCCTCCAGCAGCCGCACCGCGTTCTGCAGCATTTTGGCCTTGTCCTCGTAGGCATTCTGCGCCCGCATCGAGCAGATGGTGGCCAAGGCGAGAGCCTTGGGCCTTTGTTCTTCCGACACTCTGCGAGCAGGCGTTGTTCTGTTGCGGCCATCGGGGCCAGGGCCTCGGGAACCTCCTCGCCTCTGGCGAGCGCAATGGTGATCTCGTTGCCCTGCCGCTCGGTGCTTTCCACGGTGGAAACTGGGCGCCGCGCAGACCCAGCACGAGCCAGCCTGGAGCCGTGCTTGTCGATGGCACTCTGCTCCAGCTCGAGTCGAAAGAGCAGGGCCAAAGAGTCCGCTTGGACAGACGCGAGGGCAATAGTACTGTGCCGCTCCGGATCATCAACGAGACGCCGGTCGCACACCGAGAGCGATGGTAGCCCGTGCCCGGCCATGCAATTTGCGGCTTGGTGGAGCTTGATGGTACGCAAGGAGTGACGCAGCACCTGGATGGCCTGTCGGCCGTCACCTGCTCGAGTGAAGTAGCGGAGGCGCAGCGACACCATGGCGCACAGCGTGGCATCTTCCAGCCGACAGCTCGTAAATGCCTCGTGCGCGCTCGAGATGGCCAGATGGCCAGCTCGAGAAGCTCGAGGCTGGGGGCGCGTCCGCTGACTCTTGTCCAAGCGAGTCAAGCATGGCCGTGCAAAATGGCGACCAAAGCCAGTGCGCGGCGTCCAGGAGAAGGTCTGGGTCGGCCTTTCGAAGCTGGCCGTCCACCGCGGTTGCGCACTGGTGCACCACCCCTGCCAAGTGCTTGATGTAGCTGACCGGCACATGCTTGCCCTCAATTAGCCTTCCCGGGTGCCTTCCCCGTCCGGGTCAAGCATGGGGTCGGTGAGGCCAACCTCGGAGATGTCGGGGCTTTGGGCACTGAAGGAGGTAGGGCCTGAAGGAGCGCTACCTGCTCAGTGGCGTGCGCACTGAGCCGTGGCGAGCGAAAAGCGCCGCAGTAGCTCGCCGACGGGCTCCCACTGCTCCAGGTGGAAGAACCCATCGCGAGGCGCATTAGTGTCGGTTGCAGCTCAGGGTCCACGTCCTCCGGGAGGAGCTCGAAGCAAAGACTGCAAGCCTTAGCCAGCTGCGGTCCGGCAGCACGCAGTTGCGCGGCGATTTGCTGCCCTTCGGGCGCTGAAAAGCCGCAGGCGACAGCGGAGCGGTCCTGGCGCACCGCCGTACGTGTGCCCGGCACGGTGAGGCAGGCCAGGAGCGTCTGAAGTCTGGGACCGATCTTGACGTCGCCGCCGTCAGCCGATCTGTCAGCGCGTTGCCATCGAGGTCAATGTTCAACTCGTCATTCAGGAGGCTGCGATTGCGAACGAGAGGTCGGGGGGGTTGTCTTGACCTTCCGCGAGCAGGTCCCGGAACTTTAGCGCCGTTACCATGGCGGACGCCTGGTTCTCCGCGAGGTCTAGGGCCAATTTTACTTCCGAGGGCACTGGCTGCACTTGCTGCTCATCAAGCCGAAGTTCGCGAACGGCGCTCAGGAAGCGCGAGGCAGTCTTGCGCGCCCCGTGCCGGTTGCCTTCGCGCTCGAGGCACATGCTCAAAAGCGCATAGAGACGCGCCCGCCAAGGCAGAATTTGACAACGCAGAGCGGGAGAAGGCTTTCCATGGACACGAGCGCGATTGCCACGTGTTGCGCCACGGCGCCGCCGCAGCCAAGCGAAGCCATGGGCTCGCTCAACGACAGACAGACCACAACGGCGTTGAACACAAGCCAGTAGACCTCCTCGCGCTCCTCCGGTGTGCATGCCAGCGACCCGCACATGCAGCTGCGCAAACAGTCTAGGCCGCCCAGAACAATCGCCTTCAACGAGTCGCTGTGCTCGGCGCCCGGCGCGCCGCGCCGAGCGTGTCGCTCTGCGGCCGCGTGGCACTTTGCTGCGTGAAGTAGCGCCTCCAGCGTGCGCTGCGCCCGCTGGCATCGAGGCGGCAAAATGGGCCAAAGCCCGACTTGACCGCCGCGTGCAGCTCGCCTCGCGCTTGCAGCGCCTCGCCAAGCTCGAACAGGCGGCTTGCGAGGCGCGCGCGCTCCTCGGGGCGAATCTCGCCGCGCTCCACCATGCCCAGCGCGGCCTCCGCGGTGTCTCCCAGCCGCGCCAGCAATCGCGCGCGGCCGGCGGGCCCACGCGCGGCCCGTCCAGCTGCGCCAGCAGCGACGCGATCTCCTCCTGCGCCACCTCCAGCGCGCTGCGCCCCGCTCCCTCCTCAGCGCCCTCGCCCATGGCTGCCAGCTCGCCCAGCCCGCCGCTCTCCAGCTCGCCTCGCACCGGTCGAGTCCCATCGACCCAACGCCTCCAACGGCACGTCCGACCTAACCGAACCTAACCTGCGGAGCGACGCGACGCCGCGCCCTAACCTAAACTGACCCGCAGAACGCAAGGCAGAAAACACATTTTTCGGTGAGGCCGCGTGGGTGAGGAAGGAACCAATGTTTTGCAAAAGCGGGCGGGGAGGAGTCGGAGACGCGTTGTGGGACCGAGACCGCTGAGTCGAGGTCGCGGCGGCGGCGGCGGAGGAGGCGCGCGGCCGGGGCGCGCGAGCGGCTGGCGGGCCCATTCGCGAGGGTTTGCATACGGGGACGGGGGGGAACTGGTGGATAGAAGAAATGACGACCGGGATGAGGATGATGGCGGTGATGGTGACGGCAAGCTTGATTGCGCAGGGAATGGGGCAGCGGGTGTGCGGCGGGTGCGAGGCGCAGGTTTCGACCGCGTATTTGCGGAGCGCCGTGCGACCGGCGGTGCTCAACTCGATCTTTAACACCCAGGACATCAAGCTGGGAAACGGGCTTGGCGGCGCTCTCCGGGCGGCCTTTCACGACGTGGGAGCCTTTGCGTTATCCGACAACGAGGGCCGAGGGAACGGGTGCTTTCTGGGCGACGACCCCGGGAACGCCGGCCTCCAGCCCATGGGCATGTCCCTGGCGCAAGTGTACAAAGAGCTGCCCAAGGTGCCAGGGTTCTCACGCGCCGACCTGCTTCAGTACGCCGGTTTGGTCGCGATTGAGGAGTCGTACAATGCGGCGTTGACAGAGTTGATGGCGGCCCGCTGCCGCCATTGCCACCCACGACGGAACGCTTCCGTTTTGGGCGCATCGACGCCACAGACTGCCCCGAGACGGGGTTCACGAACGACGGCGACGATTCGACGTCGATCGAAGCTGAGCGGTTCAGGCTACCGCCTCCAACGGCAACTTTGAGACCATCTTTGACATCTTTGTCACGCGGATGGGCCTGAGCTTGCGCGACTTGGTGGCGCTGTCCGGCGGGCACACGCTGGGGTCCGAACGGGCTGGATGGCTCGGGCCACGAGGGCCAGTGGGTGTCGAAGAACTGGGCGCTAGGCAACCAGTACTTTGTCAACATCCTGGACCGGCCGTGGGCTCGCGAGTCGGTGAACGGCAACAACTTTCAGTGGGGCACGCCGTCCAACGCCGGCCTAATGATGCTCAACACGGACCTGGGTCTGGTGTACGTTGAGATTTTGGGCGGCGGGTGTCGGATCGTGCGCATGCCGGGCGACTCGGACGACTTGTGCGACCCCAACGGGGAAGGCGACGCGCTCGAGGCTCGGCGGCTGGTGGAGCAGTACGCTGGTGGGGCCCGCAACATGACTGCTGGGCTCGAGCTGTGGTACAGGGACTTTGTCGACGCCATGCTGCGCTTCGGCGAGGTCGGCTACAACGACACGGAGCTATTCGAGCCATGCACCTTGCCCGAGCGGTGCTCGCAGGAGCCGTCTGTGCCAAGTGAGAATGTGACCAAGACCACCGTCGACCTCGTGCTGCTTTTCGACGACGTTTTCCGCGAGGGGTTTCACGACTCTGACGGGTTTCGCAACCTGCTCCGCGAGCGCGTGTCGGCGGGGCTCGCGATCTTGTCGAGCGACGTGGATATCGTGTCCATCCGACGCACGCGCGTGATTGTAGACCTGCGCGTCACGGTGCCGCAGAACAAGGGCGCGCGGGCGCGGCATGTGCTCTCGCGGGATGTGCTGACGCTCGAAGTGCTGCGCCTCGAATTCGAGGACGCCGTGGAGACCGGGCTCGTGGCCGGCTGGCGCTTGCGCGGCAACTCGGACGTTCCCGAGTCGCAGCGGT